>JAURSC010000040.1:0-616188 GCA_030788265.1 Drosophila americana | reverse complement strand
ACTATATCATATAGCTGCCATAGAAACGATCGGTCGAAATTAAGTTGTTGTAGAATAAACATTTTGTTTTTCACGATATCTTGACCAAACTCGGCATTTATTAGTTTTAGTTACTCCTCATATATAGGAAACATCCTATAAGGATCGGACGACTATATATCATATAGCTGCCATAGGAACGGATCGGTCGAAAATAAGTGTTGTATGAAAAAACATTCTGTTTTTCACGATATCTTGACCAAACTCGGCATTTATTAGTTTTACTTTACTCCTCATCTATATGGACAATCGGACCACTATATCATGGCTGCCATAGGAACGATCGATCGAAAATTAAGTGTTGTACGAAAAAAACATTTTGTTTTTCAAGATATCTTGACCAAACTCGGAATTTTTTAGGTTAACTATGCTCCTCATATATATTGTAAAATCTAAAGGAGATTGGAGCACTATCATATAGCTGCAATAGGAACGATCGGTCGAAAAGTAAGTTGTATGAAAAAACATTTTTGTGTTTCAAGATATCTTGACCAAACTCGGATTTATTAGATTAACTATGCTATTCATATATATGTAAATCTAATGAAGATTGGACCACTATATCATATAGCTGCCATAGGTACGATCGGTCGAAAATTCTATTGTTGTACAAAAACATTTGTTTTTCAAGATATCTTGAACTCGGAATTTATTAGGTTAACTATGCTCCTCCTATATATATGTAAAATCTAATGAAGATTGGACCAGTATATCAAATAGCTGCCATAGGTACGATAGGTCGAAATTAAGTTGTATGAAGAAACATTTTGTTTTTCAAGACATCTTGACCAAGCACGGCATTTTTATACCTTGCAGAGGGTATTATAATATTGTCGTGAAATTTGTTACGCATAGATGGATACATCTCCGACCCTGAAAATTATATTTATTCTTGATCAGCATCAACAAGCCGAGTCGATACAGCCATGTCCGTCTGTCCGTCTGACCGTCTGTCGTTCTGTTTCTATGCGAACTAGTCTCTCAGTTTTAAAGCTATCTTAATGAAAATTTGCAGAAGTCCCTATTTCTGTTGGACGCCAGCACAAATGTCAAAACTAGCTGGATCGGACCACTATAAATATAGCTGATATAGGAACGATCGGTCGAAAATTAAGTTTTGTATGAAAAAACATTTTGTTTTTTCAAATATTTTACCAAACTCGGCATTTATTATATTTACTATACTCCTCATATATAGGCAAAGTCCTATTAAGATCGGACCACCATATCATATAGCTGCCATAGGAACGATCGGTCGAAAATTAAGTTGTATAAAAAAACATTTTGTTTGTCGCGATATCTTGACCAAATTCGGCATTTATTAGTATTACTATACTCTTCATTTTAGGGATCATTATATTAAGATCGGACCACTATATCATAGAGCTGCCGAAAATTAAGTTGTTGTATGAAAAACATTTTGCTTATCAAGATATCTTGACTACACTCGGCATTTATTAGTTTACTATACTCCTCATACATATGCAAAATCCTATTAAGATCGGACCAGTATATCATATGGCTGCCATAGGAACGATCGGTTGAAAATTAAGTTGCTGTATGAAAAGACATTTTGTTATCAAGATATCTTGACTACATCGGCATTTATTAGTTACTATACTCCTCATACATATGCAAAATCCTATTAAGATCGAACCAGTAAATCATATGGCTGCCATAGGAACGATGGTTGAAAATTAAGTTGTTATATAAAAAACATTTTGTTTTTCAATATATCTTGACCAAACTCGGCATTTATTGTTTTAATTTACTCCTCCTCTATATGGACAATCCTTTAAGATCGGACCACTATATCATGTAGCTGCCATAGGAACGATCGGTCGAAAATTAAGTTGTTGCATGCAAAATATTTGTTTTAGATATATGACCAAACTCAGCAGTTATAGTTTTACTTTACTCCCTCAGCTATATGGACAATCCCTTCAAGCGGAAAAACTATATCATATAGCTGCATAGGAACGATCGGTCGAAAATAAAGTTGAATGAAAAACATTTTGTTTTTCAGATATCTTGACCAAAACTCAGAAGTTATTAGTTTTACTTTATTCCTCAGCTATATGGACACAGTCCTTTAAGATCGGACCACTACATCCTATAGCTGCAATAGGAACGGTCGGTCGAAAATAAAGTTGTGTGCAAAAACATTTTGTTTTTCACGATGGCTTGACCAAACTTGGCATTTATTAGTATTACTATGCTCATATATAGGCATATCTATAAGATCGGCCCCACCACTATATGATAGCGATATAACGATCGGTCGAAAATTAAGTTGATGTATGCAAAAACATTTTGATTTTCAAGATAAATTGACCAAACTCGGCATTTATTAGGTTTACTATGCTCCTCATATATATGTAAAATCTAATAAAGATTGGACCAGTATATCATATAGCTGCATAGGAACGATCGGTTGAAAATGAAGTCATTATATGAAAAAAACTTTTTGTTTTTTCAAGATATATATTGACCAAGCTCGGCATTTATTAGGTTTACTATGCTCCTCATTATTGTAAAATCGAATGATGATTGGACCACTATATCATATAGCTGCCATAGGAAGGATCGGTCGAAAATTCTATTGTTGTAAAAAAAACATTTTGTTTTTCAAGATATCGGCATTTATTAGGTTTTTACATACTCCTCATATAGCAAAATCCTATAAGGATCGGACGACCATATCATATAGTTGGCATAGGAACGATCGGTTGAAAATTAAATGTTGTATGAAAAACATTTTGTTTTTCAAGATATCTTGACCAAACTCAGAAGTTATTAGTTTTACTTTATTCCTCAGCTATATGGACAGTCCTTTTAAGATCGGACCACTACATCATATGGCTGCAATAGGAACGGTCGGTCGAAATAAAGTTGTGTGCAAAAACATTTTGTTTTCAAGATATCTTGACAAACTCGGCATTTATTAGGTTAACAATGCTCCTCATATACATGTAAAATCTAATGAATGACAAGTATATCATATAGCTGTCATAGGAACGATAGGTCGAAATTAAGTTTTGTGTCGATAAAACAATTTGTTTTTCAAGATATCTTTACCAAACTCGGCATTTATTAGGTTAACAATGCTCCTCCTATATATGTAAAATCTAATGAAGATTGGACGAGTATATCATATAGATGCCATAGGAACGATCGGTCGAAAAAATGATAAAACATTTGTTCGTTTTTCAATATATCTTGACCAAACTCGGCATTTATTAGTTTACTATGCTGCTCTTTATAGGCAAAATCCTATATGGATCGAACGACTATATTATATAGTTGCCATAGGAACGATCGAACGATATTGACAAACTCGGCATTCATTAGGTTTACTATGCTCCTCAGATATATGTAAAATCAAATGAAGATTGGACCAGTATATCATATAGCTGCCATAGGAACGATCGGTTGAAAAATTAAGTCATTATATGAAAAAACATTTGTTTTCAAGATATATTGACCAAGTCGGCATTTATAAGGTTTACTAGCTCCTCATATATATGAAAATCGAATGATGATTGGACTACTATATCATATAGCTGCCATAGGAACGATGGGTTGAAAATTAAGTTGTGTATGAAAAAAACAATTGTTTTTCACGATATCTTGAACAAACTCGGCAATATTAGTTTACTATACTCCTCATATATAGGAAAAAATCCTATAGGGATCGGACGACTATATTATATAGTTGCCATAGGAACGATCGGTTGAAAATTAAATTGTTGTATGAAAAACATTTTGTTTTTCAAGATATCTTGACCAAACTCGGCATTTATTAGTTTACTATGCAAACCCTATTAAGATCGGATTACTATCATATAGCTTCCATAGGACCGATGAGTCGAGAATTAAGTTGTTGTATGAAAAAACATTTTTGTTACAATATATCTGGACCAAAACTCGGCATTTATTAGGTTAACAATGCTCCTCATATATATGTAAAATCTAATGAAGATTGGACCAGTATATCATATAGCTGCCATAGGAACGATCGGTTGAAAATTAGTCATATATGAAAAAACATTTTGTTTTTCAAGATATATTGACCAAGCTCGGCATTTATAAGGTTTACTATGCTCTCATATATATGTAAAATCGATGATGATTGGACCACTTATCATATAGCTGCCATAGGAACGATGGGTTGAAAATTAAGTTGTTGTATGAAAAAACATTTTGTTTTTCAAGATATCTTGACCAAACTCGGCACTTATAGTTTTACTTTACTCCACATCTATATGGACAATCCTTTTAAGACCGGACCTCTTATCATATAGCTGCCATAGAAGGATCGGTCGAAAATTCTATTGTTGTATATAAAAACATTGTGTTTTTCATGATATCGGCATTATTAGTTTTACTATACTCCTCATATATAGGCAAAATCCTATAAGGATCGGACGACTATATCATATAGTTGGCATAGGAGCGTTCGGTCGAAAATTAAGTTGTATGAAAAAACATTTTTTTTCAAGATATCCTGACCAAACTCGGCGGTTAATTGGGCTTACTATAATCCTTATATGCAAAATCCTATTAAGATAGAACCACTATATATATAGCTGCCATAGAAACGATCGGTCGAAAAATTAAGTTGTTGTATGAATAAACATTTTGTTTTTCGATATCTTGACCAAACTCGGCATTATTAGTTTTAAGTTACTCCCATATTAGGAAACATCCTATAAGGATCGGAACGACTATATATCATATAGCTGCCATAGGAACGATCGGTCGAAAATTAAGTTGTTGTATGAAAAAACATTCTGTTTTTCACGATATCTTGACCAAACTCGGCATTTAGTAGTTACTTTACTCCTCATCTATATGGACAATCGGACCACTATATCATATGGCTGCCATAGGAACGATCGATCGAAAATAAGTTGTTGTACGAAAAAAACATTTTGTTTTCAAGATATCTTGACCAAACTCGGAATTTTTAGGTTAACTATGCTCCTCATATATATGTAAAATCTAAAGGAGATTGGAGCACTATATCATATAGCTGCAATAGGAACGATCGGTCGAAAAGTAAGTTGTATGAAAAAACATTTTGTGTTTCAAGATATCTTGACCAAACTCGGAAATTTATTAGATTAACTATGCTATTCATATATATGTAAAATCTAATGAAGATTGGACCACTATATCATATAGCTGCCATAGGTACGATCGTCGAAAATTAAGTTGTTGTACAAAAACATATGTGTTTCAAGATATCTTGAACTCGGAATTTATTAGGTTAACTATGCTCCTCATATATATATGTAAAATCTAATGAAGATTGGACCAGTATATCATATAGCTGCCATAGGTACGATAGGTCGAAAATAAGTTGTATGAAGAACATTTTTGTTTTTCAAGACATCTTGACCAAGCACGGCATTTTTATACCCTTGCAGAGGGTATTATAATATTGTCGTGAAATTTGTTACGCATAGATGGATACATCTCCGACCCTGAAAATTATATTTATTCTTGATCAGCATCAACAGCCGAGCGATACAGCCATGTCCGTCTGTCCGTCTGACCGTCTGTCCGTCTTCTGTTTCTATGCGAACTAGTCTCTCAGTTTTAAAGCTATCTTAATGAAAATTTGCAGAAGTCCCTATTTCTGTTGGACGCAGCACAAATGTCAAAACTAGCTGGATCGGACCACTATAACATATAGCTGATATAGGAACGATCGGTCGAAATTAAGTTTTTGTATGAAAAAACATTTGTTTTTCAAGATATTTTTACCAAACTCGGCATTTATTATATTTACTATACTCCTCATATATAGGCAAAGTCCTATTAAGATCGGACCACCATATCATATAGCTGCCATAGGAACGATCGGTCGAAAATTAAGTTGTATAAAAAAACATTTTGTTTGTCGCGATATCTTGACCAAATTCGGCATTTATTAGTATTACTATACTCTTCATATTTAGGGATCATTATATTAAGATCGGACCACTATATCATATAGCTGCCGAAAATTAAGTTGTTGTATGAAAAACATTTTGCTTATCAAGATATCTTGACTACACTCGGCATTTATTAGTTTTACTATACTCCTCATACATATGCAAAATCCTATTAAGATCGGACCAGTATATCATATGGCTGCCATAGGAACTATCGGTTGAAAATTAAGTTGCTGTATGAAAAGACATTTTGTTTATCAAGATATCTTGACTACACTCGGCATTTATTAGTTTTACTATACTCCTATACATATGCAAAATCCTATTAAGATCGAACCAGTAAATCATATGGCTGCCATAGGAACGATCGGTTGAAAATTAAGTTGTTATATAAAAAAAACATTTTGTTTTTCAATATATCTTGACCAAACTCGGCATTTATTTGTTTTAATTTACTCCTCATCTATAGGACAATCCTTTTAAGATCGGACCACTATATCATGTAGCTGCCATAGGAACGATCGGTCGAAAATTAAGTTGTTGCATGCAAAAACATTTTGTTTTCAAGATATATTGACCAAACTCAGCAGTTATTAGTTTTACTTTACTCCTCAGCTATATGGACAATCCCTTCAAGATCGGAAAACTATATCATATAGCTGCCATAGGAACGATCGGTCGAAAATAAAGTTGAATGAAAAAACATTTTGTTTTTCAAGATATCTTGACCAAACTCAGAAGTTATTAGTTTTACTTTATTCCTCAGCTATATGGACAGTCCTTTTAAGATCGGACCACTACATCATATAGCTGCAATAGGAACGGTCGGTCGAAAATAAAGTTGTGTGCAAAAAACATTTTGTTTTTCACGATGGCTTGACCAAACTTGGCATTTATTAGTATTACTATGCTCCTCATATATAGGCATAATCATATTAAGATCGGACCACTATATCATATAGCTGATATAACGATCGGTCGAAAATTAAGTTGATGTATGCAAAAACATTTTGATTTTCAAGATAAATTGACCAAACTCGGCATTTATTAGGTTTACTATGCTCCTCATATATATGTAAAATCTAATAAAGATTGGACCAGTATATCATATAGCTGCCATAGGAACGATCGGTTGAAAATGAAGTCATTATATGAAAAAACTTTTTGTTTTTCAAGATATATTGACCAAGCTCGGCATTTATTAGGTTTACTATGCTCCTCATATATATGTAAAATCGAATGATGATTGGACCACTATATCATATAGCTGCCATAGGAAGGATCGGTCGAAAATTCTATTGTTGTATAAAAAACATTTTGTTTTTCAAGATATCGGCATTTATTAGTTTTACTATACTCCTCATATATAGGCAAAATCCTATAAGGATCGGACGACCATATCATATAGTTGGCATAGGAACGATCGGTCGAAAATTAAGTTGTATGATAAAACATTTTATTTTTCAAGATACCCTGACCAAGCTCGGCGTTAATTGGGCTTACTATAATCCTTATAGGCAAAATCCTATTAAGATAGAACCACTATATCATATAGCTGCCATAGAAACGATCGGTCGAAAATTAAGTTGTTGTATGAATAAACATTTTGTTTTTCACGATATCTTGACCAAACTCGGCATTTATTAGTTTTAAGTTACTCCTCATATAAAGGAAACATCCTATAAGGATCGGACGACTATATATCATATAGCTGCCATAGGAACGAGAGGTCGAAAATTAAGTTGTTGTATGAAAAAACATTTCGTTTTTCACGATATGTTGACCAACTCGGCATTTATTAGTTTTACTTTACTCCTCATCTATATGGACAATCGGACCACTATATCATATGGCTGCCATAGGAACGATCGGTCGAAAATTAAGTTGTTGTACGAAAAAAACATTTTGTTTTTCAAGATATCTTGACCAAACTCGGAATTTTTTAGGTTAACTATGCTACTCATATATATGTAAAATCTAAAGGAGATTGGAGCACTATATCATATAGCTGCAATAGGAACGATCGGTCGAAAAGTAAGTTGTATGAAAAAACATTTTGTTTTTCAAGATATCTTGACCAAACTCGGAATTTATTAGATAAACTATGCTATTCATATCTATGTAAAATCTAATGAAGATTGGACCACTATATCATATAGCTGCCATAGGAACGATCGGTCGAAAATTAAGTTTTTGTATGAAAAAACATTTTGTTTTTCAAGATATTTTTACCAAACTCGGCATTTATTATATTTACTATACTCCTCATATAAGTTAACAACAAATAAATTCACACAGTCCCAATAAGAAGCATTGCAACACCTCATAAGAAGTGCAGCAAAATGCTGACTTGGTGTCTGTGCCATTTCCTCCACGCGCCGACTGGCAACCGCCGAAAATTCCAAGAAGAATTGCCCAACGGGCCAACGCCGCTGCCGCTAAGCCACAGGTTACTAGGGCTAGAATTGATTTAAGTTTATTCAGTTGCAAATTACCATCAAATAAAGGAAGTCTTGCTTCCCTAAAAATAATAATTTTTTTCATCGTTTAATAAACTTTGGAATTAACTGGCGCCCGAGCAGGGACCGGCTCGTGTTACAAAAGAACAAAACGCTTCTACGTACGCGTTAGTCGGTTATACGCGAAAAAAAAAACCAAGTGCAACTCGCGGTGATTAAATTCAACGGTTGGTGAAATTCGCGAAAGGCAATTGGAACTTAATTGTTCAATTTGGCCCATCGGTGGACAACGCATTCTGTAAGGCCCGCCCGCAGGATACTCTCGACGAAGACTGGTCGCAGGATCCCCAGTAGATACCCAAAGGCTTCAAAAAGGATGAAATCCGGACCGGCAGGGGAGGTTGCCACATCAGGAATAGTACTGTAAGTTAGAAATTAAGTGAAATACGAAAAAGAAAACAAACAAAAAACTAACACAAAGGCAAAATATAATTATAAGAACAAAAAATACCAAACAACAACAACAATAAGCAAGAAAAAGAAGTGTAAAACGATAAACAAATATAAAGACTACGAACGTAGTATAAACTATTTCCAACTTTGCGACTCCCAAGGGACCCTCCAAAGTAAAAGGAAGAAACCAGCCACTGGTTTTAAAAAGAACATAAAAACTATCAAAAATTCAATTAAAATATAGAGTAAGAAATTAACACTAGATTTAAATATACTTAGAAAACATCTTAAAACATACAAAATAAGTAATATATCTCGTTTATGGCTAATGAAAGCAATTTAGTTAGGCCCCCAATAGTATCAGAGCAACCACAGGTAGGCGGGCATAACTTGAACAGACAGCAACAACGACATATCGACAGACAAAACGAACATTTACAAAATAGAGTCATGGCGAATAACGCAGAGCAGATAATAGCAGCCACGGTTAGCCAGATTTTGACACAACAACTGCCGACATTAGTAAAGCAGTTAATCAACCCCTCTAGAGAGTTTAGTGACGTAGACGACCAAACAATAACTGCCAACCACAATTTGAATGACTTAGACAGAGTTCCGGACATAGTAAAAAGCCTCAGAGAATTCTCCGGTAATCCAGCGGAATTTAGCTCATGGAAGAAGAGTGTAGATCGTATACTCTCCGCCTATGCAGCCGAGGCAGGTTCGCCAAAATACTTTGGCATATTGCATACAGTGAGAAACAAAATCACTGGCAATGCAGACATGGCCCTCGAGTCGTATAATGTTCCCCTTAATTGGAGCGCTATCTCCAAATGTCTCACGCTGCACTACGCAGACAAAAGAGATCTGGGAACATTAGACCAAACACCAACCAAACAGTAGAATAATTCTACCAGGTTGTTTATAACCACTTGTCGCTGATATTAAATAAAGTCGGCTGCATGGAATTAAATAGGGAATCTGAAACCCTTATGACAAAAATTTACCGAGATAAAGCATTAGATACCTTCATTAGAGGTTTGAAGGGAGATTTACCCCGGATCCTTGGAATAAAGGAGCCAGCAGATCTACCTTCAGCCCTTCACTATTGTTTAAAACTAGAGAATCAAAGCTATCGCACTAACATGGCTTTGAATAGAAATCAACAGACACATGCCGGAAACCCAAATAGAAATATACCACCACCTACACTGCCACCCCGAACAGCTCAGCTTCCTTTCGTCCAAACTTTTAGGCCACCACCTATTAGCTTCAGGCCCCAACTCCCGATCCATACACCTTGGCCAACCAATACAAACCATGGACCACCGACTTACAACAATAACGGACAGATTCCACAATACCCCAACCAACGAACCTACCAGACACAACCACAACAAGTATACGTACCCAATAGACCTTCTGCACCAAAACCCCAACCACGTCCAGAGCCAATGGACGTGGACCAAAGCATCCGCACGAGGATGATAAATTACATGAACAGACCCAATTTTGAAGTAGGGAAAAGACCTCCACCACCAACAAACGCCACGGACAAAAAACAAAGAAATTTCAACATACAAACAGGAGAAGAACAGACCGAGACAGAAAACACTGACAACTATGTGACCATGGAAGAATACGTACAATCAATGATAAACCACGAACAGCAGACTGAATACGAGCAGCCATTAAACGAATACGCCCAACAAATTGAAGAATCAGATGACGGACAAAATATCCAATACGAACACTCAGACATTAATTTTTTAGGATAAAGAGCTCCTCTCTTCCTTACATAGAATGTAAGATGGGGAGCGGAAAATTACTCAAAATACTAATAGATACAGGATCAAACCGAAATTACGTCCAACCGAAATTTGTGTCCGAACCTATCGCAAACGAAAAACCCTTTGAGGCCGTCACAGTCGGCGGAAGCATTAAAATCACACACCACAAGTTCGCTAATCTTTTCAATAGAAACGATATAAAAATAAAATTCTTTCTCTTACCCACCTTAAAATCATTCGACGCCATATTAGGTAACGACAGTCTAAAGGAACTAGATGCTGTGATACAAAGCAGCAAGAATCTACTAATAATCAAAAACAATATTTGCATACCAATTAAACAGAAAAAAATAGAGGCGGTCAACACGGTAATACCACGGACAGAACATATGACAAACGAACAAAAAAATACCCTTAATCAACTAGTTAAAATGCACCCACACTTATTCGCCAATCCGGACGAAAAAACTGACATACACAACCAACGTCAGAGCAGAGATTCGAACAAAAACCGATTCCCCCATATATTCAAAATTTTACCAATTTCCAATGTCTTTAAAAGACGAAGTACACAGCCAAATAAAAGAACTTTTAGAGGACGGAATCATCCGACCCTCCCGATCCCCATACAATTCACCTGTGTGGATTGTTCCGAAAAAATTAGATGCCTCAGGGCAGAAGAAATATCGCATGGTTATAGATTACAGAAAACTAAATAAAGAAACTACCGCTGACAAATACCCTATACCCGAAATCAACGAAGTACTAGCACAGCTAGGCAATAACAAAGTTTTCTCTGTGTTAGATTTGAAAAGTGGCTTTCATACCCCTTAAGGAGTCAGACATAGAAAAAACTGCCTTCTCCGTTAACAACGGAAAATACGAGTTTACACGACTCCCATTCGGTCTCAAGAATGCGCCCTCAATTTTCCAGAGAGCTCTTGACGACATCCTTCGTGAGCATATTGGAAAAATATGCTTCATTTATATTGACGATATCATTATCTTTAGCAAAGATGATGAATCGCATGCGCAGCACCTTGCCGCCATATTCGGAACTCTACAAGAAGCCAACATGAAATGTCAGTTGGACAAATGCGAGTTCTTTAAAAGCAGAGTAGAATTCCTGGGATTTATCATCTCAGACAAGGGTATAGAAACTAATCCAAGCAAAATTGAGACAATAAGGAAGTACCCACTTCCAAAAACACTCAAACATTTAAGATCGTTTATTGGCCTCGCCAGCTATTATAGGAGGTTTATAAAAGACTTCGCTAAGTTGGCAAAGCCCCTTACCTCTCTTTTAAGAGGGGAAGATGGACGTGTGTCCAAAAACCAATCAGCTAAAAAGCTCATTAATCTCAACGAAGAAGCGATCGAAGCATTCAATAAAGTAAAAAATTCCCTAGTTTCAAATGAGGTAATACTTCATTACCCGGACTTCAGCAAGGAATTTCATCTGACAACAGATGCATACAACTTTGCTATTGGGGCTATCCTATCCCAGAACAAGCGACCCATTTGTTTCCTCTCTAGAACTCTATCTAAAACAGAGGAGAACTACGCCACCAATGAAAGGGAAATGTTGGCAATAATTTGGGCCTTAAAAGCCCTCAAGAATTACCTCTACGGTAAAGCGAGTGTAAAAATATACACCGACCATCAACCCTTAACCCACCTCTTAGCAGTTGGAACGGCAACGCTAGGATAAAGAGGTGGAAAGCTTACCTAGAAGAGTTCGATTATGAACTCCTCTATAAGCCAGGTAGGGATAACATTGTAGCCGATGCGCTATCACGTATCCCTGAGATCAATAATATTGGATCTGTAGCCTCCACCCAGCACAGTGCAGACAGTTCAAGCCACAACTTAATTCCAAGCATAGAAGCTCCAATTAACGTATTCAAAAACCAGATATTTCTCAGTAAAGCCAACGAAACAAATTACGAATTCCATATCCCATTCCCAACATTCCACAGGCATACGATTACTCGACCACATTTCTCAGAACACGACCTTACGCAAATACTGAAAGCTCACCTAAACCCATCCGTAATCAACGGAATAAAACCTCAGAAGAAATAATGAACCAAATTCAGCAGATATATCCCCAACATTTTAGTAACTTCAAGATTAGATTCACACAGTCTCAAGTAAAAGATTTAACAAATGAAACAAAACAAGATGAGAAGATATTGGTTACACACAACAGAGCCCACCGCAACGCACTAGAAAACAAAATGCAATTGTCCGAAAGATTCTATTTCCCAAAAATGAAGCAACGAATAACAGAATTAGTTAAACAGTGTCAGGTTTGTAAAGAAGAAAAATACGATAGGCATCCCACTAACCCAAAACTCAAAGAAACACCAATCCCCGAATACCCAGGACATACAATCCACATCGACATATACACGACAGAAAAAAACTTAGTACTAACGGCAGTAGACAAATTTTCGAAATTAGCTCAGGGACGAATAATCAAATCTAGGGCAATAGAAGACATTAAAAAACCACTTCATGAAATCCTTTTTTATTTTGGCGTACCTAAAGCCGTTGTAATAGATAACGAAAAATCCCTTAATTCAGCCTCAATCACTTTTATGATGCAGGACCAATTAAATATAGAAGTTTATAAAACACCACCCTACAAAAGCGCAGTAAACGGTCAGGTAGAGAGATTTCATTCAACACTATCAGATATTATGAGATGCAACAAAAGAAAACAGGAACACAGAACATTCGAAGAATTACTTAACAAATCAATATACGACTACAACTACACCATACACTCGACAACTAACAAGAGACCATTAGACATATTCTTCGGCAGAAACGTGACTACAGACCCAGACCAATACGAAAAAGCTAGGCAGGAGAACATTGACAGACTCAAACAGAAACAATCGACCGACATGCAGAATCATAACAAAAAACGTAACGACATACGAACTTATATACCAGGTCAAGAAATATTCGTCAAAGTCAATACCAGATTAGGTACCAAACTGTCACCCAGATACAAAAAGGAAATAGTTAAAGAAAATAGAAACACAACCGTAGTAACAACAACTGACAAAATAATACATAAAAGCAACATAAAAAATACATAAAAATTACAGATTCCTATTAATGATGACAAATTAGAGAAGAAATAATTAAAGAAGAAATTAAAAGAAGAAATAATTAATATTAAGTACGCCATACAATGGGCGAAATTGAATTTAATAAATACATTCCTACTTGGCGAAAAAGAAATAGAGATAGTAAATGATAATTTTAAGAAAAGTAACATGCCACCTTTAAATATTGAAGAAATGCTAGAATTCGCAGATGTATCCATTTTGCATAATGGAACCACTCTGTTTTATGTTGTAAAAATTCCAAATTTAGAAGAAATAGAATGCAAAAATACTTTAATAAAGCCAGTAGTGAAAAACAACAATATAATAAATTTAGAATTTAACGAACTGTTTCATTGTAATAAAACAATCTATGGCATAAACAACAATTGTAAAAGATACAATAATATTAAAATTTGTAACAAATCAAAATTGTAAACTTGAACAATAATAATTGTATACCTAAGCTAGTTAGTGGAGAGCAAGCGCTCTGTGGATTTAGCAATGCAGATCATATCCAGGAGATCGAGGAAATCGACGATGGACTTATACTAGTGAACGACTTCAACGGCACTATTAGATGGCAAGAAGAGAAGAAACGCGTGAGAGGCACCTACATGATTAACTTCTGGAACGAAACCTTATTCATCAACAACCAAGAGTTCAGCAACCTAGAGGTCACCTTTATGACCCCAGGAAATCCCACAATACAAATAACCCCAATAGAAAACGAAAGAATTAAGATTCTTTCTCTGGAAGCACTGGAAGAATTGAACATCAATAACATAAAAACATGCAAAAACTTCAGACGCACTCTATAGCAAATAGAGTCGGTTTCATAACT
This sequence comes from Drosophila americana, assembly GCA_030788265.1. Classification (NCBI taxonomy): domain Eukaryota; kingdom Metazoa; phylum Arthropoda; class Insecta; order Diptera; family Drosophilidae; genus Drosophila; species Drosophila americana. Next base: position 601,539 of record JAURSC010000040.1, on the reverse strand, counting down.
CTGTTCACAGTTGCCATCTTTCTTACCTGTGTACTACACGTAATGAAGAAAAATAAGAAAAATATAATACTGCAACTAAACAAAGAACAAGAGAGACCCAGAAAAGAACCAGCACATATCCAAATACAAAATACAGATGCCAATAACCTCAGGTTCAACAACATACCTTTCTTCTGATGATCGCTTGAGGACAAGCTTGAATCAAAGGGGGAAGAGTTAACAACAAATAAATTCACACAGTCCCAATAAGAAGCATTGCAACACCTCATAAGAAGTGCAGCAAAATGCTGACTTGGTGTCTGTGCCATTTCCTCCACGCGCCGACTGGCAACCGCCGAAAATTCCAAGAAGAATTGCCCAACGGGCCAACAACATCAGCAGCGACGCCGCTGCCAACGCCGCTGCCGCTAAGCCACAGGTTACTAGGGCTAGAATTGATTTACGTTTATTCAGTTGCAAATTACCATCAAATAAAGGAAGTCTTGCTTCCCTAAAAATAATAATTTTTTTTCATCGTTTAATAAACTTTGGAATTAACTTATATAGGCAAAGTCCTATTAAGATCGGACCCCATATCATATAGCTGCCATAGGAACGATCGGTCGAAAATTAAGTTGTTGCATAAAAAAACATTTTGTTTGTCGCGATATCTTGACCAAATTCGGCATTTATTTGTTTTAATTTACTCCTCATCTATATGGATAATCCTTTTAAGATCGGACCACTATATCATATAGCTGCCATAGGAACGATCGGTAGAAAATAAAGTTTCATGAAAAAACATTTTGTTTTTCACGATATCTTGACCAAACTTGGCATTTTTAGTATTACTATGCTCCTCATATATAGGCAAAATCATATTAAGATCGGACCACTATATCATATAGCTGATATAACGATCGGTCGAAAATTAAGTTGATGTATGCAAAAACATTTTGTTTTCAAGATATATTGACCAAACTCAGCAGTTATTAGTTTTACTTTACTCCTCAGCTATATGGATAATCCTTTTAAGATCGGACAACTATATCATATAGCTGCCATAGGAACGATCGGTCGAAAATAAAGTTGAATGAAAAAACATTTTGTTTTTCAAGATATCTTGACCAAACTTGGCATTTATTAGTATTACTATGCTCCTCATATATAAGCAAAATCATATTAAGATCGGACTACTATATCATATAGCTGCCATGGGTACGATCGGTCGAAAATTAAGTTGTTGTATAAAAACATATTGTTTTTCAAGATATCTTGAACTCGGAATTTATTAGGTTAACTATGCTCCTCATATATATGTAAAATCTAATGAAGATTGGACCACTATATCATATAGCTGCCATAGGAACGATGCGTTGAAAATTAAGTTGTTGTATGAAAAAACATTTTGTTTTTCAAGATATCTTGACCAAACTCGGCACTTATTAGTTTTACTTTACTCCTCATATATATGGACAATCCTTTTAGGATCGGACCTCTATATCATATAGCTGCCATAGGAAGGATCGGTCGAAAATTCTATTGTTGTATAAAAAAACATTTTGTTTTTCAAGATATCGGCATTTATTAGTTTTAATTTTAATTTAATTTTAATTTAAATCCTATAAGGATCGGACGACTATATCATATAGTTGGCATAGGAAAGATCGGTCGAAAATTAAGTTGTATGAAAAAACATTTTATTTTTCAAGATATCCTGACCAAACTCGGCGTTAATTGGGCTTACTATAATCCTTATAGGCAAAATCCTATTAAGATAGAACCACTATATCATATAGCTGCCATAGAAACGATCGGTCGAAAATTAATTTGTTGTATGAATAAACATTTAGTTTTCCACGATATCTTGACCAAACTCGGCATTTATTAGTTTTAAGTTACTCCTCATATATAGGAAACATCCTATAAGGATCGGACGACTATATATAATATAGCTGCCATAGGAACGATAGGTCGAAAATTAAGTTGTTGTATGAAAAAACATTTTGTTTTTTACGATATCTTGACCAAACTCGGCATTTATTAGTTTTACTTTACTCCTCATCTATATGGACAATCGGACCACTATATCATATGGCTGCCATAGGAACGATCGGTCGAAAATTAAGTTGTTGTACGAAAAAAACATTTTGTTTTTCATGATATCTTGACCAAACTCGGATTTTTTTAGGTTAACTATGCTCCTCATATATATGTAAAATCTAAAGGAGATTGGAGCACTATATCATATAGCTGAAATCGGAACGATCGGTCGAAAAGTAAGTTGTATGAAAAAACATTTTGTTTTTCAAGATATCTTGACCAAACTCGGAATTTATTAGATAAACTATGCTATTCATATATATGTAAAATCTAATGAAGATTGGACCACTATATCATATAGCCGCCATAGGTACTATCGGTCGAAAATTAAGTTGTATGAAAAAACATTTTGTTTTTCAGGAAATCTTGACCAAGCTCAGCATTTTTATACCCTTGCAGAGGCTATTTTAACTTTGTCGTGAAATTTGTTACGCATAGAAGGATACATCTCCGACCCAGAAAAGTATATATATTCTTGATCAGCATCAACACCCGAGTCGATACAGCCATGTCCGTCTGTCCGTCTGACCGTCTGTCCGTCTTCTGTTTCTATGCGAACTAGTCTCTCAGTTTTAAAGCTATCTTTATTAAACTTTGCAGAGGTCCCTATTTCTGTTGCACGCAGCACATATGTCAAAACCAGCTAGATCGGACCACTATAACATATAGCTGCCACAGGAACGATCGGTCGAAAATTAAGTTTTTGTATGAAAAACATTTTGTTTTTCACGATATCTTGACCAAACGCGGCATTTATTAGTTTTACTATACTCCTCATATATAGGCAAAATCCTATAGGGATCGGACGACTATATTATATAATTGTCATAGGAACGATCGGTTGAAAATTAAGTTGTTATATGAAAAAACATTTTGTTATTCAAGATATCTTGACCAAACTCGGAATTTTTTAGGTTAACTATGCTCCTCATATATATGTAAAATCTAAAGGAGATTGGAGCACTATATCATATAGCTGCAATAGGAACGATCGGTCGAAAAGTAAGTTGTATGAAAAAACATTTTGTTTTTCAAGATATCTTGACCAAACTCGGAATTTATTAGATTAACTATGCTATTCATATATATGTAAAATCTATTGAAGATTTGACCACTATATCATATAGCTGCCATGGGTACGATCGGTCGAAAATTAAGTTGTTGTATAAAAACATATTATTTTTCAAGATATCTTGAACTCGGAATTTATTAGGTTAACTATGCTCCTCATATATATATGTAAAATCTAATGAAGATTGGACCAGTATATCATATAGCTGCCATAGGTACGATCGGTCGAAAATTAAGTTGTATGAAGAAACATTTTGTTTTTCAACACATCTTGACCAAGCTCGGCATTTTTATACCCTTGCAGAGAGTATTATAATATTGTCGTGAAATTTGTTACGCATAGATGGATACATCTCCGTCCCAGAAAAGTATATTTATTCTTGATCAGCATCAACAGCCGAGTCGATACAGCCATGTCCGTCTGTCCGTCTGACCGTCTGTCCGTCTTCTGTTTCTATGCGAACTAGTCTCTCAGTTCTAAAGCTATCTTAATGAAAATTTGCAGAAGTCCCTATTTCTGTTGCACGCAGCACAAATGTCAAAACTAGCTGGATCGGACCACTATAACATATAGCTGCCATAGGAACGATCGGTCGAAAATTAAGTTTTTGTATAAAAAACATTTTGTTTTTCAAGATATTTTTACCAAACTCGGCATTTATTATATTTACTATACTCCTCATATATAGGCAAAGTCCTATTAAGATGGGACCACCATATCATATAGCTGCCATAGGAACGATCGGTCGAAAATTAAGTTGTTGCATAAAAAAACATTTTGTTTGTCGCGATATCTTGACCAAATTCGGCATTTATTAGTATTACTATACTCTTCATATTTAGGGATCATTATATTAAGATCGGACCACTATATCATATAGCTGCCGAAAATTAAGTTGTTGTATGAAAAACATTTTGTTTATCAAGATATCTTGACTACACTCGGCATTTATAAGTTTTACTATACTCCTCATACATATGCAAAATTCTATTAAGATCGGACCAGTATATCATATGGCTGCCATAGGAACGATCGGTTGAAAATTAAGTTGCTGTATGAAAAGACATTTTGTTTATCAAGATATCTTGACTACACTCGGAATTTATTAGTTTTACTATACTCCTCATATATAGGTAAAATCCTATAGGGATCGGACGACTATATTATATAGTTGCCATAGGAACGATCGGTTGAAAATTAAGTTGTTATATAAAAAAACATTTTGTTTTTAAATATATCTTGACCAAACTCGGCATTTATTTGTTTTAATTTACTCCTCATCTATATGGACAATCCTTTTAAGATCGGACCACTATATCATATAGCTGCCATAGGAACGATCGGTCGAAAATTAAGTTGTACGAAAAAAACATTTTGTTTTTTACGATATCTTGACCAAACTCGGCATTTATTAGTTTTACTTTACTCCTCATCTATATGGACAATCGGACCACTATATCATATGGCTGCCATAGGAACGATCGGTCGAAAATTAAGTTGTTGTACGAAAAAAACATTTTGTTTTTCATGATATCTTGACCAAACTCGGATTTTTTTAGGTTAACTATGCTCCTCATATATATGTAAAATCTAAAGGAGATTGGAGCACTATATCATATAGCTGCAATCGGAACGATCGGTCGAAAAGTAAGTTGTATGAAAAAACATTTTGTTTTTCAAGATATCTTGACCAAACTCGGAATTTATTAGATAAACTATGCTATTCATATATATGTAAAAATCTAATGAAGATTGGACCACTATATCATATAGCCGCCATAGGTACTATCGGTCGAAAATTAAGTTGTATGAAAAAACATTTTGTTTTTCAGGAAATCTTGACCAAGCTCAGCATTTTTATACCCTTGCAGAGGCTATTTTAACTTTGTCGTGAAATTTGTTACGCATAGAAGGATACATCTCCGACCCAGAAAAGTATATATATTCTTGATCAGCATCAACACCCGAGTCGATACAGCCATGTCCGTCTGTCCGTCTGACCGTCTGTCCGTCTTCTGTTTCTATGCGAACTAGTCTCTCAGTTTTAAAGCTATCTTTATTAAACTTTGCAGAGGTCCCTATTTCTGTTGCACGCAGCACATATGTCAAAACCAGCTAGATCGGACCACTATAACATATAGCTGCCACAGGAACGATCGGTCGAAAATTAAGTTTTTGTATGAAAAACATTTTGTTTTTCACGATATCTTGACCAAACGCGGCATTTATTAGTTTTACTATACTCCTCATATATAGGCAAAATCCTATAGGGATCGGACGACTATATTATATAATTGTCATAGGAACGATCGGTTGAAAATTAAGTTGTTATATGAAAAAACATTTTGTTTTTCAAGATATCTTGACCAAACTCGGAATTTTTTAGGTTAACTATGCTCCTCATATATATGTAAAATCTAAAGGAGATTGGAGCACTATATCATATAGCTGCAATAGGAACGATCGGTCGAAAAGTAAGTTGTATGAAAAAACATTTTGTTTTTCAAGATATCTTGACCAAACTCGGAATTTATTAGGTTAACTATGCTCCTCATATATATATGTAAAATCTAATGAAGATTGGACCAGTATATCATATAGCTGCCATAGGTACGATCGGTCGAAAATTAAGTTGTATGAAGAAACATTTTGTTTTTCAACACATCTTGACCAAGCTCGGCATTTTTATACCCTTGCAGAGAGTATTATAATATTGTCGTGAAATTTGTTACGCATAGATGGATACATCTCCGTCCCAGAAAAGTATATTTATTCTTGATCAGCATCAACAGCCGAGTCGATACAGCCATGTCCGTCTGTCCGTCTGACCGTCTGTCCGTCTTCTGTTTCTATGCGAACTAGTCTCTCAGTTCTAAAGCTATCTTAATGAAAATTTGCAGAAGTCCCTATTTCTGTTGCACGCAGCACAAATGTCAAAACTAGCTGGATCGGACCACTATAACATATAGCTGCCATAGGAACGATCGGTCGAAAATTAAGTTTTTGTATAAAAAAACATTTTGTTTTTCAAGATATTTTTACCAAACTCGGCATTTATTATATTTACTATACTCCTCATATATAGGCAAAGTCCTATTAAGATGGGACCACCATATCATATAGCTGCCATAGGAACGATCGGTCGAAAATTAAGTTGTTGCATAAAAAAACATTTTGTTTGTCGCGATATCTTGACCAAATTCGGCATTTATTAGTATTACTATACTCTTCATATTTAGGGATCATTATATTAAGATCGGACCACTATATCATATAGCTGCCGAAAATTAAGTTGTTGTATGAAAAACATTTTGTTTATCAAGATATCTTGACTACACTCGGCATTTATAAGTTTTACTATACTCCTCATACATATGCAAAATTCTATTAAGATCGGACCAGTATATCATATGGCTGCCATAGGAACGATCGGTTGAAAATTAAGTTGCTGTATGAAAAGACATTTTGTTTATCAAGATATCTTGACTACACTCGGAATTTATTAGTTTTACTATACTCCTCATATATAGGTAAAATCCTATAGGGATCGGACGACTATATTATATAGTTGCCATAGGAACGATCGGTTGAAAATTAAGTTGTTATATAAAAAAACATTTTGTTTTTAAATATATCTTGACCAAACTCGGCATTTATTTGTTTTAATTTACTCCTCATCTATATGGACAATCCTTTTAAGATCGGACCACTATATCATATAGCTGCCATAGGAACGATCGGTCGAAAATTAAGTTGTTGCATGCAAAAACATTTTATTTCAAGATATCTTGACCAAACTCAGCAGTTATTAGTTTTACTTTACTCCTCAGCTATATGGATAATCCTTTTAAGATCGGACCACTATATCATATAGCTGCAATAGGAACAATCGGTCGAAAATAAAGTTACATGAAAAAACATTTTGTTTTTCACGATATCTTGACCAAACTTGGCATTTTTTAGTATTACTATGCTCCTCATATATAGGCAAAATCATATTAAGATCGGACCACTATATCATATAGCTGATATAACGATCGGTCGAAAATTTTTGTATGCAAAAACATTTTGTTTTTCAAGATATATTGACCAAACTCGGCATTTATTAGGTTTACTATGCTCCTCATATATATGAAAAATAGAATGATGATTGGACCACTATATCATATAGCTGCCATAGGAACGATCGGTCGAAAATTAAGTTTTTGTATGAAAAAACATTTTGTTTTTCAGATATTTTTACCAAACTCGGCATTTTTTATATTTACTATACTCCTCATATATAGGCAAAGTCCTATGAAGATCGGACCACTATATCATATAGCTGATACAACGATCGGTCGAAAATTAAGTTGATGTATGCAAAAACATTTTGTTTTCAAGATATATTGACCAAACTCAGCAGTTATTAGTTTTACTTTACTCCTCAGCTATATGGACAATCCCTTCAAGATCGGACAACTATATCATATAGCTGCCATAGGAACGATCGGTCGAAAATAAAGTTGAATGAAAAAACATTTTGTTTTTCAAGATATCTTGACCAAACTTGACATTTATTAGTATTACTATGCTCCTCATATATAGGCAAAATCATATTAAGATCGGACCACTATATCATATAGCTGATATAACGATAAGTCGAAAATTGTTTGTATGCAAAAACATTTTGTTTTTCAAGATATATTGACCAAACTCGGCATTTATTAGGTTTACTATGCTCCTCATTAATATGAAAAATAGAATGATGATTGGACCACTATATCATATAGCTGCCATAGGAACGATCGGTCGAAAATTAAGTTTTTGTATGAAAAACATTTTGTTTTTCACATATTTTTACCAAACTCGGCATTTATTATATTTACTATACTCCTCATATATAGGCAAAGTCCTATGAAGATCGGACCACTATATCATATAGCTGCCATAGGAACGATCGGTCGAAAATTAAGTTGTTGTATGAAAAAACATTTTGTTTTTCAAGATATCTTGACCAAACTCAGAAGTTATTAGTTTTACTTTACTCCTCAGCTATATGGACAGTCCTTTTAAGATCGGACCACTACATCATATAGCTGCTATAGGAACGATCGGTCGAAAATAAAGTTCAATGAAAAAACATTTTGTTTTTCAAGATATATTGACCAAACTCGGCATTTATTAGGTTTACTATGCTCCTCATATATATGTAAAATAGAATGATGATTGGACCACTATATCATATAGCTGCCATAGGAACGATCGGTCGAAAATTAAGTTGTTGTATAAAAAACATTTTGTTTTTCAAGATATCTTGACAAACTCGGCATTTATTAGGTTAACAATGCTCCTCATATACATGTAAAATCTAATGAATGACAAGTATATCATATAGCTGACATAGGAACGATAGGTCGAAAATTAAGTTTTTGAACGATAAAACAATTTGTTTTTCAAGATATCTTAACCAAACTCGGCATTTATTAGGTTAACAATGCTCCTCATATATATGTAAAATCTAATGAAGATTGGACCAGAATATCATATAGATGCCATAGGAACGATCGGTCGAAAATAATGATTAAACATTTCGTTTTTCAATATATCTTGGCCAAACTCGGCATATATTAGTTTTACTATGCTGCTCATTTATAGGCAAAATCCTATATGGATCGAACGACTATGTTATATAGTTGCCATAGGAACGATCGAACGATATTGACCAAACTCGGCATTCATTAGGTTTACTATGCTCCTCAGATATATGTAAAATCAAATGATGATTGGACCACTGTATCCTTTAGCTGCCATAGGACCGATGGGTCGAGAATTAAGTTGTTGTATGAAAAAACATTTTGTTATTCAATATATCTGGACCAAACTCGGCATTTATTAGGTTAACAATGCTCCTCATATATATGTAAAATCTAATGAAGATTGGACCAGTATATTATATAGCTGCCATAGGAACGATCGGTTGAAAATTAAGTCATTATATGAAAAAACATTTTGTTTTTCAAGATATATTGACCAAGCTCGGCATTTATTAGGTTTACTATGCTCCTCATATATATGTAAAATCGAATGATGATTGGACCACTATATCATATAGCTGCCATAGGAACGATGGGTTGAAAATTAAGTTGTTGTATGATAAAACATTTTGTTTTTCAAGATATCTTGACCAAACTCGGCACTTATTAGTTTTACTTTACTCCTCATCTATATGGACAATCCTTTTAGGATCGGACCTCTATATCATATAGCTGCCATAGGAAGGATCGGTCGAAAATTCTATTGTTGTATAAAAAAAAATTTTGTTTTTCAAGATATCGGCATTTATTAGTTTTACTATACTTCTCATATATAGGCAAAATCCTATAAGGATCGGACGACTATATCATATAGTTGGCATAGGAACGATCGGTCGAAAATTAAGTTGTATGAAAAAACATTTTATTTTTCAAGATATTCTGACCAAACTCGGCGTTAATTGGGCTTACTATAATCCCTATAGGCAAAATCCTATTAAGATAGAACCACTATATCATATAGCTGCCATAGAAACGATCGGTCGAAAATTAAGTTGTTGTATGAATAAACATTTTGTTTTTCACGATATCTTGACCAAACTCGGCATTTATTAGTTTTACGTTACTCCTCATATATAGGAAACATCCTATAAGGATCGGACGACTATATATCATATAGCTGCCATAGCAACGATCGGTCGAAAATTAAGTTGTTGTATGAATAAACATTTTGTTTTTCACGATATCTTGACCAAACTCGGCATTTATTAGTTTTACGTTACTCCTCATATATAGGAAACATCCTATAAGGATCGGACGACTATATATCATATAGCTGCCATAGGAACGATCGGTCGAAAATTAAGTTGTTGTACGAAAAAAACATTTTGTTTTTCAAGATATCGTGACCAAACTCGAAATTTTTAGGTTAACTATGCTCCTCATATATATGTAAAATCTAAAGGAGATTGGAGCACTATATCATATAGCTGCAATAGGAACGATCGGTCGAAAAGTAAGTTGTATGAAAAAACATTTTGTTTTTCAAGATATCTTGACCAAACTCGGAATTTATTAGATTTACTATGCTATTCATATATATGTGAAATCTAATGAAGATTGGACCACTATATCATATAGCTGCCATAAGTACGATCGGTCGAAAATTAAGTTGTATGAAAAAACATTTTGTTTTTCAGGAAATCTTGACCAAGCTCAGCATTTTTATACCCTAGCAGAGGCTATTATAACTTTGTCGTGAAATTTGTTACGCATAGAATGATACATCTCCGACCCAGAAAAGTATATATATTCTTGATCAGCATCAACACCCGAGACGATACAGCCATGTCCGTCTGTCCGTCTGACCGTCTGTCCGTCTTCTGTTTCTATGCGAACTAGTCTCTCAGTTTTAAAGCTATCTTTATTAAACTTTGCAGAGGTCCCTCTTTCTGTTGCACGCAGCACAAAAGTCAAAACCAGCTAGATCGGACCACTATAACATATAGCTGCCACAGGAACGATCGGTCGAAAATTAAGTTTTTGTATGAAAAACATTTTGTTTTTCACGATATCTTGACCAAACGCGGCATTTATTAGTTTTACTATACTCCTCAAATATAGGCAAAATCCTATAGGGATCGGACGACTATATTATATAGTTGCCATAGGAACGATCGGTTGAAAATTAAGTTGTTATATGAAAAACATTTTGTTTTTGAAGATATCTTGACCAAACTCGGAATTTATTAGGTTAACTATGCTCCTCATATATATGTAAAATCTAATAAAGATTGGACCACTATATTATATACCTGCCATAGGAACGATAGGTTGAAAATTAAGTTGTTGTATAAAAACATATTGTTTTTCAATATATCTTGAACTCGGAATTATTATGTTAACTATGAAAAACATTTGTTTTTCAAGACATCTTGACCAAGCTCGGTATTTTATACCCTTGAAGAGGTTATTATAATATTGTAGTTAAATTCGTTACGCATAGATGGATACATCTCCGACCCAGAAAAGTATATTTATTCTTGATCAGCATCAACAGCCGAGTCGATACAGCCATGTCCGTCTGTCCGTCTGACCGTCTGTCCGTCTTCTGTTTCTATGCAAACTAGTCTCTCAGTTCTAAAGCTATCTTAATGAAAATTTGCAGAAGTCCCTATTTCTGTTGCACGCAGCACAAATGTCAAAACCAGCTGGATCGGACCACTATAACATATAGCTGCCATAGGAACGATCGGTCGAAAATTAAGTTGTTGTATGAAAAGACATTTTGTTTATCAAGATATCTTGACTACACTCGGCATTTATTAGTTTTACTATACTCCTCATACATATGCAAAATCCTATTAAGATCGGACCAGTATATCATATAGCTGCCATAGGAACGATCGGTTGAAAATTAAGTTGTTATATACAAAATCATTTTGTTTTTCAAGATATATTGACCAAACTCGCCATTTATTAGTTTTACTTTACTCCTCATCTATACGGACAATCCTTTTAAGATTGGACCCCTATATCATATAGCTGCCATAGGAAGGATCGGTCCAAAATTCTATTGTTGTATAAAAAAACATTTTGTTTATCAAGATATCTTGACTACACTCGGCATTTATTAGTTTTACTATACTCCTCATACATATGCAAAATCCTATTAAGATCGGACCAGTATATCATATTGCTGCCATAGGAACGATCAGTCGAAAATTAAGTTGTATGAAAAAACATATTATTTTTCAAGATGTCTTGACCAAACTCGGCGTTAATTGGGTTTACTATAATCCTTATATATAGGCAAAATCCTATTAAGATAGAACCACTATATCATATAGCTGCCATAGAAACGATCGCTCGAACACTAAGTTGTTGTAAAATAAAACATTTTGTTTTTCACGATATCTTGACCAATCTCGGCATTTATAAGTTTTACTTTACTCCTCATATATAGGCAACATCCTATAAGGATCGGACGACTATATATCATATAGCTGCCATAGGAACGATCGGTCGAAAATTAAGTTGTTGTATGAAAACACATTTTGTTTATCAAGATATCTTGACTACACTCGGCATTTATTATATTTACTATACTCCTCATACATATGCAAAATCCTATTAAGATCGGACCAGTATATTATATAGCTGCCATAGGAACGATCGGTTGAAAATTAAGTTGTTATATGAAATATCATTTTGTTTTTCAAGATATATTGACCAAACTCGGCATTTATTAGTTTTACTTTACTCCTCATCTATACGGACAATCCTTTTAAGATCGGACTCCTATATCATATAGCTGCCATAGGAAGGATCGGTCGAAAATTCTATTGTTGTATAAAAAAACATTTTATTTTTCATGATATCTTGACCAAACTCGGCATTTATTAGGTTTACTATGCTCCTCATATATGTGTAAATTCGAATGATGATTGGACCCCTATATCATATAGCTGCCATAGGAAGGATCGGTCGAAAATTCTATTGTTGTATAAAAAAACATTTTGTTTTTCAAGATATCTTGACCTAACTCGGCATTTTTATACCCTTGAAGAGGCTATCATAAATTTGTCGTGAAATTTGTTGCGCATAGAAGGATACATCTCCGACTCAATACAGTATATATATTCTTGATCAGCATCAACAGCCAAGTCGATATAGATATGTCCGTCTGTCTGTCTGACCGTCTGTCCGTCTGTCTGTTTTAATGCGAACTAGTCTCTCAGTTTTAAAGCTATCTTAATGAAACTGTGCAGAAGTCCCTATTTCTGTTGCAAGCAGCACAAATGTCAAAACCAGCTATTATAATTATGTCGTGAAATTTGTTGCGCATAGAAGGATACATCTCCGACTCAATAAAGTATATATATTCTTGATCAGCATCAACAGCCAAGTCGATATAGCCTTGTCCGTCTGTCCGTCTGTCTGTTTCTATGCGAACTAGTCTCTCAGTTTTAAAGCAATCTTAATGAAACTTTGCAGAAGTCCCTATTTCTGTTGCACGCAGCACAAATGTCAAAACCAGCTGGATCGGAACACTATAACATATAGCTGCCATAGGAACGATCGGTCAAAAATTAAGTTGTTGTATGAAAAAACATTTTGTTTTTCAAGATATCTTGACCAAACTCGGAATTAATTAGGTTAACTATGCTCCTCATATATATGTAAAATCTAATGAAAATTGGACCACTATATCATATGGCTGCCATAGGAACGATCGGTCGAAAATTATGTTGTATGAAAAAACATTTTGTTTTTCAAGATATCTTGACCAAGCTATATGATATAGTCGTCCGATCCTTAAAGGATGTTGCCCATATATGAGGACTATAGTAAAATTAATAAATGCCGAGCTTGGTCAAGATATCTTGAAAGACAAAATGTTTTTTCATGCAAAAACTTAAGACTCAATATGGCAGCTGTATGATATATTGTTCCGATCGAGCTGCTTTTGACGTATTGGGTCGAAGATGAATCCTCCTATGCGTTACAAATTTCACAGCAAAATAAAAATACCCTATGTATAAAAATGACGAGGTTGGTCAAGATATCTTAAAAAAAAAATATTTTTTTATACAACTTAATTTTCAACCGATCGCTCCTATGGCAGCTATATGATATAGTCGTCCGATCTTAAAAGGATTTTACATATATAGGAAGAGGATAGTAAAACTAATAAATGCCGAGTTTGGTCAAGATATATTGAAAAAGCAAATGTTTTATCATACAAAAACTTAATTTTCGACCGATCGTTCCTATGGCAGCTAATGATATACTGGTCCAATCTTCTTTAGACTTTACATATATATGAGGAGCATTGTTAACTTAATAAATGCCGAGTTTGGTCAAGATATCTTGAAAAACAAAATGTGTTTTCATACAACAACTTAATTTTCGACCGATCGTTTCTATGGCAGCTAGATGATAAAGTCGTCCGAACCTTATAGAATGTTGCCCGTATATAAGGAGTATAGTAAAACTAATAAATGCCGAGTTTGATCAAGATATCGTGGAAAACAAAATGTTTTTTCGTGCAACTTAATTTTCAACCGATCGTTCATATGGCAGCTATATGATATAGTGGTCCGATCCAGCTGGTTTTGACATATGTGCTGCGTGCAACAGAAATAGGGACTTCTGTAAAGTTTCATTAAGATTGCTTTAAAGCTGAGAGACTAGTTCGCATAGAAACAGACAGACGGACAGACGGTCAGACGGACAGACGGACAGACGGACAGACGGACCTGGCTATATCGAGTCGGCTGTTGATGCTGATCAAGAATATATATACTTTATTGGGTCGGAGATGTATCCTTCTATGCGTAACAAATTTCAGGACAAAATTATAATACAAGGGTATAAAATGCCGAGGTTGGTCAAGATGTCTTGAAAAACAAAATGTTTTTTCATACAACTTAATTTTTGACCGATCGTTCCTATTGCAGCTATATGGTATAGTGGTCCAATCTTCATTAGATTTTATATATATATGAGGAGCATAGTTAACCTAATACATTCCGAGTTTGGTCAAGATATCTTGAAAAACAAAATGTTTTTCCATACAACTTAATTTTCGACCGATCGTTTCTATGGGAGCTATATGATATAGTCGTCCGATCCTTATAGGATTTCGCCTATATATGAGGAGTATAGTAAATCTAATAAATGTCGAGTTTGGTCAAGATATCTTGAAAAACAAAATGTTTTTTCATACAACAACTTAATTTTCGACTGATCGTTCCTATTGCAGCTACATTATATAGTGGTCCGATCTTAAAAGGATTGTCGATATAGATGAGGAGTAAAGTAAAACTAATAAATGGTGAGTTTGGTCAAGATATCTTGAAAACCAAATGTTTTTTCATACAACAACTTAATTTTCGACCGATCGTTTCTATGGCAGCTATATGATATAGTCGTCCGATCCTTATAGGATGTTGCCTATATATGAGGAGTATAGTAAAACTAATAATTGCCGGTTTGGTCAGGATATCTTGAAAGACAAAATGTTTTTCATACAACAACTTATTTTTCGACAGACCGTTTCTATGGCAGCTATATGTTAAAGTCGTTCGATCCTTATAGGATGTTGCCTATATCTGAGGAGTATAGTATAACTAATAAATGTCGCGTTTGGTCAAGATAGCATGAAAAACAAAATATTTTTTCACACAACAAGTTAATTTTCGACCGATCGTTTCTATGGCAGCTATATGATATAGTGGTCCCATCTTAATAGGATTTTGCCTATATATAAGGATTATAGTAAACCCAATGAACGCCGAGCTTGGTCAAGATATCTTGAAAAACAAAATGTTTTTTCATACAACTTAATTTTCGATCCTTATAGGATTTTGCCTATATATGAGGAGTATAGTAAAACTAATAAATGTCGAGTTTGGTCAATATATCTTGAAAGACAAAATGTTTTTTCATAAAACAACTTAATTTTCGACTGATCGTTCCTATTGCAACTATATTATATAGTGGTCCGATCTTAAATATAGATGAGGAGTAATGTAAAACTAATAAATGCCGAGTTTGGTCAAGATATCATGAAAAACAAAATGTTTTTTCATACAACAACTTAATTTTCGACCGTTCGTTTCTATGCCAGCTATATGATAGTGGTTCCATCTTAATAGGATTTGCCTATATATAAGGATTATAATAAACCCAATTAACGCCGAGTTTGGTCAAGATATCTTGAAAAAGAAAGTGTTTTTCATACAACAACTTAATTTTCGACCGATCGTTCCTATGGCAACTATATGATATAGTCGTCCGATCCTTATAGGATTTTGCCTATATATGTGAGGAGTATAGTAAAACTAATAAATGTCGAGTTTGGTCAAGATATCTTGAAAAACAAAATGTTTTTCATACAACAACTTAATTTTCGACTGATCGTTCCCATTGCAGCTATATTATATAGTGGTCCGATCTTAAAAGGATTGTCGATATAGATGAGGAGTAAAGAAAAACTAACAAATGGTGAGTTTGGTCAAGATATCTTGAAAACCAAATGTTTTTTCATACAACAACTTAATTTTCGACCTATCGTTTCTATGGCAGCTATATGGTATAGTTGTTCGACCCTTATAGGATGTTGCCTATATCTGAGGAGTATAGTATAACTAATAAATGCCGAGTTTGGTCAAGATATCTTGAAAGACAAAATATTTTTTCACACAACAAGTTAATTTTCGACCGATCGTTTCTATGGCAGCTATATGATATAGTCGTCCGATCCTTATAGGATGTTGCCTATATGAGGAGTATAGTAAAACTAATAAATGCCGAGTTTGGTCAAGATATCTTGAAAGACAAAATGTTTTTTCATACAGCAACTTAATTTTCGACCTATCGTTTCTATGGCAGCTATATGGTATAGTTGTTCGACCCTTATAGGATGTTGCCTATATCTGAGGAGTATAGTATAACTAATAAATGCCGAGTTTGGTCAAGATATCTTGAAAGACAAAATATTTTTTCACACAACAAGTTAATTTTCGACCGATCGTTTCTATGGCAGCTATATGATATAGTGGTCCCATCTTAATAGGATTTTGCCTATATATGAGGATTATAGTAAACCCAATTAACGCCGAGCTTGGTCAAGATATATTTTGAAAAACAAAATGTTTTTTCATACAACTTAATTTTCAACCGATCGTTCCTATGGCAGCTATATGATATAGTCGTCCGATACTTATAGGATGTTGCTTATATATGACGAGTATAGTTAACCCAATTAACGCCGAGTTTGGTTAAGATATATTGAAAAACAAAATGTTTTTTCATACAACTTAATTTTCAACCGATCGTTCCTATGGCAGCTATATGATATAGTGGTCCAATCCAGCTGGTTTTCAAATATGTGCTGCGTGAAACAGAAATAGGGACTTCTGCAAAGTTTCATTAAGATTGCTTTAAAACTGAGAGACTAGTTCGCATAGAAACAGACAGACGGTCAGACGGACAGACGGACAGACGAACATGGCTATATCGACTCGGCTGTTGATGCTGATCAAGAATATATATACTTTATTGGGTCGGAGATGAATGCTTCTATGCGTAACAAATTTCACGACAAAATTATAATACAAGGGTATAAAAATGCCGAGCTTGGTCAAGATGTCTTGAAAAACAAAATGTTTTTTCATACAACTTACTTTTCGACCGATCGTTCCTATTGCAGCTATATGATATAGTGCTCCAATCTCCATTAGTTTTTGCATATATATGAGGAGCATAGTTAACCTAAAAAATTCCGAGTTTAGTCAAGATATCTTGAAATACAAAATGTTTTTTCATACAAGTTAATTTTCGACCGATCGTTCCTATGGCAGCTATATGATATAGTGGTCCGATCTTAATAGGATTTTGCCTATATATAAGGATTATAGTAAACCCAATTAACGCCGAGCTTGGTCAAGATATATTTTGAAAAACAAAATGTTTTTTCATACAACTTATTTTTCAACCGATCGTTCCTATGGCAGCTATATGATATAGTCGTCCGATACTTATAGGATGTTGCTTATATATGAGGAGTATAGTTAACCCAATTAGCGCCGAGTTTGGTTAAGATATCTTGAAAAACAAAATGTTTTTTCATACAACTTAATTTTCAACCGATCGTTCCTATGGCAGCTATATGATATAGTGGTCCAATCCAGCTGGTTTTAAAATATGTGCTGCGTGAAACAGAAATAGGGACTTCTGCAAAGTTTCATTAAGATTGCTTTAAAACTGAGAGACTAGTTCGCATAGAAACAGACAGACGGACAGACGGTCAGACGGACAGACGGACATGGCTATATCGACTCGGCTGTTGATGCTGATCAAGAATATATATACTTTATTGGGTCGGAGATGAATGCTTCTATGCGTAACAAATTTCACGACAAAATTATAATACAAGGGTATAAAAATGCCGAGCTTGGTCAAGATGTCTTGAAAAACAAAATGTTTTTTCATACAACTTACTTTTCGACCGATCGTTCCTATTGCAGCTATATGATATAGTGCTCCAATCTCCATTAGATTTTACATATATATGAGGAGCATAGTTAACCTAAAAATTACGAGTTTAGTCAAGATATCTTGAAATACAAAATGTTTTTTCATACAAGTTAATTTTCGGCCGATCGTTCCTATGGCAACTATATGATATAGTCATCCAATCCTTATAGGATTTCGCCTATATATGAGGAGTATAGTAAAACTAGTAAATGCCGAGTTTGGTCAAGATATCTTGAAAGACAAAATGTTTTTTCATACAAAAACTTAATTTTCGACTGATCGTTTTTAATTTTCGACCGATCGTTCCAATGGCAGCTATTTGATAAAGTGGTCCAATCTTCATTAGATTTTACATATAATGAGGAGCATAGTTAACCTAAAAATTCCGAGTTTGGTCAAGATACCTTGAAAAACAAAATATTTTTCATACAACAACTTAATTTTCGACTGATCGTTCCTATGGCAGCTATATGATATAGTGGTCCGATCTTAAAAGGATTGTCGATATAGATGAGGAGTAAAGTAAAACTAATAAATGCTGAGTTTGGTCAAGATATCTTGAAAACCAATGTTTTTTTATACAACAACTGATGAGAAGTAAAGTACAACTAATAAATGCTGAGTTTGATCAAGATTTCTTGAAAAACAAAATGTTTTTTCATACAACAACTTAATTTTCGACCCATCGTTTCTATGGCAGCTATATGATATAGTCGTCCGATCCTTATAGGATGTTGCCCATATATGAGGAGTATAGTATAGTATAGTTTGGTCAAGATATCGTGGAAAACCAAATGTTTTTTCATACAACAACTTAATTTTCGACCGATCGTTTCTATGGCAGCTATATGATATAGTCGTCCGATCCTTATAGGATGTTGCCTATATATGAGGAGTATAGTAAAACTAATAATTGCCATCGTTTCTATGGCAGCTATATGATATAGTCGTCCGATCCTTATAGGATGTTGCCCATATATGAGGAGTATAGTATAGTATAGTTTGGTCAAGATATCGTGGAAAACCAAATGTTTTTTCATACAACAACTTAATTTTCGACCGATCGTTTCTATGGCAGCTATATGATATAGTCGTCCGATCCTTATAGGATGTTGCCTATATATGAGGAGTATAGTAAAACTAATAATTGCCGGTTTGGTCAGGATATCTTGAAAGACAAAATGTTGTTTCAAACAACAACTTAATTTTCGGCCCATCGTTTCTATGGCAGCTATATGATATAGGCGTCCGATTCTTATAGGATGTTGCCCATATATGAGGAGTATACTAAAACTGATAAATGCCGAGTTTGGTCAAGATATCGTGGAAAACATATATATATGATATAGTGGTCCGATCTTAAAAGGATTGTCGATATAGATGAGGAGTAAAGTAAAACTAATAAATGCTGAGTTTGGTCAAGATATCTTGAAAACTAAATGTTTTTTTATACAACAACTGATGAGAAGTAAAGTAAAACTAATAAATGCTGAGTTTGATCAAGATTTCTTGAAAAAACAAAATGTTTTCTCATACAACAACTTAATTTTCGACCCATCGTTTCTATGGCAGCTATATGATATAGTCGTCCGATCCTTATAGGATGTTGCCTATATATGAGTAGTATAGCAAAACTAATAAATGCCGAGTTTGGTCAAGATATCTTGAAAGACAAAATGTTTTTTCATACAACAACTTAATTTTCGACCGATCATTTCTATGGCAGCTATATGGTATAGTCGTTCGATCCTTATAGGATGTTGCCAACATCTGAGGAGTATAGTATTACTAATAAATGCCGAGTTTGGTCAAAATATCGTGAAAAACAAAATATTTTTTCACACAACAAGTTAATTTTCGACCGATCGTTTCTATGGCAGCTATATAATATAGTCGTCCGATACTTATAGGATGTTGCTTATATATGAGGAGTACAGTTAACCCAATTAACGCCGAGTTTGGTTAAGATATCTTGAAAAACAAAATGTTTTTTCATACAACTTACTTTTCGACCGATCGTTCCTATTGCAGCTATATGATATAGTGCTCCAATCTCCATTAGATTTTACATATATATGAGGAGCATAGTTAGCCTAAAAAATTCAGAGTTTGGTCAAGATATCTTGAAAAACAAAATGTTTTTTCATACAACAACTTAATTTTCGACCGATCATTCCTATGGCAGCTATATGATATAGTGGTCCGATTGTCCATATAGATGAGGAGTAAAGTAAAACTAATAAATACCGAGTTTGGTCAATATATCGTGAAAAACAAAATGTTTTTTCATACAATAAATTAATTTTCGACCGATCGTTTCTATGGCAGCTATATGATATAGTGGTCTTAAAAGGATTGTCGATATAGATGAAGAGTAAAGTAAAACTAATAAATGCTGAGTTTGGTCAAGATATCTTGAAAACCAAATGTTTTTTTTATACAACAACTGATGAGGAGTAAAGTAAAACTAATAAATGCTGAGTTTGGTCAAGATATCTTGAAAACCAAATGTTTTTTCATACAACAACTTAATTTTCGACTGATCGTTCCTATTGCAGCTATATTATATAGTGGTCCGATCTTAAAAGGATTATCGAAATAGATGAGGAGTATAGTTAACCCAATTAACGCCGAGTTTGGTTAAGATATCTTGAAAAGCAAAATGTTTTTTCATACAACTAAATTTTCAACCGATCGTTCCCATGGCAGCTATATGATATAGTAGTCCGATCTTAAAAGGATTTTGCCTATATATAAGGATTATAGTAAACCCAATTAACACCGAGTTTGGTCAAGATATCTTGAAAAACAAAATGTTTTTCATACAACAACTTAATTTTCGGCCGATCGTTCCTATTGCAGCTATATGATATAGGGCTCCAATCTCCATTAGATTTTACATATATATGAGGAGCATAGTTAACCTAAAAAATTCCGAGTTTGGTCAAGATATCTTGAAAAACAAAATGTTTTTTTCATACAACAACTTAATTTTCGACCGATCGTTCCTATGGCAGCTATATGATATAGTGGTCCGATCTTAAAAGGATTGTCGATATAGATGCGGAGTAAAGTAAAACTAATAAATGCTGAGTTTGGTCAAGATATCTTGAAACAACAACTGATGAGAAGTAAAATAAAACTGATAAATGCCGAGTTTGGTCAAGATATCATGGAAAACCAAATGTTTTTTCATACAACAACTTAATTTTCGACCGATCGTTCCTTTGGCAGCTATATGATATAGTGGTCCGATCTTAATAGGATTTTGCCTATATATAAGGATTATAGTAAACCCAATTAACACCGAGTTTGGTCAAGATATCTTGAAAAACAAAATGTTTTTCATACAACAACTTAATTTTCGGTCGATCGTTCCTATGGCAACTTTATAATATAGTCGTCCAATCCTTAAAGGATTTCGCCTATATATGAGGAGTATAGTAAAACTAATAAATGTCGAGTTTGGTCAAGATACCTTGAAAAACAAAATGTTTTTTTCATACAACAACTTAATTTTCGACTGATCGTTCCTATGGTAGCTATATGATATAGTGGTCCGATCTTAAAAGGATTGTCGATATAGATGAGGAGTAAAGTAAAACTAATAAATGCTGAGTTTGGTCAAGATATCCTGAAAACCAAATGTTTTTTTATACAACAACTGATGAGAAGTAAAGTAAAACTAATAAATGCTGAGTTTGATCAAGATTTCTTGAAAAACAAAATGTTTTTTCATACAAAAACTTCATTTTCGACCCATCGTTTCTATGGCAGCTATATGATATAGTCGTCCGATCCTTATAGGATGTTGCCCATATATGAGGAGTATAGTATAGTATAGTTTGGTCAAGATATCGTGGAAAACAAAATGTTTTTTCATACAAGTTAATTTTTGATCCATCGTTCCTATGGCAGCTATATGATATAGTAGTCCGATCTTAAAAGGATTGTCGATATAGATGAGGAGTAAAGTACAACTAATAAATGCTGAGTTTGGTCAAGATATCTTGAAAACCAAATGTTTTTTTATACAACAACTGATGAGAAGTAAAGTAAAACTAATAAATGCTGAGTTTGATCAAGATTTCTTGAAAAACAAAATGTTTTTTCATACAACAACTTAATTTTCGACCCATCGTTTCTATGGCAGCTATATGATATAGGCGTCCGATCCTTATTGGATGTTGCCCATATATGAGGAGTATAGTAAAACTGATAAATGCCGAGATTGGTCATGATATTGTGGAAAACAAAATGTTTTTTCATACAACAAGTAAATTTTCGACCGATCGTTCCTATGGCAGCTATATGATATAGTGGTCCGATCTTAAAAGGATTGTCGATACAGATGCGGAGTAAAGTAAAACTAATAAATGCTGAGTTTGGTCAAGATATCTTGAAACCAAATGTTTTTTTATACAACAACTGATGAGAAGTAAAGTAAAACTAATAAATGCTGAGTTTGATCAAGATTTCTTGAAAAACAAAATGTTTTTTCATACAACAACTTAATTTTCGACCGATCGTTCCTATGGCAGCTATATGATATAGTCGTCCGATCCTTATAGGATGTTGCCTATATATGAGGAGTATAGTAAAACTAATAAATGCCGAGTTTGGTCAAGATATCTTGAAAGACAAAATGTTTTTTCTACAACAACTTAATTTTCGACCGATCGTTTCTATGGCAGTTATATGGTATAGTGCTCCAATCTCCATTAGATTTTACATATATATGAGGAGCATAGTGAGCCTAAAAAATTCAGAGTTTGGTCAAGATATCTTGAAAAACAAAATGTTTTTTCATACAACAACTTAATTTTCGACCGATCATTCCTATGGCAGCTATATGATATAGTGGTCCGATTGTCCATATAGATGAGGAGTAAAGTAAAACTAATAAATGCCGAGTTTGGTCAATATATCGTGAAAAATAAAATGTTTTTTCATACAACTTAATTTTCAACCCAACGTTTCTATGGCAGCTATATGATATAGTGGTCCGATCTTAAAAGGATTGTCGATATAGATGAGCAGCAAAGTAAAACTAATAATTGCTGAGTTTGGTCAAGATATCTTGAAAACCAAATGTTTTTTTATACAACAACTGATGAGAAATAAATTAAAACTGATAAATGCCGAGTTTGGTCAAGATATCATGGAAAACTAAATGTTTTTTCATACAACAACTAATTTTCGACCGATCGTTCCTTTGGCAGCTATATGATATAGTGGTCCGATCTTAATAGGATTTTGCCTATATATAAGGATTATAGTAAACCCAATTAACGCCGAGTTTGGTCAAGATATCTTGAAAAACAAAATGTTTTTCATACAACAACTTAATTTTCGGTCGATCGTTCCTATGGCAACTATATGATATAGTCGTCCAATCCTTAAAGGATTTCGCCTATATATGAGGAGTAAAGTAAAACTAATAAATGCTGAGTTTGGTCAAGATATCTTGAAAACCAAATGTTTTTTAATACAACAACTGATGAGGAGTAAAGTAAAACTAATAAATGCTGAGTTTGGTCAAGATATCTTGAAAACCAAATGTTTTTTTATACAACAACTGATGAGGAGTAAAGTAAAACTAATATATGCTGAGTTTGATCAAGATTTCTTGAAAAACAAAATGTTTTTTCATACAAAAACATAATTTTCGACTGATCGTTCCTATTGCAGCTATATTATATAGTGGTCCGATCTTAAAAGGATTGTCGATATAGATGAGGAGTAAAGTAAAACTAATAAATGCTGAGTTTGGTCAAGATATCTTGAAAACCAAATGTTTTTTCATACAACAACTTAATTTTCGACCGATCGTTTCTATGGCAGCTATATGATATAGTCATCCGATCCTTCTAGGATGTTGCCTATATATGAGGAGTATAGCAAAACTAATAAATGCCGAGTTTGGTCAAGACAAAATGTTTTTTCATACAACAACTTAATTTTCGATTGATCGTTTCTATGGCAGCTATATGGTATAGTGGTCCCATCTTAATAGGATTTTGCCTATATATAAGGATTATAGTAAACCCAATTAACGCCGAGCTTGGTCAAGATATCTTGAAAAACAAAATATTTTTTCTTACAACCTAATTTTCAACCGATCGTTCCTATGGCAGCTATATGATATAGTCGTCCGATACTTATAGGATGTTGCTTATATATGAGGAGTATAGTTAACCCAATTAACGCCGAGTTTGGTTAAGATATCTTGAAAAACAAAATGTTTTTCATACAACTTAATTTTCAACCGATCGTTCCTATGGCAGCTATATGATATAGTGGTCCAATCCAGCTGGTTTTCAAATATGTGCTGCGTGAAACAGAAATAGGGACTTCTGCAAAGTTTCATTAAGATTGCTTTAAAACTGAGAGACTAGTTCGCATAGAAACAGACAGACGGTCAGACGGACAGACGGACAGACGAACATGGCTATATCGACTCGGCTGTTGATGCTGATCAAGAATATATATACTTTATTGGGTCGGAGATGAATGCTTCTATGCGTAACAAATTTCACGACAAAATTATAATACAAGGGTATAAAAATGCCGAGCTTGGTCAAGATGTCTTGAAAAACAAAATGTTTTTTCATACAACTTACTTTTCGACCGATCGTTCCTATTGCAGCTATATGATATAGTGCTCCAATCTCCATTAGTTTTTGCATATATATGAGGAGCATAGTTAACCTAAAAAATTCCGAGTTTAGTCAAGATATCTTGAAATACAAAATGTTTTTTCATACAAGTTAATTTTCGACCGATCGTTCCTATGGCAGCTATATGATATAGTGGTCCGATCTTAATAGGATTTTGCCTATATATAAGGATTATAGTAAACCCAATTAACGCCGAGCTTGGTCAAGATATATTTTGAAAAACAAAATGTTTTTTCATACAACTTATTTTTCAACCGATCGTTCCTATGGCAGCTATATGATATAGTCGTCCGATACTTATAGGATGTTGCTTATATATGAGGAGTATAGTTAACCCAATTAGCGCCGAGTTTGGTTAAGATATCTTGAAAAACAAAATGTTTTTTCATACAACTTAATTTTCAACCGATCGTTCCTATGGCAGCTATATGATATAGTGGTCCAATCCAGCTGGTTTTAAAATATGT
This sequence comes from Drosophila americana, assembly GCA_030788265.1. Classification (NCBI taxonomy): domain Eukaryota; kingdom Metazoa; phylum Arthropoda; class Insecta; order Diptera; family Drosophilidae; genus Drosophila; species Drosophila americana. The sequence goes on along the minus strand of JAURSC010000040.1, from coordinate 576,179 downwards.
GCTGCGTGAAACAGAAATAGGGACTTCTGCAAAGTTTCATTAAGATTGCTTTAAAACTGAGAGACTAGTTCGCATAGAAACAGACAGACGGACAGACGGTCAGACGGACAGACGGACATGGCTATATCGACTCGGCTGTTGATGCTGATCAAGAATATATATACTTTATTGGGTCGGAGATGAATGCTTCTATGCGTAACAAATTTCACGACAAAATTATAATACAAGGGTATAAAAATGCCGAGCTTGGTCAAGATGTCTTGAAAACAAAATGTTTTTTCATACAACTTACTTTTCGACCGATCGTTCCTATTGCAGCTATATGATATAGTGCTCCAATCTCCATTAGATTTTACATATATATGAGGAGCATAGTTAACCTAAAAAATTACGAGTTTAGTCAAGATATCTTGAAATACAAAATGTTTTTTCATACAAGTTAATTTTCGGCCGATCGTTCCTATGGCAACTATATGATATAGTCATCCAATCCTTATAGGATTTCGCCTATATATGAGGAGTATAGTAAAACTAGTAAATGCCGAGTTTGGTCAAGATATCTTGAAAGACAAAATGTTTTTTCATACAAAAACTTAATTTTCGACTGATCGTTTTTAATTTTCGACCGATCGTTCCAATGGCAGCTATTTGATAAAGTGGTCCAATCTTCATTAGATTTTACATATAATGAGGAGCATAGTTAACCTAAAAATTCCGAGTTTGATCAAGATATCGTGAAAAACAACATGTTTTTTCATACAACAACTTAAATTACGACCGATCGTTTCTATGACAGCTATATGATATAGTGGTCCGATCTTAAAAGGATTGTCGATATAGATGAGCAGTAAAGTAAAACTAATAAATGCTGAGTTTGGTCAAGATATCTTGAAAACCAAATGTTCTATTATACAACAACTGATGAGAAGTAGAGTAAAACTAATAAATGCTGAGTTTGATCAAGATTTCTTGAAAAACAAAATGTTTTTTCATACAACAACTTAATTTTCGACCCATCGTTTCTATGGCAGCTATATGATATAGTCGTCCGATCCTTATAGGATGTTGCCTATATATGAGGAGTATAGTAAAACTGATAAATGCCGAGTTTGGTCAAGATATCGTGGAAAACAAAATGTTTTTTCATACAACTTACTTTTCGACCGATCGTTCCTATTGCAGCTATATGATATAGTTCTCCAATCTCCATTAGATTTTACATATATATGAGGAGCATAGTTAACCTAAAAAATTCCGAGTTTGGTCAAGATATCTTGAAAAACAAAATGTTTTTTCATACAACAACTTAATTTTCGACCGATCGTTCCTATGGCAGCTATATGATATAGTGGTCCGATCTTAAAAGGATTGTCGATATAGATGAGGAGTAAAGTAAAACTAATAAATGCCGAGTTTGATCAAGATATCGTGAAAAACAAAATGTTTTTTCATACAACAACTTAAATTACGACCGATCGTTTTTATGGCAGCTATATGATATAGTGGTCCGATCTTAAAAGGATTGTCGATATAGATGAGCAGTAAAGGAAAACTAATAAAGGCTGAGTTTGGTCAAGATATCTTGAAACCCAAATGTTCTTTTATACAGCAACTGATGAGAAGTAGAGTAAAACTAATAAATGCTGAGTTTGATCAAGATTTCTTGAAAAACAAAATGTTTTTTTATACAACAACTTAATTTTCGACCCATCGTGTCTATGGCAGCTATATGATATAGTCGTCCGATCCTTATAGGATGTTGCCTATATATAAAGATTATAGTAAACCCAAATAACGCCGAGTTTGGTCAAGATATCTTGAAAAACAAAATGTTTTTCATACAACATCTTAATTTTCGGCCGATCGTTCCTATGACAACTATATGATATAGTCGTCCAATCCTTATAGGATTTCGCCTATAGATGAGGAGTATAGTAAAACTAATAAATGCCGAGTTTGGTCAAGATATCTTGAAAGACAAAATGTTTTTTGATACAAAAACTTAATTTTCGACTGATCGTTTCTGTGGCAGCTATATGATATAGTCGTCCGATCCTTATAAGATTTTGCCTATATATGAGGAGAATAGTAAAACTAATAAATGCCGAGTTTGGTCAAGATATCGTGAAAAACAAAATGTTTTTTCATACAAACACTTAATTTTCGACCGATCGTTCCTATTGCAGCTATATGATATGTAGTCGTCCGATCCTTATAGGATGTTGCTATATATGAGGAGTATAGTAAAACTAATAAATGCCGAGTTTGGTCAAGATATCTTGAAAAAGAAAGTGTTTTTTCATACAACAACTTAATTTTCGACCCATCGTTTCTATGGCAGCTATATGATATAGTCGTCCGATCCTTATAGGATGTTGCCTATATATGAGGAGTATAGTAAAACTGATAAATGCCGAGTTTGGTCAAGATATCGTGGAAAACAAAATGTTTTTTCATACAACTTAATTTTCGACCCATCGTTTCTATGGCAGCTATATGATATAGTCGTCCGATCCTTATAGGATGTTGCCTATATATAAGGATTATAGTAAACCCAAATAACGCCGAGTTTGGTCAAGATATCTTGAAAAACAAAATGTTTTTCATACAACATCTTAATTTTCGGCCGATCGTTCCTATGGTAACTATATGATATAGTCGTCCGATCCTTACAGGATTTCGTCTATATATGAGGAACACAGTAAAATTAATAAATGCCGAGTTTGGTCAAGATATATTGAAATACAAAATGTTTTTTCATACAACAACTTAATTTTCGTCCCATCGTTCCTATGGCTATGATATAGTGGTCCGATCTTAATAGGATATAGGATATAGATTATAGTAAACCCGATTAACGCCGAGTTTGGTCAAGATATCTTGAAAAACAAAATGTTTTTTCATACAACAACTTAATTTTCGGCCGATCGTTCCTATGGCAACTATATGATTTAGTCGTCTGATTCTTATAGGATTTGGCCTATATATGAGCAACACAGTAAAACTAATAAATGCCGAGTTTGGTCAAGATATATTGAAAGAAAAATGTTTTTTCATACAAAAACTTTATTTTCGACCGATCGTGCATATGGAAGCTATATGATATAGTGGTCCGATCTTAAAAGGATTGTCCATATAGATGAGGAGTAAAGTAAAAATAATAAATGCCGAGTTTGGTCAAGCTATCTTGACAAGCAAAATGTTTTTTCATACAACAACTTAATTTTCGACCGATTGCTCCTATGGCAGCTATATGATATAGTAGTCCGATCTTAAAAGGATTGTCCATATAGATGAGGAGTAAAGTAAAACTAATAAATGCCGAGTTTGGTCAAGATATCTTGAAAAACAAGCTGTTTTTTCACACAACTTAATTTTCGACCGATCGTTCCTATGGCAACTATATGATATAGTCGTCCGATCCTTATAGGATTTCGCCTATATATGAGGAGTATAGTAAAACTAATAAATGCCGAGTTTGGTCAAGATATCTTGAAAGACAAAATGTTTTTTCATACAACTTAATTTTCGACCGATCGTTTCTATGGCAGCTATATGATATAGTCGTCCGATCCTTATAGGATGTTGCCTATATATGAGGCGTATAACTAATAAATGCCGAGTTTGGTCAAGATATCGTGAAAAACAAAATGTTTTTTCATACAACAAGTTAATTTTCGACCGATCGTTCCTGTGGCAGCTATTTGATATAGTGGGCCCATCTTAATAGGATTTCGCCTATATATAAGGATTATAGTAAACGCAATTAACGCCGAGTTTGGTCAAGATATCTTGAAGAACAAAATGTTTTTTCATACAAGAAGTTAATTTTCAACCGATCGTTCCTATGGCAGCTATATGATATAGTGGTCCGATCCAGCTGGTTTTGACATATGTGCTGCGTGCAACAGAAATAGGGACTTCTGCAAAGTTTCATTAAGATAGCTTTAAGACTGAGAGACAAGTTCGCATAGAAACCGACAGACGGGCAGACGGACATGGCTCTATCGACTCGGCTGTTGATGCTGATCAAGAATATATATACTTGATTGAGTCGGAGATGTATCCTTCTATGCGTAACAAATTTCACGACAAAATTATAATACAAGGGTATAAAAATGCCGAGCTTGGTCAAGATATCTTGAAAAACAAAATGTTTTTTCATACAAGAAGTTAATTTTCAACCGATCGTTCCTATGGCAGCTATATGATATAGTGGTCCGATCTTAAAAGAATTTTACATATTAGGAGGAGGATAGTAAAACTAATAAATGCCGAGTTTGGTCAAGATATAATGAAAAAGAAAATGTTTTGTCATACAAAAACTTAATTTTCGACCGATCGTTTCCATGGCAGCTATATGATATAGTCGTCCGATCCTTATGGGATGTTGCCCATATATGAGGAGTATAGTAAAACTGATAAATGCCGAGTCTGGTAAAGATATCGTGGAAAACAAAATATTTTTTCATCCAACAAAATGTTTTTTTATACAACAACTGATGAGGAGTAAAGTAAAACTAATAAATGCTGAGTTTGATCAAGATTTCTTGAAAACAAATGTTTTTTCATACAACAACTTAATTTTCGACCCATCGTTTCTATGGCAGCTATATGATATAGTGGTCCGATCCAGCTGGTTTTGACATATGTGCTGCGTGCAACAGAAATAGGGACTTTTGCAAAGTTTCATTAAGATAGCTTTAAGACTGAGAGACTTGTTCGCATAGAAACAGACAGACGGCCAGACGGACATGGCTATATCGACTCGCCTGTTGATGCTGATTAAGAATATATATACTTTATTGGGTCGGAGATGAATGCTTCTATGCGTAACAAATTTCACGACAAAATTATAATACAAGGGTATAAAAATGCCGAGCTTGGTCAAGATCTCTTGAAAAACAAAATGTTTTTTCATACAACTTAATTTTCGACCGATCGTTCCCATGGCAACTATATGATAAAGGCGTCCGATCCTTATAGGATTTCGCCTATATATGAGGAGTATAGTAAACTAATAAATGCCGAGTTTGGTCAAGATATCTTGAAAGACAAAATGTTTTTTCATACAACTTAATTTTCGACCGATCGTTTCTATGGCAGCTATATGATATAGTCGTCCGATCCTTATAGGATGTTGCCTATATATGAGGCGTATAACTAATAAATGCCGAGTTTGGTCAAGATATCGTGAAAAACAAAATGTTTTTTCATACAACAAGTTAATTTTCGACCGATCGTTCCTGTGGCAGCTATTTGATATAGTGGGCCCATCTTAATAGGATTTCGCCTATATATAAGGATTATAGTAAACGCAATTAACGCCGAGTTTGGTCAAGATATCTTGAAGAACAAAATGTTTTTTCATACAAGAAGTTAATTTTCAACCGATCGTTCCTATGGCAGCTATATGATATAGTGGTCCGATCCAGCTGGTTTTGACATATGTGCTGCGTGCAACAGAAATAGGGACTTCTGCAAAGTTTCATTAAGATAGCTTTAAGACTGAGAGACAAGTTCGCATAGAAACAGACAGACGGGCAGACGGACATGGCTCTATCGACTCGGCTGTTGATGCTGATCAAGAATATATATACTTGATTGAGTCGGAGATGTATCCTTCTATGCGTAACAAATTTCACGACAAAATTATAATACAAGGGTATAAAAATGCCGAGCTTGGTCAAGATATCTTGAAAAACAAAATGTTTTTTCATACAAGAAGTTAATTTTCAACCGATCGTTCCTATGGCAGCTATATGATATAGTGGTCCGATCTTAAAAGAATTTTACATATATAGGAGGAGGATAGTAAAACTAATAAATGCCGAGTTTGGTCAAGATATAATGAAAAAGAAAATGTTTTGTCATACAAAAACTTAATTTTCGACCGATCGTTTCCATGGCAGCTATATGATATAGTCGTCCGATCCTTATGGGATGTTGCCCATATATGAGGAGTATAGTAAAACTGATAAATGCCGAGTCTGGTAAAGATATCGTGGAAAACAAAATATTTTTTCATCCAACAAAATGTTTTTTTTATACAACAACTGATGAGGAGTAAAGTAAAACTAATAAATGCTGAGTTTGATCAAGATTTCTTGAAAAACAAATGTTTTTTCATACAACAACTTAATTTTCGACCCATCGTTTCTATGGCAGCTATATGATATAGTGGTCCGATCCAGCTGGTTTTGACATATGTGCTGCGTGGAACAGAAATAGGGACTTTTGCAAAGTTTCATTAAGATAGCTTTAAGACTGAGAGACTTGTTCGCATAGAAACAGACAGACGGCCAGACGGACATGGCTATATCGACTCGCCTGTTGATGCTGATTAAGAATATATATACTTTATTGGGTCTGAGATGAATGCTTCTATGCGCAACTAATTTCACGACAAAATTATAATACAAGGGTATAAAAATGCCGAGCTTGGTCAAGATCTCTTGAAAAACAAAATGTTTTTTCATACAACTTAATTTTCGACCGATCGTTCCCATGGCAACTATATGATAAAGGCGTCCGATCCTTATAGGATTTCGCCTATATATGAGGAGCACAGTAATACTAAAAAATGCCGAGTTTGGTCAAGATATCTTGAAAAACAAAATGTTTTTTCATACAACAGCTTAATTTTCGACCGATCGTTCCTATGGTAGCTTTATGATATAGTGGTCCGATCTTACAAGGATTGTCGATATAGATGAGGAGTAAAGTAAAACTAATAAATGCTGAGTTTGGTCAAGATATCTTGAAAACCAAATGTTTTTTTATATAACAACTGATGAGGAGTAAAGTAAGACTAATAAATGCTGAGGTTGATCAAGATTTCTTGAAAAAAAAATGTTTTTTCATACAACTTAATTTTCGACCCATCGTTTATATGGCAGCTTTATGATATAGTCGTCCGATCCTTATAGGCTTTCGCCTATATATGAGGAACACAGTAAAACTAATAAATGCCGAGTTTGGTCAAGATATATTAAAAGACGAAATGTTTTTTCATACAAAAACTTAATTTTCGACCGATCGTTCATATGGAAGCTATATGATATAGTGGTCCGATCTTAAAAGAATTGTTCATATAGATAAGGAGTAAAGTAAAACTAATAAATGCCGAGTTTGGTCAAGATATCTTGAAAAACAAGCAGTTTTTCATACAACTTAATTTTCGACCGATCGTTCCTATGGCAACTATATGATATAGTCGTCCGATCCTTATAGGATTTCGCCTATATATGAGGAGTATAGTAAAACTAATAAATGCCGAGTTTGGTCAAGATATCTTGAAAGACAAAATGTTTTTTCATACAAATTAATTTTGGACCGATCGTTTCTATGGCAGCTATATGAGATAGTCGTCCGATCCTTATAGGATGTTGCCTATATATGAGGAGTATAACTAATAAATGCCCAGTTTGGTCAAGATATCGTGAAAAACAAAAGGTTTTTTCATACAACAAGTTAATTTTCGACCGATCGTTCCTGTGGCAGCTATTTGATATAGTGGGCCCATCTTAATAGGATTTCGCCTATATATAAGGATTATAGTAAACGCAATTAACGCCGAGTTTGGTCAAGATATCTTGAAGAACAAAATGTTTTTTCATACAAGAAGTTAATTTTCAACCGATCGTTCCTATGGCAGCTATATGATATAGTGGTCCGATCCAGCTGGTTTTGACATATGTGCTGCGTGCAACAGATATAGGGACTTCTGCAAAGTTTCATTAAGATAGCTTTAGAGAGACTAGTTCACATAGAAACAGACAGACGGCCAGACGGACATGGCTATATCGACTCGGCTGTTGATGCTGATCAAGAATATATATACTTGATTGAGTCGGAGATGTATCCTTCTATGCGTAACAAATTTCACGACAAAATTATAATACCCTCTGCAAGGGTATAAAAATGACGAGCTTGGTCAAGATATCTTGAAAAACAAAATGTTTTTCATACAACTTAATTTTCGACCGATCGTTCCTATGGCAACAATATGATATAGTCGTCCGATCCTTATAGGATTTCGCCTATATATGAGGAGTATAGTAAAACTAATAAATGCCGAGTTTGGTCAAGATATCTTGAAAGACAAAATGTTTTTTCATACAACTTAATTTTCGACCGATCGTTTCTATGGCAGCTATATGAGATGGTCGTCCGATCCTTATAGGATGTTGCCTATATATGAGGAGTATAACTAATAAATGCCCAGTTTGGTCAAGATATCGTGAAAACAAAATGTTTTTTCATACAAGTTAATTTTCGACCGATCGTTCCTGTGGCAGCTAGTGGGCCCATCTTAATAGGATTTCGCCTATATATAAGGATTATAGTAAACGCAATTAACGCCGAGTTTGGTCAAGATATTTTGAAGAACAAAATGTTTTTTCATACAATTTAATTTTTAACCGATCGTTCCTATGGCAGCTATATGATATAGTGGTCCGATCCAGCTGGTTTTGACATATGTGCTGCGTGCAACAGAAATAGGGACTTCTGCAAAGTTTCATTAAGATAGCTTTAAGACTGAGAGACTAGTTCGCATAGAAACAGACAGACGGCCGGCTGTTGATGCTGATCAAGAATATATATACTTGATTGAGTCGGAGATGTATCCTTCTATGCGTAACAAATTTCACGACAAAATTATAATACCCTCTGCAAGGGTATAAAAATGACAAAATGTTTTTTCATTAAAAAAACTTAATTTTCGACTGATCGTTTCTATGGCAGCTATATGATATAGTGGTCCGATCTTAAAAGGATTGTCGATATAGATGAGGAGTAAAGTAAAACTAATAAATGCTGTGTTTGGTCAAGATATCTTGAAAACCAAATGTTTTTTTATACAACAACTGGTGAGGAGTGAAGTAAAACTAATAAATGCTGAGTTTGATCAAGATTTCTTGAAAAACAAAATGTTTTTTCATACAACAACTTAATTTTCGACCCATCGTTTCTATGGCAGCTATATGATATAGTGGTCCGATCCAGCTGGTTTTGACATATGTGCTGCGTGGAACAGAATTAGGGACTTCTGCAAAGTTTCATTATGATAGCTTTAAGACTGAGATAGTAGTTCGCATAGAAACAGACAGACGGCCAGACGGACATGGCTATATCGACTCGGCTGTTGATGCTGATTAAGAATATATATACTTGATTGAGTCGGAGATGTATCCTTCTATGCGTAACAAATTTCACGACAAAATTATAATACCCTTCGGCAGGGGTATAAAAATGACGAGCTTGGTCAAGATATCTTGAAAAACAAAATGTTTTTTCATACAACTTAATTTTCAACCGATCGTTCCTATGGCAGCTATATGATATAGTGGTCCGATCTTAAAAGAATTTTACATATATAGGAGGAGGATAGTAAAACTAATAAATGCCGAGTTTGGTCAAGATATAATGAAAAAGAAAATGTTTTGTCATACAAAAACTTAATTTTCGACCGATCGTTTCTATGGCAGCTATATGATATAGTCGTCCGATCCTTATGGGATGTTGCCCAGAGTAAAGTAAAACTAATAAATCCGAGTTTGGTCAAGATATCTTGAAAGACAAAATGTTTTTTCATACAACTTAATTTTCGACCGATCGTTTCTATGGCAGCTATATGATATAGTGGTCCCATCTTAAAAGGATAGTCCATATAGATGAGGAGTAAAGTAAAACTAATAACTGCCGAGTTTGGTCAAGATATCTTGAAAAACAAACTGATTTTTTATTAATTAATTAATTTTCGACCGATCATTCCTATGGCAACAATATGATATAGTCGTCCGATCCTTATAGAATTTTGCCTGTATATGAGCAGAATAGTAAAACTAATAAATGCCGAGTTTGGTCAAGATATCTTGAAAAACAAAATGTTTTTTCATACAAGTTAATTTTCGACCGATCGTTTCTATGGCAGCTATGTGATATAGTGGTTCCATCTTACTTGGATTTTGCCTATATATAAGGATTATAGTAAAACTAATAAATTTTGAGTTTGGTCAAGTTATCTTGAAAACCAAAGGTTTTTTTATACAACAACTGGTGAGGAGTAAAGTAAATCTAATAAATGCTGAGTTTGATCAAGATTTCTTGAAAAACAAAATGTTTTTTCATACAACAACTTAATTTTCGACCCATCGTTTCTATGGCAGCTATATGATATAGTGGTCCGATCCAGCTGGTTTTGACATATGTGCTGCGTGGAACAGAATTAGGGACTTCTGCAAAGTTTCATTATGATAGCTTTAAGACTGAGAGACTAGTTCGCATAGAAACAGACAGACGGCCAGACGGACATGGCTATATCGACTCGGCTGTTGATGCTGATTAAGAATATATATACTTGATTGAGTCGGAGATGTATCCTTCTATGCGTAACAAATTTCACGACAAAATTATAATACCCTCTGCAAGGGTATAAAAATGACGAGCTTGGTCAAGATATCTTGAAAAACAAAATGTTTTTTCATACAACTTAATTTTCAACCGATCGTTCCTATGGCAGCTATATGATATAGTGGTCCGATCTTAAAAGAATTTTACATATATAGGAGGAGGATAGTAAAACTAATAAATGCCGAGTTTGGTCAAGATATAATGAAAAAGAAAATGTTTTGTCATACAAAAACTTAATTTTCGACCGATCGTTTCTATGGCAGCTATATGATATAGTCGTCCGATCCTTATGGGATGTTGCCCAGAGTAAAGTAAAACTAATAAATCCGAGTTTGGTCAAGATATCTTGAAAGACAAAATGTTTTTTCATGCAAAAACTTTATTTTCAATATGGCAGCTGTATGATATAGTGATCCGATCCAGCTGGTTTTGACGTATTGGGTCTGAGATGTATCCTTGTATGCGTTACAAATTTCACGACAAAATTATAATACACTCTGCAAGGGTATAAAAATCACGAGTTTGGTCTAGATATCTTGAAAAACAAAATGTTTTTTCATGCAACTTAATTTTCAACCGATTGTTCCTATGGCAGCTATATGATATAGTGGTCCGATCTTAAAAGAATTTTACATATATAGGAGGAGGATTGTAAAACTAATAAATGCCGAGGTTGGTCAAGATATCTTGGAAAACAAAATGTTTTTTCATACATCAACTTAATTTTCGGCCGATCGTTCCTATGGCAACTATATGATATAGTCGTCCGATCCTTATAGAATTTCGCCTATATATGAGGAGCACAGTAATACTAAAAAATGCCGAGTTTGGTCAAGATATCTTGAAAGACAAAATGTTTTTTCATACAACAGCTTAATTTTCGACCGATCGTTCCTATGGCAGCTATATGATATAGTCGTCCGATCTTAAAAGGATTGTCGATATAGATGAGGAGTAAAGTAAAACTAATAAATGCTGAGTTTGGTCAAGATATCTTGAAAACCAAATGTTTTTTTATATAACAACTGATGAGGAGTAAAGTAAAACTAATAAATGCCGAGGTTGATCAAGATTTCTTGAAAAAAAAAATGTTTTTTCATACAACTTAATTTTCCACCCATCGTTTCTATGGCAGCTTTATGATATAGTCGTCCTTATAGGATGTTGCCCATATATGAGGAGTATAGTAAAACTGATAAATGCCGAGCTTGGTCAAGATATCGTGGAAAACAAGATATAGGAAGAGGATAGTAAAACTAATAAATGCCGAGTTTGGTCAAGATATCTTGGAAAACAAAATGTTTTTTCATACAACAACTTAATTTTCGTCCCATCGTTCCTATGGCTATGATATAGTGGTCCGATCTTAATAGGATATAGGATATAGATTATAGTAAACACAATTAACGCCGAGTTTGGTCAAGATATCTTGAAAAACAAAATGTTTTTTCATACAACAACTTAATTTTCGACCGATTGCTCCTATGGCAGCTTTTGATATAGTGGTCCGATCTTAAAAGGATTGTCCATATAGATGAGGACTAAAGTAAAACTAATAAATGCCAAGTTTGGTCAAGATATCTTGAAAAACAAGCTGTTTTTTCATACAACTTAATTTCGACCAATCGTTCCCATGGCAGCTATATGATATAGTCGTCCGATCCTTATGGGATATTGCCTATATATGAGGAGAATAGTAAAACTAATAAATGCCGAGTTTGGTCAAGATATCTTGAAAGACAAAATGTTTTTTCATACAACTTAATTTTCGACCGATCGTTTCTATGGCAGCTATATGATATAGTGGTCCCATCTTAAAAGGATAATCCATATAGATGAGGAGTAAAGTAAAACTAATAACTGCCGAGTTTGGTCAAGATATCTTGAAAAACAAACTGTTTTTTATTAATTAATTAATTTTCGACCGATCATTCCTATGGCAACAATATGATATAGTCGTCCGATCCTTATAGAATTTTGCCTATATATGAGAAGAATAGTAAAACTAATAAATGCCGAGTTTGGTCAAGATATCTTGAAAAACAAAATGTTTTTTTCATACAAGTTAATTTTCGACCGATCGTTTCTATGGCAGCTATGTGATATAGTGGTTCCAACTTACTTGGATTTTGCCTATATATAAGGATTATAGTAGAACTAATAAATTTTGAGTTTGGTCAAGTTATCTTGAAAGACAAAATGTATTTTCAAACAACTTAATTTTCGACGATCGTTTCTATGGCATCTATATGATATAGTCGTCCGATCCTTATAGGAGATTGCCTATATATGAGGAGTATAGTATAACTAATAAATGCCGAGTTTGGTCAAGATATCGTGAAAAACAACATGTTTTTCATTCAACAACTTAATTTTCGACCGATCGTTTCTATGGCAGCTATATGATATAGTGGTCCCATCTTAATAGGATTTTGCCTATATATAAGGATTATAGTAAAACTAATAAATTCCGAGTTTGGTCAAGATATCTTGAAAGACAAAATGTTTTTTCATACAACTTAATTTTCGACCGATCGTTTCTATGGCAGCTATAGTCGTCCGATCCTTATAGGATGTTGCCTATATATGAGGAGTATAGTATAACTAATAAATGCCGAGTTTGGTCAAGATATCGTGAAAAACAAAATGTTTTTTCATACAACAATTAATTTTCGACCGATCGTTCCTATGGCAACAATATGATATAGTCGTCCGATCCTTATAGGATTTCGCCTATATATGAGGAGTATAGTAAAACTAATAAATGCCGAGTTTGGTCAAGATATCTTGAAAGACAAAATGTTTTTTCATACAACTTAATTTTCGACCGATCGTTTCTATGGCAGCTATATGAGATGGTCGTCCGATCCTTATAGGATGTTGCCTATATATGAGGAGTATAACTAATAAATGCCCAGTTTGGTCAAGATATCGTGAAAAACAAAATGTTTTTTCATACAAGTTAATTTTCGACCGATCGTTCCTGTGGCAGCTAGTGGGCCCATCTTAATAGGATTTCGCCTATATATAAGGATTATAGTAATCGCAATTAACGCCGAGATTGGTCAAGATATTTTGAAGAACAAAATGTTTTTTCATACAATTTAATTTTTAACCGATCGTTTCTATGGCAGCTATATGATATAGTGGTCCGATCCAGCTGGTTTTGACATATGTGCTGCGTGCAACAGAATTAGGGACTTCTGCAAAGTTTCATTAAGATAGCTTTAAAGAGACTAGTTCGCATAGAAACAGACAGACGGCCAGACGGACATGGCTATATCGACTCGGCTGTTGATGCTGATCAAGAATATATATACTTGATTGAGTCGGAGATGTATCCTTCTATGCGTAACAAATTTCACGACAAAATTATAATACCCTCTGCAAGGGTATAAAAATGACAAAATGTTTTTTCATTAAAAAAACTTAATTTTCGACTGATCGTTTCTATGGCAGCTATATGATATAGTGGTCCGATCTTAAAAGGATTGTCGATATAGATGAGGAGTAAAGTAAAACTAATAAATTCTGAGTTTGGTCAAGATATCTTGAAAACCAAATGTTTTTTTATACAACAACTGGTGAGGAGTAAAGTAAAACTAATAAATGCTGAGTTTGATCAAGATTTCTTGAAAAACAAAATGTTTTTTCATACAACAACTTAATTTTCGACCCATCGTTTCTATGGCAGCTATATAATATAGTGGTCCGATCCAGCTGGTTTTGACATATGTGCTGCGTGGAACAGAATTAGGGACTTCTGCAAAGTTTCATTATGATAGCTTTAAGACTGAGAGACTAGTTCGCATAGAAACAGACAGACGGCCAGACGGACATGGCTATATCGACTCGGCTGTTGATGCTGATTAAGAATATATATACTTGATTGAGTCGGAGATGTATCCTTCTATGCGTAACAAATTTCACGACAAATTATAATACCCTCTGCAAGGGTATAAAAATGACGAGCTTGGTAAAGATATCTTGAAAAACAAAATGTTTTTTCATACAACTTAATTTTCAACCGATCGTTCCTATGGCAGCTATATGATATAGTGGTCCGATCTTAAAAGAATTTTACATATATAGGAGGAGGATAGTAAAACTAATAAATGCCGAGTTTGGTCAAGATATAATGAAAAAGAAAATGTTTTGTCATACAAAAACTTAATTTTCGACCGATCGTTTCTATGGCAGCTATATGATATAGTCGTCCGATCCTTATGGGATGTTGCCCAGAGTAAAGTAAAACTAATAAATCCGAGTTTGGTCAAGATATTTTGAAAGACAAAATGTTTTTTCATGCAAAAACTTTATTTTCAATATGGCAGCTGTATGATATAGTGATCCGATCCAGCTGGTTTTGACGTATTGGGTCGGAGATGTATCCTTGTATGCGTTACAAATTTCACGACAAAATTATAATACCCTCTGCAAGGGTATAAAAATCACGAGTTTGGTCTAGATATCTTGAAAAACAAAATGTTTTTTCATGCAACTTAATTTTCAACCGATTGTTCCTATGGCAGCTATATGATATAGTGGTCCGATCTTAAAAGAATTTTACATATATAGGAGGAGGATAGTAAAACTAATAAATGCCGAGGTTGGTCAAGATATCTTGGAAAACAAAATGTTTTTTCATACATCAACTTAATTTTCGGCCGATCGTTCCTATGGCAACTATATGATATAGTCGTCCGATCCTTGTAGGATTTCGCCTATATATGAGGAGCACAGTAATACTAAAAAATGCCGAGTTTGGTCAAGATATCTTGAAAGACAAATGTTTTTTCATACAACAGCTTAATTTTCGACCGATCGTTCCTATGGCAGCTATATGATATAGTCGTCCGATCTTAAAAGGATTGTCGATATAGATGAGGAGTAAAGTAAAACTAATAAATGCTGAGTTTGGTCAAGATATCTTGAAAACCAAATGTTTTTTTATATAACAACTGATGAGGAGTAAAGTAAAACTAATAAATGCCGAGGTTGATCAAGATTTCTTGAAAAAAAAAATGTTTTTTCATACAACTTAATTTTCCACCCATCGTTTCTATGGCAGCTATATGATATAGTCGTCCTTATAGGATGTTGCCCATATATGAGGAGTATAGTAAAACTGATAAATGCCGAGCTTGGTCAAGATATCGTGGAAAACAAGATATAGGAAGAGGATAGTAAAACTAATAAATGCCGAGTTTGGTCAAGATATCTTGGAAAACAAAATGTTTTTTCATACAACAACTTAATTTTCGTCCCATCGTTCCTATGGCTATGATATAGTGGTCCGATCTTAATAGGATATAGGATATAGATTATAGTAAACACAATTAACGCCGAGTTTGCTCAAGATATCTTGAAAAACAAAATGTTTTTTCATACAACAACTTAATTTTCGACCGATTGCTCCTATGGCAGCTATATGATATAGTGGTCCGATCTTAAAAGGATTGTCCATATAGATGAGGACTAAAGTAAAACTAATAAATGCCGAGTTTGGTCAAGATATCTTGAAAAACAAGCTGTTTTTTCATACAACTTAATTTTCGACCAATCGTTCCCATGGCAGCTATATGATATAGTCGTCCGATCCTTATGGGATGTTGCCTATATATGAGGAGAATAGTAAAACTAATAAATGCCGAGTTTGGTTAAGATATCTTGAAAGACAAAATGTTTTTTCATACAACTTAATTTTCGACCGATCGTTTCTATGGCAGCTATATGATATAGTGGTCCCATCTTAAAAGGATAGTCCATATAGATGAGGAGTAAAGTAAAACTAATAACTGCCGAGTTTGGTCAAGATATCTTGAAAAACAAACTGTTTTTTATTAATTAATTAATTTTCGACCGATCATTCCTATGGCAACAATATGATATAGTCGTCCGATCCTTATAGAATTTTGCCTATATATGAGAAGAATAGTAAAACTAATAAATGCCGAGTTTGGTCAAGATATCTTGAAAAACAAAATGTTTTTTCATACAAGTTAATTTTCGACCGATCGTTTCTATGGCAGCTATGTGATATAGTGGTTCCATCTTACTTGGATTTTGCCTATATATAAGGATTATAGTAAAACTAATAAATTTTGAGTTTGGTCAAGTTATCTTGAAAGACAAAATGTTTTTCAAACAACTTAATTTTCGACGATCGTTTCTATGGCATCTATATGATATAGTCGTCCGATCCTTATAGGAGATTGCCTATATATGAGGAGTATAGTATAACTAATAAATGCCGAGTTTGGTCAAGATATCGTGAAAAACAAAATGTTTTTTCATACAAGTTAATTTTCGACCGATCGGTTCTATGGCAGCTATATGATATAGTGGTCCCATCTTAATAGGATTTTGCCTATATATAAGGATTATAGTAAAACTAATAAATTCCGAGTTTGGTCAAGATATCTTGAAAGACAAAATGTTTTTTCATACAACTTAATTTTCGACCGATCGTTTCTATGGCAGCTATAGTCGTCCGATCCTTATAGGATGTTGCCTATATATGAGGAGTATAGTATAACTAATAAATGCCGAGTTTGGTCAAGATATCGTGAAAAACAAAATGTTTTTTCATACAACAATTAATTTTCGACCGATCGCTCCTATGGCAGCTATATGATATAGTGGTCCGATCCCTATAGGATGTTGCCCATATATGAGGAGTATAGTAAAACTGATAAATGCCGAGTTTGGTCAAGATATCGTGGAAAACAACATGTTTTTCATTCAACAACTTAATTTTCGACCGATCGTTTCTATGGCAGCAATATGATATAGTGGTCGCATCTTAATAGCATTTTGCCTATATATAAGGATTATAGTAAAACTAATAAATTCCGAGTTTGGTCAAGATATCTTGAAAGACAAAATGTTTTTTCGTACAACTTAATTTTCGACCAATCGTTTCTATGGCAGCTATAGTCGTCCGATCCTTATAGGATGTTGCCTATAAATGAGGAGTATAGTATAACTAATAAATGCCGAGTTTGGTCAAGATATCGTGAAAAACAAAATGTTTTTTCATACAACAACTTAATTTTCGACCGATCGCTCCTATGGCAGCTATATGATATATAGTCGTCCGATCCTTATAGGATGTTGCCTATATATGAGGAGTATAGTAAAACTAATAAATGCCGAGTTTGGTCAAGATATCTTGAAAGACAAAATGTTTTTTCATACAACTTAATTTTCGACCGATCGTTTCTATGGCAGCTATATGATAGAGTCGTCCGATCCTTATAGGATGTTCCCTATATATAAGGAGTATAGTAAAACTAATAAATTCCGAGTTTGGTCAAGATATCTTGAAAGACAAAATGTTTTTTCGTACAACTTAATTTTCGACCGATCGTTTCTATGGCAGCTATAGTCGTCCGATCCTTATAGGATGTTGCCTATAAATGAGGAGTTTAGTAAAACTGATAAATGCCGAGTTTGTTCAAGATATCGTGGAAAACAAAATGTTCTTCATTCAACAACTTAATTTTCGACCCATCGATCCTGTGGCAGCTATATGATTTAGTGGTCCAATCTTCATTAGATTTTACATATATATGAGGAGCATAGTTGACCTAATAAATTCCGAGTTGGTGAAGATATCTTGAAAAACAAAATGTTTTTTCATACAACAACTTAATTTTCGACCGATCGTTCCTATGGCAGCTATATGATATAGTGGTTCCATCTTAATAGGATTTTGCCTATATAAGGATTGTAGTAAAACTTATAAATGACGAGTTTGATCAAGATATCTTGAAAAACAAAATGTTTTTTTCATACAACAACTTAATTTTCGACCCATCGATCCTGTGGCAGCTATATGATATAGTGGTCCAATCATCATTCGATTTTACCTATATATGAGGAGCATATTCAACCTAAAAAATGCCGAGTTTGGACAAGATATCGAGAAAAACAAAATGATTTTTCATACAACTTAATTTTTGACCAATCGTTCCCATGGCAGCTATATAATATAGTGGTCCGATCTTCATTAGATTTTACATATATATGAGGAGCATTGTTAACTTATTAAATGACAAGTTTGGTCAAGATATCTTGAAAAACAAAATGTTTTTTCATACAACAAGTTAATTTTCGACCGATCGTTTCTATGGCAGCTATATGATATAGTGGTTCCATCTTAATAGGATTTTGCCTATATATAAGGATTGTAGTAAAACTTATAAGTGACGAGTTTGATCAAGATATCTTGAAAAACAAAATGTTTTTTCATACAACAACTTAATTTTCGACCCATCGATCCTGTGGCAGCTATATGATATAGTGGTCCAATCATCATTCGATTTTACATATATATGAGGAGCATATTAAACCTAAAAAATGCCGAGTTTGGTCAAGATGTGAAAAACAAAATGTTTTTTCATACAACTTAAGTTTTGACCAATCGTTCCCATTGCAGCTATATAATATATTGGTACCGATCTTCATTAGATTTTACATATATATGCGGAGCATTGTTAACATAATAAATGCCAAGTTTGGTCAAGATATCGTAAAAACAAAATGTTTTTTCATACAACAAGTTAATTTTCGACCGATCGTTTCTATGGCAGTCATATGATATAGTGGTCCCATCTTAATAGGATTTTGCCTATATATAAGGATTGACAAAATGTTTTTTCATACAACTTAATTTTCGACCGATCGTTTCTATGACAGCTATAGTCGTCCGATCCTTATAGGATGTTGCCTATATATGAGGAGTATAGTAAAACTGATAAATGCCGAGTTTGGTCAAGATATCGTGGAAAACAAACTGTTTTTTCTTTACACAACTTAATTTTCGACCGATCGTTTCTATGGCAGCAATATGACACAGTGGTCCCATCTTAATAGTATTTTGCCTATATATAAGGATTATAGCAAAACTAATAAATTCCGAGTTTGGTCACGATATCTTGAAAGACAAAATGTTTTTTCATACAACTTAATTTTCGACCGATCGTTTCTATGACAGCTATAGTCGTCCGATCCTTATAGGATGTTGCCTATATATGAGGAGTATAGTAAAACTGATAAATGCCGAGTTTGGTCAAGATATCGTGGAAAACAAATGTTTTTTCATTCAACAACTTAATTTTTGACCGATCTATCCTCTGGCAGCTATATGATATAGTGGTCCAATCATCATTCGATTTTACATATATATGAGGAGCATATTAAACCTAAAAAATGCCGAGTTTGGTCAAGATATCGTGAAAAACAAAATGTGTTTTCATACAACTTAATTTTTGACCAATCGTTCCCATGGCAGCTATATAATATAGTAGTCCGATCTTAATAGGATTTTGCATATACATGAGGAGCTTAGTACAACCAATAAATGCCGACATTGGTCAAGATATCTTGAAAAATGAAGTGTTTTTTCATACAACAACTTAATTTTCGACCGATCGTTCCTATGGCAACTAAAACTAATAAATGCCGAGTTTGGTCAAGATATCTTGAAGGACAAAATGTTTTTTTATACAACAACTTAATTTTCGACCGATCGTTCCTATGGCAGCTATATGATATAGTGGTCCGATCTTAAAAGGATTGTCCATATAGATGAGGAGTAAAGTAAAATAAATAAAGTTTGATCAAGATATCTTGAAAAACAAAATGTTTTTTCATACAACAAGTTAATTTTCGACCGATCGTTTCTATGGCAGCTATATGATATAGTGGTTCCATCTTAATAGGATTTTGCCTATATATAAGGATTGTAGTAAAACTTATAAATGACGAGTTTGATCAAGATATCTTGAAAACTGAATGTTTTTTCATACAACAACTTAATTTTCGACCCATCGATCCTGTGGCAGCTATATGATATAGTAGTCCAATCATCATTCGATTTTACCTATATATGAGGAGTATATTCAACCTAAAAAATGCCGAGTTTGGACAAGATATCGTGAAAAACAAAATGATTTTTCATACAACTTAATTTTTGACCAATCGTTCCCATGGCAGCTATATAATATAGTGGTCCGATCTTCATAAGATTTTACGTATATATGAGGAGCATTGTTAACTTAATAAATGCCAAGTTTGGTCAAGATATCGTGGAAAACAAAATGTTTTTTCTTTACACAACTTAATTTTCGACCGATCGTTTCTATGGCAGCAATATGACATAGTGGTCCCATCTTAATAGTATTTTGCCTATATTTAAGGATTGCAGTAAAACTAATAAATGCCGAGTTTGGTCAAGATATCTTGAAAAACAAAATGTTTTTTCATACAACAACTTAATTTTCGACCAATCGTTTCTATGGCAGCTATATGATATAGTCGTCCGATCCTTATAGGATGTTGCCTATATATGAGGAGTATAGTATAACTAATAAGTGCCGAGTTTAGTCAAGATATCGTGAAAAACAAAATGTTTTTTCATACAACAAGTTAATTTTCGACCGATCGTTTCTATGGCAACTATATGATATAGTGGTTCCATCTTAATAGTATTTTGCCTATATATAAGGATTATAGTGAAACTAATAAATTCCGAGTTTGGTCAAGATATCTTGGAAGACAAAATGTTTTTTCATGCAACTTAATTTTCGACCAATCGTTTCTATGGCAGCTATATGATATAGTCGTCCGATTCTTATAGGATGTTGCCTATATATGAGGAGTATAGTAAAACTGATAAATGCCGAGTTTGGTCAAGATATCGTGGAAAACAAAATGTTTTTTCATTCAACAACTTAATTTTTGACCGATCGTTCCCATTGCAGCTATATAATATATTGGTACCGATCTTCATTAGATTTTACATATATATGAGGAGCATTGTTAACTTAATAAATGCCAAGTTTGGTCAAGATATCGTGAAAAACAAAATGTTTTTTCATACAACAAGTTAATTTTCGACCGATCGTTTCTATGGCAGCCATATGATATAGTGGTCCCATCTTAATAGGATTTTGCCTATATATAAGGATTGTAGTAAAACTAATAAATGCCGAGTTTGGTCAAGATATCTTGAAAAACAATATGTTTTTTCATACAACTTAATTTTCGACCGATCGTTTCTATGACAGCTATAGTCGTCCGATCCTTATAGGATGTTGCCTATATATGAGGAGTACAGTAAAACTGATAAATGCCGAGTTTGGTCAAGATATCGTGGAAAACAAACTGTTTTTTCTTTACACAACTTAATTTTCGACCGATCGTTTCTATGGCAGCAATATGACACAGTGGTCCCATCTTAATAGTATTTTGCCTATATATAAGGATTATAGCAAAACTAATAAATTCCGAGTTTGGTCACGATATCTTGAAAGACAAAATGTTTTTTCATACAACTTAATTTTCGACCGATCGTTTCTATGACAGCTATAGTCGTCCGATCCTTATAGGATGTTGCCTATATATGAGGAGTATAGTAAAACTGATAAATGCCGAGTTTGGTCAAGATATCGTGGAAAACAAAATGTTTTTTCATTCAACAACTTAATTTTTGACCGATCTATCCTTTGGCAGCTATATGATATAGTGGTCCAATCATCATTCGATTTTACATATATATGAGGAGCATATTAAACCTAAAAAATGCCGAGTTTGGTCAAGATATCGTGAAAAACAAAATGTGTTTTGATACAACTTAATTTTTGACCAATCGTTCCCATGGCAGCTATATAATATAGTAGTCCGAACTTCATTAGATTTTACATATATATGAGGAGCATTGTTAACTTAATAAATGCCAAGTTTGGTCAAGATATCTTGAAAAACAAAATGTTTTTTCATACAACAAGTTAATTTTCGACCGATCGTTTCTATGGCAGCCATATGATATAGTGATCCCATCTTAATAGGATTTTGCCTTTATATAAGGATTGTAGTAAAACTAATAAATGCCGAGTTTGGTCAAGATATCTTGAAAAACAATATGTTTTTTCATACAACTTAATTTTCGACTGATCGTTCCTATGGCAGCTATATGATTTAGTGGTCCGATCTTCAAAGGATTGTTCATATAGATGAAGAGTAAAGTAAAACTAATAAATACCGAGTTTGGTAAAGATATCGTGAAAAACAAAATGTTTTCTCATACAACAACTTAATTTTCGACCGATCATTCCTATGGCTGCTATATGATATAGTGGTCCGATCTTAATAGGATTTTGCATATACATGAGGAGCTTAGTACAACCAATAAATGCCGACATTGGTCAAGATATCTTGAAAAATGAAGTGTTTTTTCATACAACAACTTAATTTTCGACCGATCGTTCCTATGGCAACTAAAACTAATAAATGCCGAGTTGGTCAAGATATCTTGAAAGACAAAATGTTTTTTTATACAACAACTTAATTTTCGACCGATCGTTCCTATGGCAGCTATATGATATAGTGGTCCGATCTTAAAAAGATTGTCCATATAGATGAGGAGTAAAGTAAAACTAATAAAGTTTGATCAAGATATCTTGAAAAACAAAATGTTTTTTCATACAACAACTTAATTTTCGACCCATCGATCCTGTGGCAGCTATATGATATAGTGGTCCAATCATCATTCGATTTTACCTATATATGAGGAGCATTGTTAACTTAATAAATGCCAAGTTTGGTCAAGATATCTTGAAAAACAAAATGTTTTTTCATACAACTTAATTTCGACCGATCGTTCCTATGGCAGCTATATGATATAGTGGTTCCATCTTAATAGGATTTTGCCTATATATAAGGATTGTAGTAAAACTTATAAATGACGAGTTTGATCAAGATATCTTGAAAAACAAAATGTTTTTTCATACAACAACTTTATTTTCGACCCATCGATCCTGTGGCAGCTATATGATATAGTGGTCCAATCAACATTCGATTTTACCTATATATGAGGAGCATTGTTAACTTAATAAATGCCAAGTTTGGTCAAGATATCTTGAAAAACAAAATGTTTTTTCATACAACAAGTTAATTTTCGACCGATCGTTTCTATGGCAGCTATATGATATAGTGGTTCCATCTTAATAGGATTTTGCCTATATATAAGGATTGTAGTAAAACTTATAAATGACGAGTTTGATCAAGATATCTTGAAAAACAAAATGTTTTTTCATACAAGAACTTAATTTTCGACCCATCGATCCTGTGGCAGCTATATGATATAGTGGTCCAATCATCATTCGATTTTACATATATATGAGGAGCATATTAAACCTAAAAAATGCCGAGTTTGGTCAAGATGTGAAAAACAAAATTTTTTTTCATACAACTTAATTTTTGACCGATCGTTCCCATGGCCCATCTTAATAGGATTTTCCATATATGTGAGGAGCATAGTAAAACTAAGAAACGCCTAGATTGGTCAAGATATCGTGAAAAACAAAATGTTTTTTCATACAACAACTTAATTTTCGACCGATCGTTTCTATGGCAGCTATATGATATAGTCGTCCGATCCTTATAGGATGTTGCCCATATATGAGGAGTATAGTAAAACTAATAAATGCCGAGTTTGGGCAAGATATCTTGAAGACAAAATGTTTTTTCATGCGAAAACTTAAGTTTCAATATGGCAGCTGTATAACATAGTGGTTCGATCCAGCTGGTTTTGACGTATTGGGTCGGAGATTACTCCTGCTATGCGTTAGAAATCTCACGACAAAATTATAATACCCTCTGCAAGGGTAAAAAAATGACGAGGTTGGCCAAGATATCATGAAAAACAAAATGTTTTTTCATACAACTTAATTTTCAACAGATCGTTACTATGGCAGCTATAAGATACAGAGGTCCGATCTTAAAAGGATTTTACATATATAGGAGGAGGATAGTATAACTAATAAGTGCCGAGTTTGGTCAAGATATATTGAAAAAAAAAATGTTTTATCGTACAACTTAATTTTCGACCGATCGTTTCTATGGCAGCTATAGTCGTCCGATCCTTATAGGATGTTGCCTATATATGAGGAGTATAGTAAAACTGATAAATGCCGAGTTTGGTCAAGATATCGTGGAAAACAAAATGTTTTTTCTTTACACAACTTAATTTTCGAACGATCGTTTCTATGGCAGCAATATGACATAGTGGTCCCATCTTAATAGTATTTTGCCTATATTTAAGGATTGTAGTAAAACTAATAAATGCCGAGTTTGGTCAAGATATCTTGAAAGACAATATGTTTTTTCATACAACTTAATTTTCGACCGATCGTTTCTATGGCAGCTATATGATATAGTCGTCCGATCCTTATAGGATGTTGCCTATATATGAGGAGTATAGTATAACTAATAAATGCCGAGTTTAGTCAAGATATCGTGAAATACAAAATGTTTTTTCATACAACAAGTTAATTTTCGACCGATCGTATCTATGGCAACTATATGATATAGTGGTTCCATCTTAATAGTATTTTGCCTATATATAAGGATTATAGTGAAACTAATAAATTCCGAGTTTGGTCAAGATATCTTGAAAGACAAAATGTTTTTTCATGCAACTTATTTTTCGACCAATCGTTTCTATGGCAGCTATATGATATAGTCGTCCGATTCTTATAGGATGTTGCCTATATATGAGGAGTATAGTAAAACTGATAAATGCCGAGTTTGGTCAAGATATCGTGGAAAACAAAATGTTTTTTCATTCAACTACTTAATTTTTGACCGATCGTTCCTATGGCAGCTATATGATCAATCATCATTCGATTTTACATATATATGAGGAGCATATTAAACCTAAAAAATGCCGAGTTTGGTCAAGATATCGTGAAAAACCAAATGTTTTTTTATACAACTTAATTTTTGACCAATCGTTTCTATGGCAGCTATATGATATAGTGGTCCCATCTTAATAGGATTTTGCCTATATATAAGGATTATTGTAAAACTAATAAATTCCGAGTTTGGTCACGATATCTTGAAAGACAAAATGTTTTTTCATACAACTTAATTTTCGACCGATCGTTTCTATGACAGCTATAGTCGTCCGATCCTTATAGGATGTTGCCTATATATGAGGAGTATAGTAAAACTGATAAATGCCGAGTTTGGTCAAGATATCGTGGAAAACAAAATGTTTTTTCATTCAACAACTTAATTTTCGACCGATCGTTTCTATGGCAGCTATATGATATAGTGGTCCCATCTTAATAGGATTTTGCCTATGTATAAGGATTATAGTAAAACTAATAAATTCCCAGTTTGGTCACGATGTCTTGAAAGACAAAATATTTTTTCATACAACTTAATTTTCGACCGATCGTTTCTATGACAGCTATAGTCGTCCGATCCTTATAGGATGTTGCCTATATATGAGGAGTATAGTAAAAGTGATAAATGCCGAGTTTGGTCAAGATATCGTGGAAAACAAAATGTTTTTTCATACAACAAGTTAATTTTCGACCGATCGTATCTATGGCAACTATATGATATAGTGGTTCCATCTTAATAGTATTTTGCCTATATATAAGGATTATAGTGAAACTAATAAATTCCGAGTTTGGTCAAGATATCTTGAAAGACAAAATGTTTTTTCATGCAACTTAATTTTCGACCAATCGTTTCTATGGCAGCTATATGATATAGTCGTCCGATTCTTATAGGATGTTGCCTATATATGAGGAGTATAGTAAAACTGATAAATGCCGAGTTTGGTCAAGATATCGTGGAAAACAAAATGTTTTTTCATTCAACAACTTAATTTTCGACCGATCGTTTCTATGGCAGCTATATGATATAGTGGTCCCATCTTAATAGGATTTTGCCTATGTATAAGGATTATAGTAAAACTAATAAATTCCCAGTTTGGTCACGATATCTTGAAAGACAAAATATTTTTTCATACAACTTAATTTTCGACCGATCGTTTCTATAACAGCTATAGTCGACCGATCCTTATAGGATGTTGCCTATATATGAGGAGTATAGTAAAAGTGATAAATGCCGAGTTTGGTCAAGATATCGTGGAAAACAAAATGTTTTTTCATACAACAAGTTAATTTTCGACCGATCGTATCTATGGCAACTATATGATATAGTGGTTCCATCTTAATAGTATTTTGCCTATATATAAGGATTATAGTGAAACTAATAAATTCCGAGTTTGGTCAAGATATCTTGAAAGACAAAATGTTTTTTCATGCAACTTAATTTTCGACCAATCGTTTCTATGGCAGCTATATGATATAGTCGTCCGATTCTTATAGGATGTTGCCTATATATGAGGAGTATAGTAAAACTGATAAATGCCGAGTTTGGTCAAGATATCGTGGAAAACAAAATGTTTTTCATTCAACTACTTAATTTTTGACCGATCGTTCCTATGGCAGCTATATGATATAGTTGTTCAATCATCATTCGATTTTACATATATATGAGGAGCATATTAAACCTAAAAAATGCCGAGTTTGGTCAAGATATCGTGAAAAACCAAATGTTTTTTTATACAACTTAATTTTTGACCAATCGTTTCTATGGCAGCTATATGATATAGTGGTCCCATCTTAATAGGATTTTGCCTATATATAAGGATTATAGTAAAACTAATAAATTCCGAGTTTGGTCACGATATCTTGAAAGACAAAATGTTTTTTCATACAACTTAATTTTCGACCGATCGTTTCTATGACAGCTATAGTCGTCCGATCCTTATAGGATGTTGCCTATATATGAGGAGTATAGTAAAACTGATAAATGCCGAGTTTGGTCAAGATATCGTGGAAAACAAAATGTTTTTTCATTCAACAACTTAATTTTCGACCGATCGTTTCTATGGCAGCTATATGATATAGTATTCCCATCTTAATAGGATTTTGCCTACATATAAGGATTATAGTAAAACTAATAAATTCCGAGTTTGGTCACGATATCTTGAAAGACAAAATGTTTTTTCATACAACTTAATTTCCGACCGATCGTTTCTATGACAGCTATAGTCGTCCGATCCTTATAGGATGTTGCCTATATATGAGGAGTATAGTAAAAGTGATAAATGCCGAGTTTGGTCAAGATATCGTGGAAAACAAAATATTTTTTCATTCAACAACTTAATTTTTGACCGATCTATCCTGTGGCTGCTATATGATATAGTGGTCCAATCATCATTCGATTTTACATATATATGAGGAGCATATTAAACCTAAAAAATGCCAGGTTTGGTCAAGATATCGTGAAAAACAAAATGTTTTTTCATACAACTTAATTTTTGACCAATCGTTCCCATGGCAGCTATATAATATAGTAGTCCGAACTTCATTAGATTTTACATATATTTGAGGAGCATTGTTAACTTAATAAATGCCAAGTTTGGTCAAGATATCTTGAAAAACAAAATGTTTTTTCATACAACAAGTTAATTTTCGACCGATCGTTTCTATGGCAACCATATGATATAGTGATCCCATCTTAATAGGATTTTGCCTATATATAAGGATTGTAGTAAAACTAATAAATGCCGAGTTTGGTCAAGATATCTTGAAAAACAATATGTTTTTTCATACAACTTAATTTTCGTCCGATCGTTTCTATGGCAGCTATATGATTTAGTGGTCCGATCTTAAAAGGATTGTTCATATAGATGAAGAGTAAAGTAAAACTAATAAATACCGAGTTTGGTAAAGATATCGTGAAAAACAAAATGTTTTCTCATACAACAACTTAATTTTCGACCGATCATTCCTATGGCTGCTATATGATATAGTGGTCCGACATTGGTCAAGATATCTTGAAAAATGAAGTGTTTTTTCATACAACAACTTAATTTTCGACCGATCGTTCCTATGGCAACTAAAACTAATAAATGCCGAGTTTGGTCAAGATATCTTGAAAGACAAAATGTTTTTTTATACAACAACTTAATTTTCGACCGATCGTTCCTATGGCAGCTATATGATATAGTGGTCCGATCTTAAAAGGATTGTCCATATAGATGAGGAGTAAAGTAAAACTAATAAATGCCGAGTTTGATCAAGATATCTTGAAAAACAAAATGTTTTTTCATACAACAACTTAATTTTCGACCCATCGATCCTGTGGCAGCTATATGATATAGTGGTCCAATCATCATTCGATTTTACCTATATATGAGGAGCATATTCAATCTAAAAAATGCCGAGTTTGGACAAGATATCGTGAAAAACAAAATGTTTTTTCATACAACTTAATTTTTGACCAATCGTTCCCATGGCAGCTATATAATATAGTGGTCCGATCTTCATTAGATTTTACATATATATGAGGAGCATTGTTAACTTAATAAATGCCAAGTTTGGTCAAGATATCTTGAAAAACAAAATGTTTTTTCATACAACAAGTTAATTTTCGACCGATCGTTTCTATGGCAGCTATATGATATAGTGGTTCCATCTTAATAGGATTTTGCCTATATATAAGGATTGTAGTAAAACTTATAAATGACGAGTTTGATCAAGATATCTTGAAAAACAAAAGGTTTTTTCATACAACAACTTAATTTTCGACCCATCGATCCTGTGGCAGCTATATGATATAGTGGTCCAATCATCGTTCGATTTTACCTATATATGAGGAGTATATTCAACCTAAAAAATGCCGAGTTTGGACAAGATATCGTGAAAAACAAAATGATTTTTCATACAACTTAATTTTTGACCAATCGTTCCCATGGCAGCTATATAATAAAGTGGTCCGATCTTCATAAGATTTTACATATATATGAGGAGCATTGTTAACTTAATAAATGCCAAGTTTGGTCAAGATATCTTGAAAAACAAAATGTTTTTTCATACAACAAGTTAATTTTCGACCGATCATTTGTATGGCAGCTATATGATATAGTGGTTCCATCTTAATAGGATTTTGCCTATATATAAGGATTGTAGTAAAACTTATAAATGACGAGTTTGATCAAGATATCTTGAAAAACAAAATGTTTTTTTTCATACAACAACTTAATTTTCGACCCATCGATCCTGTGGCAGCTATATGATATAGTGGTCCAATCATCATTCGATTTTACATATATATGAGGAGCATATTAAACCTAAAAAATGCCGAGTTTGGTCAAGATGTGAAAAACAAAATGTTTTTTCATACAACTTAATTTTTGACCAATCGTTCCCATGGCAGCTATATAATATAGTGGTCCGATTTTAATAGGATTTTCCATATATGTGAGGAGCATAGTAAAACTAAGAAACGCCGAGATTGGTCAAGATATCGTGAAAAACAAAATGTTTTTTTATACAACTTAATTTTCGACCGATCGTTTCTATGGCAGCTATATGATATAGTCCTCCGATCCTTATAGGATGTTGCCCATATATGAGGAGTATAGTAAAACTAATAAATGCCGAGTTTGGGCAAGATATCTTGAAGACAAAATGTTTTTTCATGCGAAAACTTAAGTTTCAATATGGCAGCTGTATAACATAGTGGTTCGATCCAGCTGGTTTTGACGTATTGGGTCGGAGATTACTCCTGCTATGCGTTAGAAATTTCACGACAAAATTATAATACCCTCTGCAAGGGTAAAAAAATGACGAGGTTTATCAAGATATCTTGAAAAACAAAATGTTTTTTCATACAACTTAATTTTCAACAGATCGTTACTATGGCAGCTTTATGATACAGAGGTCCGATCTTAAAAGGATTTTACATATATAGGAGGAGGATAGTATAACTAATAAATGCCGAGTTTGGTCAAGATATATTGAAAAAGAAAATGTTTTATCGTACAACTTAATTTTCGACCGATCGTTTCTATGGCAGCTATAGTCGTCCGATCCATATAGGATGTTGCCTATATATGAGGAGTATAGTAAAACTGATAAATGCCGAGTTTGGTCAAGATATCGTGGAAAACAAAATGTTTTTTCTTTACACAACTTAATTTTCGACCGATTGTTTCTATGGCAGCAATATGACACAGTGGTCCCATCTTAATAGTATTTTGCCTATATATAAGGATTGTAGTAAAACTAATAAATGCCGAGTTTGATCAAGATATCTTGAAAGACAATATGTTTTTTCATACAACTTAATTTTCGACCGATCGTTTCTATGGCAGCTATATGATATAGTCGTCCGATCCTTATAGGATGTTGCCTATATATGAGGAGTATAGTATAACTAATAAATGCCGAGTTTAGTCAAGATATCGTGAAAAACAAAATGTTTTTTCATACAACAAGTTAATTTTCGACCGATCGTTTCTATGGCAGCTATATGATATAGTGGTTCCATCTTAATAGTATTTTGCCTATATATAAGGATTATAGTGAAACTAATAAATTCCGAGTTTGGTCAAGATATCTTGAAAGACAAAATGTTTTTTCATGCAACTTAATTTTCGACCAATCGTTTCTATGGCAGCTATATGATATAGTCGTCCGATTCTTATAGGATGTTGCCTATATATGAGGAGTATAGTAAAACTGATAAATGCCGAGTTTGGTCAAGATATCGTGGAAAACAAAATGTTTTTTCATTCAACAACTTAATTTTTGACCGATCGTTCCAATGGCAGCTATATGATATAGTGGTTCAATCATCATTCGATTTAACATATATATGAGGAGCATATTAAACCTAAAAAATGCCGAGTTTGGTCAAGATATCGTGAAAAACCAAATGTTTTTTTATACAACTTAATTTTTGACCAATCTTTTCTATGGCAGCTATATGATATAGTGGTCCCATCTTAATAGGATTTTGCCTATATATAAGGATTATAGTAAAACTAATAAATTCCGAGTATGGTCATGATATCTTGAAAGACAAAATGTTTTTTCATACAACTTAATTTTCGACCGATCGTTTCTATGACAGCTATAGTCGTCCGATCCTTATAGGATGTTGCCTATATATGAGGAGTATAGTAAAACTGATAAATGCCGAGTTTGGTCAAGATATCGTGGAAAACAAAATGTTTTTTCATTCAACTACTTAATTTTCGACCGATCGTTTCTATGGCAGCTATATGATATAGTGGTCCCATCTTAATAGGATTTTGCCTATATATAAGGATTATAGTAAAACTAATAAATTCCGAGTTTGGTCACGATATCTTGAAAGACAAAATGTTTTTTCATACAACTTAATTTTCGACCGATCGTTTCTGTGACAGCTATAGTCGTCCGATCCTTATAGGATGTTGCCTATATATGAGGAGTATAGTAAAACTCATAAATGCCGAGTTTGGTCAAGATATCGTGGAAAACAAAATGTTTTTTCATTCAACGACTTAATTTTTGACCGATCGATCCTGTGGCAGCTATATGGTATAGTGGTCCAATCATCATTCGATTTTACATATATATGAGGAGCATATTAAACCTAAAAAATGCCGAGTTTGGTCAAGATATCGTGAAAAACAAAATGTTTTTTCATACAACTTAAGTTTTGACCAATCGTTCCCATTGCAGCTATATAATATATTGGTCCGATCTTCATTAGATTTTACATATATATGAGGAGCATTGTTAACTTAATAAATGCCAAGTTTGGTCAAGATATCTTGAAAAACAAAATGTTTTTTCATACAACAAGTTAATTTTCGACCGATCGTTTCTATGGCAACCATATGATATAGTGGTCCCATCTTAATAGGATTTTGCCTATATATAAGGATTGTAGTAAAACTAATAAATGCCGAATTTGGTCACGATATCTTGAAAGACAAAATGTTTATTCATACAACTTAATTTTCGACCGATCGTTTCTATGACAGCTATAGTCGTCCGATCCTTATAGGATGTTGCCTATATATGAGGAGTATAGTAAAACTCATAAATGCCGAGTTTGGTCAAGATATCGTGGAAAACAAAATGTTTTTTCATTCAACAACTTAATTTTTGACCGATCTATCCTGTGGCAGCTATATGATATAGTGGTCCAATCATCATTCGATTTTACATATATATGAGGAGCATATTAAACCTAAAAAATGCCGAGTTAGGGCAAGACATCGTAAAAAACAAAATGTTTTTTCATACAACTTAATTTTTGACCAATCGTTCCCATGGCAGCTATATAATATAGTAGTCCGAACTTCATTAGATTTTACATATATATGAGGAGCATTGTTAACTTAATAAATGCCAAGTTAAGTCAAGATATCTTGAAAAACAAACTGTTTTTTCATACAACAAGTTAATTTTCGACCGATCGTTTTTATGGCAGCCATATGATATAGTGGTCCCATCTTAATAGGATTTTGCCTATATATAAGGATTGTAGTAAAACTAATAAATGCCGAGTTTGGTCAAGATATCTTGAAAAACAAAATGTTTTTTCATACAACAACTTAATTTTCGACCCATCGATCCTGTGGCAGCTATATGATATAGTGGTCCAATCATCATTCGATTTTACCTATATATGAGGAGTATATTCAACCTAAAAAATGCCGAGTTTGGACAAGATATCGTGAAAAACAAAATGATTTTTCATACAACTTAATTTTTGACCAATCGTTCCCATGGCAGCTATATAATATAGTGGTCCGATCTTCATAAGAATTTACATATATATGAGGAGCATTGTTAACTTAATAAATGCCAAGTTTGGTCAAGATATCTTGAAAAACAAAATGTTTTTTCATACAACAAGTTAATTTTCGACCGATCATTTGTATGGCAGCTATATGATATAGTGGTTCCATCTTAATAGGATTTTGCCTATATATAAGGATTGTAGTAAAACTTATAAGTGACGAGTTTGATCAAGATATCTTGAAAAACAATATGTTTTTTCATACAACTTAATTTTCGTCCGATCGTTTCTATGGCAGCTATATGATACAGAGGTCCGATCTTAAAAGGATTTTACATATATATGAGGAGCACAGTTAACTTAATAAATGCCAAGTTTGGTCAAGATATCTTGAAAAACAAAATGTTTTTTCATACAACAAGTTAATTTTCGACCGATCGTTTCTATGGCAGCCATATGATATAGTGATCCCATCTTAATAGGATTTTGCCTATATATAAGGATTGTAGTAAAACTAATAAATGCCGAGTTTGGTCAAGATATCTTGAAAAACAATATGTTTTTTCATACAACTTAATTTTCGTCCGATCGTTTCTATGGCAGCTATATGATTTAGTGGTCCGATCTTAAAAAGATTGTTCATATAGATGAAGAGTAAAGTAAAACTAATAAATACCGAGTTTGGTAAAGATATCGTGAAAAACAAAATGTTTTCTCATACAACAACTTAATTTTCGACCGATCATTCCTATGGCTGCTATATGATATAGTGGTCCGACATTGGTCAAGATATCTTGAAAAATGAAGTGTTTTTTCATACAACAACTTAATTTTCGACCGATCGTTCCTATGGCAGCTATATGATATAGTGGTCCGATCTTAAAAGGATTGTCCATATAGATGAGGAGTAGAGTAAAACTAATAAATGCCGAGTTTGATCAAGATATCTTGAAAAACAAAATGTTTTTTCATACAACAACTTAATTTTCGACCCATCGATCCTGTGGCAGCTATATGATATAGTGGTCCAATCATCATTCGATTTTACCTATATGTGAGGAGCATATTCAACCTAAAAAATGCCGAGTTTGGTCAAGATATCGTGAAAAACAAAATGTTTTTTCATACAACTTAATTTTTGACCAATCGTTCCCATGGCAGCTATATAATATAGTGGTCCGATCTTCATTAGATTTTACATATATATGAGGAGCATTGTTAACTTAATAAATGCCAAGTTTGGTCAAGATATCTTGAAAAACAAAATGTTTTTTCATACAACAAGTTAATTTTCGACCGATCGTTTCTATGGCAGCTATATGATATAGTGGTTCCATCTTAATAGGATTTTGCCTATATATAAGGATTGTAGTAAAACTTATAAATGACGAGTTTGATCAAGATATCTTGAAAAACAAAATGTTTTTTCATACAACAACTTAATTTTCGACCCATCGATCCTGTGGCAGCTATATGATATAGTGGTCCAATCATCATTCGATTTTACATATATATGAGGAGCATATTAAACCTAAAATATGCCGAGTTTGGTCAAGATGTGAAAAACAAAATGTTTTTTCATACAACTTAATTTTTGACCAATCGTTCCCATGGCAGCTATATAATATAGTGGTCCGATCTTAATAGGATTTTCCATATATGTGAGGAGCATAGTAAAACTAAGAAACGCCGAGATTGGTCAAGATATCGTGAAAAACAAAATGTTTTTTCATACAACAACTTAATTTTCGACCGATCGTTTCTATGGCAGCTATATGATATAGTCCTCCGATCCTTATAGGATGTTGCCCATATATGAGGAGTCTAGTAAAACTAATAAATGCCGAGTTTGGGCAAGATATCTTGAAGACAAAATGTTTTTTCATGCGAAAACTTAAGTTTCAATATGGCAGCTGTATAACATAGTGGTTCGATCCAGCTGGTTTTGACGTATTGGGTCGGATATTACTCCTGCTATGCGTTAGAAATTTCACGACAAAATTATAATACCCTCTGCAAGGGTAAAAAAATGATGAGGTTGGTCAAGATATCTTGAAAAACAAAATGTTTTTTCATACAACTTAATTTTCAACAGATCGTTACTATGGCAGCTATATGATACAGAGGTCCGATCTTAAAAGGATTTTACATATACAGGAGGAGGATAGTATAACTAATAAATGCCGAGTTTGGTCAAGATATATTGAAAAAGAAAATGTTTTATCGTACAACTTAATTTTCGACCGATCGTTTCTATGGCAGCTATAGTCGTCCGATCCATATAGGATGTTGCCTATATATGAGGAGTATAGTAAAACTGATAAATGCCGAGTTTGGTCAAGATATCGTGGAAAACAAAATGTTTTTTCTTTACACAACTTAATTTTCGACCGATCGTTTCTATGGCAGCAATATGACATAGTGGTCCCATCTTAATAGTATTTTGCCTATATATAAGGATTGTAGTAAAACTAATAAATGCCGAGTTTGGTCAAGATATCTTGAAAGACAATATGTTTTTTCATACAACTTAATTTTCGACCGATCGTTTCTATGACAGCTATAGTCGTCCGATCCTTATAGGATGTTGCCTATATATGAGGAGTATAGTACAACTAATAAATGCCGAGTTTAGTCAAGATATCGTGAAAAACAAAATGTTTTTTCATACAACAAGTTAATTTTCGACCGATCGTTTCTATGGCAGCTATATGATATAGTGGTTCCATCTTAATAGTATTTTGCCTATATATAAGGATTATAGTGAAACTAATAAATTCCGAGTTTGGTCAAGATATCTTGAAAGACAAAATGTTTTTTCATGCAATTTAATTTTCGACAACTCGTTTCTATGGCAGCTATATGATATAGTCGTCCGATTCTTATAGGATGTTGCCTATATATGAGGAGTATAGTAAAACTGATAAATGCCGAGTTTGGTCAAGATATCGTGGAAAACAAAATGTTTTTTCATTCAACAACTTAATTTTTGACCGATCGTTCCAATGGCAGCTATATGATATAGTGGTTCAATCATCATTCGATTTTACATATATATGAGGAGCATATTAAACCTAAAAAATGCCGCGTTTGGTCAAGATATCGTGAAAAACCAAATGTTTTTTTATACAACTTAATTTTTGACCAATCGTTTCTATGGCAGCTATATGATATAGTGGTCCCATCTTAATAGGATTTTGCCTATATATAAGGATTATAGTAAAACTAATAAATTCCGAGTTTGGTCATGATATCTTGAAAGACAAAATGTTTTTTCATACAACTTAATTTTCGACCGATCGTTTCTATGACAGCTATAGTCGTCCGATCCTTATAGGATGTTGCCTATATATGAGGAGTATAGTAAAACTCATAAATGCCGAGTTTGGTCAAGATATCGTGGAAAACAAAATGTTTTTTCATTCAACAACTTAATTTTTGACCGATCGATCCTGTGGCAGCTATATGGTATAGTGGTCCAATCATCATTCGATTTTACATATATATGAGGAGCATATTAAACCTAAAAAATGCCGAGTTTGGTCAAGACATCGTGAAAAACAAAATGTTTTTTCATTCAACTTAATTTTTGACCAATCGTTCCCATGGCAGCTATATAATATGGTAGTCCGAACTTCATTAGATTTTACATATATATGAGGAGCATTGTTAACTTAATAAATGCCAAGTTTGGTCAAGATATCTTGAAAAACAAAATGTTTTTTCATACAACAAGTTAATTTTCGACCGATCGTTTCTATGGCAGCCATATGATATAGTGCTCCCATTTTAATAGGATTTTGCCTATATATAAGGATTGTAGTAAAACTAATAAACGCCGAATTTGGTCAAATTATCTTGAAAGACAAAATGTTTTTTCATACAACTTAATTTTCGACCGATCGTTTCTATGTCAGCTATAGCCGTCCGATCCTTATAGGATGTTGCCTATATATGAGGAGTATAGTAAAACTCATAAATGCCGAGTTTGGTCAAGATATCGTGGAAAACAAAATGTTTTTTCATTCAACAACTTAATTTTTGACTGATCTATCCTGTGGCAGCTATATGATATAGTGGTCCAATCATCATTCGATTTTACATATATATGAGGAGCATATTAAAACTAAAAAATGCCGAGTTTGGTGAAGACATCGTGAAAAACAAAATGATTTTTCATACAACTTAATTTTTGACCAATCGTTCCCATGGCAGCTATATAATATAGTAGTCCGAACTTCATTAAATTTTACATATATATGAGGAGCATTGTTAACTTAATAAATGCCAAGTTTGGTCAAGATATCTTTTTCATACAACTTAATTTTCGACCGATCGTTTCTATGACAGCTATAGTCGTCCGATCCTTATAGGATGTTGCCTATATATGAGGAGTATAGTAAAACTCATAAATGCCGAGTTTGGTCAAGATATCGTGGAAAACAAAATGTTTTTTCATTCAACAACTTAATTTTTGACCGATCTATCCTGTGGCAGCTATATGATATAGTGGTCCAATCATCATTCGATTTTACATATATATGAGGAGCATATTAAACCTAAAAAATGCCGAGTTTGGTCAAGACATCGTGAAAAACAAAATGTTTTTTCATACAACTTAATTTTTGACCAATCGTTCCCATGGCAGCTATATAATATAGTAGTCCGAACTTCATTAGATTTTACATATATATGAGGAGCATTGTTAACTTAATAAATGCCAAGTTTGGTCAAGATATCTTGAAAAACAAAATGTTTTTTCATACAACAAGTTAATTTTCGACCGATCGTTTTTATGGCAGCCATATGATATAGTGGTCCCATCTTAATAGGATTTTGCCTATATATAAGGATTGTAGTAAAACTAATAAATGCCGAGTTTGGTCAAGATATCTTGAAAAACAATATGTTTTTTCATACAACTTAATTTTCGACCGATCGTTCCTATGGCAGCTATATGATTTAGTGGTCCAATCTTCATTAGATTTTACATATATATTGTTAACTTAATAATTGCCAAGTTTGGTCAAGATATCTTGAAAAAGAAAATGTTTTATTATACAAAAACTCAATTTTCGACCGATCGTTCCTATGGCAGCTATATGATATACTGGTCCAATCTTCATTAGATTTTACATATATGAGGAGCATTGTTATCTTAATAAATGCCAAGTTGGGTCAAGATATCTTGAAAAACAAAATGTTTTTTCATACAACAAGTTAATTTTCGACCGATCGTTCCTATGGCAGCTATATGACTGAGTGGTCCCATCTTAACAGTATTTTGGTCAAGATATCTTGAAAGACAATATGTTTTTTCATACAACTTTATTTTCGACCGATCGTTTCTATGGCAGCTATATGATATAGTCGTCCGATCCTTATAGGATGTTGCCTATATATGAGGAGTATAGTATAACTAATAAATGCCGAGTTTAGTCAAGATATCGTGAAAAACAAAATGTTTTTTCATACAACAAGTTAATTTTCGACCGATCGTTTCTTTGGCAGCTATATGATATAGTGGTTCCATCTTAATAGGATTTTGCCTATATATAAGGATTGTAGTAAAACTAATATATTTTGTCTATATATAAGGATTGTAGTAAAACTAATACATGCCGAGTTTGGTCAGGATATCTTGAAAGACAATATGTTTTTTCATAGAACTTAATTTTCGACCGATCGTTTCTATGGCAGCTATATGATATAGTCGTCCGATCCTTATAGGATGTTGCCTATATATGAGGAGTATAGTATAACTAATAAATGCCGAGTTTAGTCAAGATATCGTGAAAAACAAAATGTTTTTTCATACAACAAGTTAATTTTCGACCGATCGTTTCTATGGCAGCTATATGATATAGTGGATCCATCTTAATAGTATTTTGCCTATATATAAGGATTATAGTGAAACTAATAAATTCCGAGTTTGGTCAAGATATCTTGAAAGACAAAATGATTTTTCATGCAACTTAATTTTCGACCAATCGTTTCTATGGCAGCTATATGATA
The DNA here is from genome assembly GCA_030788265.1 of Drosophila americana. Lineage (NCBI taxonomy): Eukaryota > Metazoa > Arthropoda > Insecta > Diptera > Drosophilidae > Drosophila > Drosophila americana. The sequence goes on along the minus strand of JAURSC010000040.1, from coordinate 537,290 downwards.
TAGTCGTCCGATTCTTATAGGATGTTGCCTATATATGAGGAGTATAGTAAAACTGATAAATGCCGAGTTTGGCAGCTATATGATATAGTGGTTCAATCATCATTCGATTTTACATATATATTAGGAGCATATTAAACCTAAAAAATGCCGAGTTTGGTCAAGATATCGTGAAAAACCAAATGTTTTTTTATACAACTTAATTTTTGACCAATCGTTTCTATGGCAGCTATATGATATAGTGGTCCCATCTTAATAGGATTTTGCCTATATATAAGGATTATAGTAAAACTAATAAATTCCGAGTTTGGTCAAGATATCGTGGAAAACAAAATGTTTTTTCATTCAACAACTTAATTTTCGACCGATCGTTTCTATGGCAGCTATATGATATAGTGGTCCCATCTTAATAGGATTTTGCCTATATATAAGGATTATAGTAAAACTAATAAATTCCGAGTTTGGTCACGATATCTTGAAAGACAAAATGTTTTTTCATACGACTTAATTTTCGACCGATCGTTTCTGTGACAGCTATAGTCGTCCGATCCTTATAGGATGTTGCCTATATATGAGGAGTATAGTAAAACTCATAAATGCCGAGTTTGGTCAAGATATCGTGGAAAACAAAATGTTTTTTCATTCAACAACTTAATTTTTGACCGATCGAACCTGTGGCAGCTATATGGTATAGTGGTCCAATCATCATTCGATTTTACATATATATGAGGAGCATATTAAACCTAAAAAATGCCGAGTTTGGTCAAGATATCGTGAAAAACAAAATGTTTTTTCATACAACTTAAGTTTTGACCAATCGTTCCCATTGCAGCTATATAATATATTGGTCCGATCTTCATTAGATTTTACATATATATGAGGAGCATTGTTAACTTAATAAATGCCAAGTTTGGTCAAGATATCTTGAAAAACAAAATGTTTTTTCATACAACAAGTTAATTTTCGACCGATCGTTTCTATGGCAGCCATATGATATAGTGGTCCCATCTTAATTGGATTTTGCCTATATATAAGGATTGTAGTAAAACTAATAAATGCCGAATTTGGTCAAATTATCTTGAAAGACAAAATGTTTTTTCATACAACTTAATTTTCGACCGATCGTTTCTATGACAGCTATAGTCGTCCGATCCTTATAGGATGTTGCCTATATATGAGGAGTACAGTAAAACTCATAAATGCCGAGTTTGGTCAAGATATCGTGGAAAACAAAATGTTTTTTATTCAACAACTTAATTTTGACCGATCTATCCTGTGGCAGCTATATGATATAGTGGTCCAATCATCATTCGATTTTACATATATATGAGGAGTATATTAAACCTAAAAAATGCCGAGTTTGGTCAAGATATCGTGAAAAACAAAATGTTTTTTCATACAACTTAATTTTTGACCAATCGTTCCCATTGCAGCTATATAATATAGTATTCCGAACTTCATTAGATGTTACATATATATGAGGAGCATTGTTAACTTAATAAATGCCAAGTTTGGTCAAGATATCTTGAAAAACAAAATGTTTTTTCATACAACAAGTTAATTTTCGACCGATCGTTTCTATGGCAGCCATATGATATAGTGGTCCCATCTTAATAGGATTTTGCCTATATATAAGGATTATAGTAAAACTAATAAATGCCGAGTTTGGTCAAGATATCTTGAAAAACAATATGTTTTTTCATACAACTTAATTTTCGACCGATCGTTCCTATGGCAGCTATATGATTTAGTGGTCCAATCTTCATTAGATTTTACATATATATGAGGAGCATTGTTAACTTAATAAATGCCAAGTTTGGTCAAGATATCTTGAAAAAGAAAATGTTTTATTACACAAAAACTTAATTTTCGACCGATCGTTCCTATGGCAGCTATATGATATACTGGTCCAATCTTCATTAGATTTTACATATATGAGGAGCATTGTTAACTTAATAAATGCCAAGTTGGGTCAAGATATCTTGAAAAACAAAATGTTTTTTCATACAACAAGTTAATTTTCGACCGATCGTTTTTATGGCACCTATATGACATAGTGGTCCCATCTTAATAGTATTTTGCCTATATATAAGGATTATAGTGAAACTAATAAATTCCGAGTTTGGTCAAGATATCTTGAAAGACAAAATGTTTTTTCATGCAACTTAATTTTCGACCAATCGTTTCTATGGCAGCTATATGATATAGTCGTCCGATTCGTATAGGATGTTGCCTATATATGAGGAGTATAGTAAAACTGATAAATGCCGAGTTTGGTCAAGATATCGTGGAAAACAAAATGTTTTTTCATTCAACAACTTAATTTTTGACCGATCGTTCCTATGGCAGCTATATGATATAGTGGTTCAATCATCATTCGATTTTACATATATATGAGGAGCATATTAAACCTAAAAAATGCCGAGTTTGGTCAAGATATCGTGAAAAACCAAATGTTTTTTTATACAACTTAATTTTTGACCAATCGTTTCTATGGCAGCTATATGATATAGTGGTCCCATCTTAATAGGATTTTGCCTATATATAAGGATTATAGTAAAACTAATAAATTCCGAGTTTGGTCAAGATATCGTGGAAAACAAAATGTTTTTTCATTCAACAACTTAATTTTCGACCGATCGTTTCTATGGCAGCTATATTATATAGTGGTCCCATCTTAATAGGATTTTGCCTATATATAAGGATTATAGTAAAACTAATAAATTCCGAGTTTGGTCACGATATCTTGAAAGACAAAATGTTTTTTCATACAACTTAATTTTCGACCGATCGTTTCTATGACAGCTATAGTCGTCCGATCCTTATAGGATGTTGCCTATATATGAGGAGTATAGTAAAACTCATAAATGCCGAGTTTGGTCAAGATATCGTGGAAAACAAAATGTTTTTTCATTCAACAACTTAATTTTTGACCGATCGATCCTGTGGCAGCTATATGGTAAGATATCGTGAAAAACAAAATGTTTTTTCATACAACTTAAGTTTTGACCAATCGTTCCCATTGCAGCTATATAATATATTGGTTCGATCTTCATTAGATTTTACATATATATGAGGAGCATTGTTAACTTAATAAAAGCCAAGTTTGGTCAAGATATCTTGAAAAACAAAATGTTTTTTCATACAAGTTAATTTTCGACCGATCGTTTCTATGGCAGCCATATGATATAGTGGTCCCATCTTAATAGGATTTTGCCTATATATAAGGATTATAGTAAAACTAATAAATTCCGAGTTTGGTCAAGATATCGTGGAAAACAAAATGTTTTTTCATTCAACAACTTAATTTTCGACCGATCGTTTCTATGGCAGCTATATTATATAGTGGTCCCATCTTAATAGGATTTTGCCTATATATAAGGATTATAGTAAAACTAATAAATTCCGAGTTTGGTCACGATATCTTGAAAGACAAAATGTTTTTTCATACAACTTAATTTTCGACCGATCGTTTCTATGACAGCTATAGTCGTCCGATCCTTATAGGATGTTGCCTATATATGAGGAGTATAGTAAAACTCATAAATGCCGAGTTTGGTCAAGATATCGTGGAAAACAAAATGTTTTTTCATTCAACAACTTAATTTTTGACCGATCGATCCTGTGGCAGCTATATGGTAAGATATCGTGAAAAACAAAATGTTTTTTCATACAACTTAAGTTTTGACCAATCGTTCCCATTGCAGCTATATAATATATTGGTTCGATCTTCATTAGATTTTACATATATATGAGGAGCATTGTTAACTTAATAAAAGCCAAGTTTGGTCAAGATATCTTGAAAAACAAAATGTTTTTTCATACAAGTTAATTTTCGACCGATCGTTTCTATGGCAGCCATATGATATAGTGGTCCCATCTTAATAGGATTTTGCCTATATATAAGGATTATAGTAAAACTAATAAATTCCGAGTTTGGTCAAGATATCGTGGAAAACAAAATGTTTTTTCATTCAACAACTTAATTTTCGACCGATCGTTTCTATGGCAGCTATATTATATAGTGGTCCCATCTTAATAGGATTTTGCCTATATATAAGGATTATAGTAAAACTAATAAATTCCGAGTTTGGTCACGATATCTTGAAAGACAAAATGTATTTTCATACAACTTAATTTTCGACCGATCGTTTCTATGACAGCTATAGTCGTCCGATCCTTATAGGATGTTGCCTATATATGAGGAGTATAGTAAAACTCATAAATGCCGAGTTTGGTCAAGATATCGTGGAAAACAAAATGTTTTTTCATTCAACAACTTAATTTTTGACCGATCTATCCTGTGGCAGCTATATGATATAGTGATCCAATCATCATTCGATTTTACATATATATGAGGAGCATATTAAACCTAAAAAATGCCGAGTTTGGTCAAGATATCGTGAAAAACAAAATGTTTTTTCATACAACTTAATTTTTCACCAATCTTTCCCATGGCAGCTATATAATATAGTAGTCCGAACTTTATTAGATTTTAAATATATATGAGGAGCATTGTTAACTTAATAAATGCCAAGTTTGGTCAAGATATCTTGAAAAACAAAATGTTTTTCATACATCAAGTTAATTTTCGACCGATCGTTTCTATGGCAGCCATATGATATAGTGGTCCCATCTTAATAGGATTTTGCCTATATATAAGGATTGTAGTAAAACTAATAAATGCCGAGTTTGGTCAAGATATCTTGAAAAACAATATGTTTTTTCATACAACAAGTTAATTTTCGACCGATCGTTCCTATGGCAGCTATATGACATAGTGGTCCCATCTTAACAGTATTTTGGTCAAGATATCTTGAAAGACAATATGTTTTTTCATACAACTTTATTTTCGACCGATCGTTTCTATGGCAGCTATATGATATAGTCGTCCGATCCTTATAGGATGTTGCCTATATATGAGGAGTATAGTATAACTAATAAATGCCGAGTATAGTCAAGATATCGTGAAGAACAAAATGTTTTTTCATACAACAAGTTAATTTTCGACCGATCGTTTCTATGGCAGCTATATGATATAGTGGTTCCATCTTAATAGGATTTTGCCTATATATAAGGATTGTAGTAAAACTAATAAATGCCGAGTTTGGTCAAGATATCTTGAAAAACAATATGTTTTTTCATACAACTTAATTTTCGACCGATCGTGCCTAAGGCAGCTATATGATTTAGTGGTCCAATCTTCATTAGATTTTACATATATATGAGGAGCATTGTTAACTTAATAAATGCCAAGTTTGGTCAAGATATCTTGATAAACTAAATGTTTTTTCATACATCAAGTTAATTTTCGACCGATCGTTCCTATGGCAGCTATATGACATAGTGGTCCCATCTTAACAGTATTTTGGTCAAGATATCTTGAAAGACAATATGTTTTTTCATACAACTTTATTCTCGACCGATCGTTTCTATGGCAGCTATATGATATAGTCGTCCGATCCTTATACGATGTTGCCTATATATGAGGAGTATAGTATAACTAATAAATGCCGAGTTTAGTCAAGATATCGTGAAGAACAAAATGTTTTTTCATACAACAAGTTAATTTTCGACCGATCGTTTCTATGACAGCCATATGATATAGTGGTCCCATCTTAATAGGATTTTGCCTATATATAAGGATTGTAGTAAAACTAATAAATGCCGAGTTTGGTCAAGATATCGTGGAAAACAAAATGTTTTTTCATTCAACAACTTAATTTTTGACCGATCGTTCCTATGGCAGCTATATGATATAGTGGTTCAATCATCATTCGATTTTACATATATATGAGGAGCATATTAAACCTAAAAAATGCCGAGTTTGGTCAAGATATCGTGAAAAACCAAATGTTTTTTTATACAACTTAATTTTTGACCAATCGTTTCTATGGCAGCTATATGATATAGTGGTCCCATCTTAATAGGATTTTGCCTATATATAAGGATTATAGTAAAACTAATAAATTCCGAGTTTGGTCAAGATATCGTGGAAAACAAAATGTTTTTTCATTCAACAACTTAATTTTCGACCGATCGTTTCTATGGCAGCTATATTATATAGTGGTCCCATCTTAATAGGATTTTGCCTATATATAAGGATTATAGTAAAACTAATAAATTCCGAGTTTGGTCACGATATCTTGAAAGACAAAATGTTTTTTCATACAACTTAATTTTCGACCGATCGTTATTATGACAGCTATAGTCGTCCGATCCTTATAGGATGTTGCCTATATATGAGGAGTATAGTAAAACTCATAAATTCCGAGTTTGGTCAAGATATCGTGGAAAACAAAATGTTTTTTCATTCAACAACTTAATTTTTGACCGATCGATCCTGTTGCAGCTATATGGTATAGTGGTGCAATCATCATTCGATTTTACATATATATGAGGAGCATATTAAACCTAAAAAATGCCGAGTTTGGTCAAGATATCGTGAAAAACAAAATGTTTTTTCATACAACTTAAGTTTTGACCAATCGTTCCCATTGCAGCTATATAATATATTGGTCCGATCTTCATTAGATTTTACATATATATGAGGAGCATTGTTAACTTAATAAATGCCAAGTTTGGTCAAGATATCTTGAAAAACAAAATGTTTTTTCATACAACAAGTTAATTTACGACCGATCGTTTCTATGGCAGCCATATGATATAGTGGTCCCATCTTAATAGGATTTTGCCTATATATAAGGATTGTAGTAAAACTAATAAATGCCGAATTTGGTCAAATTATCTTGAAAGACAAAATGTTTTTCATACAACCTAATTTTCGACCGATCGTTTCTATGACAGCTATAGTCGTCCGATCCTTATAGGATGTTGCCTATATATGAGGAGTATAGTAAAATTCATAAATGCCGAGTTTGGTCAAGATATCGTGTAAAACAAAATGTTTTTTCATTCAACAACCTAATTTTGACCGATCGATCCTGTTGCAGCTATATGGTATAGTGGTGCAATCATCATTCGATTTTACATATATATGAGGAGCATATTAAACCTAAAAAATGCCGAGTTTGGTCAAGATATCGTGAAAAACAAAATGTTTTTTCATACAACTTATTTTTTCACCAATCGTTCCCATGGCAGCTATATAATATAGTAGTCCGAACTTTATTAGATTTTACATATATATGAGGAGCATTGTTAACTTAATAAATGCCAAGTTTGGTCAAGATATCTTGAAAAACAAAATGTTTTTTCATACAACAAGTTAATTTTCGACCGATCGTTTTTATGGCAGCCATATGATATAGTGGTCCCATCTTAATAGGATTTTGCCTATATATAAGGATTGTAGTAAAACTAATAAATGCCGAGTTTGGTCAAGATATCTTGAAAAACAATATGTTTTTTCATACAACTTAATTTTCGACCGATCGTTCCTATGGCAGCTATATGATTTAGTGGTCCAATCTTCATTAGATTTTACATATATATGAGGAGCATTGTTAACTTAATAAATGCCAAGTGTGGTCAAGATATCTTGAAAAAGAAAATGTTTTATTATACAAAAACTTAATTTTCGACCGATCGTTCCTATGGCAGCTATATGATATACTGGTCCAATCTTCATTAGATTTTACATATATAAGGAGCATTGTTAACTTAATAAATGCCAAGTTGGGTCAAGATATCTTGAAAAACAAAATGTTTTTTCATACAACAAGTTAATTTTCGACCGATCGTTCCTATGGCAGCTATATGACATAGTGGTCCCATCTTAACAGTATTTTGGTCAAGATATCTTGAAAGACAATATGTTTTTTCATACAACTTTATTTTCGACCGATCGTTTCTATGGCAGCTATATGATATAGTCGTCCGATCCTTATAGGATGTTGCCTATATATGAGGAGTATAGTATAACTAATAAATGCCGAGTTTAGTCAAGATATCGTGAAGAACAAAATGTTTTTTCATACAACAAGTTAATTTTCGACCGATCGTTTCTATGGCAGCTAAATGATATAGTGGTTCCATCTTAATAGGATTTTGCCTATATATAAGGATTGTAGTAAAACTAATAAATGCCGAGTTTGGTCAAGATATCTTGAAAAACAATATGTTTTTTCATACAACTTAATTTTCGACCGATCGTTCCTATGGCAGCTATATGATTAAGTGGTCCAATCTTCATTAGATTTTACATATATATGAGGAGCATTGTTAACTTAATAAATGCCAAGTTTGGTCAAGATATCTTGAAAAACTAAATGTTTTTTCATACATCAAGTTAATTTTCGACCGATCGTTCCTATGGCAGCTATATGACATAGTGGTCCCATCTTAACAGTATTTTGGTCAAGATAACTTGAAAGACAATATGTTTTTTCATACAACTTTATTCTCGACCGATCGTTTCTATGGCAGCTATATGATATAGTCGTCCGATCCTTATAGGATGTTGCCTATATATGAGGAGTATAGTATAACTAATAAATGCCGAGTTTAGTCAAGATATCGTGAAGAACAAAATGTTTTTTCATACAACAAGTTAATTTTCGAACGATCGTTTCTATAACAGCCATATGATATAGTTGTCCCATCTTAATAGGATTTTGCCTATATATAAGGATTGTAGTAAAACTAATAAATGCCGAGTTTGGTCAAGATATCTTGAAAGACAATATGTTTTTTCATACAACTTTATTTTCGACCGATCGTTTCTATGGCAGCTATATGATATAGTCGTCCGATCCTTATAGGATGTTGTCTCTATATGAGGAGTATAGTATAACTAATAAATGCCGAGTTTGGTCAAGATATCTTGAAAGACAAAATGTTTTTTTATACAACAACTTAATTTTCGACCGATCGTTCCTATGGCAGCTATATGATATAGTGGTCCGATCTAAAAAGGATTGTCCATATAGATGAGTAAAGTAAAACTAATAAATGCCGAGTTTGATCAAGATATCTTGAAAAACAAAATGTTTTTTCATACAACAACTTGATTTTCGACCCATCGATCCTGTGGCAGCTATATAATATAGTGGTCCAATCATCATTCGATTTTACCCATATATGAGGAGCATATTCAACCTAAAAAATGCCGAGTTTGGACAAGATATCGTGAAAAACAAAATGTTTTTTCATACAACTTTATTTTTGACCGATCGTTCCTATGGCAGCTATATAATATAGTGGTCCGATCTTAATAGGATTTTCCATATATGTGAAGAGCATAGTAAAACTAAGAAATGCCGAGTTTGGTCAAGATATCGTGAAAAACAAAATGTTTTTTCATTCAAAAAGTTAAGTTTCAATATGGCAGCTGTATAACATAGTGGTCCGATCCAGCTGGTTTTGACGTATTGGGTCGGAGATTATTCCCTCTGCAAGGGTATAAAAATGACGAGGTTGGTCAAGATATCTTGAAAGACAAAATGTTTTTTCATGCAAAAAATTAAGTTTCAATATGGCAGCTGTATAACATAGTGGTCTGATCCAGCTGGTTTTGACGTATTGGGTCGGAGATTATTCCCTCTGCAAGGGTATAAAAATGACGAGGTTGGTCAAGATATCTTGATAAACAAAATGTTTTTTCATACAACTTAATTTTCAACCGATCGTTCCTATGGCAGCTATATGATATAGTGGTCCGATCTTAAAAGGATTTTACATGTATAGGAGGAGGATAGTATAACTAATAAATGCCGAGTTTGGTCAAGATATATTGAAAAAGAAAATGTTTTATCATACAAAAACTTAATTTTCGACTGATCGTTTCTATGGCAGCCATATGATATAGTGGTCCCATCTTAATAGGATTTTGCCTATATATAAGGATTGTACTAAAACTAATAAATGCCGAGTTTGGTCAAGATATCTTGAAGAACAATATGTTTTTTCATACATCTTAATTTTCGACCGATCGTTCCTATGGCAGCTATATGATTTAGTGGTCCAATCTTCATTAGATTTTACATATATATGAGGAGCATTGTTAACTTAATAAATGCCAAGTTTGGTCAAGATATCTTGAAAAAAAAAATGTTTTATCATACAAAAACTTAATTTTCGACCGATCGTTCCTATGGCAGCTATATGATATACTGGTCCAATCTTCAATAGATTTTACATATATATGAGGAGCATTGTTAACTTAATAAATGCCAAGTTTGGTCAAGATATCTTGAAAAACAAAATGTTTTTTCATATAACAAGTTAATTTTCGACCGATCGTTCCTATGGCAGCTATATGATATACTGGTCCAAGCTTCATTAAATTTTACATTTATATGAGGAGCATTGGTAACTTAATTATTGCCAAGTTTGGTCAAGATATCTTGAAAAACAAAATTTTTTTCATACAACAAGTTAATTTTCGACCGATCGTTTCTATGGCAGCTATATGATATAGTGGTCCCATCTTAATAGCATGTTGCCCATATATGAGGAGTATAGTATAACTAATAAATGCCGAGTTTAGTCAAGATATCGTGAAAAACAAAATGTTTTTTCATACAACAAGTTAATTTTCGACCGATCGTTTCTATGGCAGCTATATGATATAGTGGTCCCATCTTAATAGGATTTTGCCTATATATAAGGTTTGTAGTAAAACTAATAAATGCCGAGTTTGATCAAGATATCTTGAAAAACAAAATGTTTTTTCATACAACAACTTAATTTTCGACCCATCGATCCTGTGGCAGCTATATGATATAGTGGTCCAATCATCATTCGATTTTACATATATATGAGGAGCATATTAAACCTAAACAATGCCGAGTTTGGTCAAGATATCGTGAAAAACAAAATGTTTTTTCATACAACTTAATTTTTGACCAATCGTTCCCATGGCAGCTGTATAAAATAGTGGTCCGATCTTCACTAGATTTTACATATATATGAGGAGCATTGTTAACTTAATAAATGCAAAGTTTGGTCAAGATATCTTGAAAAACAAAATGTTTTTTCATACAACAAGTTAATTTTCGACCGATCGTTTCTTTGGCAGCCATATGATATAGTGGTCCAATCTTAATAGGATTTTGCCTATATATAAGGATTGTAGTAAAACTAATAAATGCCTAGTTTGGTCAAGATATCTTGAAAAACAATATGTTTTTTCATACAACTTAATTTTCGACCAATCGTTCCTATGGCAGCTATATGATTTAGTGGTCCAATATTCATTAGATTTTACATATATATGAGGAGCATTGTTAACTTAATAAATGCCAAGTTTGGTCAAGATATATTGAAAAAGAAAATGTTTTAATATACAAAAACTTAATTTCGACCGATCGTTCCTATGGCAGCTATATGATATACTGGTCCTATCTTCATTAGATTTACATATATGAGGAGCATTGTTAACTTAATAAATGCAAAGTTGGGTCAGGATATCTTGAAAAACAAAATGTTCTTTCATACAACAAGTTAATTTTCGACCGATCGTTCCTATGGCAGCTATATGACATAGTGGTCCCATCTTAACAGTATTTTGCCTATATATAAGGATTTTAGTAAAACTAATAAATGCCGAGTTTGGTCAAGATATCTTGAAAGACAATATGTTTTTTCTTACAACTTGATTTTCGACCGATCGTTTCTATGGCAGCTATATGATATAGTCGTCCGATCCTTATAGGATGTTGCCTATATATGAGGAGTATAGTATAACTAATAAATGCCGAGTCAAGATATCGTGAAAAACAAAATGTTTTTTCATACAACAAGTTAATTTTCGACCGATCGTTTCTATGGCAGCTATATGATATAGTGGTCCAATTATCATTCGATTTTACATATATATGAGGAGCATATTAAACCTAAAATATGCCGAGTTTGGTCAAGATGCGAAAAACAAAATGTTTTTTCATACAACTTAATTTTTGACCAATCGTTCCCATGGCAGCTATATAATATAGTGGTCCGATCTTAATAGGATTTTCCATATATGTGAGGAGCAAAGTAAAACTAAGAAACGCCGAGATTGGTCAAGGTATCGTGAAAAACAAAATGTTGTCTCATACAACAACTTAATTTTCGACCGATCGTTTCTATGGCAGCTATATGATATAATCGTCCGATCCTTACAGGATGTTGCCCATATATGAGGAGTATAGTAAAACTAATAAATGCCGAGTTTGGGCAAGATATCTTGAAGACAAAATGTTTTTTCATGCGAAAACTTAAGTTTCAATATGGCAGCTGTATAACATAGTGGTTCGATCCAGCTGGTTTTGACGTATTGGGTCGGAGATTACTCCTGCTATGCGTTAGAAATTTCACGACAAAATTATAATACCCTCTACAAGGGTATAAAAATGACGAGGTTGGTCAAGATATCTTGAAAAACAAAATGTTTTTTCATACAACTTAATTTTCAACCGATCGTTACTATGGCAGCTATATGATATAGGTGTCCGATCTTACATATATAGGAGGAGGATAGTATAACTAATAAATGCCGAGTTTGGTCAAGATATATTGAAAAAGAAAATGTTTTATCGTACAAAAACTTAATTTTCGACCGATCGTTCCTATGGCAGCTATATGATATACTGGTCCAATCTTCTTAGATTTTACATATATATGAGGAGTATTGTTAACTTAATAAATGCCAAGTTTGGTCAAGATATCTTGAAAAACAAAATGTTTTTTCATACAACTTAATTTTCGACCGATTGTTTCTATGGCAGCTATATGATATAGTCGTCCGATCCTTATAGGATGTTGCCTATATATGAGGAGTATAGTAAAACTGATAAATGCCGAGTTTGGTCAAGATATCGTGGAAAACAAAATGTTTTTTCATTCAACAACTTAATTTTTGACCGATCGTTCCTATGGCAGCTATATGATATAGTGGTTCAATCATCATTCGATTTTACATATATATGAGGACCATATTAAACCCAAAAAAATGCCGAGTTTGGTCAAGATATCGTGAAAATTCAAATGCTTTTTTATACAACTTAATTTTTGACCAATCGTTTCTATGGCAGCTATATAATATAGAGGTCCGATCTTCATTAGATTTTACATATATATGAGGAGAACTTAATAAATGCCAAATTTGGTCAAGATATCTTGAAAAACAAAATGTTTTTTCATACAACAAGTTAATTTTCGACCGATCGTTTCTATGGCAGCCATATGATATAGTGGTCCCATCTTAATAGGATTTTGCCTATATATAAGGATTGTAGTAAAACTAATAAATGCCGAGTTTGGTCAAGATATCTTGAAAAACAATCTGTTTTTTCATACAACTTAATTTTTGACCGATCGTTCCTATGGCAGCTATATGATTTAGTGGTCCAATCTTCATTAGATTTTACATATATATGAGGAGCATTGTTAACTTAATAAATGCCAAGTTTGGTCAAGATATCTTGAAAAACAAAATGTTTTATTATTCAAATACTTAATTTTCGACCGATCGTTCCTATGGCAGCTATATGATATACTAGTCCAATCTTAATTAGATTTTACATATATGAGGAGCATTGTTAACTTAATAAATGCCAAGTTGGGTCAAGATATCTTGAAAAACAAAATGTTTTTTCATACAACAAGTTAATTTTCGAACGATCGTTCCTATGGCAGCTATATATAGTGGTCCCATCTTAACAGTATTTTGCCTATATATAAGGATTGTAGTAAAACTAATAAATGCCGAGTTTGGTCAAGATATCTTGAAAGACAAAATGTTTTTTCATACAACTTTATTTTCGACCGATCGTTTCTATGGCAGCTATATGATATAGTCGTCCGATCCTTTTAGGATGTTGCCTATATATGAGGAGTATAGTATAACTAATAAATGCCGAGTTTAGTCAAGATATCGTGAAAAACAAAATGTTTTTTCATACAACAAGTTAATTTTCGACCGATCGTTTCTATGGCAGCTATATGATATAGTGGTTCCATCTTAATAGTATTTTGCTATATATAAGGATTATAGTGAAACTAATAAATTCCGAGTTTGGTCAAGATATCTTGAAAAACAAAATGTTTTTTCATACAACAAGTTAATTTTCGACCCATCGTTTGTATGGCAGCCATATGATATAGTGGTCCCATCTTAATAGGATTTTGCCTATATATAAGGATTGTAGTAAAACTAATAAATGCCAAGTTTGGTCAAGATATCTTTAAAAACAATCTGTTTTTTCATACAACTTAATTTTCGACCGATCGTTCCTATGGCAGCTATATGATTTAGTGGTCCAATCTTCATTAGATTTTACATATATATGAGGAGCATTGTTAACTTAATAAATGCCAAGTTTGGTCAAGATATCTTGAAAAACAAATGTTTTATTATTCAAAAACTTAATTTTCGACCGATCGTTCCTATGGCAGCTATATGATATACTAGTCCAATCTTAATTAGATTTTACATATATGAGGAGCATTGTTAACTTAATAAATGCCAAGTTGGGTCAAGATATCTTGAAAAACAAAATGTTTTTTCATACAACAAGTTAATTTTCGACCGATCGTTCCTATGGCAGCTATATGACATAGTGGTCCCATCTTAACAGTATTTTGCCTATATATAAGGATTGTAGTAAAACTAATAAATGCCGAGTTTGGTCAAGATATCTTGAAAGACAATATGTTTTTTCATACAACTTTATTTTCGACCGATCGTTTCTATGGCAGCTATATGATATAGTCGTCCGATGCTTTTAGGATGTTGCCTATATATGAGGAGTATAGTATAACTAATAAATGCCGAGTTTAGTCAAGATATCGTGAAAAACAAAATGTTTTTTCATACAACAAGTTAATTTTCGACCGATCGTTTCTATGGCAGCTATATGATATAGTGGTTCCATCTTAGTAGTATTTTGCTATATATAAGGATTATAGTGAAACTAATAAATTCCGAGTTTGGTCAAGATATCTTGAAAGACAAAATGTTTTTTCATACAACTTAATTTTCGACCGATCGTTTCTATGGCAGCTATATGATATAGTCGTCCGATCCTTATAGGATGTTGCCTATATATGAGGAGTATATTAAAACTGATAAATGCCGACTTTGGTCAAGATATCGTGGAAAACAAAATGTTTTTTCATTCAACAACTTAATTTTTGACCGATCGTTCCTATGGCAGCTATATGATATAGTGGTTCAATCATCATTCGATTTTACATATATATGAGGAGCATATTAAACCTAAAAAATGCCGAGTTTGGTCAAGATATCGTGAAAAACCAAATGTTTTTTTATACAACTTAATTTTTGACCAATCGTTTCTATGGCAGCTATATGATATAGTGGTCCCATCTTAATAGGATTTTGCCTATATATAAGGATTATAGTAAAACTAATAAATTCCGAGTTTGGTCAAGATATCGTGGAAAACAAAATGTTTTTTCATTCAACAACTTAATTTTCGACCGATCGTTTCTATGGCAGCTATATTATATAGTGGTCCCATCTTAATAGGATTTTGCCTATATATAAGGATTATAGTAAAACTAATAAATTCCGAGTTTGGTCACGATATCTTGAAAGACAAAATGTTTTTTCATACAACTTAATTTTCGACCGATCGTTTCTATGACAGCTATAGTCGTCCGATCCTTATAGGATGTTGCCTATATATGAGGAGTATAGTAAAACTCATAAATGCCGAGTTTGGTCAAGATATCGTGGAAAACAAAATGTTTTTTCATTCAACAACTTAATTTTTGACCGATCGATCCTGTGGCAGCTATATGGTAAGATATCGTGAAAAACAAAATGTTTTTTCATACAACTTAAGTTTTGACCAATCGTTCCCATTGCAGCTATATAATATATTGGTCCGATCTTCATTAGATTTTACATATATATGAGGAGCATTGTTAACTTAATAAAAGCCAAGTTTGGTCAAGATATCTTGAAAAACAAAATGTTTTTTCATACAAGTTAATTTTCGACCGATCGTTTCTATGGCAGCCATATGATATAGTGGTCCCATCTTAATAGGATTTTGCCTATATATAAGGATTATAGTAAAACTAATAAATTCCGAGTTTGGTCAAGATATCGTGGAAAACAAAATGTTTTTTCATTCAACAACTTAATTTTCGACCGATCGTTTCTATGGCAGCTATATTATATAGTGGTCCCATCTTAATAGGATTTTGCCTATATATAAGGATTATAGTAAAACTAATAAATTCCGAGTTTGGTCACGATATCGTGAAAATTCAAATGTTTTTTTATACAACTTAATTTTTGACCAATCGTTTAGCTATATGATATAGTGGTCCCATCTTAATAGGATTTTGCCTATATATAAGGATTATAGTAAATTCCGAGTTTGGTCACGATATCTTGAAAGACAAAATGTTTTTTCATACAACTTAATTTTCGACCGATCGTTTCTATTACAGCTATAGTCGTCCGATCCTTATAGGATGTTGCCTATATATGAGGAGTATAGTAAAACTGGTAAATGCCGAGTTTGGTCAAGATATCGTGGAAAACAAAATGTTTTTTCATTCAACAAGTTAATTTTCGACCGATCGTTTCTATGGCAGATATATGATATAGTGGTCCCATCCTAATAGGATTTTGCCTGTATATAAGGATTATAGTAAAGCTAATAAATTCCGAGTTTGGTCACGATATCTTAAAAGACAAAATGTTTTTTCATACAACTTAATTTTCGACCGATCGTTTCTATTACAGCTATAGTCGTCCGATCCTTATAGGATGTTGCCTATATATGAGGAGTATAGTAAAACTGATAAATGCCGAGTTTGGTCAAGATATCGTGGAAAACAAAATGTTTTTTCTTTACACAACTTAATTTTCGACCGATCGTTTCTATGGCAGCAATATGACATAGTGGTCCCATCTTAATAGTATTTTGCCTATATATAAGGATTATAGCAAAACTAATAAATTCCGAGTTTGGTCACGATATCTTGAAAGACAAAATGTTTTTTCATACAATTTAATTTTCGACCGATCGTTTCTATAACAGCTATAGTCGTCCGATCCTTATAGGATGTTGCCTATATATGAGGAGTATAGTAAAACTGATAACTGCCGAGTTTGGTCAAGATATCGTGGTAAACAAAATGTTTTTTCATTCAACAAGTTAATTTTTGACCGATCGATCCTGTGGCAGCTATATGATATAGTGGTCCAATCATCATTCGATTTTACATATATATGAGGAGCATATTAAACCTAAAAAATGCCGAGTTTGGTCAAGATATCGTGAAAAACAAAATGTTTTTTCATACAACTTAATTTTTGACCAATCGTTCCCATGGCAGCTATATAATATAGTGGTCCGATCTTCATTAGATTTTACATATATATGAGGAGCATTGTTAACTTAATAAATGCCAAGTTTGGTCAAGATATCTTGAAAAACAAAATGTTTTTTCATACAACAAGTTAATTTTCGACCGATCGTTTCTATTACAGCTATAGTCCTCCGATCCTTATAGGATGTTGCCTATATATGAGGAGTATAGTAAAACTGATAACTGCCGAGTTTGGTCAAGATATCGTGGTAAACAAAATGTTTTTTCATTCAACAAGTTAATTTTGACCGATCGATCCTGTGGCAGCTATATGATATAGTGGTCCAATCATCATTCGATTTTACATATATATGAGGAGCATATTAAACCTAAAAAATGCCGAGTTTGGTCAAGATATCGTGAAAAACAAAATGTTTTTCATACAACTTAATTTTTGACCAATCGTTCCCATGGCAGCTATATAATATAGTGGTCCGATCTTCATTAGATTTTACATATATATGAGGAGCATTGTTAACTTAATAAATGCCAAGTTTGGTCAAGATATCTTGAAAAACAAAATGTTTTTCATACAACAAGTTAATTTTCGACCGATCGTTTCTATGGCAGCTATATGATATAGTGGTTCCATCTTAATAGTATTTTGCTATATATAAGGATTATAGTGAAACTAATAAATTCCGAGTTTGGTCAAGATATCTTGAAAGACAAAATGTTTTTTCATACAACTTAATTTTCGACCGATCGTTTCTATGGCAGCTATATGATATAGTCGTCCGATCCTTATAGGATGTTGCCTATATATGAGGAGTATAGTAAAACTGATAATTGCCGACTTTGGTCAAGATATCGTGGAAAACAAAATGTTTTTTCATTCAACAACTTAATTTTTGACCGATCGTTCCTATGGCAGCTATGTGATATAGTGGTTCAATCATCATTCGATTTTACATATATATGAGGAGCATATTAAACCTAAAAAATACCGAGTTTGGTCAAGATATCGTGAAAATTCAAATGTTTTTTATACAACTTAATTTTTGACCAATCGTTTCTATGGTAGCTATATGATATAGTGGTCCCATCTTAATAGGATTTTGCCTATATATAAGGATTATAGTAAAACTAATAAATTCCGAGTTTGGTCACGATATCTTGAAAGACAAAATGTTTTTTCATACAACTTAATTTTCGACCGATCGTTTCTATTACAGCTATAGTCGTCCGATCCTTATAGGATGTTGCCTATATATGAGGAGTATAGTAAAACTGGTAAATGCCGAGTTTGGTCAAGATATCGTGGAAAACAAAATGTTTTTTCATTCAACAAGTTAATTTTCGACCGATCGTTTCTATGGCAGATATATGATATAGTGGTCCCATCTTAATAGTATTTTGCCTATATATAAGGATTATAGTAAAACTAATAAATTCCAAATTTTGGTCACGATATCTTGAAAGACAAAATGTTTTTTCATACAATTTAATTTTCGACCGATCGTTTCTATGACAGCTATAGTCGTCCGATCCTTATAGGATGTTGCCTATATATGAGGAGTATAGTAAAACTGATAACTGCCGAGTTTGGTCAAGATATCGTGGTAAACAAAATGTTTTTTCATTCAACAAGTTAATTTTTGACCGATCGATCCTGTGGCAGCTATATGATATAGTGGTCCAATCATCATTCGATTTTACATATATATGAGGAGCATATTAAACCTAAAAAATGCCGAGTTTGGTCAAGATATCGTGAAAAACAAAATGTTTTTTCATACAACTTAATTTTTGACCAATCGTTCCCATGGCAGCTATATAATATAGTGGTCCGATCTTCATTAGATTTTACATATATATGAGGAGCATTGTTAACTTAATAAATGCCAAGTTTGGTCAAGATATCTTGAAAAACAAAATGTTTTTTCATACAACAAGTTAATTTTCGACCGATCGTTTCTATGGCAGCCATATGATATAGTGGTCCCATCTTAATAGGATTTTGCCTATATATAAGGATTGTAGTAAAACTAATAAATGCCAAGTTTGGTCAAGATATCTTGAAAAACAATATGTTTTTTCATACAACTTAATTTTCTACCGATCGTTCCTATGGCAGCTATATGATATACTAGTCCAATCTTTATTAGATTTTACATATATGAGTAGCATTGTTAACTTAATAAATGCCAAGTTGGGTCAAGATATCTTGAAAAACAAAATGTTTTTTCATACAAGTTAATTTTCGACCGATCGTTCCTATGGCAGCTATATGACATAGTGGTCCCATCTTAACAGTATTTTGCCTATATATAAGGATTGTAGTAAAACTAATAAATGCCGAGTTTGGTCAAGATATCTTGAAAAACAAAATGTTTTTTCATACAACAAGTTAATTTTCGACCGATCGTTTCTATGGCAGCTATATGATATAGTGGTTCCATCTTAATAGTATTTTGCCTATATATAAGGATTATAGTGAAACAAATAAATTCCGAGTTTGGTCAAGATATCTTGAAAAACAAAATGTTTTTTCATACAACTTAATTTTCGACCGATCGTTTCTATGGCAGCTATATGATATAGTCGTCCGATCCTTATAGGATGTTGCCTATATATGAGGAGTATAGTAAAACTGATAAATGCCGAGTTTGGTCAAGATATCGTGGAAAACAAAATGTTTTTTCATTCAACAACTTAATTTTTGACTGATCGATCCTGTGGCAGCTATATGATATAGTGGTCCAATCATCATTCGATTTTACATATATATGAGGAGCATATTAAACCTAAAAAATGCCGAGTTTGGTCAAGATATCGTAAAAAACAAAATGTTTTTTCATACAACTTAATTTTTGACCAATCGTTCCCATGGCAGCTATATAATATAGTGGTCCGATCTTCATTAGATTTTACATATATATGAGGAGCATTGTTAACTTAATAAATGCCAAGTTTGGTCAAGATATCTTGAAAAACAAAATGTTTTCTCATACAACAAGTTAATTTTCGACCGATCGTTTCTATGGCAGCCATTTGATATAGTGGTCCCATCTTAATAGGATTTTGCCTATATATAAGGATTGTAGTTTAACTTATAAATGACGAGTTTGATCTAGATATCTTGAAAAACAAAATATTTTTTCATACAACAACTTAATTTTCGACCAATCGATCCTGTGGCAGCTACATGATATAGAGGTCCAATCATCATTCGATTTTACATATATATGAGGAGCATATTAAACCTAATAAAAGCTGAGTTTGGTCAAGATATCTTGAAAGACAAAATGTTTTTTCATGCGAAAACTTAGGTTTCAATATGGCAGCTGTATAACATAGTGGTTCGATCCAGCTGGTTTTGACGTATTGGGTCGGAGATTACTCCTGCTATGCGTTAGAAATTTCACGACAAAATTAGAATACCCTCTGCAAGGGTATAAAAATGACGAGGTTGGTCAAGATATCTTGAAAAACAAAATGTTTTTTCATACAACTTAATTTTCAACCGATCGTTACTATGGCAGCTATATGATATAGAGGTCCGATCTTAAAAGGATTTTACATATATAGGAGGAGGATAGTTTAACTAATAAATGCCCAGTTTGGTTAAGATATATTGAAAAAGAAAATGTTTTATCGTACAAAAACTTAATTTTCGACCGATCGTTCCTATGGCAGCTATATGATATACTGGTCCAATCTTTATTAGATTTTACATATATATGAGGAGCATTGCTAACTTAATAAATGCCAAGTTTGGTCAAGATATCTTGAAAAACAAAATGTTTTTTCATACAACTTAATTTTCGACCGATCGTTTCTATGGCAGCTATATGATATATACGTCCGATCCTTATAGGATGTTGCCTATATATGAGGAGTATAGTATAACTAATAAATGCCGAGTTTAGTCAAAATATTGTGAAAAACAAAATGTTTTTTCATACAACAAGTTTATTTTCGACCGATCGTTTCTATGGCAGCTATATGATATAGTGGTTCCATCTTAATAGTATTTTGCCTATATATAAGCGCTATAGTGAAACTAATAAAATCCGAGTTTGGTCAAGATATCTTGAAAGAAAATATGTATTTTCATACAACTTAATTTTCGACCGATCGTTTCTATGGCAGCTTATGATATAGTCGTCCGATATAGTAAAACTGCTAAATGCCGAGTTTGGTCAAGATATCGTGGAAAAAAAAATGTTTTTTCATTCAACAACTTAATTTTTGACCGATCGTTCCTATGGCAGCTATATGATATAGTGGTTCAATCATCATTCGATTTTACATATATATGAGGAGCATATTAAACCTAAAAAATGCCGAGTTTGGTCAAGATATCGTGAAAAACAAAATGTTTTTTCATACAACTTAATTTTTGACCAATCGTTTCTATGGCAGCTATATGATATAGTGGTCCCATCTTAATAGGATTTTGCCTATATAAAAGGATTATAGTAAAACTAATAAATTCCGAGTTTGGTCACGATATCTTGAAAGACAAAATGTTTTTTCATACAACTTAATTTTCGACCGATCGTTTCTATGACAGCTATAGTCGTCCGATCCTTATAGGATGTTGCCTATATATGAGGAGTATAGTAAAACTGATAAATGCCGAGTTTGGTCAAGATATCGTGGAAAACAAAATGTTTTTTCATTCAACAACTTAATTTTCGACCGATCGTTTCTATGGCAGCTATTTGATATAGTGGTCCCAACCTAATAGGATTTTGCCTATATTTAAGAATTATAGTTAACCCAATAAACGCCGAGTTTGGTCAAGATATCTTGAAAAACAAAATGTTTTTTCATACAATTGAATTTTCAACCGATCGTTCCAATGGCAGCTATATGATATAGTGGTCGGATCCAGCTGGTTTTGACATATGTGCTGCGTGCAACAGAAATAGGGACTTCTGCAAAATTCACATAGTTCACATAGAAACAGACAGGCGGACAGACGGTCAGACGGACAGACGGACATGGCTATATCGACTTGGCTGTTGATCCTGATCAAGAATATATAGACTTTATTGAGTCGGAGATGTATCCCTCTATGCGTAACAAATTTTACGACAATATTATAATACCCTCTGCAAAGGTATACAAATGCCGAGCTGGGTCAAGATATCTTGAAAAACAAAATGTTTTTTCATACAACTTAATGTTCGACCGATCGTTCCTATGGCAGCTATATGATTTAGTGGTCCAATCTTCATTAGATTTTACATATATATGAGGAGCATAGTTGACCTAATAAATTCCAAGTTTGGTGAAGATATCTTGAAAAACAAAATGTTTTTCCATACAACAACTTAATTTTCGACCGATCGTTTCTATGGCAGCTATATGATATAGTGGGGCGATCTTTAAAGGATTGTTCATATCGATGAAGAGTAAAGTAAAACTAATAAATACCGAGTTTGGTCAAGATATCATGAAAAACAAAATGTTTTCTCATACAACAACTTAATTTTCGACCGATCATTCCTATGGCTGCTATATGATATAGTGGTCCGATCTTAATAGGATTTTGCCTATACATGAGGAGCTTAGTACAACCAATAAATGCCGACATTGGTCAAGATATCTTGAAAAATGAAGTGTTTTTTCATACAACAACTTAATTTTCGACGGATCGTTCCTATGGCAACTAAAACTAATAAATGCCGAGTTTGGTCAAGATATCTTGAAAGACAAAATGTTTTTTCATACAACAACTTAATTTTCGACCAATCGTTCCAATGGCAGCTATATGATATAGTGGTGCGAACTTAAAAGGATTGCCCATGTAGATGAGGACTAAAGTAAAACTAATAAATGCCGAGTTTGGTCAAGATATCGTGAAAAACAAAATGTTTTTTCATACAACTTAATTTTCGACCCATCGATCCTGTGGCAGCTATATGATATAGTGGTCCAATCATCATTCGATTTTACATATATATGAGGAGCATATTCAACCTAAAAATGCCGATTTTGGACAAGATATCTTGAAAAAGAAAATGTTTTATCATACAAAAACTTAACTTTCTACCGATTTTTCCTATGGCAGCTATATGATATACTGGTCCAATCTTCATTAGATTTTACATATATATGAGGAGCATAGTTGACCTAATAAATTCCAAGTTTGGTGAAGATATCTTGAAAAACAAAATGTTTTTTTATACAACAACTTAATTTTCGACCGATCGTTTCTATGGCAGCCATATGATATAGTGGTCCCATCTTAATAGGATTTTGCCTATATATAAGGATTGTAGTAAAACTAATAAATGCCGAGATTGGTCAAGATATTTTGAAAAACAATATGTTTTTTCATACAACTTAATTTTCGACCGATCGTTACTATGGCAGCTATATGATTTAGAGGTCCAATCTTCATTAGATTTTACATATATATGAGGAGCATTGTTAACTTAATAAATGCCAAGTTTGGTCAAGAAACCTTGAAAAGCAAAATGTTTTTTCATACAACAAGTTAATTTTCGACCGATCGTTCCTATGGCAGCTATATGATATAGTGGTCCAATCTTCATTAGATTTTACATATATATGAGGAGCATTGTTAACTTAATAAATGCCAAGTTTGGTCAAGATATCTTGAAAAACAAAATGTTTTTTCATACAACACGTTAATTTTTGACCGATCGTTCCCATGGCAGCTATATAATATAGAAGTCCGATCTTAATAGGAGTTTCCATATATGTGACGAGCATAGTAAAACTAAAAAACGCCGAGATTGGTCAAGATATCGTGAAAAACAAAATGTTTTTTCATACGACAACTTAATTTTCGACCGATCGTTTCTATGGCAGCTATATGATATAGTCGTCCGATCCTTATAGGATGTTGCCCATATATGACGAGTATAGTAAAACTAATAAATGCCGAGTTTGGTCAAGATATCTTAAAAGACAAAATGTTTTTTCATGCAAAAGCTTAAGTTTCAATATGGCAGCTGTATAACATAGTGGTTCGATCCAGCTGGTTTTGACGTATTGGGTCGGAGATTACTCCTTCTATGCGTTAGAAATTTCACGACAAAATTATAATACCCTCTGCAAGGGTATAAAAATGTCAAGGTTGGTCAAGATATCTTCAAAAACAAAATGTTTTTTCATACAACAAGTTAATTTTCGACCGATCGTTCCTGTGGCAGCTATATGATATACTGGTCCAATCTTCATTAGATTTTACATATATATGAGGAGCATTGTTAACTTAATAAATGCCAAGTTTGTTCAAGATATCTTGAAAAACGAAATGTTTTTTCATACAACAAGTTAATTTTCGACCGATCGTTCCTATGGCAGCTATATGATATACTGGTCCAATCTTCATTAGATTTTACATATATATGAGGAGCATTGTTAACTTAATAAATGCCAAGTTTGGTCAAGATATCTTGAAAAACAAAATGTTTTTTCATACAACAACTTAATTTTCGACCGATCGTTTCTATGGCAGCTATATGATATAGTCGTCCGATCCTTATAGGATGTTGCCCATATATGACGAGTATAGTAAAACTAATAAATGCCGAGTTTGGTCAAGATATCTTAAAAGACAAAATGTTTTTTCATGCAAAAGCTTAAGTTTCAATATGGCAGCTGTATAACATAGTGGTTCGATCCAGCTGGTTTTGACGTATTGGGTCGGAGATTACTCCTTCTATGCGTTAGAAATTTCACGACAAAATTATAATACCCTCTGCAAGGGTATAAAAATGTCAAGGTTGATCAAGATATCTTGAAAAACAAAATGTTTTTTCATACAACTTAATTTTCAACCGATCGTTCCTATGGCAGCTATATGATATAGTGGTCCGATCTTAAAAGAATTTTACATATATAGGAAGAGTATAACTAATTAATGCCGAGTTTGGTCAAGATATATTGAAAAAGAAAATGTTTTATCATACAAAAACTTAATTTTCTACCGATCGTTTCTATGGCAGCCATATGATATAGTGGTCCCATCTTAATAGGATTTTGCCTATATATAAGGATTGTAGTAAAACTAATAAATGCCGAGTTTGGTCAAGATATCTTGAAAACAATATGTTTTTTCATACAACTTAATTTTCGACCGATCGTTCCTATGGCAGCTATATGATTTAGTGGTCCAATCTTCATTAGATTTTACATATATATGAGGAGCATTGTTAACTTAATAAATGCCAAGTTTGGTCAAGGTATCTTGAAAAACAAAATGTTTTTTCATACAACAAGTTAATTTTCGACCGATCGTTCTTATGGCAGCTATATGATATACTGGTCCAATCTTCATTAGATTTTACATATATATGAGGAGCATTGTTAACTTAATAAATGCCAAGTTTGGTTAAGATATCTTAAAAAACAAAATGTTTTTTCATACAACAAGTTAATTTTCGACCCATCGTTCCTATGGCAGCTATATGATATACTGGTCCAATCTTCATTAGATTTTACATATATATGAGGAGTATAGTATAACTAACAAATGCCGAGTTTAGTCAAAATATCGTGAAAAACAAAATGTTTTTCATACAACAAGTTAATTTTCGACCGATCGTTTCTATGGCAGCTATATGGTATAGTGGTCCCATCTTAATAGGATTTTACATATATAGGAAGAGGATAGTATAACTAATAAATGCCGGGTTTGGTCAAGATATATTGAAAAAGAAAATGTTTTATCATACAAAAACTTAATTTTCGACCGATCGTTCCTATGGCAGCTATATGATATACTGGTCCAATCTTCATTAGATTTTACATATATATGAGGAGCATTGTTAACTTAATAAATGCCAAGTTTGGTCAAGATATCCTGAAAAACAAAATGTTTTTTCATACAACAAATTAATTTTCGACCGATCGTTTCTATGGCAGCCATATGATATAGTGGTCCCATCTTAATAGGATTTCGCCTATATATAAGGATTATAGTAAAACTAATAACTGCCGAGTTTGGACAAGATATCTTGAAAGACAAAATGTTTTTTCATACAACTTAATTTTCAACCGATCGTTTCTATGGCAGCTATATGATATAGTCGTCCGATCCTTATAGAATGTTGCCTATATATGAGAAGTATAGTATAACTAATAAATGCCGAGTTTGGTCAAGATATAGTGAAAAACAAAATGTTTTTTCATACATCAAGTTAATTTTCGACCGATCGTTTCTATGGCAGCTATATGATATAGTGGTCCCATCTTAATAGGATTTTGCCTATATATGAGGATTATAGTAAAACTAATAACTGCCGAGTTTGGTCAAAATATCTTGAAAGACAATATGTTTTTTCATACAACTTAATTTTCGACCGATCGATTCTATGGCAGCTATATGATATAGTCGTCCGATCCTTATAGGATGTTGCCTATATATGGGGAGTATAGTATAACTAATAAATGACGAGTTTGGTCAAGATATCGTGAAAAACAAATGTTTTTTCATACAACAAGTTAATTTAAGACCGATCATTTCTATGGCAGCTATATGATATAGTGGTCCGATCTTAATAGGATTTTGCCTATATATAAGGATTATAGTAAAACTAATAACTGTCGAGTTTGGTCAAGTTATCTTGAAAGACAAAATGTTTTTTTTTATACAACTTAATTTTCGACCGATCGTTTCTATGGCAGCTATATGATATAGTCGTCCGATCCTTATAGGAATTTTCCTATATATGAGGAGTATAGTATAACTAATAAATGCCGAGTTTGGTTAAGATATATTGAAAGACAAAATGTTTTTTCATACAACTTAATTTTCGAACGATCGTTTCTATAGCAGCTATATGATATAGTCGTCCGATCCTTATAGGATGTTGCCTATATATGAGGAGTATAGTATAACTAATAAATGCCGAGTTTGGTCAAGATATCGTGAAAAACAATATGTTTTTTTATACAACAACTTAATTTTTTTAACGGCAGCTATATAATATAGTGGTCCCATCTTAATAGGATTTGGCCTATATATAAGGAATATAGTAAAACTAATAAATGCCGAGTTTGGTCAAGATATCGTGAAAAACAAAATTTTTTCATACGACTTTGTTTTTGACCGATCGTTCCTATGGCAGCTATATAATATAGTGGTCCGATCATAATAGGATTTTCCATACATGTGAGGAGCATAATAAAACTAAGAAATGCCGAGATTGGTCAAGTTATCGTGAAAAACAAAATGTTTTTTCATACAACAACTTAATTTTCGACCGATCGTTTTTATGGCAGCCATATGATATAGTCGTCCGATCCTTATAGAATGTTGCCCATATATGAGGAGTATAGTAAAACTAATAAATGCCGAGTTTGGTCAAGATATCTTGAAAGACAAAATGTTTTTTCATGCAAAAACTTAAGTTTCAATATGACAGCTGTATAACAGAGTGGTCCGATCAAGCTGGTTTTGACGTATTGGGTCGGAGATTATTCCCTCTGCAAGGGTATAAAAATGACGAGGTTGGTCAAGATATCTTGAAAATCAAAATGTTTTTTCATACAACTTAATTTTCAACCGATCGTTCCTATGGCAGCTATATGATATAGTGGTCCGATCTTAAAAGGATTTTACATATATAGGAGGAGGATAGTATAACTAATAAATGCCGAGTTTGGTCAAGATATATTGAAAAAGAAAATGTTTTATCATACAAAAACTTAATTTTCGACCGATCGTTCCTATGGCAGCTATATGATATACTGGTCCAATCTTCATTAGATTTTACATATATATGAGGAGCATTGTTAACTTAATAAATGCCAAGTTTGGTCAAGATATCTTGAAAAACAAAATGTTTTTTCATACAACTTAATTTTCGACCGATCGTTTCTATGATTTAGAGATCCAATCTTCATTAGATTTTACATATATATGAGAAGCATTGTTAACTTAATAAATGCCAAGTTTGGTCAAGATATCTTGAAAAAGAAAATGTTTTATCATACAAAAACTTAGTTTTCGACCGATCGTTTCTATGGCAGCTATATGATATAGTGGTCCCATCTTGATAGTATTTTGCCTATATATAAGGATTGTAGTAAAACTAATAAATGCCGAGTTTGGTCAAGATATCTTGAACAACAATTTGTTTTTTCATACAACTTAATTTTCGACCGATCGTTTCTATGGCAGCTATATGATTTAGAGATCCAATCTTCATTAGATTTTACATATATATGAGGAGCATTGTTAACTTAATAAATGCCAAGTTTGGTCAAGATATCTTGAAAAACAAAATGTTTTTTCATACAAGTTAATTTTCGACCGATCGTTCCTATGGCAGCTATATGATATAGTGGTCCCATCTTAATAGTATTTTGCCTGTATGTAAGGATTGTAGTAAAACTAATAAATGCCGAGTTTGATCAAGATATCTTGAAAAACAAAATGTTTTTTCATACAACAACTTAATTTTCGACCCATCGATCCTGTGGCAGCTATATGATATAGTCGTCCGATCCTTATAGTATGTTGCCTATATATGAGGAGTATGGTATAACTAATAAATGCCGAGTTTGGTCAAGATATCGTGAAAAACAAATGTTTTTTCATACAACAAGTTAATATTCGACCGATCTTTTTAATGGCAGCTATATGATATAGTGGTCCCATCTTAATAGGATTTTGCCTATATATAAGGATTATAGTAAAACTATAAATGCCGAGTTTGGCCAAGATATCTTGAAAGACAAAATGTTTTTTGACTCTGTGCACCATGACATTTTACTTTTTAAACTTAACCGAATAGGTTTCCCCCCGTCTCTTTTACTTTGGATTAATTCTTATTTAAAAGGTAGGTCCCAAAGAGTAATGCTGAGGCTGACTAGTCATCTTGGACCTTTACTCTTTTTATAAATGATCTCTCCTCTGTTATATCACATGCCCGTGTACTCATGTATGCGGACGATGTCAAACTTTTTCTATCATACACTAATCGCCTACATCATTCTCGTCTACAAGACGATTTGAACGCTATGCAACTATGGTGTTCCGCCAATCAATTGCATCTAAATTGTTCAAAGTGTATGTTTATGACTTTTAATCGTACTACACCTTATCTTGTCAGTTATACAATCGACAATATCCCTTTGCAACGTATACTAACAGATAAGGATCTAGGCGTAATTTTTTATTCTAAACTCTGTTTCAATTTTCACATAGATACCATCGTTAATGAGGCAAAAGGTGTACTTGGATTCATTAAACGATGGTCTAAAGATTTTAACGATCCTTTTATAATAAAACTTCTGTACATCTCTCTTGTTCGCCCTATCCTTGAATACTGCTCTTGCATCTGGTCTCCACAGTATAACAACAGCCAGGATCGTATTGAATCTGTTCAGAAGCAATTTCTGCTTTTTGCCTTACGAGGTTTAAATTGGGACCCTAATCTTCGGTTGCCGTCCTACTCCAGCAGACTGCTTCTTCTCAACCTTCCGTCGTTAACCAACCGAAGGACAATTCTCGGTGTTGTCCTTCTACATAAGTTGATTATTGGCGACATAGACTCCCCTTTTCTGCTAGGGCGTCTTCAATTCTCTGTTCCGGCTAGACCAACTAGAAATTATCACCCCTCATTCCTATCTACGTGCACAACAGACTACGCTATGCACAATCCTTTTCGCGTGCTATGTAAAAATTATAATAGTTTGCATCACGTTTTCTCTACAGAACTGTCTCTACCCCTAATAAAATCGTTGCTTTCAGGATACCTTCGGGAAGTCGCTGACCATTCCCAGCTATGAGCAGGGGCATAGCTTGCCGGACAGGCTGAAAAATTTTCCCCCACCGGGTCGGTGATTTCCCATTACTTTTCTCTCTGCCCTATCTACTTAACACTCTTTATCTAACTTACATTGCATTACTTTATTAACAATCTTCTAACTTTCATTTTTCCTATTTATTGTATTTTCTTTATTAATATAGCAAGTTAAGATTATTTAATGTTACTTGAGAACACTTTTTTCCTACTTACAACCTTCTGCTTAGATGTAGGCTCTAATAGCGTCACTGACAAAATTAGCTGTGAAAAGGGGCACAGCTGGCCGGACTGGCAAATAAAACACCTCCATCGGTCGGAGATGCTATCTTGAAAATTGTATTCTTTCACTAGGCTTTTAGCATATAATTCTATTATCTATTGTATAATCTATTGAATAATGAGGAAGACACTCGGTTTGTCGACCTTTAATAAATAAATAAATAAATAAATAAATAAATAAATAAAAAATAAATAAATATCTTGAAAAACAAAATGTTTTTCATACAACAAGTTAATTTTCGACCGATCGTTTCTATGGCAGCCATATGATATAGTGGTCCCATCTTAATAGGATTTTGCCTATATATAAGGATTATAGTAAATCTAATAACTGCCGAGTTTGGTCAAGATATCTTGAAAGACAAAATGTTTTTTCATACAACTTAATTTTCGACCGATCGTTTCTATGGCAGCTATATGAGATAGTCGTCCGATCCTTATAGGATGTTGCCTATATATGAGGAGTATAGTATAACTAATAAATGCCGAGTTTGGTCAAGATATCGTGAATAACAAAATGTTTTTTCATAAAACAACTTTACTTTCGACTGATCGTTCCTATGGCAGCTATATGATATATAGTCGCCCGATCCTTATAGGATGTTGCCTATATATGAAGAGTATAATAAAACTAATAAATGCCGAGTTTGGTCAAGATATCGTGAAAAACAAAATGTTATTTCATACATAAACTTAAATTTCAATATGTCAGCTGTATGATATAGTGGTGCCATCCAGCTGGTTTTGACGTATTGGGTCGGAGATGTATCCTTCTATGCGTTACAAATTTCATGACAAAATTATAATACCCTCTGCAAGGGTATAAAAATCACGAGCTTGGTCAAAATATCTTTAATAACAAAATGTTTTTTCATACTACTTAATTTTTGACCGATCGTTCCTATTGCAGCTATATAATGTGGTCCGATCCTAATAGGATTTTCCATATATGTGAGGAGCATAGTAAAACTAAGAAATGCCGAGATTGGTCAAGATATCGTGAAAAACAAACTGTTTTTTCATACAACAACTTAATTTCGACTGATCGTTCCTATGGCAACTATATGATATAGTCGTCTGATCCTTATAGGATTTTGCCAATATATGAGGAGAATAGTAAAACTAATAAATGCCAAGTTTGGTCAAGATATCTTGATAAACAAAATGTTTTTTCATACAACTTAATTTTCGACCGATCGTTTCTATGGCAGCTATATGATATAGTCGTCCGATCCTTATAGGATGTTGCCTATATATGAGGAGTATAGTATAACTATTTAATGCCGAGTTTGGTCAAGATATCGTGAAAAACAAAATGTTTTTTCATGCAAAAACTTAAGTTTCAATATGCCAGCTGTATGATATAGTGGTCCCATCCAGCTGGTTTTGACGTATTGGGTCGGAGATGTATCCTTCTATGCGTTACAAATTTCATGACAAAATTTTAATACCCTCTGCAAGGGTATAAAAATCACGAGCTTGGTCAAGATATCTTTAATAACAAAATGTTTTTTCATACACTTAATTTTTGACCGATCTTTCCTATTGCAGCTATATAATATAGTGGTCCGATCTTAATAGGATTTTCCATATATGTGAGGAGCATAGTAAAACTAATAAATGCCGAGTTTGGTCAAGATATCTTGAAAGACAAAATGTTTTTTCGTTGTTGATCGTTCCTATGGCAGCTAAATGATACTGGTCCAATCTTCATTAGATTTTGCATATATATGAGGAGCATTGCTAACGTAATAAATGCCAAGTTTGGTCAAGATATCTTGAAAAACAAAATGTTTTTTCATACAACTTAATTTTCGACCGATCGTTTCTATGGCAGCTATATGATATAGTCGTCCGATCCTTATAGGATGTTGCCCATATAAGAGGAGAATAGTAAAACTAATAAATGCCAAGTTTGGTCAAGATATCTTGAAAAACAAAATGTTTTTTCATACAACAACTTAATTTTCGACCGATCGTTTCTATAGCAGCTATATGATATATAGTCGTCGGATCCTTATAGGTTGTTGCCTATATATGAAAAACAAAATGTTATTTCATGCAAAATCTTAAGTTTCAATATGTCAGCTGTATGATATAGTGGTCCCATCCAGCTGGTCGTTGGGTCGGAGATGTATCCTTCTATGCGTTACAAATTTCATGACAAAATTTTAATACCCTCTGCAAGGGTATAAAAATCACGAGCTTGGTCAAGATATCTTTAATAACAAAATGTTTTTTCATACAACTTAATTTTTGACCGATCTTTCCTATTGCAGCTATATGATATAGTGGTCCGATCTTAATAGGATTTTCCATATATGTGAGGAGCATAGTAAAACTAAGAAATACCGAGATTGGTCAAGATATCGTGAAAAACAAACTGTTTTTTCTTACAACAACTTAATTTTCGACCGATCGTTCCTATGGCAGCTATATGATAAAGTCGTCCGATCCTTATAGGATTTTGCCTATATATGAGGATAATAGTAAAACTAATAAATGCCGAGTTTTGTCAAGATATCTTGAAAAACAAAATATTTTCTCATACAACTTAATTTTCGGCCGATCGTTTCTATGGCAACTATATGATATAGTCGTCCGATCCTTATAAGATTTTGCCTACACATGAGGGGAATATTAATACTAATAAATGCCGAGTTTGGTCAAGATATCTTGAAAGATAAAATGTTTTTTCATACAACAATTTAGTTTTCGATCGATCGTTTCTATGGCAGCCATATGATATAGTGGTCCCATCTTAATAGGATGTTGCCTATATATGAGGAGTATAGTATATCGAATACATGCCGAGTTTGGTCAAGATATCGTGAAAAATAAAATGTTTTTTCATACAAAAAGTTAATTTTCGACCGATCATTCATATGGCAGCTATATGATATAGTGGTCCGATCTTAATAGGATTTTGCATATACATGAGGAGCTTAGTACAACCAATAAATGCCGACATTGGTCAAGATATCTTGAAAAACAAAATGTTTTTTCATACAACAACTTAATTTTCGACCGATGGTTCCTATGGCAACTATATGATATAGTCGTCCGATCCTTAAGGGATTTTGCCTATATATGAGGAGTATAGTAAAACTAATAAATGCCGAGTTTGGTCAAAATATATTGAAAAACAAAATGTTTTTTCATGCAAAAAATTAAGTTTCAATATGGTAGCTGTATGATATAGTGAATATATGATATATCCAGCTGGTTTTGACGTATTGTGTCGGAGATGTATCCTTCTATGCGTTACAAATTTCACGACAAAATTCTAATACCAGGTTGGTCGAGATATCTTGAAAAACAAAATGTTTTTTCATACAACCTAATATTCAACCGATCGTTCCTATGGCAGCTATATGATATAGTTGTCCGATCTTAAAAGGATTTTACATATATAGGAGGAGGATAGTAAAACTAAGAAATGCCGAGTTTGGTCAAGATATATTGAAAAAGAAAATGTTTTATCATACAAAAACTTAATTTTCGACCGTTAGTTCCTATGGCAGCTAAATGATACTGGTCCAATCTTCATTAGATTTTACATATATATGAGGAGCATTGCTAACGTAATAAATGCCAAGTTTGGTCAAGATATCTTGAAAAACAAAATGTTTTTTCATACAACAACTTAATTTTCGACCGATCGTTTCTATGGCAGCTATATGATATAGTCGTCCGATCCTTATAGGATGTTGCCCATATATGAGGAGTATAGTAAAACTAATAAATGCCGAGTTTGATCAAGATATCTTGAAAAACAAAATGTTTTTTCATACAACAACTTAATTTTCGACCCATCGATCCTGTGGCAGCTATATGATATAGTGGTCCAATCATCATTCGATTTTACATATATATGAGGAGCATATTAAACCTAATAAAAGCCGAGTTTGGTCAAGATATCTTGAAAAACAAAATGTTTTTTCATACAACAACTTAATTTGCGACCGACCCTTTCCATGGCAGCTATATGATATAGTCGTCCGATCCTTATAGGATGTAGCCCATATATGAGGAGTGTAGTAAAACTAATAAATGCTGAGTTTGGTCAAGATATCTTGAAAAACAAAATGTTTTTTCATGCAAAAACTTAAGTTTCAATATGGCTGCTGTATTATATAGTGATGATATGATATATCCAGCTGGTTTTGACGTATTGAGTCGGAGATGTATCCTTTTATGCGTTACAAATTTCACGAAAAAATTATAATACGAGGTTGGTCAAGATATCTTGAAAAACAAAATGTTTTTTCAGACAACTTAATTTTTAACCGATCGTTCCTATGGAAGCTATATGATATAGTGGTCCGATCTTAAAAGGATTTTACATATATAGGAGGAGGATAGTAAATCTAAAAAATGCCGAGTTTGGTCAAGATATCTTGAAAGACAAATTGTTTTTTCATACAACTTAATTTTCGACCGATCGTTTCTATGGCAGCTATATGAGATAGTCGTCCGATCCTTATAGGATGTTGCCTATATATGAGGAGTATAGTATAACTAATAAATGCCGAGTTTGGTCAAGATATCGTGAATAACAAAATGTTTTTTAATAAAACAACTTTACTTTCGACTGATCGTTCCTATGGCAGCTTTATGATATATAGTCGCCCGATCCTTATAGGATGTTGCCTATATATGAGGAGTATAATAAAACTAATAAATGCCGAGTTTGGTCAAGATATCGTGAAAAACAAAATGTTATTTCATACATAAACTTAAATTTCTATATGTCAGCTGTATGATATAGTGGTCCCATCCAGCTGGTTTTGACGTATTGGGTCGGAGATGTATCCTTCTATGCGTTACAAATTTCATGACAAAATTATAATACCCTCTGCAAGGGTATAAAAATCACGAGCTTGGTCAAAATATCTTTAATAACAAAATGTGAAAACAAACTGTTTTTTCATACAACAACTTAATTTTCGACTGATCGTTCCTACGGCAACTATATGATATAGTCGTCTGATCCTTATAGGATTTTGCCAATATATGAGAAGAATAGTAAAACTAATAAATGCCAAGTTTGGTCAAGATATCTTGATAAACAAAATATTTTTTCATACAACTTAATTTTCGACCGATCGTTTCTATGGCATTTATATGATATAGTCGTCCGATCCTTATAGGATGTTGCCTATATATGAGGAGTATAGTATAACTATTTAATGCCGAGTTTGGTCAAGATATCGTGAAAAACAAAATGTTTTTTCATGCAAAAACTTAAGTTTCAATATGGCAGCTGTATGATATAGTGGTCCCATCCAGCTGGTTTTGACGTATTGGGTGGGAGATGTATCCTTCTATGCGGTACAAATTTCACGACAAAATTCTAATACCAGGTTGGTCGAGATATCTTGAAAAACAAAATGTTTTTTCATACAACCTAATATTCAACCGATCGTTCCTATGGCAGCTATATGATATAGTTGTCCGATCTTAAAAGGATTTTACATATATAGGAGGAGGATAGTAAAACTAAAAAATGCCGAGTTTGGTCAAGATATCTTGAAAGACAAAATGTTTTTTCATACAACTTAATTTTCGACCGATCGTTTTTATGGCAACTATATGATATAGTTGTCCGATCCTTATAAGATTTTGCCTATACATGAGGAGAATAGTAATACTAATAAATGCCGAGTTTGGTCAAGATATCTTGAAAGACAAAATGTTTTTTCATACAACAATTTGATTTTCGATCGATCGTTTCTATGGCAGCTATATGATATAGTGGTCCCATCTTAATAGGATGTTGCCTATATATGAGGAGTATAGTATAATGCCGAGTTTGGTCAAGATATCGTGAAAAATAAAATGTTTTTTCATACAAAAAGTTAATTTTCGACGAATCATTCATATGGCAGCTATATGATGTAGTGGTCCGATCTTAATAGGATTTTGCATATACATGAGGAGCTTAGTACAACCAATAAATGCCGACATTGGTCAAGATATCTTGAAAAACAAAACGTTTTTTCATACAACAACCTAATTTTCGACCGATGGTTCCTATCGCAACTATATGATATAGTCGTCAGATCCTTAAGGAATTTTGCCTATATATGAGGAGTATAGTAAAACTAATAAATGCCGAGTTTGGTCAAGATATCTTGAAAGACAAAATGTTTTTTCATACAACTTAATTTTCGACCGATCGTTTCTATGGCAACTATATGATATAGTCGTCAGATCCTTAAGGGATTTTGCCTATATATGAGGAGTATAGTAAAACTAATAAATGCCGAGTTTGGTCAAGATATCTTGAAAGACAAAATGTTTTTTCATACAATAACTTAATTTTCGACCGATCGATCCTATGGCAGCTATATGATATAGTGGTCCGATCATCATTCGATTTTACATATATATGAGGAGCATATAAAACCTAATAAATGCCGAGTTTGGTCAATATATCTTGAAAAAAAAAATGTTTTTTTCATACAACAACTTAATTTGCGACCGATCCTTTCTATGACAGCTATATGATATAGTCGTCCGATCCTTATAGGATGTTGCCCATATATGAGGAGTATAGTAAAACTAATAAATGCCGAGTTTGATCAAGATATCTTGAAAACAAAATGTTTTTTCATACAACAACTTAATTTTCGACCCATCGATCCTGTGGCAGCTATATGATATAGTGGTCCAATCATCATTCGATTTTACATATATATGAAGAGCATATTAAACCTAATAAAAGCCGAGTTTGGTCAAGATATCTTGAAAAACAAAATGTTTTTTCATACAACTTAATTTTTAACCGATCGTTCCTATGGAAGCTATATGATATAGTGGTCCGATCTTAAAAGGATTTTACATATATATGAGGAGCTAGTGAAACTAATAAGTGCCGAGGTTGGTCAAGATATCTTGATAAATAAAATGTTTTTTCATACAAAAACTTAATTTTCAAGCGATTGTTCCTATGGCAACTATATGATATAGTCGTCCGATCCTTAAGGGATTTTGCCTATATATGAGGAGGATAGCAAAACTAAGAAATGCCGAGTTTGGTCAAGATATATTGAAAAAGAAAATGTTTTATCATACAAAAACTTAATTTTCGACCGATCGTTCCTATGGCAGCTATATGATACAGGTCCAATCTTCATTAGATCTTACATATATATGAGGAGCATTGCTAACTTAATAAATGCCAAGTTTGATCAAGATATCTTGAAAAACAAAATGTTTTTCATACAACAACTTAATTTTTGACCGATCGTGTCTATAGCAGCTATATGATATAGTCGTCCGATCCTTATAGGATGTTGCCCATATATGAGGAGTATAGTAAAACTAATAAATGCCGAGTTTGGTCAAGATATCTTGAAAGACAAAATGTTTTTTCATACAAAAACATAATTTTCGACCGATCGTTCCTATGGCAGCTATATGATACAGGTGCAATCTTCATTAGATCTTACATATATATGAGGAGCATTGCTAACTTAATAAATGCCAAGTTTGGTCAAGATATCTTGAAAAACAAAATGTTTTTTCATACAAAAACTTAATTTTCGACCGACCGTTCCTATGGCAGCTATATGATATAGTGGCCCGATCTTAATAGGACTTTGCCTATATATGAGGAGTATAGTAAAATAATAAACGCCGAGTTTGGTCAAGATATCTTGAAAGACAAAATGTTTTTTCATACAACTTAATTGTCGACCGATCGTTTCTATGGCAACTATATGATATAGTTGTCCGATCCTTATAAGATTTTGCCTATACATGAGGAGAATAGTAATACTAATAAATGCCGAGTTTGGTCAAGATATCTTGAAAAACAAAATGTTTTTTCAGACAACTTAATTTTTAACCGATCGTTCCTATGGAAGCTATATGATATAGTGGTCCGATCTTAAAAGGATTTTACATATATAGGAGGAGGATAGTAAAACTAAAAAATGCCGAGTTTGGTCAAGATATCTTGAAAGACAAAATGTTTTTTCATACAACAATTTGATTTTCGATCGATCGTTTCTATGGCAGCTATGATATTGTGGTCCCATCATAATAGGATGTTGCCTATATATGAGGAGTATAGTATAATGCCGAGTTTGGTCAAGATATCGTGAAAAACAAAATGTTTTTTCATACAACAACTTAATTTTCGACCCATCGATCCTGTGGCAGCTATATGATATAGTGGTGCAATCATCATTCGATTTTACATATATATGAGGAGCATATTAAACCTAATAAAAGCCGAGTTTGGTCAAGATATCTTGAAAAACAAAATGTTTTTTCATACAACTTAATTTGCGACCGATCCTTTCTATGGCAGCTATATGATATAGTCGTCCGATCCTTATAGGATGTAGCCCATATATGAGGAGTGTAGTAAAACTAATAAATGCTGAGTTTGGTCAAGATATCTTGAAAAACAAAATGTTTTTTCATGCAAAAACTTAAGTTTCAATATGGCAGCTGTATTATATAGTGATGATATGATATATCCAGCTGGTTTTGACGTATTGAGTCGGAGATGTATCCTTTTATGCGTTACAAATTTCACGAAAAAATTATAATACGAGGTTGGTCAAGATATCTTGAAAAACAAAATGTTTTTTCAGACAACTTAATTCTTAACCGATAGTTCCTATGGAATTTTATATGATATAGTGGTCCGATCTTAAAAGGATTTTACATATATAGGAGGAGGATAGTAAAACTAAAAAATGCCGAGTTTGGTCAAGATATCTTGAAAGACAAAATGTTTTTTCATACAACTTAATTTTCGACCGATCGTTTCTATGGCAACTATATGATATAGTTGTCCGATCCTTATAAGATTTTGCCTATACATGAGGAGAATAGTAATACTAATAAATGCCGAGTTTGGTCAAGATATCTTGAAAGACAAAATGTTTTTTCATACAACAATTTCATTTTCGATCGATCGTTTCTATGGCAGCTATATGATATAGTGGTCCCATCTTAATAGGATGTTGCCTATATATGAGGAATATAGTATAATGCCGAGTTTGGTCAAGATATCGTGAAAAATAAAATGTTTTTTCATACAAAAACTTAATTTTCGACGGATCATTCATATGGCTGCTATATGATATAGTGGTCCGATCTTAATAGGATTTTGCATATACATGAGGAGCTTAGTACAACCAATAAATGCCGACATTGGTCAAGATATCTTGAAAAACAAAACGTTTTTTCATACAACAACTTAATTTTCGACCGATGGTTCCTATCGCAACTATATGATATAGTCGTCAGATCCTTAAGGGATTTTGCCTATATATGGGGAGTATAGTAAAACTAATAAATGCCGAGTTTGGTCAAGATATCTTGAAAGACAAAATGTTTTTTCATACAACTTAATTTTCGACCGATCGTTTCTATGGCAACTATATGATATAGTTGTCCGATCCTTATAAGATTTTGCCTATACATGAGGTGAATAGTAATACTAATAAATGCCGAGTTTGGTCAAGATATCTTGAAAGACAAAATGTTTTTTCATACAACAATTTGATTTTCGATCGATCGTTTCTATGGCAGCTATATGATATAGTGGTCCCATCTTAATAGGATGTTGCCTATATATGAGGAGTATAGTAAAACTAATAAATGCCGAGTTTGGTCAAGATATCTTGAAAGACAAAATGTTTTTTCATACAACAACTTAATTTTCGACCGATCGATCCTATGGCAGCTATATGATATAGTGGTCCGATCATCATTCGATTTTACATATATATGAGGAGCATATAAAACCTAATAAATGCCGAGTTTGGTCAAGATATCTTGAAAAAAAAAAGTTTTTTTCATACAACTTAATTTGCGACCGATCCTTTCTATGACAGCTATATGATATAGTCCGATCCTTATAGGATGTTGCCCATATATGAGGAGTATAGTAAAACTAATAAATGCCGAGTTTGATCAAGATATCTTGAAAACAAATGTTTTTTCATACAACAACTTAATTTTCGACCCATCGATCCTGTGGCAGCTATATGATATAGTGGTCCAATCATCATTCGATTTTACATATATATGAGGAGCATATTAAACCTAATAAAAGCCGAGTTTGGTCAAGATATCTTGAAAAACAAAATGTTTTTTCATACAACTTAATTTTTAACCGATCGTTCCTATGGAAGCTATATGATATAGTGGTCCGATCTTACAAGGATTTTACATATATAGGAGGAGGATAGTAAAACTAAGAAATGCCGAGTTTGGTCAAGATATATTGAAAAAGAAAATGTTTTATCATACAAAAACTTAATTTTCGACCGATCGTTCCTATGGCAGCTATATGATACAGGTCCAATCTTCATTAGATCTGTCATATATATGAGGAGCATTGCTAACTTAATAAATGCCAAGTTTGGTCAAGATATCTTGAAACACAAAATGTTTTTCATACAACAACTTAATTTTCGAGCGATCGTGTCTATAGCAGCTATATGATATAGTCGTCCGATCCTTATAGGATGTTGCCCATATATGAGGAGTATAGTAAATCTAATAAATGCCGAGTTTGGTCAAGATATCGTGGAAAACAAAATGTTTTTTCATACAACAACGTAAATTTCGACCGATCGTTCCTATGGCAGCTATATGATATAGTAGTTCGATTTTAATAGGATTTTGCATATATATGAGGAGTATAGTAAAACCAATAAATGCCGAGTTTGGTCAAGATATCTTGGAAAACCAAATATTTTTCATACAACAACTTAATTTTCGACCGTTCGTTCCTATGGCAGCTATATGATATAGTGGTCCGAACTAAATAGGATTTTGCCTATATAAGAGGAGTATAGTAAAACTAATAAATGCCGAGTTTGGAAGATATCGTGAAAAACAAAACATTTTTCATACAACAACTTAATTTTCGACCGTTTGTTCCTATGGCATCTATATAATATAGTGGTCCGATCTTAATAGGATCTTGCATATATATATGGAGTATAGTAAAACTAATAAATGACGAGTTTGGTCAATATATCTTGAAAAACCAAATATTTTTCATACAAGAATCTACTTTCCACCTATCGTTCCTATGGCAGCTATATGATATAGTGGTCCGATTTTAATAGGATTTTGTATATATATGAGGAGTAGAGTAAAACTAATAAATTACGAGTATGGTCAATATATCTTGATAAACAAAATATTTTTTCATGCAACAACTTAATTTTGACCGATCGTCCCTATGGCAGCTATATGATATAGTGGTCCGATCTTAATAGGATTTTGCATATATGTGAGGAGCATAGTAAATCTAATAAATGTCGAAATTGGTCAAGATTTCTTGAAAAACCAAATGTTTTTTCATACAAAAACTTAATTTTCAACCGACCGTTCCTATGGCAGCTATATGATATAGTGGCCCGATCTTAATAGGACTTTGCCTATATATGAGGAGTATAGTAAAAATAATAAACGCCGACAACAACTTAATTTTCGACCCATCGATCCTGTGGCAGCTATATGATATAGTGGTCCAATCATCATTCGATTTTACATATATATGAGGAGCATATTAAACCTAATAAAAGCCGAGTTTGGTCAAGATATCTTGAAAAACAAAATGTTTTTTCATACAACAACTTAATTTGCGACCGATCCTTTCTATAACAGCTATAGGATATAGTAGTCCGATCCTCATAGAATTTCGCCTATATATAAGGACAATAGTAAAATCAATAAATGCCGAGCTTGGTCAAGATATCTTGATAAGCAAATTGTTTTTTCATACAACAACTTAATTTTCGACCGATCGTTTCTATGGCAACTATATGATATAGTCGTCCGATCCTTATAAGATTTTGCCTATACATGAGGAGAATAGTAATACTAATAAATGCCGAGTTTGGTCAAGATATCTTGAAAGACAAAATGTTTTTTCATACAACAATTTGATTTTCGACCGACCGTTCCTATGGCAGCTATATGATATAGTGGCCCGATCTTAATAGGACTTTGCCTATATATGAGGAGTATAGTAAAAATAATAAACGCCGAGTTTGGTCAAGATATCTTGAAAGACAAAATGTTTTTTCATACAACTTAATTGTCGACCGATCGTTTCTATGGCAACTATATGATATAGTGGTCCGATCTTACAAGGATTTTACATATATAGGAGGAGGATAGTAAAACTAAGAAATGCCGAGTTTGGTCAAGATATATTGAAAAAGAAAATGTTTTATCATACAAAAACTTAATTTTCGACCGATCGTTCCTATGGCAGCTATATGATACAGGTGCAATCTTCATTAGATCTTACATATATATGAGGAGCATTGCTAACTTAATAAATGCCAAGTTTGGTCAAGATATCTTGAAAAACAAAATGTTTTTTCATACAAAAACTTAATTTTCGACCGACCGTTCCTATGGCAGCTATATGATATAGTGGCCCGATCTTATTTGGACTTTGCCTATATATGAGGAGTATAGTAAAAATAATAAACGCCGAGTTTGGTCAAGATATCTTGAAAGACAAAATGTTTTTTCATACAACTTAATTGTCGACCGATCGTTTCTATGGCAACTATATGATATAGTTGTCCGATCCTTATAAGATTTTGCCTATACATGAGGAGAATAGTAATACTAATAAATGCCGAGTTTGGTCAAGATATCTTGAAAAACAAAATGTTTTTTCAGACAACTTAATTTTTAACCGATCGTTCCTATGGAAGCTATATGATATAGTGGTCCGATCTTAAAAGGATTTTACATATATAGGAGGAGGATAGTAAAACTAAAAAATGCCGAGTTTGGTCAAGATATCTTGAAAGACAAAATGTTTTTTCATACAACAATTTGATTTTCGATCGATCGTTTCTATGGCAGCTATATGATATTGTGGTCCCATCATAATAGGATGTTGCCTATATATGAGGAGTATAGTATAATGCCGAGTTTGGTCAAGATATCGTGAAAAACAAAATGTTTTTTCATACAACAACTTAATTTTCGACCCATCGATCCTGTGGCAGCTATATGATATAGTGGTGCAATCATCATTCGATTTTACATATATATGAGGAGCATATTAAACCTAATAAAAGCCGAGTTTGGTCAAGATATCTTGAAAAACAAAATGTTTTTTCATACAACTTAATTTCCGACCGATCCTTTCTATGGCAGCTATATGATATAGTCGTCCGATCCTTATAGGATGTAGCCCATATATGAGGAGTGTAGTAAAACTAATAAATGCTGAGTTTGGTCAAGATATCTTGAAAAACAAAATGTTTTTTCATGCAAAAACTTAAGTTTCAATATGGCAGCTGTATTATATAGTGATGATATGATATATCCAGCTGGTTTTGACGTATTGAGTCGGAGATGTATCCTTTTATGCGTTACAAATTTCACGAAAAAATTATAATACGAGGTTGGTCAAGATATCTTGAAAAACAAAATGTTTTTTCAGACAACTTAATTCTTAACCGATAGTTCCTATGGAATTTTATATGATATAGTGGTCCGATCTTAAAAGGATTTTACATATATAGGAGGAGGATAGTAAAACTAAAAAATGCCGAGTTTGGTCAAGATATCTTGAAAGACAAAATGTTTTTTCATACAACTTAATTTTCGACCGATCGTTTCTATGGCAACTATATGATATAGTTGTCCGATCCTTATAAGATTTTGCCTATACATGAGGAGAATAGTAATACTAATAAATGCCGAGTTTGGTCAAGATATCTTGAAAGACAAAATGTTTTTTCATACAACAATTTCATTTTCGATCGATCGTTTCTATGGCAGCTATATGATATAGTGGTCCCATCTTAATAGGATGTTGCCTATATATGAGGAATATAGTATAATGCCGAGTTTGGTCAAGATATCGTGAAAAATAAAATGTTTTTTCATACAAAAACTTAATTTTCGACGGATCATTCATATGGCTGCTATATGATATAGTGGTCCGATCTT
The DNA here is from genome assembly GCA_030788265.1 of Drosophila americana. Lineage (NCBI taxonomy): Eukaryota > Metazoa > Arthropoda > Insecta > Diptera > Drosophilidae > Drosophila > Drosophila americana. The sequence goes on along the minus strand of JAURSC010000040.1, from coordinate 493,002 downwards.
AATAGGATTTTGCATATACATGAGGAGCTTAGTACAACCAATAAATGCCGACATTGGTCAAGATATCTTGAAAAACAAAACGTTTTTTCATACAACAACTTAATTTTCGACCGATGGTTCCTATCGCAACTATATGATATAGTCGTCAGATCCTTAAGGGATTTTGCCTATATATGGGGAGTATAGTAAAACTAATAAATGCCGAGTTTGGTCAAGATATCTTGAAAGACAAAATGTTTTTTCATACAACTTAATTTTCGACCGATCGTTTCTATGGCAACTATATGATATAGTTGTCCGATCCTTATAAGATTTTGCCTATACATGAGGTGAATAGTAATACTAATAAATGCCGAGTTTGGTCAAGATATCTTGAAAGACAAAATGTTTTTTCATACAACAATTTGATTTTCGATCGATCGTTTCTATGGCAGCTATATGATATAGTGGTCCCATCTTAATAGGATGTTGCCTATATATGAGGAGTATAGTAAAACTAATAAATGCCGAGTTTGGTCAAGATATCTTGAAAGACAAAATGTTTTTTCATACAACAACTTAATTTTCGACCGATCGATCCTATGGCAGCTATATGATATAGTGGTCCGATCATCATTCGATTTTACATATATATGAGGAGCATATAAAACCTAATAAATGCCGAGTTTGGTCAAGATATCTTGAAAAAAAAAGTTTTTTCATACAACTTAATTTGCGACCGATCCTTTCTATGACAGCTATATGATATAGTCCGATCCTTATAGGATGTTGCCCATATATGAGGAGTATAGTAAAACTAATAAATGCCGAGTTTGATCAAGATATCTTGAAAACAAAATGTTTTTTCATACAACAACTTAATTTTCGACCCATCGATCCTGTGGCAGCTATATGATATAGTGGTCCAATCATCATTCGATTTTACATATATATGAGGAGCATATTAAACCTAATAAAAGCCGAGTTTGGTCAAGATATCTTGAAAAACAAAATGTTTTTTCATACAACTTAATTTTTAACCGATCGTTCCTATGGAAGCTATATGATATAGTGGTCCGATCTTACAAGGATTTTACATATATAGGAGGAGGATAGTAAAACTAAGAAATGCCGAGTTTGGTCAAGATATATTGAAAAAGAAAATGTTTTATCATACAAAAACTTAATTTTCGACCGATCGTTCCTATGGCAGCTATATGATACAGGTCCAATCTTCATTAGATCTGTCATATATATGAGGAGCATTGCTAACTTAATAAATGCCAAGTTTGGTCAAGATATCTTGAAAAACAAAATGTTTTCATACAACAACTTAATTTTCGACCGATCGTGTCTATAGCAGCTATATGATATAGTCGTCCGATCCTTATAGGATGTTGCCCATATATGAGGAGTATAGTAAATCTAATAAATGCCGAGTTTGGTCAAGATATCGTGGAAAACAAAATGTTTTTTCATACAACAACGTAAATTTCGACCGATCGTTCCTATGGCAGCTATATGATATAGTAGTTCGATTTTAATAGGATTTTGCATATATATGAGGAGTATAGTAAAACCAATAAATGCCGAGTTTGGTCAAGATATCTTGGAAAACCAAATATTTTTCATACAACAACTTAATTTTCGACCGTTCGTTCCTATGGCAGCTATATGATATAGTGGTCCGAACTAAATAGGATTTTGCCTATATAAGAGGAGTATAGTAAAACTAATAAATGCCGAGTTTGGAAGATATCGTGAAAAACAAAACATTTTTCATACAACAACTTAATTTTCGACCGTTTGTTCCTATGGCATCTATATAATATAGTGGTCCGATCTTAATAGGATCTTGCATATATATATGGAGTATAGTAAAACTAATAAATGACGAGTTTGGTCAATATATCTTGAAAAACCAAATATTTTTCATACAAGAATCTACTTTTCCACCTATCGTTCCTATGGCAGCTATATGATATAGTGGTCCGATTTTAATAGGATTTTGTATATATATGAGGAGTAGAGTAAAACTAATAAATTACGAGTATGGTCAATATATCTTGATAAACAAAATATTTTTTCATGCAACAACTTAATTTTTGACCGATCGTCCCTATGGCAGCTATATGATATAGTGGTCCGATCTTAATAGGATTTTGCATATATGTGAGGAGCATAGTAAATCTAATAAATGTCGAAATTGGTCAAGATTTCTTGAAAAACCAAATGTTTTTTCATACAAAAACTTAATTTTCAACCGACCGTTCCTATGGCAGCTATATGATATAGTGGCCCGATCTTAATAGGACTTTGCCTATATATGAGGAGTATAGTAAAAATAATAAACGCCGACAACAACTTAATTTTCGACCCATCGATCCTGTGGCAGCTATATGATATAGTGGTCCAATCATCATTCGATTTTACATATATATGAGGAGCATATTAAACCTAATAAAAGCCGAGTTTGGTCAAGATATCTTGAAAAACAAAATGTTTTTTCATACAACAACTTAATTTGCGACCGATCCTTTCTATAACAGCTATAGGATATAGTAGTCCGATCCTCATAGAATTTCGCCTATATATAAGGACAATAGTAAAATCAATAAATGCCGAGCTTGGTCAAGATATCTTGATAAGCAAATTGTTTTTTCATACAACAACTTAATTTTCGACCGATCGTTTCTATGGCAACTATATGATATAGTCGTCCGATCCTTATAAGATTTTGCCTATACATGAGGAGAATAGTAATACTAATAAATGCCGAGTTTGGTCAAGATATCTTGAAAGACAAAATGTTTTTCATACAACAATTTGATTTTCGATCGATCGTTTCTATGGCAGCTATATGATATAGTGGTCCGATCTTAATAGGATTTTGCATATACATGAGGAGCTTAGTACAACCAATAAATGCCGACATTGGTCAAGATATCTTGAAAAACAAAATGTTTTTTCATACAACAACTTAATTTTCGACCGATGGTTCCTATGGCAACTATATGATATAGTCGTCCGATCCTTATGGGATGTTGCCCACATATGAGGAGTATAGTAAAACTAATAAATGCCGAGTTTTGTCAAAATATCTTGAAAAACAAAATGTTTTTTCATGCAAAAACTTAAGTTTCAATATGGTAGCTGTATGATATAGTGATGATATGATATATCCAGCTGGTTTTGACGTACTGTGTCGGAGATCTATCCTTCTATGCGTTACAAATTTCACGACAAAATTCTAATACCAGGTTGGTCGAGATATCTTGAAAAACAAAATGTTTTTTCACACAACCTAATATTCAACCGATCGTTCCTATGGCAGCTATATGATATAGTTGTCCGATCTTAAAAGGATTTTACATATATAGGAGGAGGATAGTAAAACTAAGAAATGCCGAGTTTGGTCAAGATATATTGAAAAAGAAAATGTTTTATCATACAAAAACTTAATTTTCGACCGATCGTTTCTATGGCAGCTAAATGATACTGGTCCAATCTTCATTAGATTTTACATATATATGAGGAGCATTGCTAACGTAATAAATGCCAAGTGTGGTCAAGATATCTTGAAAAACAAAATGTTTTTTCATACAACAACTTAATTTTCGACCGATCCTTTCTATGGCAGCTATATGATATAGTCGTCCGATCCTTATAGGATGTTGCCCATATATGAGGAGTATAGTAAAACTAATAAATGCCGAGTTTGATCAAGATATCTTGAAAAACAAAATGTTTTTTCATACAACAACTTAATTTTCGACCCATCGATCCTGTGGCAGCTATATGATATAGTGGTCCAATCATCATTCGATTTTACATATATATGAGGAGCATATTAAACCTAATAAAAAACGAGTTTGGTCAAGATATCTTGAAAAACAAAATGTTTTTCATACAACAACTTAATTTGCCACCGATCTTTTCTATGGCAGCTATATGATATAGTCGTCCGATCCTTATAGGATGTTGCCCATATATGAGGAGTATAGTAAAACTAATAAATGCTGAGTTGGTCAAGATATCTTGAAAAACAAAATGTTTTTTCATGCAAAAACTTAAGTTTCAATATGGCAGCTGTATGATATAGTGATGATATGATATATCCAGCTGGTTTTGACGTATTGAGTCGGAGATGTATCCTTTTATGCGTTACAAATTTCACGAAAAAATTATAATACGAGGTTGGTCAAGATATCTTGAAAAACAAAATGTTTTTTCATACAACTTAATTTTTAACCGATCGTTCCTATGGAAGCTATATGATATAGTGGTCCGATCTTAAAAGGATTTAACATATATAGGAGGAGGATAGTAAAACTAAGAAATGCCGAGTTTGGTCAAGATATATTGAAAAAGAAAATGTTTTATCATACAAAAACTTAATTTTCTACCGATCGTTCCTATGGCAGCTATATGATACAGGTCCAATCTTCATTAGATCTTACATATATATGAGGAGCATTGCTAACTTAATAAATGCCAAGTTTGGTCAAGATATCTTGAAAAACAAAATGTTTTTTTCATACAACAACTTAATTTTCGACCGATCGTGTCTATAGCAGCTATATGATATAGTCGTCCGATCCTTATAGGACGTTGCCCATATATGAGGAGTATAGTAAATCTAATAAATGCCGAGTTTGGTCAAGATATCGTGGAAAACAAAATGTTTTTCATACAACAACGTAAATTTCGACCGATCGTTCCTATGGCAGCTATATGATATAGTAGTTCGATTTTAATAGGATTTTGCATATATATGAGGAGTATAGTAAAACCAATAAATGCCGAGTTTGGTCAAGATATCTTGGAAAACCAAATATTTTTCATACAACAACATAATTTTCGACCGTTCGTTCCTATGGCAGCTATATGATATAGTGGTCCGAACTAAATAGGATTTTGCCTATATAAGAGGAGTATAGTAAAACTAATAAATGCCGAGTTTGGAAGATATCGTGAAAAACAAAACATTTTTCATACAACAACTTAATTTTCGACCGTTTGTTCCTATGGCATCTATATAATATAGTGGTCCGATCTTAATAGGATCTTGCATATATATATGGAGTATAGTAAAACTAATAAATGACGAGTTTGGTCAATATATCTTGAAAAACCAAATATTTTTCATACAAGAATCTACTTTTCCACCTATCGTTCCTATGGCAGCTATATGATATAGTGGTCCGATTTTAATAGGATTTTCTATGTATATGAGGAGTAGAGTAAAACTAATAAATTACGAGTTTGGTCAATATATCCTGATAAACAAAATGTTTTTTCATTCAACAACTTAATTTTCGACCGATCGCTCCTATGGCAGCTATATGATATAGTGGTCCGAACTGAATAGGATTTTGCCTATATAAGAGGAGTATAGTAAAACTAATAAATGCCGAGTTTGGAAGATATCGTGAAAAACAAAACATTTTTCATACAACAACTTAATCTTCGACCGTTTGTTCCTATGGCATCTATATAATATAGTGGTCCGATCTTAATAGGATCTTGCATATGTATGGAGTATAGTAAAACTAATAAATGCCGAGTTTGGTCAATATATCTTGAAAAACCAAATATTTTTCATACAAGAATCTACTTTTCCACCTATCGTTCCTATGGCAGCTATATGATATAGTGGTTCGATTTTAATAGGATTTTGTATATATATGAGGAGTAGAGTAAAACTAATAAATTACGAGTTTGGTCAATATATCTTGATAAACAAAATGTTTTTTCATGCAACAACTTAATTTTTGACCGATCGTCCCTATGGCAGCTATATGATATAGTGGTCCGATCTTAATAGGATTTTGCATATATGTGAGGAGCATAGTAAATCTAATAAATGTCGAAATTGGTCAAGATTTCTTGAAAAACCAAATGTTTTTTCATACAAAAACTTAATTTTCGACCGACCGTTCCTATGGCAGCTATATGATATAGCTTAATAGGACTTTGCCTATATATGAGGAGTATAGTAAAAATAATACACGCCGAGTTTGGTAAAATATCTTTAAAAACAAAATGTTTTTTCAGACAAAAACTTAATTTTCGTCCGATCGTTCCTATGGCAACTTTATAATATAGTCGTCCGATCCCTATAGGATTTTGCCTATATATGAGGAGTATAGTAAAACTAATAAATGCCGAGTTTGGTCAAGATATCTTGAAAGACAAAATGTTTTTCATTCAACAACTTAATTTTCGACCGATCGCTCCCATGGCAGCTATATGATATAGTGGTCCGATCTTAAAAGGTTTGTCCATATAGATGAGGAGTAAAGTAAAACTAATAAATGCCGAGTTTGATCAAGATATCTTGAAAAACAAAATGTTTTTTCATACAAAAACTTAATTTTCGACCGATCGTTCCTATGGCAGCTATATGATATAGTGGTCCGATCCAGCTGGTTTTGACATATGTGCTACGTGCAACAGAAATAGGGACTTCTGCAAATTTTCATTAAGATAGCTTTAAAGTTGAGAGACTTGTTCGCATAGAAACAGACACACGGTCAGTCGGACAGACGGACATGGCTATATCGACTCGGCTGTTGATGCTGATCAAGAATATATATACTTTATTGGGTCGGAGATTTATCCAAAATTATAATACATTCTGCAAGAGTTAAAAATGGCGAATTTGGTCAAGATATCTTGAAAAACAAAATGTTTTTCAAACAACAATTTAATTTTCGACCGATCGTTCCTAGGGCAGCCTTATGATATAGTGGTCCGATCTTAATAGGATTTTGCATATTTGTGAGGAGCATAGTAAAACTAATAAATGTCGAGTTTGGTCAAGATATCTTGAAAAACCAAATGTTGTTCTTACAGTTATCTACTTTTCGACCTATCGTTTCTATGTCAGCTATATGATATAGTGGTCCCAGCTTAATAGGATTTTGCCTATATATAAAGATTCTAGTAAACCCAATTATCGCCGAGTTTGGTCAAGATATCTTGAAAAGCAAAATGTTTTTTCATACAACAACTTAATTTTCGACCGATCGTTCCTATGGCAACTTTATAAATAGTCGTCCGATCCCTATAGGATTTTGCCTATATATGAGGAGTATAGTAAAACTAATAAATGCCGAGTTTGGTCAAGATATCTTGAAAGACAAAATGTTTTTTCATTCAACAACTTAATTTCGACCGATCGCTCCCATGGCAGCTATATGATATAGTGGTCCGATCTTAAAAGGTTTGTCCATATAGATGAGGAGTAAAGTAAAACTAATAAATGCCGAGTTGATCAAGATATCTTGAAAAACAAAATGTTTTTTCATACAAAAACTTAATTTTCGACCGATCGTTCCTATGGCAGCTATATGATATAGTGGTCCGATCCAGCTGGTTTTGACATATGTGCTGCGTGCAACAGAAATAGGGACTTCTGCAAATTTTCATTAAGATAGCTTTAAAACTGAGAGACTAGTTCGCATAGGAACAGACAGACGGACAGACGGTCAGGCGGACAGACGGACATGGCTATATCGACTCGGCTGTTGATGCTGATCAAGAATATATATACTTTATTGGGTCGGAGATGTATCCTTCTATGCGTAACAAATTTCCCGACAAAATTATAATACCCTCTGCAAGGGTATAAAAATGCTGAGCTTGGTCAAGATATCTTGAAAAACAAAATGTTTTTTCACACAACTTATTTTCGACCGATCGTTCCTATGGCAACTATATGATATAGTCGTCCGATCCTTATAGGATTTGGCCTATATATGAGGAGTATAGTAAAACTAATAAATGGCGAGTTTGGTCAAGATATCTTGAAAAACAAAATGTTTCTTTATACAACAATAGAATTTTCGACCGATCCTTCCTATGGCAGCTATATCATATAGTGGTCCGATCTTAAAATGATTTTACATATATAGGAGGAGGAAAGTAAAACTAAGAAATGCCGAGTTTGGTCAAGATATATTGAAAAAAAAAAATGTTATATCATACAAAAACTTAATTTTCGAGCGATCGCTCCTATGGCAGCTATATGATATAGTAGTTCGATCTTAATAGGATTTTGCATATATATGAGGAGTATAGTAAAACTAATAAATGCCGAGTTTGGTCAAGATAGCGTGAAAAACAAAACATTTTTCATACAATAACTTAATTTTCGACCGATCGTTGTTATGGCAGCTATATGATATAGTAGTTCGATCTTAATGGGATTTGCATATATATGAGGAGTATAGTATAACTAATAAATGTAGAGTTTGGTCAAGATATCGTAAAAAACAACACATTTTCATACAACAACTTAATTTTCGACCGCTTGTTCCTATGGCAGCTATATGATATAGTGGTCCGATCTTAATAGGATTTTGCATATATATATGGAGTATAGTAAAACTAATAAATGACAAGTTTGGTCAAGATAGCGTGAAAAACAAAACATTTTTCATACAACAACTTAATTTTCGACCGCTTGTTCCTATGGCAGCTATATGATATAGTCGTCCGATCCTTATAGGATGTTGCCCATATATGAGGAGTATAGTAAAACTAATAAATGCCGAGTTTGGTCAAGATATCGTGGAAAACAAAATGTTTTTTCATACAACAACTTAAATTTCGATCGACAGTTCCTATGGCAGCTATATGATATAGTAATTCGATCTTAATAGGATTTTGCATATATATGAGGAGTATAGTAAAACTAATAAATGACGAGTTTGTTCAAGATAGCGTGAAAAACAAAACATTTTTCATACAACAACTTAATTTTCGACCGCTTATTCCTATGGCAGCTATATGATATAGTGGTCTGATCTTAATAGGACTTTGCATATATATATGGAGTATAGAAAAACTAATAAATGACGAGTTTGGTCAATATATCTTGAAAAACCAAATGTTTTTCAAACAAGAATTTACTTTTCCACCTATCCTTCCTAAGGCAGCTATATGATATAGTGGTCCGATCTTAATAGGATTTTGCATATATATATGGAGTATAGTAAAACTAATAAATGACGAGTTTGGTCAAGATATCTTGAAAAACAAAATGTTTTTTTATACAACAATAGAGTTTTCGAAAAGTCCTTCCTATGGCAGCTATATGATATAGTGGTCCGATCTTAAAAGGATTGTCCATATAGATGAGGAGTAAAGTAAAACTACTAAATGCCGAGTTTGGTCAAGATATCTTGAAAAACAAAATGTGTTGTCATACAACTTAATTTTCAACCGATTGTTCCTATGGCAGCTATATGATATAGTGGTCCGATCTTAAAAGGATTTTACATATATAGGAGGAGGATAGTAAAACTAAGAAATGCCGAGTTTGGTCAAGATATATTGAAAAAATAAATGTTTTATCATACAAAAACTTAATTTTCGAGCGATCGCTCCTATGGCAGCTATATTGATATCCAGTATATTGGACCAGTTCAATCTTCAATAGATTTTACATATATATGAGGAGCATTCTTAATAAATGCCGAGTTTGGTCAAGATATCTTGAAAAACAAAATGTTTTTTTATACAACAACTTAATTTTCGACTGATCGTTTCTATGGCAGCTATATGATATAGTCGTCCGATCCTTATAGGATGCTGACCATATATGAGGAGTATAGTAAAACTAATAAATGCCGAGTTTGGTCAAGATATCGTGGAAAATAAAATATTTTTTCATACAACAACTTAAATTTCGACCGATCGTTCCTATGGCAGCTATATGATATAGTAGTTCGATCTTAATAGGATTTTGCATATATATGAGGAGTATAGTAAAACTAATAAATGCCGAGTTTGGTCAAGATATCGTGAAAAACAACACATTTTTCATACAACAACTTAATTTTCGACCGCTTGTTCCTATGGCAGCTATATGATATAGTGGTCCGATCTTAATAGGATTTTGCATATATATATGGAGTATGGTAAAACTAATAAATGACGAGTTTGGTCAATATATCTTGAAAAAACCAAATGTTTTTCAAACAAGAATCTACTTTTCCACCTATCCTTCCTAAGGCAGCTATATGATATAGTGCATATATATATATGGAGTATAGTAAAACTAATAAATGACGAGTTTGGTCAATATATCTTGAAAAACAAAATGTTTTTTCATTCAACAACTTAATTTTTGACCGATCGTTCCTAAGGCAGCTATAATATATAGTGGTCCGATCTTAAAAGGATTTTGCATATATGTGAGGAGCATAGTAAAACTAATAAATGTCGAGTTTGGTCAAGATTTCTTGAAAAAACAAAAACTTAATTTTCGACCGACAGTTCCTATGGCAGCTATATGATACAGTGGCTCGATCTTAATAGGATTTTGCATATATGTGAGGAGCATAATAAAACTAATAAATGTCGAGTTTGGTAAAATATCTTAAAAAACAAAACGTTTTTCAGACAAAAACTTAATTTTCGACCGATCGTTCCTATGTTAGCTATATAATATAATAGTCCGATCCAGCTGGTTTTGACATATGTGCTGCGAGCAACAGAAAGAGGGGCTTCTGCAAAGTTTTATTAAGATAGCTTTAAAACTGAGAGACTAGTTCGCATAGGAACAGACAGACGGACAGACGGTCAGGCGGACAGACGGACATGGCTATATCGACTCGGCTGTTGATGCTGATCAAAAATATACATACTTTATTGGGTCGGAGATGTATCCTTCTATGCGTAACAAATTTCCCGAAAAAATTATAACACCCTCTGCAACGGTATAAAAATGCCGAGCTTGGTCAAGATATCTTGAAAAACAAAATGTTTTTTCACACAACTTATTTTTCGACCGATCGTTCCTATGGCTACTATATGATATAGTCGTCCGATCCTTATAGGATTTGGCCTATATATGAGGAGTATAGTAAAACTAATAAATGGCGAGTTTGGTCAAGATATCTTGAAAAACAAAATGTTTTTATACAACAACTTAATTTTCGACCCATCGTTCGTATGGCAGCTATATGATATAGTGGTCCAATCATCTTACGACTTTACATATATATGAGGAGCATAGTAAACCTAATAAATGCCGAGTTTGGTCAATATATCTTGAAAAACAAAATGTTTTTCATATAATAACTTTATTTTAACCGATCGTTTCTATGGCAGCTATATGATATATTGGTACGATCTTAAAATTATTTTAAATACATATGAGGAGTATAGTAAATATAATAAATGCCGAGTTTGGCAAATATATCTTGAAAAACAAAATGTTTTTTCATACAAAAACTTAATTTTCGACCGATCGTTCCTATGGCAGCTATATGATATAGTGGTCCGATCCAGCTTGTTTTGACATATGTGCTGCGTGCAACAGAAATAGGTACTTCTGCAAATTTTCATTAAGATAGCTTTAAAACTGAGAGACTAGTTCGCATAGACACAGACAGACGGACAGACGGTCAGGCGGACAGACGGACATGGCTATATCGACTCAACTGTTGATGCTGATAAAGAATATATATACTTTATTGGGTCGGAGATGTATCCTTCTACGATCTTAAAAGGAGTATAGTAAATATAATAAATGCCGAGTTTGGTAAAATATCTTGAAAGACAAAATGTTTTTTATACAACAACTTAATTTTCGACCGATCGTTCCTATGGCAGCTATATGATATAGTGGCCTTTGCCTATATATGAGGAGTATAGTAAATATAATAAGTGCCGAGTTTGGTAAAAATATCTTGAAAAACAAAATGTTTTTTCATACAAAAACTTAATTTTCGACCGATCGTTTCTATGGCAACTATATGATATAGTGGTCTGATCTTAAAAGGATTGTCCATATAGATGAGGAGTAAAGTAAAACTAATAAATGCCGAGTTTGGTCAAGATATCGTGAAAAACAAAATGTTTTTTCAAACAACAACTTGCCTATATATGAGGAGTAAAGTAAAACTAATAAATGCCGAGTTTGCTCAAGATATCGTGAAAAACAAAATGTTTTATTTTATAACAACTTAATTTTCGACCGATCGTTTCTATGGCAGCTATATGATATAGTGGTTCCATCTTAACAGGATTTTGCCTATATATAAGAATTATGGTAAACCCAATTAACGCCGAGTTTGGTCAAGATATCTTGAAAAATAAAATGTTTTTTCATACAACTTAATTTTCGACCGATCGTTCCTATGGCAACTATATGATATAGTCGTCCGATCCTTATAGGATTTGCCTATATATGAGGAGTATAGTAAAACTAATAAATGGCGAGTTTGTTCAAGATATCTTGAAAAACAAAATGTTTTTTTATACAACAATAGAATTTTCGACCGATCCTTCCTATAAAAGGATTGTCCATATAGATGAGGAGTAAAGTAAAACTACGAATTTGGGCAAGATATCTTAAAAAACAAAATGTTTTTTATACAACAACTTAATTTTCGACCCATCGTTCCTATGGCAGCTATATGATATATTGGTCCGATCCAGCTGGTTTGACATATGTGCTGCGTGCAATAGAAATAGGGACTTCTGCAAATTTTCATTAAGATAGCTTTAAAACTGAGAGACGGACAAACGGTCAGACGGAAAGACGGACATGGCTATATCGACTCGCTCTTGATGCTGATCAAGAATATATATACTTTATTGGGTCGGCGATGTATCCTTCTATGCGTACCAAATTTCACGACAAAATTATAATACCCTCTGCAAGGGTATAAAAATGCCGAGCTTGGTCAAGATATTTTGAAAAACAAAATGTTTTTTCATACAACTTATTTTTCGACCGATCGTTCCTATGGCAGCTATATGATATAGTGGTCCGATCTTAAAAGGATAAAAGGATTGGAAAACAAAATGTTTTTTCATACAACAACTTAATTTTCGACCGATCGTTCTTATGGCAGCTATATGATATAGTGGTCCGCTCATAAAAGGATTGTCCATATAGATAGGGAGTAAAGTAAAACTAATAAATGCCGAGTTTGGTCAAGATATCGTCAAAAACAAACTGTCTTTCATACAACAACTTAATTTTCGACCGATCGTTCCTATGACAGCTATATGATATAGTGGTCCGATCTTAAAAGGATTGTCCATATAGATAGGAGTAAAGTAAAACTAATAAATGCCGAGTTTGGTCAAGATATCGTGAAAAACAAATGTTTTTTCAAACAACAACTTAATTTTCGACCGATCGTTTCTATGGCAGCTATATGATATATAGTCGTCCCATCCTGACAGGATGTTGCCTATATATGAGGAGTAAAGTAAAACTAATAAATGCCGAGTTTGCTCAAGATATCGTGAAAAACAAAATGTTTTATTTTATAACAACTTAATTTTCGACCGATCGTTTCTATGGCAGCTATATGATATAGTGGTTCCATCTTAAAAGGATTTTGCCTATATATAAGAATTATGGTAAGCCCAATTAACGCCGATTTTGGTCAAGATATCTTGAAAAATAAAATGTTTTTTCATACAACTTAATTTTCGACCGATCGTTCCTATGGCAACTATATGATATAGTCGTCCGATCCTTATAGGATTTTGCCTATATATGAGGAGTATAGTAAAACTAATAAATGGCGAGTTTGTTCAAGATATCTTGAAAAACAAAATGTTTTTTTATACAACAATAGAATTTTCGACCGATCCTTCCTATAAAAGGATTGTCCATATAGATGAGGAGTAAAGTAAAACTACGAATTTGGGCAAGATATCTTAAAAACAAAATGTTTTTTATACAACAACTTAATTTTCGACCCATCGTTCCTATGGCAGCTATATGATATATTGGTCCGATCCAGCTGGTTTTGACATATGTGCTGCGTGCAATAGAAATAGGGACATCTGCAAATTTCATTAAGATAGCTTTAAAACTGAGAGACGGACTCGCTTTTGATGCTGATCAAGAATATATATACTTTATTGGGTCGGAGATGTATCCTTCTATGCGTAACAAATTTCACGACAAAATTATAATACCCTCTGCAAGGGTATAAAAATGCCGAGCTTTGTCAAGATATCATGAAAAACAAAATGTTTTTTCATACAACTTAATTTTCGACCGATCGTCCCTGTGGCAGCCATATGATATATTTGTCGAATTTTCATTAGATTTTACATATATATGAGGAGCATAGTTAATCTAATAAATTAAGAGTTTAATCAAGATATCTTGAAAAACAAATGTTTTTTCATACAACAACTTAATTTTCGAACGATCGATCCTATGGCAGCTATATGTTATAGTGGTTCGATCCAGCTGGTTTTGACATTTGTGCTGCGTGCAACAGAAATAGGGACTTCTGCAAATTTTCATTAAGATAGCTTTAAAACTGAGAGACTAGTTCGCATAGAAACAGACAGACGGACAAACGGTCAGACGGACAGACGGCCATGGCTATATCGACTCGCTCTTGATGCTGATCAAGAATATATATACTTTATTGGGTCGGCGATGTATCCTTCTATGCGTAACAAATTTCACGACAAAATTATAATACCCTCTGCAAGGGTATAAAAATGCCGAGCTTGGTCAAGATATTTTGAAAAACAAAATGTTTTTTCATACAACTTAATTTTCTACCGATCGTTCCTATGGCAGCTATGATATATAGTCGTCCGATCATCTTCCGAGTTTGGTCAAGATATATTGAAAACCAAAATGTTTTTTCATACAACAACTTAATTTTCGGCAGCTATATGATATAGTGGTCCGATCTTAATATAATTTTTCCTAAATATGAGAGTATAATAATACTAATAAATGCCGAGTTTGGTCAAGATATCTTAAAAAACAAAATGTTTTTTATACAACTTCATTTTCAACCGATCGTTCCTATGGCAGCTATATGATACAGTGGTTCGATCCAGCTGGTTTTGACATATGTGCGGCGAGCAACAGAAATAGGGACTTCTGCAAATTTTCATTAAGATAGCGTTAAAACTGAGAGACTAGTTCGCATTTATTTATTTATTTTTATTTTATTTATTTATTTATTTATTAATGGTCGACAAAACGAGTGTCTTCCTCATTATTCAATAGATTATACAATAGAATTATATGCTAAAAGCCTAGTTTAAGGACACAATTTTCTAAATAGCATCACCGACCGATGGAGGTGTTTTATTTGCCAGTCCGGCCAGCTGTGCCCCTTTTCACAGCTAATTTTGTCAGTGACGCTATTAGAGCCTACATCTAAGCAGAAGGTTGTAAGTAGGAAAAAAGTGTTCTCAAGTAACATTAAAATAATCTTAATTTGCTATATTAATAAAGAAAATACAATAAATAGTAAAAATGAAAGTTAGAAGATTGTTAATAAAGTAAAGCAATGTAAGTTAGATAAAGAGTGTTAAGTAGATAGGGCAGAGAGAAAAGTAATGGGAAATCACCGACCCGGTGGGGGAAAATTTTTCAGCCTGTCCGGCAAGCTATGCCCCTGCTCATAGCTGGGAATGGTCAGCGACTTCCCGAAGGAGTCCTGAAAGCAACGATTTATTAGGGGTAGAGACAGTTCGGTAGAGAAAACGTGATGCAAACTATTATAATTTTTACATAGCACGCGAAAAGGATTGTTCATAGCGTAGTCTGTTGTGCAAGTACAAGTAGTAAAAAGGGGCGATAATTTCTGGTTGGTCTAGCCGGAACAGAGAATTGAAGATGCCCTAGCAGAAAGGAGAATCTATGTCGCCAATAATCAACTTATGTAGACCGAGACAACACCGAGAATTGTTCTGTGGTTGGTTAAAGACGGAAGGTTGAGAAGAAGCAGTCTGCTGGAGTAGGATGGCAACCGATGATTAGGGTCCCAATTTAAACCTCATAAGGCAAAAAGCAGAAATTGCTTCTGAACAGATTCAATACGATCCTGTCTATTGTTGTACTGTGGAGACCAGATGCAAGAGCAGTATTCAAGGATATGGCGAACAAGACAGATGTACAGAAGTTTTGTTATAAAAGGACCGTTAAACTCTTTAGACCATCGTTTAATAAATCCAAGTACACCTTTTGCCTCATTAACGATGGTGTCTATGTGAAGATTGAAACAGAGTTTAGAATCAAAATTACGCCTAGATCCTTAACTGTTAGTATACGTTGCAAAGGGATATTGTCGATTGTATAACTGACAAGATAAGGTGTAGTACGATTAAAAGTCATAAACATACACTTTGAACAATTTAGATGCAATTGATTGGCGGAACACCATAGTTACATAGCGTTCAAATCGTCTTGTAGATGAGAATGTTGTGGGGGATTATTGTATGATAGAAAAAGTTTGACATCGTCCGCATACATGAGTACACGGGCATGTGATATAACAGAGGGGAGATCATTTTAAAAAGAGTAAAGAGTAAAGGTCCAAGATGAGGGAAGTAACGTGAACCCGTTTAGAGGTAGTCAGCCTCAGCATTACTCTTTGGGTCCTACCTTTTAAATAAGAATTAATCCAAAGCAGAAGAGACAGGGGGAACCCATTCGGTCAAGTTTAAAAAGTAAATGTCATGGTGCACAGAGTCAAACGCCTTACTGAAGCCAGTGTAAATGACATCAGTTTGCATTTTCGAAAGGAAAGCATCGTTTACCAAGGAAGTAAACTCAAGCAGATTGGTCGTAGTCGACCGATCTTTACGAATTCATGTTGAACAGGGGAAACAACTGATTTGCAGAAATGCTGCAAATTCGAAGTGATTATTTTTTCAAATAATTTAGGAATAGCGGACAGTTTTGCAATGCCCCTGTAATTTCGTATATCAGACTTCCCACCTTTCTTGTGAAGAGGAATGATATAAGATTCTTTCCAAAGAGATGGAAAGACAGAAGTTTCAAGGGATAGATTAAAAAGCTTTAAAGATAAGAAGGGAAGAACTACACTCCTTGAGTAGACAACTAGGAATATTGTCCGGCGAGGGCCAGGAGAGTAAGAAGACTTTAAAGAGTTTATAGCTAATAGGAGAGAGGAGTGTGAAATAATTAGAGGAGGGATATAACTTGCGGAAGAAATAGTATAAATGTAAGAATTAGTACTAGGACAGACTGAAGAATAAGTTGATTGGAAAAAATTAGCAAAGAAGTTAGCAGAATCAGTGTCATTGCTAGCTTTATCCAAGCCAAGAAAAAAGAAGATGGCAAACTTGAAGATTTACGCTTCAAGTTTACAAAATTATAAAACTGTCTCGGATTTCGGGCAAATTTCCTTTTACAAAGTGTTGGATAATTCTCATAGCATTGAGAATTAAGAAGAAAGAAGTTAGACTTGGCTATGGAATATTTAGCCAAGTCTGTACACGAACCAGACTTTTTAAACTTTTTAAAATATTTGGATTTTACATTTTTTAGATGTGATAATCTGGTAGTAAACCAGGGTGGTTTTGAAAAAGTAGTCGAAGGAATTGACTTAGGAATACACACATCTAAGAGGGAGATTAGGGTGATGTAAAAAAAATTAATGGCTGTATTCATATCAACTGAGTCATATAAGAAAGACCAATCGGTTGAATAAATAAGCTGATTCATCATAGAATAATTTCCTTTGCGAAAGCAATAGCGGGGCTTATTGGCTGATGAGCACGAAATGAAAGGATTGCAATTTAGCATTGCAATCTCTAAAGTTGGATGATAGACATCCTCAGGAAGAGAAAGGAGGGGACCTAGACACATTAGAAATAAGGTAGTCGTTAACAAATATAAGGTCAAGTGTTCTAATCAAATGATTAGAAATTGAATTGATTTGAAACAACGAAAGATCAAGCATGCAGTCTATAAAATCGTGCTGTGCAGAGGGCACTAGATAATTTTTGGCAGTAAATAATGACCAAGAGATGTTGGGCAAATTAAAATCACCCAACACCATAAATAGGTCATTATCACGCACGTGTGAAGAAACTTCTTTAATACAAGTAATATGTTTCATATAAACTTGAACTTGAACTTGACTTGAGAAAATCTCAGCGTCAGTAGGCGTACTAAAACAGAAAAGTTCAGACTGGAGAGTGGCTTTAACGGCAATTAACACCCCACCACCTCGAGTCGGCCGATCATTTCTATACAAATAAAGTTATTTGATAACATCTCAAAATCAGATATGGTTGAGTTCAACCATGTTTCTGAAAATGCTATTATATCCGAATTGAAGGAAGTGCTGGCCATGAAAAGATTTTTAAGCTTTGAAATGAGACCTCTGACATTCTGATAATGAATAAAGATTTGGTCAGAAGATGAAGCAAGTTTTTGGGGCAGAAATGGTACCCTGTATTGAAGGGACTGGAAGGGTGACAGGCTGGTTACGCTTTTTAGGCTTGAACTTGTGAACAATCATGTTTGGGATCACAAATGATTGGGAACATATCATGTGAAACATTTATTTTGAATGATGATATTTCACGAGGGGTGGAGATATTAAATTTAGTTATTGACACGCTAGCAGAAGATTTGCTAGCAATATAGGCTGCCAATGACTCAGAAGTGGTGTCCGACGAAAGTCGAGACACAAAAACTTGCCTACGAGGGGCAACTACCGTTAAAGTAGGCGCTGATGGGGCTGTAGGTAATACAGGAGTTGGAGGAGCTAACGAGGCACAATGATTGTTTTTAACAATCTGGGCAAGATTGCGCGCAGGTCTACCTTTGCGGCCAAGAGCTGATGGGGCTGAGGCAGTTTGATTAATTGGGACGGGGTCAGGTACGGGCTCTACTGGGACTAGTACAGGGGTTGAAACAGGGGTAATTGGACAGTCGCTTGGAGAAGGCGATAAAGACAACATTGGAGATACCTCCAAGTTGCTAGGAAGGGACAAGAAAGTCGTAAGTGTCTGAACAGACGTAGAAGGCAATTGCAAAAGTTGAGGCTCAAACCGGTGATTGGTTGGGGACTCAAATTTATATTTGCCAAGCAACTCGAAACCATCTGCCCCAAAAAACTAGCTTCATCTTCTGACCAAATCTTTATTCATTATCAGAATGTCAGAGGTCTCATTTCAAAGCTTAAAAATCTTTTCTTGGCCAGCACTTCCTTTGATTCGGATATATAGCATTTTCAGAAACATGGTTGAACTCAACCATATCTGATTTTGAGATTTTATCAAATAACTTTATTTTGTATAGAAATGATCGGCCGACTCGAGGTGGTGGGGTGTTAATTGCCGTTAAAGCCACTCTCCAGTCTGAACTTTTCTGTTTTAGTACGCCTACTGACGCTGAGATTGTCTCAGTTAAAGTGTCTTTTCCTACACGGAATATCTATGTAACATGCTCTTATGTCCCACCTTCTTCTGATATTCAAGTTTATATGAATCATATTACTTGTATTAAAGAAGTTTCTTGACACGTGCGTGATAATGACCTATTAATTGTGTTGGGCGATTTTAATTTGCCGAACATCTCTTGGTCATTATTCACTGCTGAAAATTATCTAGTGCCCTCAGCACACCACGATTTTATAGATTGCATGCTTGATCTTTCGTTGTTTCAAATCAATTCAATTTCTAATCATATGAATAGAACACTTGATCTTGTATTTGTTAATGACTACCTTATTTCTAATGTGTCTAGCTCCCCTCCTTTATCTCTTCCTGAGGATGTCTATCATCCAACTTTAGAGATTGCAATGCTAAATTGTAATCCTTTCATTTCGTGCTCATCAGCCAATAAGCCCCGCTATTGCTTTCGCAAAGGAAATTATTCTTTGCTGAATCAGCTTATTTATTCAAGCGATTGGTCTTTCTTATATGACTCAGTTGATATGAATACAGCCATTAATTTTTTTTACATCACCCTAATCTCCCTCTTAGATGTGTGTTCCTAAGTCAATTCCTTCGACTACTTTTTCAAAACCACCCTGGATTACTACCAGATTATCACATCTAAAAAATGTAAAATCCAAATATTTTAAAAAGTTTAAAAAGTCTGGTTCGTGTACAGACTCGGCTAAATATTCCATATCCAAGTCGAACTTCTTTCTTTTTAATTCTCAATGCTATGAGAATTATCTAACTCGTTGTAAAAGGCAATTCGCCCGAAATCCGAGACAGTTTCATAATTTTGTAAACTTGAAGCGTAAATCTTCAAGTTTGCCATCTTCTTTTTTTCTTGGCTTGGATAAAGCTAGCAATGACACTGATTCTGCTAACCTCTTTGCTAATTTTTTCCAATCAACTTACTCTTCAGTCTGTCCTAGTACTAATTCTTACCCTTATACTATTTCTTCCGCAAGTTATATACCTCCTCTAATTATTTCACACTCCTCTCTCCTATTAGCTATAGACTCTTTAAAGTCTTCTTACTCTCCTGGCCCTCGCCGGACAATATTCCTAGTTGTCTACTCAAGGAGTGTAGTTCTTCCCTTCTTTATCCATTGCTAAAGCTTTTTAATCTATCCCTTGAAACTTCTGTCTTTCCATCTCTTTGGAAAGAATCTTATATCATTCTTCTTCACAAGAAAGGTGGGAAGTCTGATATACGAAATTACAGGGGCATTGCAAAACTGTCCGCTATTCCTAAATTATTTGAAAAAATAATCACTTCGAATTTGCAGCATTTCTGCAAATCAGTTGTTTCCCCTGTTCAACATGGATTCGTAAAGAATCGGTCAACTACGACCAATCTGCTTGAGTTTACTTCCTTGGTAAATGATGCTTTCCTTTCGAAAATGCGAACTGATGTCATTTACACTGACTTCAGTAAGGCGATTGACTCTGTGCACCATGACATTTTACTTTTTAAACTTGACCGAATAGGTTTTCTCCTGTCTCTTTTGCTTTGGATTAATTCTTATTTAAAAGGTAGGACCCAAAGAGTAATGCTGAGGCTGACTACCTCTAAACGGGTTCACGTTACTTCTGGTGTTCCTCAAGGTAGTCATCTTGGACCTTTACTCTTTACTCTTTTTATAAATGATCTCCCCTCTGTTATATCACATGCCGTTTATGTATGTTTATGACTTTTAATCGTACCACACCTTATCTTGTCAGTTATACAATCGACAATATCCCTTTGCAACGTATACTACTCTGTTTCAATCTTCACATAGACACCATCGTTAATGAGGCTAAAGGTGTACTTGGATTTATTAAACGAGGGTCTAAAGAGTTTAACGGTCCTTTTATAACAAAACTTCTGTACATCTGTCTTGTTCGCCCTATCCTTGAATACTGCTCTTGCATCTGGTCTCCACAGTACAACAATAGACAGGATCGTATTGAATGTGTTCAGAAGCAATTTCTGCTTTTTGCCTTACGAGGTTTAAATTGGGACCCTAATCTTCGGTTGCCATCCTACTCCAGCAGACTGCTTCTTTTCAACCTTCCGTCTTTAACCAACCGTAGAACAATTCTCGGTGTTGTCCTTCTACATAAGTTAATTATTGGCGACATAGATTCTCCTTTTCTGCTAGGGCATCTTCAATTCTTTGTTCCGGCTAGACCAACCAGAAATTATCGCCCCTTTTTACTTTTTACTTTTACTTGCACAACAGACTACGCTATGCACAATCCTTTTCGCGTGCTATGTAAAAATTATAATAGTTTGCATCACGTTTTCTCTACCGAACTGTCTCTACCCCTAATAAAATCGTTGCTTTCAGGATACCTTCGGGAAGTCGCTGACCACTCCCAGCTATGAGCAGGGGCATAGCTTGCCGGACAGGCTGAAAAATTTTCCCCCACCGGGTCGGTGATTTCCCATTACTTTTCTCTCTGCCCTATCTACTTAACACTCTTTATCTAACTTACCTTGCTTTACTTTATTAACAATCTTCTTACTTTCATTTTTCCTATTTATTGTATTTTCTATATTAATATAGCAAATTAAGATTATTTTAATGTTACTTGAGAACACTTTTTTCCTACTTACAACCTTCTGCTTAGATGTAGGCTCTAATAGCGTCACTGACAAAATTAGCTGTGAAAAGGGGCACAGCTGGCCGAACTGGCAAATAAAACACCTCCATCGGTCGGTGATGCTATTTAGAAAATTGTATCCTTTAACTAGGCTTTTAGCATAAATTCTATTGTATAATCTATTGAATAATGAGGAAGACACTCGTTTTGTCGACCATTAATAAATAAATAAATTAAAAATATAGCTGCCATAGAAACGATCGGTCGAAAATTATGCTGTTGTATGAAAAAACATTTTGTTTCTCACGATATCTGACCAAACTCGGCATTTATAAGGATCGGACAACTATATATCATATAGCTGCCATAGGAACGATCGGTCGAAAATTAAGTTGTTGTATGAAAAAACATTTTGTTTTTCAATATATCTTGACCAAACTCGGCATTTATTAGGTTTACTATGCTCCTCATATATATGTAGAACCGATGATTGGACCACTATATCATATAGCTGCCATAGGAGCGATCGGTCGAAAATTAAGTTGTATGAAAACACATTTTGTTTTTCAAGATATCTTGACCAAGCTCGGCATTTAATACCCTTTCAGAGGGTATTATAATTTTGTCATGAAATTTGTTACGCATAGAAGGATACATCTCCGAGCCAATAAAATATATATATTCTTGATCAGCATCAACAGCCGAGTTGATATAGCCATGTCCGTCTGTCCGTCTGACCGTCTATCCGTCTGTCTGTTTCTATGCGAACTAGTCTCTCAGTTTTAAAGCTATCTAAATGAAACTTTGCAGAAGTCCCTATTTCTGTGGCACGCAGCACGTATATCAAAACCAGCTGGATCGGACCACTATATCATATAGCTGCCATAGGAACGATCGGTTGAAAATTAAGTTGTATGAAAAAATATTGTGTTTTTCAAGATATCTTGACCAAGCTCGGCGTTAATTGGTTTTACTACAATCCTTATATATACGCAAAATCCTATTAAGATGGGACCACTATATCATATAGCTGCCATGAAACGATCGGTCGAAAATTAACTTGTATGAAAAAAACATTTTGTTTTTCACGATATCTTGACCAAACTCGGCATTTATTAGTTATACTATAATTCTCATATATAGGCAAGATCCTATAAGGATCGGACGACTATATCATATAGCTGCCATAGGAAGGATCGGTCGAAAATTCAGTTGTTGTATAAAAAAACATTTTGTTTTTCAAGATATCTTGACCAAACTCAGCATTTATTAGTTTTACTTTACTCCCTATCTATATGGACAATCCTTTTATGAGCGGACTTGTATATCATATAGCTGCCATAGGAACGATCGGTCGAAAATTAAGTTGTTGTATGAAAAAACATTTTCTCTATCAGGATATCTTGACCAAACTCGGCATTTATTAGTTTTACTATACTCCTCATATATAGGCAAAATCCTATACGACTTGGACGACTATATCATATAGTTGCCATAGAAACGATCGGTAGAAAATTAAGTTGTATGAAAAAACATTTTGTTGTTCAAGAATCTTGACCAAACTCGGTATTTAATAGTTTTACTTTACTCCTCATCTATATGGTCAATCCTTTTAAGATCGGACCACTATATCATATAACTGCCATAGGAACGATCGATCGAAAAATAAGTAGTTGTATGAAAACGATATCTTGACCAAACTCGGCATTATTAGTTTTACTTTACTCCTCATCTATATGAACACAACTTTTAAGATGGGACCACTATATCATATAGCTGCCATAGAAACGATCGGTCGAAAGTTAAGTATTTGTATGAAAAAACATTTTGTTTTTCAAGATATTTTGACCAAACTCGGCATTTATTAGGTTAACTTTGCGCCTTATATGTATGTAAAATCGAATGATGATTAGACCACTATATCATATAGCTGCCATAGGAACGATCGATCGTAAATTAAGTTGTGTATGAAAAAACATTTTGTTTTTCAATATATCTTGACCAAACTCGGCATTTATTAGTTTTACTTTACACCTCATCTATATGGATTATCCTTTTAAGATCGGACCACTTATCATATAGCTGCCATAGGAACGATCGGTCGAAAATTAAGTTGTTCTATGAAAAAACTTTTTGTTTTTCAAGATATATTGAACTCGGCGTCAATTGGGCTTTCTATAATCCATATTTATAGGCAAAATTCTATTAAGGTGGGACCACTATATCAGATAGCTGCCATAGGAAGGATCAGTCGAAAATTAAGGTGTTGTATGAAAAAACATTTTGTTTTTCAAGATACCTTGACCAAACTCGGCATTTATTAGGTTAACTATGCTCCTCATATATATGTAAAATCTAATGAAGATTGGACCACTATATCATATAGCTGCCATAAGAACGATCGGTCGAAAACTAAGTATTTGTATGAAAATACATTTTGTTTTTCAAGATATTTTGACCAAGCTCGGCATTTATTAGGTTAACTGTGCTCCTCATATGTATGTTAAATCGAATGATGATTGGACCACTATATCATATAGCTGCCATCGGTCGAAAATTAAGTTGGTGTATGAAAAAACATTTTGTTTTTCAATATATCTTGACCAAACTCGGCATTTATTATATATATGTAAAATTCTATTAAGATCGGACCAATATATCATATAGCTGCCATAGGAACGATCGGTCGAAAATTAAGTTGTATGAAAAAACATTTTGTTTTTCAATATATCTTGACCATACTCGGCATTTATTAGGTTTACTATGCTCCTTATATATATGTAGAACCGATGATTGGACCACTATATCATATAGCTGCCATGAAACGATCGGTCGAAAACTAACTTGTATGAAAAAACATTTTGTTTTTCACGATATCTTGACCAAACTCGGCATTTATTAGTTATACTATACTTCTCATATATAGGCAAGATCCTATAAGGATCGGACGACTGTATCATATAGCTGCCATAGGAAGGATCGGTCGAAAATTCAGTTGTTGTATAAAAAAACATTTTGTTTTTCAAGATATCTTGACCAAACTCAGCATTTATTAGTTTTACTTTACTCCCTATCTATATGGACAATCCTTTTATGAGCGGACCACTATATCATATAGCTGCCATAGGAACGATCGGTCGAAAATTAAGTTGTTGTATGAAAAAACATTTTGTCTATCAGGATATCTTGACCAAACTCGGCATTTATTAGTTTTACTATACTCCTCATATATAGGCAAAATCCTATACGACTTGGACGACTATATCATATAGTTGCCATAGAAACGATCGGTAGAAAATTAAGTTGTTAAATAAAAAAACACTTTATTTTTCAAGATATCTTGATCAAATTCGGCGTAATTATGTTTACTATAATCCATATATATAGGCAAAATCCTATTAGGATGGAAGCACTATATCACATAGCTGCCATAGAAACGATCGGTCGAAAATTAAGTTGTTGTATGAAAAAACAATTTGTTTTTCAAGATATCTTGACCAAACTCGGAATTTATTAGTTTTACTTTACTCCTCATCTATATGGTCAATCCTTTTAAGATCGGACCACTATATCATATAGCTGCCATTGGAACGATTGATCGAAAATTAAGTTATATGAAAAAACATTTTGTTTTTCAAGATATCTTGACCAAATTCGGAATTTATTAGGGTAACTATGCTCCTCATATATATGTAAAATCTAATGAAGATTGGACGACTACATCATATAGCTGCCATAGAAACGATCGGTCGAAAATTAAGTTGTATGAAAAAACATTTTGTTGTTCAAGAATCTTGACCAAACTCGGTATTTAATAGTTTTACTTTACTCCTCATCTATATGGTCAATCCTTTTAAGATCGGACCACTATATCATATAACTGCCATAGGAACGATCGATCGAAAATTAAGTAGTTGTATGAAAACGATATCTTGACCAAACTCGGCATTTATTAGTTTTACTTTACTCCTCATCTATATGTACAAAACTTTTAAGATGGGACCACTATATCATATAGCTGCTATAGAAACGATCGGTCGAAAATTAAGTATTTGTATGAAAAAACATTTTGTTTTTCAAGATATTTTGACCAAAATCGGCACTTATTAATTTTACTTTACACCTCATCTATATGGATTATCCTTTTAAGATCGGACCACTTATAATATAGCTGCCATAGAAACGATCGGTCGAAAATTAAGTTGTTCTATGAAAAATCTTTTTGTTTTTCAAGATATATTGACCAAACTCGGCGTCAATTGGGCTTTCTATAATCCATATATATAGGCAAAATCCTATTAAGGTGGGACCACTATATCAGATAGCTGCCATAGGAAGGATCAGTCGAAAATTAAGGTCTTGTATGAAAAAACATTTTGTTTTTTCAAGATACCTTGACCAAACTCGGCATTTATTAGGTTAACTATGCTCCTCACATATATGTAAAATCTAATGAAGATTGGACCACTATATCATATAGCTGCCATAAGAACGATCGGTCGAAAACTAAGTATTTGTATGAAAATACATTTTGTTTTTCAAGATATTTTGACCAAGCTCGGCATTTATTAGGTTAACTGTTCTCCTCATATGTATGTAAAATCGAATGATGATTGGACCACTAAATCATATAGCTGCCATAGGAACGATCGGTCGAAAATTAAGTTGGTGTATGAAAAAACATTTTGTTTTTCAATATATCTTGACCAAACTCGGCATTTATTATATATATGTAAAATTCTATTAAGATCGGACCAATATATCATATAGCTGCAATAGGAACGATCGGTCGAAAATTAATTTGTTGTATGAAAAAACATTTTGTTTTTCAATATATCTTGACCAAGCTCGGCATTTTAATACCCTTGCAGAGGGTATTATAATTTAGTCGTGAAATTTGTTACGCATAGAAGGATACATCTCCGAGCCAATAAAATATATATATTCTTGATCAGCATCAACAGCCGAGTCGATATAGCCATGACCGTCTGTCCGTCTGACCGTCTATCCGTCTGTCTGTTTCTATGCGAACTAGTCTCTCAGTTTTAAAGCTATCTTAATGAAACTTTGCAGAAGTCCCTATTTCTGTTGCACGCAGCACGTATGTCAAAACCAGCTGGATCGGACCACTATATCATATAGCTGGCATAGGAACGATCGGTTGAAAATTAAGTTGTTTGAAAAAACATTTTGTTTTTCAAGATATCTTGACCAAGCTCGGCGTTAATTGGGTTTTCTATAATCCTTATATATAGGCAAAATCCTATTAAGATGGGACCACTATATCATGTAGCTGCCATGAAACGATCGGTCGAAAATTAAGTTGTTGTATGAAAAAACAATTTGGTTTTCACGATATCTTGACCAAACTCGGCATTTATTAGTTTTACTGATATCTGATCCTTATAGGATCTTGCTTATATATGAGAAGTATAGTATAACTAATAAATACCGAGTTTGGTCAAGATATCGTGAAAAACAAAATGTTTTTTCATACAAGTTAATTTTCGACCGATCGTTTCATGGCAGCTATATGATATAGTGGTCCCATCTTAATAGGATTTTGCCTATATAAGGATTATAGTAAACCCAATTAACGCCGAGCTTGGTTAAGATATCTTGAAAAACAAAATGTTTTTTCATACAACTTAATTTTCACCGATCGTTCCTATGGCAGCTATATGATGTAGTGGTCCGATCCAGCTGGTTTTGAAATACGTGCTGCGTGCAACAGAAATAGGGACTTCTGCAAAGTTTCATTAAAATAGCTTTAAAACTGAGAGACTAGTTCGCATAGAAACAGACAGACGGATAGACGGTCAGACGGACAGACGGACATGGCTATATCGACTCGGCTGTTGATGCTGATCAAGAATATATATATTTTATTGGCTCGGAGATGTATCCTTCTATGCGTAACAAATTTCACGACAAAATTATAATACCCTCTGCAAGGGTATTAAAATGCCGAGCTTGGTCAAGATATCTTGAAAAACAAAATGTTTTTTCATACAACTTAATTTTCGACCGATCGTTCCTATGGCAGCTATATGATATAGTGGTCCAATCATCGGTTCTACATATATATGAGGAGCATAGTAAACCTAATAAATGCCGAGTTTGGTCAAAATATCTTGAAAAACAAAATGTTTTTTCATACACAACTTAATTTACGATCGATCGTTCCTATGGCAGCTATATGATATAGTGGTCTTATCATCATTCGATTTTACATACATATGAGGAGCAAAGTTAACCTAATAAATGCCGAGTTTGGTCAAAATATCTTGAAAAACAAAATGTTTTTTCATACACAACTTAATTTACGATCGATCGTTCCTATGGCAGCTATATGATAAGTGGTCCGATCTTAAAAGGATAATCCATATAGATGAGGTGTAAAGTAAAACTAATAAATGCCGAGTTTGGTCAAGATATATTGAAAAACAAAATGTTGTTTTTCCATACACAACTTAATTTACGATCGATCGTTCCTATGGCAGCTGTTCGCAGCAGAACGCCCTCTGAATAATATTATATCTGAATCACAATATATCTTTACTTCTCAAATCACGATATTGAAGTCACATACTATTGTTTTTAAACCACCATAAAATACCATTGTAAATTGCTCACCACTAATCTATCGACAGTTATTGTTGAAAGTTCGAGAAGTAAAGCACGCATTACAAGCAGTCTAAAGGCTCCTTTGATTTTTATTAAAATTTATAAAACATAAAAGGGGCCGAAGTGGGGTGCAAACTAGCATCTCCTCAAACCATTGGTGATCCCGACGTGATTTTTATTTTTGCTTCTCGTCTTGCCGCAAATCTCACTTTCGTTGTTCATCGCTCTTTCGCTGCTGCAGCATAGGCACTAAGCTCAAGTACAGACATATGTGCATATATGTATGTACATACATATTTCGCACACCGGCTCGAGTGCGCGCTTCTCTCTAACGATCTTATCGCGTTATTTAGCAGATCGGCTATTATAACCAAGCTGTTTGGTGCATATCAGTGCCAAGCACAACCCTTTGCTTAGAAAAGAAGCCGTCGAGCAGATACCTACATACTTACATACATACATATGAATGTGAATGCAAGTGCCGCTACAATTGATCTCGATACATACACATACACAAGCCGCTGCACACATAAAACGGTAATCGCATTCTCGCATTGCTCACTCTGTGACATTCGCAGTGGTCAAGGGCAAAGCTCTTCTCCATAAGTGGACTTTGGTGACAGGCCGGAGTACAGTGAGCACTCAACAAAACGTACCAACCGAACATAACCTCGCCAACAACAGAATGGAAAATTCGACAAGTGAAAAAGACTTTTGCAAAGCCAAATGCGCTTCTGTTCAACGCCAACTATTAGCAATGAACGAATTCTTCAGCGCTGGTGAGATGATCAGCTTTGACGAGGCCGATCTGATGGTGCGTATAGAATCGGCGGAGAGCTTGAAGGCCGAGTTTGATATCAGCCAGTCAAGGCTAGAAAAATTAGATTTGCTCGAGCTTTCAACGGACGCTCGCTCAGACTTCGAGAAGGCTTACTGGAAGATCAAATCCACTCTCGCTCGTCAAATGGACATAGTCACTAAGGGACGTATGACCGACGCCAATTCAACAACTATCCCACGCTTTGCTGAAAGTACGCACACATTTGCTCACTCGTTCAACCGTAAGTCTCGCCTACCGGAATTGCAGCTGCCCAGGTTCAGCGGCTCCTACGAGGATTGGCCGGATTTCTACGCCATGTACAAGACTGTCATTGGCAGCAATGAGGACCTGAGTAAGATTGAGAAATTACAACATTTACGTGCGTGCTTGGATGGTGCTGCTCTCAACACAATCAAATCGTTAGAGCCTGTCGACGTGAATTACGACAAGGCGTTGGAGTTACTCATAAAGCGTTTTGATAATAAGTTGCTACATTTTCAGGGCCACGTGCGGGCTATAGTCGGCCTGCCAGGCGTTGAAAAGGGATCAGCAGAGGCGTTGCGTGAGTTGAGTGACAAAATTAACTCTCATCTTCGGGCGCTTAGCACCATGTCAACAACTGAGGAGCTGGCTGACGGATTACTCATACACACAATATCGCACAAGCTCGATCACCACACCCAGGAAAAGTGGCAGGAAGCGCTTGCAACGGATAAGCTACCCAGGTGGACGGATATGTCGGCGTTCTTAGAGAAGAGATGCCGCATGATGGAAAACTTGAAAGGCGCTACGGCACCTACGCCTAGCCACCAGGTTACCAGAAATGTACAAAAATTGAATCGTAACACATTCATTGCATCCTCATCTAACAATTACCAGCAAAATTGTAATTTTTGCGACTCAAAAGAGCATTTTCTTGTTAAATGCCCGTTATTTTTTAATCTGTCCCCAAGTTTGCGCCACAAGGAGGCCAAGCGATTGCATCTTTGCCTAAACTGCTTGCGCAAAGGCCATGGCTTGCAGCAATGTCGCTCAGGTCACTGCAGGCATTGTCAACAAAAACATCATTCGTTGCTGCACATGAGCCCCATCACAACTCAATCATCTGCCCTGTGTACGCCAAGCTTGCAGGCTGCAGCCACGATCCAGCCTCACGCATCGTCTTCAATTAATCCACCATCTTCAACTCTCGTCAGCACTGCTCTTGAATTCGCACCTGAAGCCACGAATGCCCAGCCTGTAGACTATGTGGTGCTTCCAACCGCCATCTTATATGCCAAGAGCCACTCAGGTTTATTCATACCCTGTCGTGCATTACTGGATTCTGGATCTCAACTCAACTTTATCACTGCTCGTCTAGTAAAGCAGCTCCAACTCAAAACTCATCATGCTGCCGTATCAATATCTGGTATAGGCGAATCAACCCTATCTTCTAACATGTCCACTGACATATCAGCGCAGTCACGTGATAGGAGCTTCAGCACATCATTTTCAGCAGTCGTTACTCGCACTATAACGGATTATCAGCCCCACTTTGGGTTAGACATCTCTGGGTGGAATATCCCCAAAAACATCTCGCTCGCGGATCCAACGTTTTTCAAATCTCAAAGAATAGATTTATTACTTGGTGCCGGACTATTTTTCGATCTCATTTGCATCGGCCAAATTCGAATGGCGGATAACCTACCAACGCTCCAAAAGACCAAGCTCGGATGGATTGCGTCTGGCGGACTCTCTCGCGTACACAACAAACACACATCCCTTTCAGCCCTTTACGAGGAACCTAATCCATGGGAGGATCCACTGTCGGATATTGTTAAACGATTCTGGGAAGTCGACAATTGCTGCGGTACAACCCCTGCGCTCTCTGATGAATACGCACTATGTGAGCAGTTATTTCTCCAAGGCTACACGCGACTAAAGTCAGGGCAGTATTCAGTTAGGCTTCCAGCAAAGCTCAGCTTCGACACGCTAGGAGACTCATATCAACGTGCTCTACGACGTTTCAAGTCGCTCGAAAACAAATTGGACAAAAATCACCAGCTGAAGGAGAGCTACTCTGCATTCATGCGCGAATACATCGACTTGGGCCACATGTCTTTGGCTTCCAAGCAGCAGCTTGTCCCACAATTCTATTTACCCCACCACTGCGTAGAAAAGCCAGATAGCTCAACCACCAAATTGCGCGTCGTTTTTGATGGATCAGCCAAATCCACGTCAGGCGCATCTCTGAATGATCTTTTGCATACAGGCCCAGCAATTCAACCCAAATTATTCAACATTCTAATTCAGTTTCGTTTTTTAAAGGTTGCCATGTGCGGTGACATCTGTAAGATGTACCGCTGTGTCCGAATAACGCATCCAGGTCAATTTCTGCAATGCATCTTATGGCGTGATCACAAAAATGAAAGCATAAGGACGTATACCCTGGATACAGTAACGTATGGAACCAAACCCGCTGCGTTTCTAGCAATTCGAGCGATGCAGCAGCTGGCCCACGACGAAGAGCCTACCTTTCCACTAGCTGCAAAGATAGTTTGTCGCGACTTCTACGTAGACGATTTAGTTTCTGGAGGGGACTCTATACAAGAAGCCATTCAGATCCGACAGCAAGTAAAACTGCTACTGGCTAAAGGTCACTTTCCAATCAGAAAGTGGTGCTCAAACGAGCCTGATGCATTAAAAGGAGAAAGCGAATCCGATTGTGAGAAGCTAATGGAGTTCAAGGATGGCACCAACATTGCAAAGACGCTCGGTTTAGCTTGGAGCCCTAGCTCGGATAGCCTGCTTTTCAACTTTGCGGAGATCGTACCCGAAGGACCAGTCACAAAGCGGAGCATATTATCAATGATAGCGAGATTTTACGATCCGCTCGGATTGATCGCTCCCATCGTTACCAGGTTAAAGGTATTTCTCCAAGCACTGTGGAAGGAAAGGGTCAATTGGGACGAATGCCTGTCGCAGTCGCTACACTTCGAATGGATCAAACTCATATCGCAACTCTCATTGGTTAGCAGCTTGAAATTCTCCCGTTTTGTATTGATGCCGCTAGCTACGTATGAGCTGCATGGATTTTGCGACGCCAGCACAGCCGCTTATGGTGCTTGCGTATTTGTCAGATCCGAAATGCAAGGGGTATTTTCATCACATTTGCTATGCTCTAAATCAAGGGTCGCCCCATTAAAGACGCTGACAATCCCAAAGCTTGAGCTGGCAGCTGCACTCTTATTATCAGAGCTCATAGGAAACATTGCCAAGTGCATTCAGTTCGAATGCAGATATCATTGCTGGACCGACTCAACAGTAGCGCTTGCATGGATTCGTGAATCACCTTCAAAGTTTAACGTCTTTGTATCCAACAGGGTATCACAAATACAGGAGCGGACCAAGGGCATGACCTGGCATCATGTACCCTCTCAGCTGAACCCTGCGGACATTTTATCACGTGGATGCACACCTTTGGAACTTTTAGACTCACAGCTATGGCATAATGGACCCCCATTTATACAGGCCGCTAGCTCGACTTGGCCTCAAAACGTCGCCTATCCCTTTGAGCTTCCAGAACGACGCCAGAAAGTACTGGTAGTATCAACGAAGACGGACCTATCGGCATCTTGTAAATTCAACAACACATTTGCCAAGTTACAGCGCACTTTCGCATACGTGTATCGATTTATTGCGCTAAAAAGATCTGATTCGACGAGTTCAAAAGGTCCACTCACTCCAGATGATATCAAGCGCGGAACGCATTTACTTATAAAAAACATTCAACTTACGCACTTCGCCGAAGAGTACAAAGCACTCAGCTTAAAAAGGCCGCTTCCAACAAGAAGCAAACTTCGTTCATTGTGCCCACTGTTGGACGCTGAGGGACTCTTGCGCATCGGCGGGCGCCTTCAGAACTCAAGCTTGGAATATGAAGCAAAGCATCCGTTATTGTTGCCTAAACGCCACCCAGTCACCGCAGCTATGATCACATATTATCATTTGGAATTTCTTCATGCTGGTCCGCAATTCCTTCTAGCAACACTCCGCCAGCGATACTGGCCCATCGGAGGTCTCAAGGCTGTCTCAAATATCATCAACAGGTGCGTGCGCTGCTTTCGAATGCGACCTAAACTTCTGGAGCAAGTCATGGCCCCGCTACCAGCTGAGCGTGTGCAGCCAAGTCCGACGTTTCACGTAACTGGCATCGACTTTTGCGGCCCTTTCTACGTCAAATCAGAGGTCAGGAATCGCTCACCAACGAAATGCTACATCTCAATTTTTATATGCTTTGCAACGAAAGCAACGCATTTAGAGTTGGTAGAGGACCTGTCCACGTCATCGTTTATCGCTGCCTTGAAGAGATTCATCAGCCTTCGAGGGAAACCGCATACAATATGGACAGACAACGCCACAAATTTCGTGGGTGCTCGAAATGAGCTGAAGGAACTGCGCGACCTGTTTATAAGCGATCCCCAGCGCAATGAGATTGTTCGCAACTGCCTAGCTCTGGGAATCAACTGGAAATTCATTCCGCCCCGTTCGCCACATTTTGGAGGATTGTGGGAGGCCGCTGTCAAGTCAGCAAAATATCATTTTTACCGCGTCGTTGGAAATTCTCTTCTCTCATTCCACGAATTCCGAACTCTCATCTGTCAAATATCCGCAATGCTTAACTCAAGACCGCTTTGCTCTATTACAGAAAACCCGAATGACTTGGAGATACTCACGCCTGGTCACTTCATCTGGGGCAAAGCCAATGCCACTATCGACGAGCCAGACATAACTCACCTAAGCATAGGTCGCCTCAGCCGTTGGCAGCGAATATGTCACATGCAGCAATCATTTTGGAAGAA
Source organism: Drosophila americana (assembly GCA_030788265.1). NCBI lineage: Eukaryota > Metazoa > Arthropoda > Insecta > Diptera > Drosophilidae > Drosophila > Drosophila americana. Next base: position 458,925 of record JAURSC010000040.1, on the reverse strand, counting down.
ATGGAGTACATCGTATTTGTCGTTGCTCCAAGAGCGCGGGAAATGGCGATCGTCCAAGCAAAATCTTCAGGCCGGCAGCATCGTGCTGCTCAAGGAGGACAATGCACCACCACTCAGGTGGCCGCTTGGTCGAGTCGACAGCGTCATCACGGGTGACGCCGGCATTGTGAGAGTAGCAGTCATTCGTACACAAAATGGTCTGGTCAAGAGAGCCATTGCCAAAATCGCCGTTCTGCCAATCGAGACCACATCGGTTGAAAGCTTGTATCTTCCAACGGGGGGAGCATGTTCGCAGCAGAACGCCCTCTGAATAATATTATATCTGAATCACAATATATCTTTACTTCTCAAATCACGATATTGAAGTCACATACTATTATTTTTAAACCACCATAAAATACCATTGTAAATTGCTCACCACTAATCTATCGATAGTTATTGTTGAAAGTTCGAGAAGTAAAGCACGCATTACAAGCAGTCTAAAGGCTCCTTTGATTTTTATTAAAATTTATAAAACATAAAAGGGGCCGAAGTGGGGTGCAAACTAGCATCTCCTCAAACCAGCAGCTATATGATATAGTGGTCTAATCATCATTCGATTTTACATACATATGAGGCGCAAAGTTAACCTAATAAATGAGTTTGGTCAAAATATCTTGAAAAACAAAATGTTTTTTCATACAAATACTTAATTTTCGACCGATCGTTTCTATGGCAGCTATATGATATAGTGGTCCCATCTTAAAAGTTTTGTCCATATAAATGAGGAGTAAAGTAAAACTAATAAATGCCGAGTTTGGTCAAGATATCTTTTTCATACAACTACTTAATTTTCGATCGATCGTTCCTATGGCAGGTATATGATATAGTAGTCCGATCTTAAAAGGATTGACCATATAGATGAGGAGTAAAGTAAAACTATTAAATACCGAGTTTGGTCAAGATTCTTGAACAACAAAATGTTTTTTCATACAACATAATTTTCGACCGATCGTTTCTATGGCAACTATATGGTGTAGTCGTCCAATCTTCATTAGATTTTACATATATATGAGGAGCATAGTTACCCTAATAAATTCCGAATTTGGTCAAGATATCTTGAAAAAACAAAATGTTTTTTCATACAACAACTTAATTTTCGACCGATCGTTCCAATGGCAGCTATATGATATAGTGGTCCGATCTTAAAAGTTTTGTCCATATAAATGAGGAGTAAAGTTAAACTAATAAATGCTGAGTTTGGTCAAGATATCGTGAAAAACAAAATGTTTTTTCATACCACAACCTAATTTTCGACCTATCGTTCCTATGGCAGCTATGTAATATATAGTCGTCCGATCCTTATAGGATGTTGCCTATATATAGGAGTATAGTAAAACTAATAAATGCCGAGTTTGGTCAAGATATCGTGAAAACCAAATTGTTTTTTCATACAACAACTTAATTTTCAACCGATCGTTTCTATGGCAGCTATGTGATATAGTTCTTCCATCCTAATAGGATTTTTCCTATATATAAGGATTATAGCAAACACAATTAACGCCGACTTTGATCAAGATATCTTGAAAAATAAAGTGTTTTTTTATTCAACAACTTAATTTTCGACCGATCGTTTCTATGGCAACTATATGATATAGTCGTCCAAGTCGTATATGATTTTGCATATATATGAGGAGTATAGTATAACTAATAAAGGCCAAGTTTGGTCAAGATATCTTGAAAAACAAAATGTTTTTTCATACAACTTAATTTTCGATTCGATTTATTAGGCTAACTATGCTCCTCATATGTATGTAAAATCGAATGATGATTGGACCACTATATCATATAGCTGCCATAGGAACGACCAGTCGAAAATTAAGTTGGTGTATGAAAAAACATTTTGTTTTTCAATATATCTTGACCAAACTTGGCATTTATTATATATATGTAAAATTCTATTAAGATCGGACCAATATATCATATAGCTGCCATAGGAACGATCGGTTGAAAATTAAGTTGTTATATGAAAAAACACTTTGTTTTTCAAGATATATTGACCAAACTCGGCATTTATTAGGTTTACTATGCTCCTCATATATATGTAAGACCGAATGATGATTGGACCACTATATCATGTAGCTGCCATAGGAACGATCGGTCGAAAATTAAGTTGTATGAAAAAACATTTTGTTTTTCAAGATATCTTGACCAAGCTCGTCATTTTTATACCCTTGCAGAGGGTATTATAGTTATGTCGTGAAATTTGTTACGCATAGAAGGATACATCTCCGACCCAATAAAATATATGTTTTCTTGATCAGCATCAACAGCCGAGTCGATATAGCCATGTCCGTCTGTCCGTCTGACCGTCTGTCCGTCTGTCTGTTTCCATGCGAACTAGTCTCTCAGTTTTAAAGCTATCTTAATGAAACTTTGCAGAAGTCCCTATTTCTGCTGCACGCAGCACGTATGTCAAAACCAGCTGGATCGGACCACTATATCATATAGCTGCCATAGGAACGATCGGTTGAAAATTAAGTTGTATGAAAAAACATTTTGTTTTTCAAGATATCTTGACCAAACTCGGCGTTAATTGGGTTTACTATAATCCTTATATATAGGCAAAGTCCTATTAAGATGGGACCACTATATCATATAGCTGCCATAGAAACGATCGGTCGAAAATTAACTTGTTGTATGAAAAAACATTTTGTCTTTCAAGATATCTTGACCAAACTCGGCATATATTAGTTTTACTTTACTCCTCATCTATATGGTCAATCCTTTTAAGATCGGCCCACTATATCATGTAGCTGCCATAGGAACGATCGATCGAAAATTAAGTTGTATGAAAAAACATTTTGTTTTTCAAGATATCTTGACCAAACTCGGCGTTAATTGGGTTTACTATAATCCTTATATATAGGCAAAGTCCTATTAAGATGGGACCACTATATCATATAGTTGCAATAGAAACGATCGGTCGAAAATTAAGTTGTTAAATAAAAAAACACTTTATTTTTCAAGATATCTTGATCAAATTCGGCGTAATTATGCTTACTATAATCCTTATATATAGGCAAAATCCTATTAGGATGGAAGCACTATATCACATAGCTGCCATAGAAACGATCGGTCGAAAATTAAGTTGTATGAAAAAACAATTTGTTTTTCAAGATATCTTGACCAAACTCGGCATTTATTAGTTTTACTTTACTCCTCATCTATATGGTCAATCCTTTTAAGATCGGCCCACTATATCATATAGCTGCCATAGGAACGATCGATCGAAAATTAAGTTGTATGAAAAAACATTTTGTTTTTCAAGATATCTTGACCAAACTTGGCCTTTATTAGTTATACTATACTCCTCATATATATGCAACATCCTATAAGGATCGGACGACTATATCATATAGCTGCCATAGGAAGGATCGGTCGAAAATTCAGTTGTTGTATAAAAACACATTTTGTTTTGCAAGATATCTTGACCAAACTCAGCATTTATTAGTTTTACTTTACTCCCCATCTATATGGGCAATCCTTTTATGAGCGGAACACTATATCATATAGCTGCCATAGGAACGATCGGTCGAAAATTAAGTTGTATGAAAAAACATTTTGTCTATCAGGATATCTTGACCAAACTCGGCATTTATTAGTTTTACTATACTCCTCATATATAGGCAAAATCATATACGACTTGGACGACTATATCATATAGTTGCCATAGAAACGATCGGTCGAAAATTAAGTTGTTGAATAAAAAAACACTTTATTTTTCAAGATATCTTGATCAAAGTCGGCGTTAATTGTGTTTGCTATAATGCTTATATATAGGCAAAATTCTATTAGGATGGAAGCACTATATCACATAGCTGCCATAGAAACGATCGGTTGAAAATTAAGTTGTTGTATGAAAAAACAATTTGGTTGTCACGATATCTTGACCAAACTCGGCATTTATTAGTTTTACTATACTCCTATACATAGGCAACATCCTATAAGGATCGGACAACTATATATTACATAGCTGCCATAGGAACGATAGGTCGAAAATTAGGTTGTGGTATGAAAAAACATTTTGTTTTTCACGATATCTTGACCAAACTCGGCATTTATTAGTTTTACTTTACTCCTCATTTATATGGACAAAACTTTTAAGATCGGACCACTATATCATATAGCTGCCATTGGAACGATCGGTCGAAAATTAAGTTGTATGAAAAAACATTTTGTTTTTCAAGATATCCTGACCAAATTCGGAATTTATTAGGGTAACTATGCTCCTCATATATATGTAAAATCTAATGAAGATTGGACGACTACATCATATAGTTGCCATAGAAATGATCGGTCGAAAATTAAGTTGTATGAAAAAACATTTTGTTGTTCAAGAATCTTGACCAAACTCGGTATTTAATAGTTTTACTTTACTCCTCATCTATATGGTCAATCCTTTTAAGATCGGACTACTATATCATATACCTGCCATAGGACCGATCGATCGAAAATTAAGTAGTTGTATGAAAAAGATATCTTGACCAAACTCGGCATTTATTAGTTTTACTTTACTCCTCATTTATATGGACAAAACTTTTAAGATGGGACCACTATATCATATAGCTGCCATAGAAACGATCGGTCGAAAATTAAGTATTTGTATGAAAAAACATTTTGTTTTTCAAGATATTTTGACCAAGCTCGGCATTTATTAGGCTAACTATGCTCCTCATATGTATGTAAAATCGAATGATGATTGGACCACTATATCATATAGCTGCCATAGGAACGACCAGTCGAAAATTAAGTTGGTGTATGAAAAAACATTTTGTTTTTCAATATATCTTGACCAAACTTGGCATTTATTATATATATGTAAAATTCTATTAAGATCGGACCAATATATCATATAGCTGCCATAGGAACGATCGGTTGAAAATTAAGTTGTTATATGGAAAAACACTTTGTTTTTCAAGATATATTGACCAAACTCGGCATTTATTAGGTTTACTATGCTTCTCATATATATGAAAGACCGAATGATGATTGGACCACTATATCATGTAGCTGCCATAGGAACGATCGGTCGAAAATTAAGTTGTATGAAAAAACATTTTGTTTTTCAAGATATCTTGACCAAGCTCGGCATTTTTATACCCTTGCAGAGGGTATTATAGTTATGTCGTGAAATTTGTTACGCATAGAAGGATACATCTCCGACCCAATAAAACATATGTTTTCTTGATCAGCATCAACAGCCGAGTCGATATAGCCATGTCCGTCTGTCCGTCTGACCGTCTGTCCGTCTGTCTGTTTCCATGCGAACTAGTCTCTCAGTTTTAAAGCTATCTTAATGAAACTTTGCAGAAGTCCCTATTTCTGCTGCACGCAGCACGTATGTCAAAACCAGCTGGATCGGACCTTTATATCATATAGCTGCCATAGGAACGATCGGTTGAAAATTAAGTTGTATGAAAAAACATTTTGTTTTTCAAGATATCTTGACCAAACTCGGCGATAATTGGGTTTACTATAATCCTTATATATAGGCAAAGTCCTATTAAGATGGGACCACTATATCATATAGCTGCCATAGAAACGATCGGTCGAAAATTAACTTGTTGTATGAAAAAACATTTTGTCTTTCAAGATATCTTGACCAAACTCGGCATATATTAGTTTTAGTATACTCCTCATATATAGGAAACATCCTATAAGGATCGGAGGACTATATCATATAGCTGCCATAGAATCGATCGGTCGAAAATTAAGTTGTTTTTTAAGATATCTTGACCAAACTCGGCATTTATTAGTTTTACTATACTCCTCATATATAGGCAACATCCCATAAGGATCGGACGACTATATATCATATAGCTGCCATAGGAACGATCGATCGAAAGTTAACTTATTGTATGAAAAAATATTTTGTTTTTCACGATATCTTGACCAAACTCGGCATTTATTAATTATACTATACTCCTCATATATATGCAACTATATCATATAGCTGCCATAGGAAGGATCGGTCGAAAATTCAGTAGTTGTATAAAAAAACATTTTGTTTTTCAAGATATCTTGAGCAAACACGGCGTTAATTGGGTTTACTATAATCCTTATATATAGGCAAAATCCTATTAGGATGGAACCACTATATCATATAGCTGCCATAGAAACGATCGGTCGAAAATTAAGTTGTTGTATGAAAAAACATTTTGGTTTTCAGGATATCTTGACCAAACTCGGCATATATTAGTTTTAGTATACTCCTCATATATAGGAAACATCCTATAAGGATCGGACGACTATATCATATAGCTGCCATAGAATCGATCGGTCGAAAATTAAGTTGTTTTTTAAGATATCTTGACCAAACTCGGCATTTATTAGTTTTACTATACTCCTACATATAGGCAACATCCCATAAGGATCGGACGAATATATCATATAGCTGCCATAGAAACGATCGGTCGAAAATTAAGTTGTATGAAAAAACATTTTGTTTTCTAAGATATCTTGACCAAACCCGGCATTTATTAGTTTTACTATACTCTTCATATATAGGCAAAATCCTTTACGACTTGGACGACTATATCATACAGTGGCCATAGAAACGATCGGTCGAAAATTAAGTTGTTGAATAAAAAAACACTTTATTTTTCAAGATATCTTGACCACACACGGCGCTAATTGGGTTTACTATAATCCTTATATATAGGCAATATCCTATTAGGATGGCACCACTATATCATATAGCTGCCATAGAAACGATCGGTCGAAAATTAAGTTGTTGTATGAAAAAACATTTTGTTTTTCACGATATCTTGACCAAACTTGACATTTATTAGTTATACTATACTCCTCATAGTTATGCAACATCCTATAAGGATCGGACGACTATATCATATAGCTGCCATAGGAAGGATCGGCCGAAAATTCAGTTGTTGTATAAAAAAACATTTTGTTTTTCATGATATCTTGACCAAACTCAGCATTTATTAGTTTTAATTTACTCCCCATCTATATGGGCAATCCTTTTATGAGCGGACCACTATAAAATATAGTTGCCATAGGAACGATCGGTCGAAAATTAAGTTGTTGTATGAAAAAACATTTTGTTTTTCACGATATCTTGACCAAACTTGACATTTATTAGTTATACTATACTCCTCATAGATATGCAACATCCTATAAGGATCGGACGACTATATCATATAGCTGCCATAGGAAGGATCGGCCGAAAATTCAGTTGTTGTATAAAAAAACATTTGGTTTTTTATGATATCTTGACCAAACTCGGCATTTATTAGTTTTTCTATACTCCTCATATATAGGCAAAATCCTATACGACTTGGATGACTATATCATATAGTTGCCATAGAAACGATCGGTCGAAAATTAAGTTGTTGAATAAAAAAACACTTTATTTTTAAAGATATCTTGATTAAAGTCGGCGTAATTGTGTTTACTATAATCCTTATATATAGGCAAAATCCTATTAGGATGGAAGCACTATATAACATAGCTGCCATAGAAACGATCTGTCGAAAATTAAGTTGTTGTATGAAAAAACAATTTGTTTTTCAAGATATCTTGACCAAACTCGGCATTTATTAGTTTTACTTTACTCCTCATCTATATGGTCAATCCTTTTAAGATCGGACCACTATATCATATAGCTGCCATGGGAACGATCGATCGAAAATTAAGTTGTATAAAAAAACATTTTGTTTTTCAAGATATCTTGACCAAACTTGGCATTTATTAGTTATACTATACTCCTCATATATATGCAACATCCTATAAGGATCGGACGACTATATCATATAGCTGCCATGGGAAGGATCGGTCGAAAATTCAGTTGTTGTATAAAAAAACATTTTGTTTTTCAAGATATCTTGATCAAACTCAGTATTTATTAGTTTTACTTTACTCCCCATCTATATGGGCAATCCTTTTATGAGCGGACCACTATATCATATAGCTGCCATAGGAACGATCGGTCGAAAATTAAGTTGTTGTATGAAAAAACATTTTGGTTTTCAGGATATCTTGACCAAACTCGGCATTTATTAGTTTTACTATACTCCTCATATATAGGCAAAATCCTATACGACTTGGACGACTATATCATATAGTGGCCATAGAAACGATCGGTCGAAAATTAAGTTGTTGAATAAAAAAACACTTTATTTTTCAAGATATCTTGATCAAAGTCGGCGTTAATTGTGTTTACTATAATCCTTATATAGGCAAAATCCTATAAGGATCGGACGACTATATCATATAGCTGCCATTGGAACGATCGATCGAAAATTTACTTATTGTATGAAAAAACATTTTGTTTTTCACGATATCTTAACCAAACTCGGCATTTATTAGTTATACTATACTCCTCATAAATAGGTAACATCCTATAAGGATCGGACGACTATATATCATATAGCTGCCATAGAAACGATCGGTCGAAAATTAAGTTGTTGAATGAAAAAACATTTTATTTTTCAAGATATCTTGACCAAACACGGCGTTAATTGGGTTTACTATAATCCTTATATAAGTTAACAACAAATAAATTCACACAGTCCCAATAAGAAGCATTGCAACACCTCATAAGAAGTGCAGCAAAATGCTGACTTGGTGTCTGTGCCATTTCCTCCACGCGCCGACTGGCAACCGCCGAAAATTCCAAGAAGAATTGCCCAACGGGCCAACAACATCAGCAGCGACGCCGCTGCCAACGCCGCTGCCGCTAAGCCACAGGTTACTAGGGCTTCACTTGCAAATTACCATCAAATAAAGGAAGTCTTGCTTACCTAAAAATTATATTTTTTCATCGTTTAATAAACTTTGGAATTAACTGGCGCCCGAGCAGGGACCGTCTCGTGTTACAAAAGAACAAAACGCTTCTACGTACGCGTTAGTCGGTTATACGCGAAAATAAAACCAAGTGCAACTCGGGGTGATTAAATTCAACGGTTGGTGAAATTCGCGAAAGGCAATTGGAACTTAATTGTTCAATTTGGCCCATCGGTGGACAACGCATCTTGTAAGGCCCGCCCGCAGGATACTCTCGACGAAGACTGGTCGCAGGATCCCCAGTAGATACCCAAAGGCTTCAAAAAGGATGAAATCCGGACCGGCAGGGGAGGTTGCCACATCAGGAATAGTACTGTAAGTTAGAAATTAAGTGAAATACGAAAAAGAAAACAAACAAAAAACTATCACAAAGGCAAAATATAATTATAAGAATAAAAAATACCAAATATTGTGGAACAATAAGCAAGATAAAGAAGTGTAAAACGATAAACAAATATAAAGACTACGAACGTAGTATAAACTATTTCCAACTTTGCGACTCCCAAGAGACCCTCTAAAGTAAAAGGAAGAAACCAGCCACTGGTTTAAAAAGAAAACAAAAACTATCAAAAATTCAATCAAAATATAGAGTAAGAAATTAACACTAGATTTAAATATACTTAGAAAACATCTTAAAACATACAAAATAAGTAATATATCTCGTTTATGGCTAATGAAAGCAATTTAGTTAGGCCCCCAATAGTATCAGATCAACCACAGGTAGGCGGACATAACTTGAACAGACAGCAACAACGACATATCGACAGACAAAACGAACATTTACAAAATAGAGTCATGGCGAATAACGCAGAGCAGATAATAGCAGCCACGGTTAGCCAGATTTTGACACAACAACTGCCGACATTAGTAAAGCAGTTAATCAACCCCTCTAGAGAGTTTAGTGACGTAGACGACCAAACAATAACTGCCAACCACAATTTGAATGACTTAGACAGAGTTCCGGACATAGTAAAAAGCCTCAGAGAATTCTCCGGTAATCCAGCGGAATTTAGCTCATGGAAGAAGAGTGTAGATCGTATACTCTCCGCCTATGCAGCCGAGGCAGGTTCGCCAAAATACTTTGGCATATTGCATACAGTGAGAAACAAAATCACTGGCAATGCAGACATGGCCCTCGAGTCGTATAATGTTCCCCTTAATTGGAGCGCTATCTCCAAATGTCTCACGCTGCACTACGCAGACAAAAGAGATCTGGGAACATTAGAATATCAGATGACAATGTTAGTGCAGGGTAACAACCAAACAGTAGAAGAATTCTACCAGGTTGTTTATAACCACTTGTCGCTGATATTAAATAAAGTCGGCTGCATGGAATTAAATAGGGAATCTGAAACCCTTATGACAAAAATTTACCGAGATAAAGCATTAGATACCTTCATTAGAGGTTTGAAGGGAGATTTACCCCGGATCCTTGGAATAAAGGAGCCAGCAGATCTACCTTCAGCCCTCCACTATTGTTTAAAACTAGAGAATCAAAGCTATCGCACTAACATGGCTTTGAATAGAAATCAACAGACACATGCCAGAAACCCAAATAGAAATATACCACCACCTACACTGCCACCCCGAACAGCTCAGCTTCCTTTCGCCCAAACTTTTAGGCCACTACCTATTAGCTTCAGGCCCCAACTCCCGATCCATACACCTTGGCCAACCAATACAGACCATGGACCACCGACTTACAACAATAACGGACAGATTCCACAATACCCCAACCAACGAACCTACCAGACACAACCACAACAGGTATACGTACCCAATAGACCTTCTGCACCAAAACCCCAACCTCGTCCAGAGCCAATGGACGTGGACCAAAGCATCCGCACGAGGATGATAAATTACATGAACAGACCCAATTTGAAGTAGGGAAAAGACCTCCACCACCAACAAACGCCACGGACAAAAAACAAAGAAATTTCAACATACAAACAGGAGAAGAACAGACCGAGACAGAAAACACTGACAACTATGTGACCATGGAAGAATACGTACAATCAATGATAAACTACGAACAGCAGACTGAATACGAGCAGCCATTAAACGAATACGCCCAACAAATTGAAGAATCAGATGACGGACAAAATACCCAATACGAACACTCAGACATTAATTTTTTAGGATAAAGAGCTCCTCTCTTCCTTACATAGAATGTACGATGGGGAGCGGAAAATTACTCAAAATACTAATAGATACAGGATCAAACCGAAATTACGTCCAACCGAAATTTGTGTCCGAACCTATCGCAAACGAAAAACCCTTTGAAGCCGTCACAGTCGGCGGAAGCATTAAAATTACACACCACAAGTTCGCTAATCTTTTCAATAGAAACGATATAAAAATAAAATTCTTTCTCTTACCCACCTTAAAATCATTCGACGCCATATTAGGTAACGATAGTCTAAAGGAACTAGATGCTGTGATACAAAGCAGCAAGAATCTACTAATAATCAAGAACAATATTTGCATACCAATTAAACAGAAAAAAATAGAGGCGGTCAACACGGTAATACCACGGACAGAACATATGACAAACGAACAAAAAAATAGCCTTAATCAACTAGTTAAAATGCACCCACACTTATTCGCCAATCCGGACGAAAAACTGACATACACAACCAACGTCAGAGCAGAGATTCGAACAAAAACCGATTCCCCCATATATTCAAAATTTTACCAATTTCCAATGTCTTTAAAAGACGAAGTACACAACAAATTAAAGAACTTTTAGAGGACGGAATCATCCGACCCTCCCGATCCCCATACAATTCACCTGTGTGGATTGTTCCAAAAAAATTAGATGCCTCAGGGCAAAAGAAATATCGCATGGTTATAGATTACAGAAAACTAAATAAGAAACTACCGCTGACAAATACCCTATACCCGAAATCAACGAAGTACTACCACAGCTAGGCAATAACAAAGTTTTCTCTGTCTTAGATTTGAAAAGTGGCTTTCATCAAATACCCCTTAAGGAGTCAGACATAGAAAAAACTGCCTTCTCCGTTAACAACGGAAAATATGAGTTTACACGACTCCCATTCGGTCTCAAGAATGCGCCCTCAATTTTCCAGAGAGCTCTTAACGACATCCTTCGTGAGCATATTGGAAATATATGCTTCATTTATATTGACGATATCATTATCTTTAGCAAAGATGATGAATCGCATGCGCAGCACCTTGCCGCCATATTCGGAACTCTACAAGAAGCCAACATGAAATGTCAGTTGGACAAATGCGAGTTCTTTAAAAGCGGAGTAGAATTCCTGGGATTTATCATCTCAGACAAGGGTATAGAAACTAATCCAAGCAAAATTGAGACAATAAGGAAGTACCCACTTCCAAAAACACTCAAACATTTAAGATCGTTTATTGGCCGCGCCAGCTATTATAGGAGGTTTATAAAAGACTTCGCTAAGCTGGCAAAGCCCCTTAACTCTCTTTTAAGAGGGGAAGATGGACGTGTGTCCAAAAATCAATCAGCTAAAAAGCTCATTAATCTCAACGAAGAAGCGATCGAAGCATTCAATAAAGTTAAAAATTCCCTAGTTTCAAATGAGGTAATACTTCATTACCCGGACTTCAGCAAAGAATTTCATCTGACAACAGATGCATCCAACTTTGCTATTGGGGCTGTCCTATCCCAGAACAAGCGACCCATTTGTTTCCTCTCTAGAACTCTATTTAAAACAGAGGAGAACTACGCCACCAATGAAAGGGAAATGTTGGCAATAATTTGGGCCTTAAAAGCCCTCAGAATTACCTCTACGGTAAAGCGAGTGTAAAAATATACACCGACCATCAACCCTTAACCCACTCTCTTAGCAGTTGGAACGGCAACGCTAGGATAAAGAGGTGGAAAGCTTACCTAGAAGAGTTCGATTATGAACTCCTCTATAAGCCAGGTAGGGATAACATTGTAGCCGATGCGCTATCACGTATCCCTGTGATCAATAATATTGGATCTGTAGCCTCCACCCAGCACAGTGCAGACAGTTCAAGCCACAACTTAATTCCGAGCATAGAAGCTCCAATTAACGTATTCAAAAACCAGATATTTCTCAGTAGAGCCAACGAAACAAATTACGAATTCCATATCCCATTCCCAACATTCCACAGGCATACGATTACTCGACCACATTTCTCAGAACACGACCTTACGCAAATACTGAAAGCTCATCTAAACCCATCCGTAATCAACGGAATAATAACCTCAGAATGTAATATTGTTGTTTTATTATCAATTATGTTTCGGCACGTCAGTGCTGGTTAGGTTCTGGTAACGGAATGTTTTTATTCAAAGTCAATGTTATGTGCTTAGACTATGGATACATATATGTTCTTATGCTGTTAATGGTTAACAGCTACAAAGAGAGGGAGAGTGAGTAGCTTGCATATGCCTGTGTTAGTGAGCATATATGTTGATCATGCAATGTGCTCAGACGGAGCGTGGGATCTGCAGCGTAAGCATAAACGGTCAGCTAGTGAGGCTAGTGAACCGCGCTGCGTAATCTGAGACCGAGCCAATACATTAGCTGGCTCTGGGCTTGTTTACGTTATTGTTGTTATTGTATGCAACAAAGTGCTGCATACTTTATATTTAAATACAGGGTATTCTGTACGGGCATATACGCACTACACCCCCCTTTTTAAAGAAATAACGTAACATTATAAATGTTTAGTTATTAAATGATCAAAATTGGTTTTTTTTTGTGTTTTAAATAGTAAAATATAGTAAAAATAATTAAAATAATATGAATTTTTAAAAAAATTATTTAGGGTTTATAAAAATGTAAAAATTTCAAATTATAAAAATATAAAAATATATAATATTAAAATGTAAAATATAAAAATGTAAAATTTGAAAATGTAAAATATAAAAGTGTAAAATGTAAAATTCATTGTAACAATTTGTGTTTCTTAAAAAAATTTTTTTTTTTTTGGTTAATAAAAAATTTATGTTTTATTCGTTAAAAATTTTTAGTCTATTTTTATGAACTTTTTGTTCTTTACCTTTTGTATCTGTTATTATAGCATTGTCTTTATGTTTTATGTTTACTACCGTATATGGTCCTAGAAATTTATTTTCTAATTTATGACCTACTTCATTTTTTAAAAGTACTTTGTCTCCTATATTCAAATTTAAGTCTAGTGTTTTCCTATCATATAGTTCTTTATTTTTCTGCTTATGTTTATCTATCATAATTCTTGCTCTTTTATATGCTAATTCTAGTCTATATTTTGATTCCTTAGCATAGTCTTCTACATTATAAAGTGGGTCTATTTGATCTATAATATTAAAATGTTTTGGTATATTTGAATTTTTACTGAAAATTAGCTCATATGGACAATAATCATGTGCCATTGATGAGGTTGTATTGTAACAATAAACAAAGTATTGAAGCCATGTGTCCCAGTCAGTTTTGTCAACTGATATGTAGGAACGTATGTACTCATTAAACGTTCTGTGACTTCTTTCAACAGTACCAACTGTTTGGTGATGGTGTGCTGTTGATGTTATATTATCTATTTTTAGGTATTTACATATGTCCGTTATTATTGAATTCTTATATTCTGTACCCATGTCCGTTATGAACGTCTTCATTGGACCGTACTTCAGAATAAAAGATTCCAATATTGCTTTAGCGACAGTTTTTGCATTTTTATTTGGGATCGGAATGGCAACTAGGTATTTTGTTAAATCACAAATTAGTGTAACTGCATACTCGTTACCATTCTCTGATCTTGGTAATGGACCTATAGTGTCAACAATTACCCTGTCGAAAGCGTTTGTTGGTGTTTCAGTTATAATCATAGGTGTCTTAGTGTGCTTTTTTGTTTTGGCTTTTTGACATTTCGGACAATTACGTATGTACTTTGTTATATGACGTGTCATATTTTTCCAATAGTAATGTCTTTTTATTTTTGCTAGCGTTTTGAAATGCCTGTGTGGCCACCTTGAATAGGATCATCATGGAATGTAGACATTATTGCTTCTTTTTCTTTTTCTTTAGTTATTTGGGTTACCGGCTTGAGTAGCGCTACTCTTAAGTTTTTTAAATATATATTGCCCAAATTTTTGAAAGTATCTATTGAAATGTTTTCAAAGATCTTTTCGCTCAAAGTCTAGTCCATCGTCAATATAGGCTGCTTCCAGTTGCTTACGCAAACTGTCAATTTCAGCTGTATATTGCGAGGCTGACTTGCCTTTCTGCTTTATGTTAAGCAACTTAGCTTTGATAACGTCAGTTGACTCGCCTTTGATATTGGTATTTAATTTATTTATAATACCAATAATGGATGTTTCATTTTGTACTTTGTACAAAATTGGGCCAATTATTTTAGACTTTATGACTTCTACGGCTAAGTCTTCTTGTGTACCTTTAGTACGATCGACTAGTCTTAAAGCCGTTAGAAATCTGGCCAGTGATAGCTTTTTGCCATCAAATTCCGGAATTGTAGACGATACCTGTCTTACATATTCGCGGTCTAAGGCCACTTGATTTACTGCCATGTTTGGTTCTGTTAATTCAAGTGGCTCAATGTCGCTATCAGCTTCAATATCAGGGTCACTATTTAGTGTTGGCTTAGACTCATTCAGTTCTTGTAGTTGATCTGGTTCAAAGGTTGCCATTAATTTTAAATCTGTTGGGATATCTATTACTATGTTGTGCCTAGTGCTGATATTCGATATTCTAGTCCCAAGTGATTTGATTATTTTCTTACATTGATTTACGTGCTGCTCTGTAAGCCTATTTTCTTTACTTAAATAGAGTTGAACTATGTTATTATAGTTTAGCACTAATATGTTTATGTGGTGAATTAGCGTTTCAACCCTTATAGGTGCGTTCTTATTAACACACTTATAAGATTTTTCGAATTTGTCTTTGAAATTATTTATTTTTCTCGCTAATTCACTCCATTCCATTTCTTTTTTAAAAAATTCATGGTTTGTCTATATCATTTTTGAATGTTTACAGGAAATAAGAATAAAATTTTACTTCGCAAACAGATTTATAAAATAACCAATAAAATTTGCAAAAACATATATATAAATTTAATGAGCAAATAGCCATATACTTTAATTAGTTTGTTTCTCAATAATGTTTTTGATCAATTACTGTTGCTAATTACGAGTAATTTTATTTTAAATTTTATCCAGGTCGTTTGCCTGGCTCTGGTATCGCTTCTTAATGCATCTGTTGTGGTACTTATATAATTTGTATAATAGATGCGCTAGTATTATAATAAAAATTATAACATTAAGTATTGTTATTAGTTTAAGGACGGTGTTTTCGACTTCGACTTTGTTTATTACATTAGCTGTCGAGTCTACCGTTTTTACATCAACAATGCCCATTTTGGCTGAATTTTCAAAATTTTTTACAAATTTACTTATTTCATTAGTTTCTATTGACATATATCCAATATTGCTTTAGCGACAGTTTTTGCATTTTTATTTGGGATCGGAATGGCAACTAGGTATTTTGTTAAATCACAAATTAGTGTAACTGCATACTCGTTACCATTCTCTGATCTTGGTAATGGACCTGTAGTGTCAACAATTACCCTGTCGAAAGCGTTTGTTGGTGTTTCAGTTATAATCATAGGTGTCTTAGTGTGCTTTGTTGTTTTGGCTTTTTGACATTTCGGACAATTACGTATGTACTTTGTTATATGACGTGTCATATTTTTCCAATAGTAATGTCTTTTTATTTTTGCTAGCGTTTTTGAAATGCCTGTGTGGCCACCTTGAATAGGATCATCATGGAATGTAGACATTATTGCTTCTTTTTCTGTTTCTTTAGTTATTTGGGTTACCGGCTTGAGTAGCGCTACTCTTAAGTTTTTTAAATATATATTGCCCAAATTTTTGAAAGTATCTATTGAAATGTTTTCAAAGATCTTTTCGCTCGGTACCACTTTGAGTTGGCTGATTACTAATATACCGGCTTCTTTTTCAAGCCTTTGGAAAAATTGACCTAAATCGATAGTTCCATTAGTATAAAGATCGCTAATCTCAATTCTTGCAACAACCTTTTTAAGTGTAAAGGTGCAAGGTCACTATTTTTCGCATATCGTCGTTTTTAATGACGTCGTATACGTTGGGCTTAGAAGCTTTATCAAGATTTTGCCTTGGCAAAATTTCTTGTTCTTTTCCTGCGCAGGATTTATTTTGTCTACTTTGTTGTCTTGTAGTGACTTTCAAGACATTTGTATTAGTACTTTTTAATTCTTTGATGGTTATTGTTGATAACGCATCTGCAACAAAATTATCTTTTCCCTTAAGGTATTCTACAGTGAACTCATACTCTTCTAAATCTAGTCTCATTCTCGTTAATTTTGAACTTGGATTTACCATTGAAAACAGATATGTCAATGGTCTATGGTCTGTTTTAATAGTGAAATGTTGACCATATATGTATGGTCGAAAATGGGTTATTGCCCAGTGGATTGCTGACAACTCTTGTTCGGTTGTACTTTTATTGCTTTCTCCTTTTGTAAATGAACGAGAAGCATATGCTACGGGCAATTGTTTATCTCCATACGTTTGAGTCAAAACTGCTCCACAGGGTAGTTTACTGGCATCTGTTATGATGCAAAATTCTTTGCTAAAATCTGGGTATTTTAGTAAAGTGGGCTTCATAAGAGCTTTTTTTAAATATTCGAACGCTTTTGGCATTCATCGGACCACTCAAACTTTACAGTCTTTTTACATAATCTTGTTATATGACGTGAATAATCTGCAAAGTTTTTTATGAAACGTCTGTAATAATTGCAAAATGCAACGAATCTTCTAGCGCTATCAGCGCCCGTGGGGACTGGATATTTTTCAATGACATCATATTTTTGTCATCTGGCAAAATACCTTGATCAGTACACTTATGACCTAGAAAAGTCACTTCATGCATGAAAAATGAACATTTTTCTGGATGTAATTTAAGGTTGTGTCGCCTACACAAGTCAAAAACGTTTAAGTTTTTGATCATGTGGTTTTCGGAACAACCGATGACGATTAAGTCGTCCATGTACAAGAAAGCTTGTGAAGGTTCTAATCCGGAAAGAGCGATGGTCATCATTCTTTGAAAAGAATTAGGCGCTATTTTTAGACCATATGGTAATCGTGTAAAACGATAGGAGCCATTGCTCGTTGAAAAAGACGTTTTTCAATAGAATTGGAATTATTGGTTGTTATGGATTCGGTTTCGAGTCCGAATATGTCTGTATACTTGGTGCAGAGATCTTTTAATTGTGTCTTAAATAATGGGGGAAAGTTCTTTTTTAGTTTTTTCATCACCGTTTCTTGGCGATCTTTGCTAATTTCGTGGACTGTTTCATAGTCACTTAGCTTTTCTATTTTAATGTCGTTAAGATGTACTATTTTTATTGAATTTGTTGTATTTAAAATTCGGAAAAATGTTTGTTGATTATTGGAAATAGTATTTCCAATGAATATTCCTTTATCAATTTCTTGATTTGGAATGAAAATATTGTATTCTGGCGAAACAATATTGATTTGACGGACTACTTCAGAACGAGCTGGAAGTATTGTGGCATTATTATCACAAGTGTGAGTTATCGGTAGTTTTATAGGATAGTTTAAATTATTTGGCCGAAGTATTAGAGAATCACATGTTTGTGTGAAATCTAATTGGCAATTATACTTTTTAAAGAAGTCTATACCAATAATGCCATCGCTGGGTATTGGGAATTCGTGTCCGACTATGTGAAAGTCGTGTGGAATGACATATTTTCCGGTAGATAATTCTACGAATGCTAAACCTTTGGAAAAAACTGAACCTTCACCGATTCCAGATATTTGAGTTGATATGTTTGAATTAATGTTTTCAAATGTATCAACATGTTCTTTTAATAGTGATATGTCTGCACCAGTATCTAGCAATAGGGTAAATGCTTTACCTGTTTTTTCGTTATTTATGTTAATGAAGATACTGAGGTTTAGATTGACTGTGTGTACTTTGGTATTTCTTGGTGCATATCTTAAGGGTTTTGTTGGTTTTCCGAGTTAGTCTGTGTAACTCGAACATTATTATTACCATTATAGTTGCCATTGTTATTGTTTTGGTTGTTACCTCGGGTATTACCTCTATAATGTCCTCTGCCATTGCTATTGTTAGTATAGTTTGCGTTATGATTACCGCGGCCATTGCCTCTACCTCTTTGGTTATTGCGATAATCATTGCCTCTATTATGTCTGCCTCGCTGATATAATACTGTGCTGGCACTTCCAGTCATTTCAGTGCTGCATTGGATATATTTACTCATAGCATCATTGAAATTGCTGAAATTGCCTGCTTCTAATATTATACGAAGCTTTTCGTATTCGCAATTCTTTGTCATGGCAGATATTGTTTCTTTAGTAGAAAATTTCTCTGCGTTATCAAAGTCTAGTCCATCGTCAATATAGGCTGCTTCCAGTTGCTTACGCAAACTGTCAATTTCAGCTGTATATTGCGAGGCTGACTTGCCTTTCTGCTTTATGTTAAGCAACTTAGCTTTGATAACGTCAGTTGACTCGCCTTTGATATTGGTATTTAATTTATTTATAATACCAATAATGGATGTTTCATTTTGTACTTTGTACAAAATTGGGCCAATTATTTTAGACTTTATGACTTCTACGGCTAAGTCTTCTTGTGTACCTTTAGTACGATCGACTAGTCTTAAAGCCGTTAGAAATCTGGCCAGTGATAGCTTTTTGCCATCAAATTCCGAAATTGTAGACGATACCTGTCTTACATATTCGCGGTCTAAGGCCACTTGATTTACTGCCATGTTTGGTTCTGTTAATTCAAGTGGCTCAATGTCGCTATCAGCTTCAATATCAGGGTCACTATTTAGTGTGGCTTAGACTCATTCAGTTCTTGTAGTTGATCTGGTTCAAAGGTTGCCATTAATTTTAAATCTGTTGGGATATCTATTACTATGTTGTGCCTAGTGCTGATATTCGATATTCTAGTCCCAAGTGATTTGATTATTTTCTTACATTGATTTACGTGCTGCTCTGTAAGCCTATTTTCTTTACTTAAATAGAGTTGAACTATGTTATTATAGTTTAGCACTAATATGTTTATGTGGTGAATTAGCGTTTCAACCCTTATAGGTGCGTTCTTATTCACACACTTATAAGATTTTTCGAATTTGTCTTTGAAATTATTTATTTTTCTCGCTAATTCACTCCATTCCATTTCTTTTTTTAAAAAATTCATGGTTTGTCTATATCATTTTTGAATGTTTACAGGAAATAAGAATAAAATTTTACTTCGCAAACAGATTTATAAAATAACCAATAAAATTTGCAAAAACATATATATAAATTTAAAGAGCAAATAGCCATATACTTTAATTAGTTTGTTTTCTCAATAATGTTTTTGATCAATTACTGTTGCTAATTACGAGTAATTTTATTTTAAATTTTATCCAGGTCGTTTGCCTGGCTCTGGTATCGCTTCTTAATGCATCTGTTGTGGTACTTATATAATTTGTATAATAGATGCGCTAGTATTATAATAAAAATTATAACAATAAGTATTGTTATTAGTTTAAGGACGGTGTTTTCGACTTTGACTTTGTTTATTACATTAGCTGTCGAGTCTACCGTTTTTACATCAACAATGCCCATTTTGGCTGAATTTTCAAAATTTTTTACAAATTTACTTATTTCATTAGTTTCTATTGACATATATCGGATTTTTTTTTTATATTCTTGGAATTATAAAAAGTTATTTACATGTTTTCCTGCCTAGTATTTCGAATGGCTTTACGGGCCAAACGTCTTGCCGGTCGACTCAATTGTCGTCGGGCATTACAATAGGTTTACAAATTTTTTTTTTTAATGATAATTATAATTATAATAATTTTTTTTTTTGTTGTGTGCCCTCTGTGGCGATGTCGGTCAGTTCACCCTTGGTGTTTTCCAGCGTTGGTACAAGGGGCGGTCTGCCTCTCGTACTTCTTCTTGTTCCAGCGTTGGTACAAGGGGCGGTTTGCCTCTCGTACTATTTTTTACTTGTTGATGGCCGCTGACATGTGCCCAGGCAATGTGGGCTGTATAGTGGTCCCTCGCAGTCTGCTGGGCATTCGCGTTGTCTTCTCGGGATCGGTTGTGGCTATGGTCGATGTGTGTATGGATTAATGAGTTTTTCTCTGAGGGACAGGGGGGGCTCTTTACTTTGCTTAACGACTCAAGATGTTTGAGTTCGTCATGTAGCTTGACTGCAGTGTCCCAAGGTATTGGGTTTTGGGACTTATATAAGAGTCTTACGATCTCAGACTTTCTTTGCCTGATCCGCTCTTTAATGCCACTGCGCCTTTTTAGCTTAGAGCTCATGCCCCTGTACTCACTCAGTTAATTTTGTCTTTAATCTCTCACTGTTGGTCATTGCAGACATTGTCCCGCGCCGTTTAACATTATTTTTCGTTTAATTGCTGCACTCCGCTGTCCCGCGCCGTTGTAGAATTTATATTGATGTTGTTGCTGCTGCCGCTGCTGCACCTCCGGTTTCCAATTTTATGTTTTATATTAATTTATTTTTTAACATGTTCGTGACACTTGTCACGGTCGCCATGTAATATTGTTGTTTTATTATCAATTATGTTTCGGCACGTCAGTGCTGGTTAGGTTCTGGTAACGGAATGTTTTATTCAAAGTCAATGTTATGTGCTTAGACTATGGATACATATATGTTCTTATGCTGTTAATGGTTAACAGCTACAAAGAGAGGGAGAGTGAGTAGCTTGCATATGCCTGTGTTAGTGAGCATATATGTTGCTCATGCAATGTGCTCAGACGGAGCGTGGGATCTGCAGCGTAAGCATAAACGGTCAGCTAGTGAGGCTAGTGAACCGCGCTGCGTAATCTGAGACCGAGCCAATACATTAGCTGGCTCTGGGCTTGTTTACGTTATTGTGTTATTGTATGCAACAAAGTGCTGCATACTTTATATTTGAATACAGGGTATTCTGTACGGGCATATACGCACTACAGAAGAAATAATTAATATTAAGTACGCCATACAATGGGCGAAATTGAATTTAATAAATACATTCCTACTTGGCGAAAAAGAAATAGAGATAGTAAATGATAATTTTAATAAAAGTAACATGCCACCTTTGAATATTGAAGAAATGCTTGAATTCGCAGATGTATCCATTTTGCATAATGGAACCACTCTGTTTTATGTTGTTAAAATTCCAAATTTAGAAGAAATAGAATGCAAAAATACTTTAATAAAGCCAGTAGTGAAAAACAACAATATAATAAATTTAGAATTTAACGAACTGTTTCATTGTAATAAAACAATCTATGGCATAAACAACAATTGTAAAAGATACAATAATATTAAAATTTGTAACAAATCAAAAATTGTAAGCTTGAACACTAATAATTGTATACCTAAGCTAGTTAGTGGAGAGCAAGCGCTCTGTGGCTTTAGCAATGCAGATCATATCCCGGAGATCGAGGAAATCAACGATGGACTTATACTAGTGAACGACTTCAACGGCACTATTAGATGGCAAGAAGAGAAGAAACGCGTGAGAGGCACCTACATGATTAACTTCTGGAACGAAACCTTATTCATCAACAACCAAGAGTTCAGCAACTAGAGGTCACCTTTATGACCCCAGGAAATCCCACAATACAAATAACCCTAATATAAAACGAAAGAATTAAGATTCTTTCTCTGGAAGCACTAGAAGAATTGCACATCAATAACATAAAAAACATGCAAAAACTTCAGACGCACTCTATAGCAAATAGAGTCGGTTTCATAACTCTGTTCACAGTTGCCATCCTTCTTACCTGTGTATTACACGTAATGAAGAAAAATAAGAAAAATATAATACTGCAACAGAACAAAGAACAAGAGAGACCCAGAAGAGAACCAGCACATATCCAAATACAAAATAAAGATGCCAATAACCTCAGGTTCAACAACAAACCTTTCTTCTGATGATCGCTTGAGGACAAGCTTAAATCAAAGAGGGAAGAGTTAACAGCAAATAAATTCACTCAGTCCCAATAAGAAGCATTGCAACACCTCATAAGAAGTGCAGCAAAATGCTGACTTGGTGTCTGTGCCATTTCCTCCACGCGCCGACTGGCAACCGCCGAAAATTCCAAGAAGAATTGCCCATCGGGCCAACAACATCAGCAGCGACGCCGCTGCCAACGCCGCTGCCGCTAAGCCACAGGTTACTAGGGCTAGAATTGATTTAAGTTTATTCAGTTGCAAATTACCATCAAATAAAGGAAGTCTTGCTTCCCTAAAAATTATATTTTTTTCATCGTTTAATAAACTTGGAATTAACTTATATAGGCAAAATCCTATTAGGATGGCACCACTATATCATATAGCTGCCATAGAAACGATCGGACGAAAATTAAGTTGTTGTATGAAAAAACATTTGGTTTCAGGATATCTTGACCAAATCGGCATTTATTAGTTTTACTATACTCTTCATATATAGGCAAAATCCTATACGACTTGGACGACTATATCATATAGTGGCCACAGAAACGATCGATCGAAAATTAAGTTGTTGAATAAAAAAACACTTTATTTTTCAAGATATCTTGATCAAAGTCGGCCTTAATTGTGTTTACTATAATACTTATATATAGGCAAAATCCTATAAGGATCGGACGACTATATCTATAGCTGTCATTGGAACGATCGATCGAAAATTTTCTTTGTATGAAAAAACATTTTGTTTTTCACGATATCTTGACCAAACTCGGCATTATTAGTTATACTATACTCCTCATATATAGGTAACATCCTATAAGGATCGGACGACTATATCATATAGCTGCCATAGAAACGATCGGTCGAAAATTAAGTTGTATGAAAAAACATTTTGTCTTTCAAGATATCTTGACCAAACTCAGCATTTATTAGTTTTACTTTACTCCCCATCTATATGGACAATCCTTTTATGATCGGACCACTATATCATATAGCTGCCATAGAAACGATCGGTCGAAAATTAAGTTGTTGTATGAAAAAACATTTTATTTTTCAAGATATCTTGACCAAACACGGCGTTTAATTGGGTTTACTATAATCCTTATATATAGGCAAAATCCTATTAGGATGGAACCACTATATCATATAGCTGCCATAGAAACGATCGGTCGAAAATTAAGTTGTTGTATGAAAAAACATTTTGGTTTTCAGGATATCTTGACCAAACTCGGCATTTATTAGTTTTACTATACTCCTATATATAGGCAACATCCTATAAGGATCGGACGAATATATCATATAGCTGCCATAGAAACGATCGGTCGAAAATTAAGTTGTATGAAAAAACATTTTGTTTTTAAGATATCTTGACCAAACTCGGCACTTATTAGTTTTACTATACTCTTCATATATAGGCAAAATCCTATACGACTTGGACGACTATATCATATAGTGGCCATAGAAACGATCGATCGAAAATTAAGTTGTTGAATAAAAAAACACTTTATTTTTCAAGATATTGACCAAACACGGCGTTAATTGGGTTTACTATAATCCTTATATATAGGCAAAATCATATTAGGATGGAACCACTATATCATATAGCTGCCATAGGAACGATCGGACGAAAATAAAGTTTTTGTATCAAAAACATTTTGTCTTTCAAGATATCTTGACCAAACTCGGCATTTATTAGTTTTACTATACTCCTCATATATAGGCAACATCCCATAAGAATCGGACGACTATATCATATAGCTGCCATAGAAACGATCGGTCGAAAATTAATTTGTATGAAAAAACATTTTGTCTTTTAAGATATCTTGACCAAACTCGGCATTTATTAGTTTTACTATACTCCTCATATATAGGCAACATCCTATAAGGATCGGACGACTATATATCATATAGCTGCCATTGGAACGATCGATCGAAAATTAACTTATTGTATGAAAAAACATTTTGTTTTCACGATATCTTGACCAAACTCAGCATTTATTAGTTATACTATACTCCTCATATATAGGTAACATCCGATAAGGATCGGACGACTATATCATATAGCTGCCATAGAAACGATCGGTCGAAAATTAAGTTGTATGAAAAAACATTTTGTCTTTCAAGACATCTTGACCAAACTCGGCATTTATTAGTTATACTATACTCCTCATATATAGGCAACATCCTATACGGATCGGACGACTATATCATATAGCTGCCATAGGAAGGATCGGTCGAAAATGCAGTTGTTGTATAAAAAAACATTTTGTTTTTCACGATATCTTAACCAAACTCGTCATTTATTAGTTTTACTTAACTCTTCATCTATATGGGCAATCCTTTTAAGATCGGACCACTATATCATATAGCTGCCTTAGGAACGATCGGTCGAAAATTAAGTTGTTGTATGAAAAAGCATTTTGTTTTTCAAGATATCTTGACCAAACTCGGCACTTATTAGTTTTACTATACTCTTCATATATAGGCCAAGTCCTTTACGACTTGGACGACCATATCATATAGTGACCAAAGAAACGATCGGTCGAAAATAATAGTTGTTGAATAAAAAAACACTTTATTTTTCAAGATATCTTGACCAAACACGGCGTTAATTGGGTTTACTATAATCCTTATATATAGGCAAAATCCTATTAGGATGGAACCACTATATCATATAGCTGCCATAGAAACGATCGGTCGAAAATTAAGTTGTATGAAAAAACATTTTGTTTTTTAAGATATCTTGACCAAACTCGGCATTTATTAGTTTTACTATACTCCTATATATAGGCAACATCCTATAAGGATCGGACGAATATATCATATAGCTGCCATAGAAACGATCGGTCGAAAATTAAGTTGTATGAAAAAACATTTTGTTTTTTATGATATCTTGACCAAACTCGGAATTTATTAGTTTTACTATACTCTTCATATATAGGCCAAGTCCTTTACGACTTGGACGACTATATCATATAGTGGCCATAGAAACGATCGGTCGAAAATTAATAGCTGTTGAATAAAAGTTGTTGAAAACACGGCGTTAATTGGGTTTACTATTATCCTTATATATAGGCAAAATCCTATTAGGATGGAACCACTATATCATATAGCTGCCATAGGAACGATCGGACGAAAATAAAGTTTTTGTATGAAAAACATTTTCTCTTTCAAGATATCTTGACCAAACTCGGCATTTATTAGTTTTACTATACTCCTCATATATAGGCAACATCCTATAAGAATCGGACGACTATATCATATAGCTGCCATAGAAACGATCGGTCGAAAATTATTTTGTATGAAAAAACATTTTGTCTTTTAAGATATCTTGACCAAACTCGGCATTTATTAGATTTACTATACTCCTCATATATAGGCAACATCCTATAAGGATCGGACGACTATATATCATATAGCTGCCATTGGAACGATCGATCGAAAATTAACTTATTGTATGAAAAAACATTTTGTTTTTCACGATATCTTGACCAAACTCGGCATTTATTAGTTTTACTATACTCTTCATATATAGGCCAAGTCCTTTACGACTTGGACGACTATATCATATAGTGGCCATAGAAACGATCGGTCGAAAATTAATAGCTGTTGAATAAAAGTTGTTGAAAACACGGCGTTAATTGGGTTACTATAATCCTTATATAAAGGCAAAATCCTATTAGGATGGAACCACTATATCATATAGCTGCCATAGGAACGATCGGACGAAAATAAAGTTTTTGTATGAAAAACATTTTCTCTTTCAAGATATCTTGACCAAACTCGGCATTTATTAGTTATACTATACTCCTCATATATAGGTAACATCCTATAAGGATCGGACGACTATATCATATAGCTGCCATAGAAACGATCGGTCGAAAATTAAGTTGTATGAAAAAACATTTGTCTTTCAAGATATCTTGACCAAACTCAGCATTGATTAGTTTTACTTTACTCCCCATCTATATGGACAATCCTTTTATGATCGGACCACTATATCATATAGCTGCCATAGAAACGATCGGTCGAAAATTAAGTTGTTGTATGAAAAAACATTTTATTTTTCAAGATATCTTGACCAAACACGGCGTTTAATTGGGTTTACTATAATCCTTATATATAGGCAAAATCCTATTAGGATGGAACCACTATATCATATAGCTGCCATAGAAACGATCGGTCGAAAATTAAGTTGTTGTATGAAAAAACATTTTGGTTTTCAGGATATCTTGACCAAACTCGGCATTTATTAGTTTTACTATACTCCTATATATAGGCAACATCCTATAAGGATCGGACGAATATATCATATAGCTGCCATAGAAACGATCGGTCGAAAATTAAGTTGTATGAAAAAACATTTTGTTTTTTAAGATATCTTGACAAACTCGGCATTTATTAGTTTTACTATACTCTTCATATATAGGCAAAATCCTATACGACTTGGACGACTATATCATATAGTGGCCATAGAAACGATCGATCGAAAATTAAGTTGTTGAATAAAAAAACACTTTATTTTTCAAGATATCTTGACCAAACACGGCGTTAATTGGGTTTACTATAATCCTTATATATAGGCAAAATCCTATTAGGATGGAACCACTATATCATATAGCTGCCATAGGAACGATCGGACGAAAATAAAGTTTTTGTATCAAAAACATTTGTCTTTCAAGATATCTTGACCAAACTCGGCATTTATTAGTTTTACTATACTCCTCATATATAGGCAACATCCCATAAGAATCGGACGACTATATCATATAGCTGCCATAGAAACGATCGGCCGAAAATTAAGTTGTATGAAAAAACATTTTGTTTTTTAAGATATCTTGACCAAACTCGGCATTTATTAGTTTTACTATACTCTTCATATATAGGCCAAGTCCTTTACGACTTGGACGACTATATCATATAGTGGCCATAGAAACGATCGGTCGAAAATTAATAGCTGTTGAATAAAAGTTGTTGAAAACACGGCGTTAATTGGGTTTACTATAATCCTTATATATAGGCAAAATCCTATTAGGATGGAACCACTATATCATATAGCTGCCATAGGAACGATCGGACGAAAATTAAGTTGTATGAAAAAACATTTTGTCTTTCAAGACATCTTGACCAAACTCGGCATTTATTAGTTATACTATACTCCTCATATATAGGCAACATCCTATAAGGATCGGACGACTATATCATATAGCTGCCATAGGAAGGATCGGTCGAAAATGCAGTTGTTGTATAAAAAAACATTTTGTTTTTTACGATATCTTAACCAAACTCGGAATTTATTAGTTTACTATACTCTTCATATATAGGCCAAGTCCTTTACGACTTGGACGACTATATCATATAGTGGCCATAGAAACGATCGGTCGAAAATTAATAGCTGTTGAATAAAAGTTGTTGAAAACACGGCGTTAATTGGGTTTACTATTATCCTATATATAGGCAAAATCCTATTAGGATGGAACCACTATATCATATAGCTGCCATAGGAACGATCGGACGAAAATAAAGTTTTTGTATGAAAAACATTTTCTCTTTCAAGATATCTTGACCAAACTCGGCATTTATTAGTTTTACTATACTCCTCATATATAGGCAACATCCTATAAGAATCGGGACGACTATATCATATAGCTGCCATAGAAACGATCGGTCGAAAATTATTTTGTATGAAAAAACATTTTGTCTTTTAAGATATCTTGACCAAACTCGGCATTTATTAGATTTACTATACTCCTCATATATAGGCAACATCCTATAAGGATCGGACGAATATATCATATAGCTGCCATTGGAACGATCGATCGAAAATTAACTTATTGTATGAAAAAACATTTTGTTTTTCACGATATCTTGACCAAACTCGGCATTTATTAGATTTACTATACTCCTCATATACAGGCAACATCCTATAAGGATCGGACGACTATATATCATATAGCTGCCATTGGAACGATCGATCGAAAAATTAACTTATTGTATGAAAAAACATTTTGTTTTTCACGATATCTTGACCAAAATCGGCATTTATTAGTTATACTAAACTTATCATATATAGGTAACATCCTATAAGGATCGGTCGACTATATCATATAGCTGCCATAGAAACGATCGGTCGAAAATTAAGTTGTATGAAAAAACATTTTGTCTTTCAAGACATCTTGACCAAACTCGGCATTTATTAGTTATACTATACTCCTCATAAATAGGCAACATCCTATAAGGATCGGACGACTATATCATATAGCTGCCATAGGAAGGATCGGTCGAAAATGCAGTTGTTGTATAAAAAAACATTTTGTTTTTACGATATCTTAACCGAACTCGTCATTTATTAGTTTTACTTAACTCCTCATCTATATGGGCAATCCTTTTAAGATCGGACCACTATATCATATAGCTGCCATAGGAACGATCGGTCGAAAATTAAGTTGTTGTATGAAAAAGCATTTTGTTTTTCAAGATATCTTGACCAAACTCGGCACTTATTAGTTTTACTATACTCTTCATATATAGGCCAAGTCCTTTACGACTTGGACGACTATATCATATAGTGGCCAAAGAAACGATCGGTCGAAAATAATAGTTGTTGAATAAAAAAACACTTTATTTTCAAGATATCTTGACCAAACACGGCGTTCATTGTGTTTACTATAATCCTTATATATAGGCAAAATCCTATTAGGATGGAACCACTATATCATATAGCTGCCATAGAAACGATCGGTCGAAAATTAAGTTGTTGTATGAAAAAACATGTTGGTTTTCAGGATATCTTGACCAAACTCGGCATTTATTAGTTTTACTATACTCCTATATATAGGCAACATCCTATAAGGATCGGACGAATATATATTATATAGCTGACATAGGAACGATCCTTCGAAAATTAGTTTGTTGTATGAAAAAACATTTTGTTTTCAAGATATCTTGACCAAACTCGGCATTTATTAGTTTTACTTTACTCCTCATCTATATGGTCAATCCTTTTAAGATCGGACCACTATATCATATAGCTGCCATAGGAACGATCGATCGAAAATTAAGAAGTTGTATGAAAAAGATATCTTGACCAAACTCGGCATATATTAGTTTTACTTTACTCCTCATCTATATGGACAAAACTTTTAAGATCGGACCACTATATCATATAGCTGTCATAGAAACGATCGGTCGAAAATTAAATTGTGTATGAAAAAACATTTTGTTTTTCAAGATATTTTGACCAAACTCGGAATTTATTAGGTTAACTTTGCGCCTCATATGTATTTAAAATCGAATGATGAGTGGACCACTTTATCATATAGCTGCCATAGGAACGATCGGTCGAAAATTAAGTTAAGTATGAAAAAACATTTTGTTTTTCAATATATCTTGACAAAACTCGGCATTTATCAGTTTTACTTTACACCTCATCTATATGGATAATCCTTTAAAGATCGGACCACTATTCATATAGCTGCCATAGGAACGATCGGTCGAAAATTAAGTTGTTCTATGAAAAAACATTTTGTTTCAAGATATTTTGACCAAACTCGGAATTTATTAGGTTAACTATGCTCCTCATATATATGTAAAATCTAATGAAGATTGGACGACTACATCATATAGCTGCCATAGAAACGATCGGTCGAAAATTAAGTTGTATGAAAAAACATTTTGTTTTTCAAGATATCTTGACCAAACTCGGCATTTATTAGTTTTACTTTACTCCTCATCTATATGGTCAATCCTTTTAAGATCGGACCACTATATCATATAGCTGCCATAGGAACGATCGATCGAAAATTAAGAAGTTGTATGAAAAAGATATCTTGACCAAACTCGGCATTTATTAGTTTTACTTTACTCCTCATCTATATGGACAAAACTTTTAAGATCGGACCACTATTTCATATAGCTGCCATAGAAACGATCGGTCGAAAATTAAGTTGTTCAATGAAAAAACATTTTGTTTTTCAAGATATTTTGACCAAACTCGGAATTTATTAGGTTAACTATGCTCTCATATATATGTAAAATCTAATGAAGATTGGACGACTACATCATATAGCTGCCATAGAAACGATCGGTCGAAAATTAAGTTGTATGAAAAAAACATTTGTTTTTCAAGATATCTTGACCAAACTCGGCATGTATTAGTTTTACTTTACTCCTCATCTATATGGACAAAACTTTTAAGATCGGACCACTATATCATATAGCTGCCATAGGAACGATCGATCGAAAATTAAGAAGTTGTATGAAAAAGATATCTTGACCAAACTCGGCATTTATTAGTTTTACTTTACTCCTCATCTATATGGACAAAACTTTTAAGATCGGACCACTATATCATATAGCTGCCATAGAAACGATCGGTCGAAAATTAAGTTGTGTATGAAAAAACATTTTGTTTTTCAAGATATTTTGACCAAACTCGGCATCTGTTAGGTTAACTTTGCACCTCATAAGTATGTAAAATCGAATGATGATTGGACCACTATATCATATAGCTGCCATAGGAAGGATCGGTCGAAAATTCAGTTGTATAAAAAAAACATTTTGTTTTTCAAGATATTTTGACCAAACTCGGCATCGGTTAGGTTAACTTTGCACCTCATATGTATGTAAAATCGAATGATGATTGGACCACTATATCATATAGCTGCCATAGAAACGATCGGTCGAAAATTAAGTTTTGTATGAAAAAACATTTTGTCTTTCAAGATATCTTGACCAAACTCGGCATTTATTAGTTTTACTATACTCTTCATATATAGGCAAAATCCTATACGACTTGGACGACTATATCATATAGTGGCCATAGAAACGATCGGTCGATAATTAAGTTGTTGAATAAAAAAACACTTTATTTTTCAAGATATCTTGACCAAACACGGCGTTAATTGTGTTTACTATAATCCTTATATATAGGCAAAATCCTATTAGGATGGAACCACTGCCATAGAAACGATCGGTCCAAAATTAAGTTGTTGTATGAAAAAACATGTTGGTTTTCAGGATATCTTGACCAAACTCGGCATTTATTAGTTTTACTATACTCCTATATATAGGCAACATCCTATAAGGATCGACGAATATATATTATATAGCTGACATAGGAACGATCCTTCGAAAATTAGTTTGTTGTATGAAAAAACATTTTGTTTTTCACGATATCTTGACCAAACTCGGCATTTATTAGTTTTACTTTACTTCTCATCTATATGGACAAAACTTTTAAGATCGGACCACTATTTCATATAGCTGCCATAGAAACGATCGGTCGAAAATTAAGTTGTTGTATGAAAAAACATTTTGTTTTTCAAGATATTTTGACCAAACTCGGAATTTATTAGGTTAACTATGCTCCTCATATATATGTAAAATCTAATGAAGATTGGGCGACTACATCATATAGCTGCCATAGAAACGATAGGTCGAAAATTTAGTTGTATGTACTGTATGTACTATATCATATAGCTGCCATAGGAACGATCGATCGAAAATTAAGAAGTTGTATGAAAAAGATATCTTGACCAAACTCGGCATATATTAGTTTTACTTTACTCCTCATCTATATGGACAAAACTTTTAAGATCGGACCACTATATCATATAGCTGCCATAGAAACGATCGGTCGAAAATTAAATTGTGTATGAAAAAACATTTTGTTTTTCAAGATATTTTGACCAAACTCGGAATTTATTAGGTTAACTTTGCGCCTCATATGTATGTAAAATCGAATGATGAGTGGACCACTTATCATATAGCTGCCATAGGAACGATCGGTCGAAAATTAAGTTAAGTATGAAAAAACATTTGTTTTTCAAGATATCTTGACAAAACTCGGCATTTATCAGTTTTACTTTACACCTCATCTATATGGACAAAACTTTTAAGATCGGACCACTATATCATATAGCTGCCATAGAAACGATCGGTCGAAAATTAAGTTGTGTATGAAAAAACATTTTGTTTTTCAAGATATTTTGACCAAACTCGGCATCTGTTAGGTTAACTTTGCACCTCATATGTATGTAAAATCGAATGATGATTGGACCACTATATCATATAGCTGCCATAGGAAGGATCGGTCGAAAATTCAGTTGTATAAAAAAACATTTTGTTTTTCAAGATATTTGACCAAACTCGGCATCGGTTAGGTTAACTTTGCACCTCATATGTATGTAAAATCGAATGATGATTGGACCACTATATCATATAGCTGCCATAGAAACGATCGGTCGAAAATTAAGTTGTTGTATGAAAAAACATTTTGTCTTTCAAGATATCTTGACCAAACTCGGCATTTATTACTTTTACTATACTCTTCATATATAGGCAATATCCTATGCGACTTGGACGACTATATCATATAGTGGCCATAGAAACGATCGGTCGATAATTAAGTTGTTGAATAAAAAAACACTTTATTTTTCAAGATATCTTGACCAAACACGGCGTTAATTGTGTTTACTATAATCCTTATATATAGGCAAAATCCTATTAGGATGGAACCACTATATCATATAGCTGCCATAGAAACGATCGGTCGAAAATTAAGTTGTTGTATGAAAAAACATGTTGGTTTTCAGGATATCTTGACCAAACTCGGCATTTATTAGTTTTACTATACTCCTATATATAGGCAACATCCTATAAGGATCGGACGAATATATATTATATAGCTGACATAGGAACGATCCTTCGAAAATTAGTTGTTGTATGAAAAAACATTTGTTTTTCACGATATCTTGACCAAACTCGGCATTTATTAGTTTTACTTACTTCTCATCTATATGGACAAAACTTTTAAGATCGGACCACTATTTCATATAGCTGCCATAGAAACGATCGGTCGAAAATTAAGTTGTTCTATAAAAAAACATTTTGTTTTTCAAGATATTTTGACCAAACTCGGAATTTATTAGGTTAACTATGCTCCTCATATATATGTAAAATCTAATGAAGATTGGACGACTACATCATATAGCTGCCATAGAAACGATAGGTCGAAAATTTAGTTGTATGAAAAAACATTTTGTTTTCAAGATATCTTGACCAAACTCGGAATTTATTAGTTTATCTATGCTCCTCATCTATATGGTCAATCCTTTTAAGATCGGACCACTATATCATATAGCTGCCATAGTAACGATCGATCGAAAATTAAGAAGTTGTATGAAAAAGATATCTTGACCAAACTCAGCATTTATTAGTTTTAGTTTACTCCTCATCTATATGGACAAAACTTTTAAGATCGGACCACTATTTCATATAGCTGCCATAGAAACGATCGGTCGAAAATTAAGTTGTTCTATGAAAAAACATTTTGTTTTCAAGATATTTTGACCAAACTCGGAATTTATTAGGTTAACTATGCTCCTCATATATATGTAAAATCTAATGAAGATTGGACGACTACATCATATAGCTGCCATAGAAACGATCGGTCGAAAATTAAGTTGTGTACGAAAAATCATTTGTTTTTCAAGATATTTTGACCAAACTCGGCATCTGCTAGGTTAACTTTGCACCTCATATGTATGTAAAATCGAATGATGATTGGACCACTTTATCATATAGCTGCCATAGGAACGATCGGTCGAAAATTAAGTTAAGTATGAAAAAACATTTTGTTTTTCAATATATCTTGACCAAACTCGGCATTTATCAGTTTTACTTTACACCTCATCTATATGGATAATCCTTTTAAGATCGGACCACTATATCATATAGCTGCCATAGGAACTATCGGTCGAAAATTAAGTTGTTCTATGAAAAAACATTTTGCCTTTCAAGATATCTTGACCAAACTCGGCATTTATTAGTTTTACTTTACTCCCCATCTATATGGACAAAAATTATAAGATCGGACCACTATATCATATAGTTGCCATAGAAACGATCGGTCGAAAATTAAGTTGTGTATGAAAAAACATTTTGTTTTTCAAGATATTTGACCAAACTCGGCATCTGTTAGGTTAACTTTGCACCTCATATGTATGTAAAATCGAATGATGATTGGACCACTATATCATATAGCTGCCATAGGAAGGATCGGTCGAAAATTCAGTTGTATAAAAAAACATTTTGTTTTTCAAGATATTTTGACCAAACTCGGCATCGGTTAGGTTAACTTTGCACCTCATATGTATGTAAAATCGAATGATGATTGGACCACTATATCATATAGCTGCCATAGAAACGATCGGTCGAAAATTAAGTTGTTGTATGAAAAAACATTTTGTCTTTCAAGATATCTTGACCAAACTCGGCATTTATTAGTTTTACTATACTCTTCATATATAGGCAAAATCTTATACAACTTGGACGACTATATCATATAGTGGCCATAGAAACGATCGGTCGAAATTAAGTGTTGAATAAAAAAAACACTTTATTTTTCAAGATATCTTGACCAAACACGGCGTTAATTGTGTTTACTATAATCCTTATATATAGGCAAAATCCTATTAGGATGGAACCACTATA
This sequence comes from Drosophila americana, assembly GCA_030788265.1. Classification (NCBI taxonomy): domain Eukaryota; kingdom Metazoa; phylum Arthropoda; class Insecta; order Diptera; family Drosophilidae; genus Drosophila; species Drosophila americana. The sequence continues at coordinate 423,577 of JAURSC010000040.1, read as the reverse complement.
TCATATAGCTGCCATAGAAACGATCGGTCGAAAATTAAGTTGTTGTATGAAAAAACATGTTGGTTTTCAGGATATCTTGACCAAACTCGGCATTTATTAGTTTTACTATACTCCTATATATAGGCAACATCCTATAAGGATCTGACGAATATATATTATATAGCTGACATAGGAACGATCCTTCGAAAATTAGTTTGTTGTATGAAAAAACATTTTGTTTTTCACGATATCTTGACCAAATTCGGCATTTATTAGTTTTACTTTACTCCTCATCTATATGGACAAAACTTTTAAGATCGGACCACTATTTCATATAGCTGCCATAGAAACGATCGGTCGAGAATTAAGTTGTGTATGAAAAAACATTTTGTTTTCAAGATATTTTGACCAAACTCGGCATCTGTCAGGTTAACTTTGCACCTCATATGTATGTAAAATCGAATGATGATTGTACCACAAATCATATAGCTGCCATAGGAACGATCGGTCGAAAATAAGTTGTGTATGAAAAAACATTTTGTTTTTCAATATATCCTGACCAAACTCGGCATTTATTAGTTTTACTTTACACCTCATCTATATGGATAATCCTTTTAAGATCGGACCACTATATCATATAGCTGCCATAGGAACGATCGATCGAAAATTAAGAAGTTGTATGAAAAGATATCTTGACCAAACTCAGCATATATTAGTTTTACTTTACTCCTCATCTATATGGACAAAACTTTTAAGATCGGACCACTATATCATATAGCTGCCATAGAAACGATCGATCGAAAATTAAATTGTGTATGAAAAATTATTTTGTTTTTCAAGATATTTTGACCCAAACTCGGAATTTATTAGGTTAACTTTGCGCCTCAAATGTATGTAAAATCGAATGATGATTGGACCACTATATCATATAGCTGCCATAGGAACGATCGGTCGAAAATTAAGTTAAGTATGAAAAAACATTTTGTTTTTCAATATATCTTGACCAAACTCGGCATTTATCAGTTTTACTTTACACCTCATCTATATGGATAATCCTTTTAAGATCGGACCACTATATCATATAGCTGCCATAGGAACGATCGGTCGAAAATTAAGTTGGTGTATGAAAAAACATTTTGTTTTTCAATATATCCTGACCAAACTCGGCATTTATTAGTTTTACTTTACACCTCATCTATATGGATAATCCTTTTAAGATCGGACCACTATATCATATAGCTGCCATAGGAACGATCGATCGAAAATTAAGAAGTTGTATGAAAAGATATCTTGACCAAACTCAGCATATATTAGTTTTACTTTACTCCTCATCTATATGGACAAAACTTTTAAGATCGGACCACTATATCATATAGCTGCCATAGAAACGATCGATCGAAAATTAAATTGTGTATGAAAAATTATTTTGTTTTTCAAGATATTTTGACCAAACTCGGAATTTATTAGGTTAACTTTGCGCCTCAAATGTATGTAAAATCGAATGATGATTGGACCACTGTATCATATAGCTGCCATAGGAACGATCGGTCGAAAATTAAGTTAAGTATGAAAAAACATTTTGTTTTTCAATATATCTTGACCAAACTCGGCATTTATCAGTTTTACTTTACACCTCATCTATATGGATAATCCTTTTAAGATCGGACCACTATATCGTGTAGCTGCCATAGGAAGGATCGGTCGAAAATTAAGTTGTTGTATGAAAAAACATTTGTCTTTCAAGATATTTTGACCAAACTCGGCATTTATTAGATTAACTATGCTCCTCATATATATGTAAAATCTAATGAATATTGGACCACTATATCATATAGTTGCCATAAGAACGATCGGTTGAAAACTAAGTATTTGTATAAAAAAACATTTTGTTTTTCAAGATATCTTGACCAAACTCGGCATTTATTAGATTAACTATGCTCCTCATATATATGTAAAATCTAATGAAGATTGGACCTTTATATCATATAGCTGCCATAAGAACGATCGGTCGAAAACTAAGTATTTGTATGAAAAAACATTTTGTTTTTCAAGATATCTTGACCAACCTCAGCATTTATTAGTTTTACTTTACTCCCCATCTATATGGAAAATCCTTTTATGATCGAACCACTATATCGTGTAGCTGCCATAGGAAGGATCGGTCGAAAATTAAGTTGTTGTATGAAAAAACATTTTGTCTTTCAAGATATTTTGACCAAACTCGGCATTTATTAGATTAACTATGCTCCTCATATATATGTAAAATCTAATGAATATTGGACCACTATATCATATAGTTGCCATAAGAACGATCGGTTGAAAACTAAGTATTTGTATAAAAAAACATTTTGTTTTTCAAGATATCTTGACCAAACTCGGCATTTATTAGTTTTGCTATACTCCTCATATAAAGGCAACATCCCATACTGATCGGACGACTATATATCATATAGCTGCCATTTGAAAGATCGAACGAAAATTAACTTATTGTATGAAAAAAACATTTTGTTTTTCACGATATCTTGACCAACCTCGGAATTTATTAGTTATACTATACTCCTCATATAGATGAAACATCCTATAAGGATCGGACGATATATCATATAGCTGCTATAGGAAGGATCGGCCGAAAATTCAGTTGTTGTATAAAAAAACATTTTGTTTTTCAAGATATCTTGACCAACCTCAGCATTAATTAGTTTTACTTTACTCCCCATCTATATGGATAATCCTTTTAAGATCGGACCACTATATCATATAGCTGCCATAGGAAGGATCGGCCGAAAATTCAGCGTTGTATAAAAAACATTTTGTTTTTCAATATATCTTGACCAAACTCGGCATTTATCAGTTTTACTTTACACCTCATCTATATGGATAATCCTTTTAAGATCGGACCACTATATCATATAGCTGCCATAGGAACGATCGGTCGAAAATTAAGTTGTTCTATGAAAAAACATTTTGTTTTTCAAGATATCTTGACCAAACTCGGCATTTATAGATTAACTATGCTCCTCATATATATGTAAAATCTAATGAAGATTGGACCACTATATCATATAGCTGCCATAAGAACGATCGGTCGAAAACTAAGTATTTGTATGAAACGATCGGTCGAAAATTAAGTATTTGTATGAAAAAACACTTGTTTTAATATATCTAGACCAAACTCGGCATTTATTAGTTTTACTTTACTCCCCATCTATATGGACAAAACTTTTAAGATCGGACCACTATATCATATAGCTGCCATAGAAACGATCGGTCGAAAATTAAGTATTTGTATGAAAAAACACTTTGTTTTAATATAACTAGACCAAACTCGGCATTTATTAGTTTTACTTTACTCCCCATCTATATGGACCATCCTTTTAAGATCGGACCATTATATCATATAGCTGCCATAGAAACATCGGTCGAAAATTAAGGTGTTGTATGAAAAAACATTTTGTTTATCAAGATATCTTGACCAAACTCGGCATTTATTAGGTTAACTATGCTCCTCATATATATGTAAAATCTAATGAAGATGGGACCACTGTATCAATAGCTGCCATAAGAACGATCGGTCGAAAACTAGGTATTTGTATAAAAAAAACATTTTGTTTTTCAAGATATCTTGACCAAACTCGGCATTTATTAGTTTTACTATACTCCTCATATATAGGTAACATCCTATAAGGATCGGACGACTATATCATATAGCTGCCATAGAAACGATCGGTCGAAAATTAAGTTGTATGAAAAACATTTTGTTTATCAAGATATCTTGACCAAACTCGGCATTTATTAGGTTAACTATGCTCCTCATATATATGTAAAATCTAATGAAGATTGGACCACTATATTATATAGCTGCCATAAGAACGATCGGTCGAAAACTAGGTATTTGTATAAAAAACATTTTGTTTTTCAAGATATCTTGACCAAACTCGGCATTTATTAGTTTTACTATACTCCTCATATATAGGTAACATCCTATAAGGATCGGACGACTATATCATATAGCTGCCATAGGAAGGATCGGCCGAAAATTCAGTTGTTGTATAAAAAAACATTTTGTTTTTGAAGATATCTTGACCAAACTCAGCATTTATTAGTTTTACTTTACTCCCCATCTATATGGAAAATCCTTTTATGATCGGACCACTATATCATATAGCTGCCATAGGAACGATCGGTCGAAAATTAAGTTGTTGTATGAAAAAACATTTTGTCTTTCAAGATATTTTGACCAAACTCGGCATTTATTAGTTTTACTATACTCCTCATATATAGGCAAAATCCTATACGACTTGGACGTATAGTTGCCATGGAAACGATCGGTCGAAAATTAAGTTGTTGAATAAAAAAGCACTTTATTTTTCAAGATATCTTGACCAAACTCGGCGTTAATTGGGTTTACTATAATCCTTATACATAGGCAAAATCCTATTAGGATGGAACCACTATATCATATAGCTGCCATATGAACGATCAGTCGAAAATTAGGTTGTTGTATGAAAAAACATTTTGTTTTTACGATATCTTGACCAAACTCGGCATTTATTAGTTTTCCTTTACTTCTCATCTATATGGTCAATCCTTTTAAGATCGGACCACTATATCATATAGCTGCCATAGGAACGATCGATCGAAAATTAAGTAGTTGTATGAAAAAGATATCTTGACCAAACTCGGCATTTATTAGTTTTACTTTGCTCCTCATCTATATGGACAAGACTTTTAAGATCGGACCACTATATCATATAGCTGCCATAGAAACGATCGGTCGAAAATTAAGTTGTTGTATGAAAAAACATTTTGTCTTTCAAGATATCTCGACCAAACTCGGCATTTATTAGTTTTACTATACTCTTCATATATAGGCAAAATCCTAAGACTGGACTGGACTATATCATATAGTGGCCATAGGAACGATCGGTCGAAAATTAAATTGTTGTATAAAAAAACATTTTGTTTTCAAGATATTTTGACAAAACTCGGAATTTATTAGGTTAACTATGCTCCTCATATATATGTAAAATCTAATGAAGATTGGACGACTACAACATATAACTGCCATAGAAACGATCGGTCGAAAATTAAGTTGTATGAAAAAACATTTTGTTTTTCAAGATATCTTGACCAAACTCGGCATTTATTAGTTTTACTTTACTCCTCATCTATATGGTCAATCCTTTAAGATCGGATCACTATATCATATAGCTGCCATAAGAAGTTGTATGAAAAAGATATCTTGACCAAACTCGGCATTTATTAGTTTTACTTTACTCCTCATCTATATGGTCAATCCTTTTAAGATCGGACCACTATATCATATAGCTGCCATAGAAACGATCGGTCGAAAATTAGGTTGTATAAAAAACATTTTGTTTTTCACGATATCTTGACCAAACTCGGCATTTATTAGTTTTACTTTACTTCTCATCTATGTGGTCAATCCTTTTAAGATCGGACCACTATATCATATAGCTGCCATAGGAACGATCGATCGAAAATTAAGTAGTTGTATGAAAAAGGTATCTTGACCAAATCGGCATTTATTAGTTTTACTTTACTCCTCATCTATATGGACAAAACTTTTAAGATCGGACCACTATATCATATAGCTGCCATAGAAACAATCGGTCGAAAATTAAAGTATATGAAAAAACATTTTGTCTTTGAAGATATCTTGACCAAACTCGGCATTTATTAGTTTTACTATACTCCTCATATAGGCAACATCCCATAAGGATCGGACGACTATATCATATAGCTGCCGGTCGAAAATTCAGTTTTTGTATAAAAAAACATTTTGTTTTTCAAGATATCTTGACCAAACTCGGCATTTATTAGTTTTACTATACTCCTCATATATAGGCAATATCCCATAAGGATCGGACGACTATATATCATATAGCTGCCACTGGAACGATCGATCGAAAAGTAACTTATTGTATGAAAAACCAAACTCGGCATTTATTAATTATACTATACTCCTCATATATATGCAACATCCTATAATTATCGGACGACTATATCATATAGCTGCCGGTCGAAATATAGTTGTTGTATAAAAAAACATTTTGTTTTTCAAGATATCTTGACCAAACTCGGCATTTATTAGTTTTACTTTACTCCCCATCTATATGGACAATCCTTTTATGATCGGACCACTATATCATATAGCTGCCGGTCGAAAATTCAGTTGTTGTATAAAAAACATTTTGTTTTTCAAGATATCTTGACCAAACTCGGCATTTATGTTATACTTTACTCCTCATATATAGGCAACATCCCATAAGGATCGGACGACTATATCATATAGCTGCCGGTCGAAAATTCAGTTGTTGTATAAAAAAACATTTTGTTTTTCAAGATATCTTGACCAAACTCAGCAGTTATTAGTTTTACTTTACTCCCCATCTATATGGACAATCCTTTTATGATCGGACCACTATATCATATAGCTGCCATAGAAACGATCGGTCGAAAATTAAGTTGTTGTATGAAAATACATTTTGGTTTTCAGGATATCTTGAACAAACTCGGCATGAATTAGTTTTACTTACTCCTATATATAGGCAACATCCTATAAGGATCGGACGTATATATATATAGCTGCCATAGGAACGATCGGTCGAAAATTAGGTTGTTGTATAAAAAACATTTTGTTTTCACGATATATTGACCAAACTCGGCATTTATTAGTTTTACTTTACTCCTCATCTATATGGTCAATCCTTTTAAGATCGGACCACTATATCATATAGCTGCCATAAGAAGTTGTATGAATAAGATATCTTGACAAAACTCGGCATTTATTAGTTTTACTTTACTCATCATCTATATGGACAAAACTTTTAAGATCTGACCACCATATCATATAGCTGCCGTATGAAAAAACATTTTGTCTTTCAAGATATCTTGACCAAACTCGGCATTAATTAGTTATACTGTACTCCTCATATATAGGCAACATCCTATAAGGATCGGACGACGATATCATATAGCTGCCATTGGAACGATCGATCGAAAATTAACTTATTGTATGAAAAAACATTTTGTTTTTCACGATATCTTGACCAAACTCGGCATTTATTACTCCTCATATATATGCAACATCCTATAATTATCGGACGACTATATCATATAGCTGCCGGTCGAAAATTCAGTTGTTGTATAAAAAAACATTTTGTTTTTCAAGATATCTTGACCAAACTCAGTATTTATTAGTTTACTTTGCTCCCATCTCTATGGACAATCCTTTTATGATCGGACCACTATATCATATAGCTGCCATAAAAACGATCGGTCGAAAATTAAGTTGTTGTATGAAAAAACTTTTGTCTTTCAAGATATCTCGACCAAACTCGGCATTTATTAGTTTTACTATATTCTTCATATATAGGCAAAATCCTATACGACTGGACGACTATATCATAAATGGCCATAGGAACGATCGGTCGAAAATTAAATTGTTGTATAAAAAAACATTTTGTTTTTCAAGATATTTGACCAAACTCGGAATTTATTAAGTAACTATGCTCCTCATATATATGTAAAATCTAATGAAGATTGGACGACTACATCATATAACTGCCATAGAAACGATCGGTCGAAAATTAAGTTGTATGAAAAAACATTTTGTTTTTCAAGATATCTTGACCAAATTCGGCATTTATTAGTTTTACTATACTCCTATATATAGGCAACTTCTTATAAGGATCGGACGAATATATATTATATAGCTGCCATAGGAACGATCGGTCGAAAATAAGGTTGTTGTATAAAAAACATTTTGTTTTTCACGATATCTTGACCAAACTCGGCATTTATTAGTTTTACTTTACTCCTCATCTATATGGTCAATCCTTTTAAGATCGGACCACTATATCATATAGCTGCCATAAGAAGTTGTATGAAAAAGATATCTTGACCAAACTCGGCATTTATTAGTTTTACTTTACTCCTCATCTATATGGACAAAACTTTTAAGATCGGACCACTATATCATATAGCTGCCATAGAAACGATCGGTCGAAAATTAAGTTGTGTATAAAAAAACATTTGTTTTTCAAGATATTTTGACCAAACTCGGCATTTATTAGGTTAACTTTGCGCCTCATATGTATGTAAAATCGAATGATGATTGGACCACTATATAATATAGCTGCAATAGGAAGGATCGGTCGAAAATTAGGTTGTGTATGAAAAAACATTTGTTTTTCAATATATCTTGACCAAACTCGGCATATGTTAGTGTTACTTTGCACCTCATCTATATGGAAAATCCTTTTAAGATCGGACCACTATATCATTTAGCTGCCTTAGAAACGATCGGTCGAAAATTAAGTATTTGTATAAAAAAACACTTTGTTTTTAATATAACTAGACCAAACTCGGCATTTATTAGTTTTACTTTACTCCCCATCTATATGGACAATCCTTTTAAGATCGGACCATTATATCATATAGCTGCCATAGAAACAATCGGTCGAAAATTAAGGTGTTGTATGAAAAAACATTTTGTTTATCAAGATATCTTGACCAAACTCGGTATTTATTAGGTTAACTATGCTCCTCATATATATGTAAAATCTAATGAAGATGGGACCACTATATCAAATAGCTGCCATAAAAACGATCGGTCGAAAACTAGGTATTTGTATAAAAAAAACATTTTGTTTTTCAAGATATCTTGACCAAACTCGGCATTTATTAGTTTTACTATACTCCTCATATATAGGCAACATCCTATAAGGATCGGACGACTATATCATATAGCTGCCATAGAAACGATCGGTCGAAAATTAAGTTGTATGAAAAAACATTTTGTCTTTCAAGATATCTTGACCAATTCGGCATTAATTAGTTATACTGTACTCCTCATATATAGGCAACATCCTATAAGGATCGGACGACGATATCATATAGCTGCCATTGGAACGATCGATCGAAAATTAACTTATTGTATGAAAAAAACATTTTGTTTTTCACGATATCTTGACCAAAACTCGGCATTTATTAGTTATACTATACTCCTCATATATAGGTAACATCCTATAAGGATCAGACGACTATATCATATAGCTGCCATAGAAACGATCGGTCGAAAATTAAAGTGTATGAAAAACACTTTGTCTTTGAAGATATCTTGACCAAACTCGGCATTTATTAGTTATACTATACTCCTCATATATAGGCAACATCCCATAAGGATCGGACGACTATATCATATAGCTGCCGGTCGAAAATTCAGTTGTTGTATAAAAAAACATTTTGTTTTTCAAGATATCTTGACCAAACTCGGCATTTATTAGTTATACTTTACTCCTCATATATAGGCAACATCCCATAAGGATCGGACGACTATATCATATAGCTGCCGGTCGAAAATTCAGTGTTGTATAAAAAAACATTTTGTTTTTCAAGATATCTTGACCAAACTCGGCATTTATTAATTTTACTTTACTCCCCATCTATATGGACAATCCTTTTATGATCGGACCACTATATCATATAGCTGCCGTAGAAACGATCGGTCGAAAATTAAGTTGTTGTATGAAAATACATTTTGGTTTTCAGGATATCTTGAACAAACTCGGCATGAATTATTTTTACTTTACTCCTATATATAGCAACATCCTATAAGGATCGGACGAATATATATTATATAGCTGCCATAGGAACGATCGGTCGAAAATTAGGTTTGTGTATAAAAAACATTTTGTTTTTCACGATATATTGACCAAACTCGGCATTTATTAGTTTTACTTTACTCCTCATCTATATGGTCAATCCTTTTAAGATCGGACCACTATATCATATAGCTGCCATAAGAAGTTGTATGAATAAGATATCTTGACAAAACTCGGCATTTATTAGTTTTACTTTACTCATAATCTATATGGATAAAACTTTTAAGATCTGACCACTATATCATATAGCTGCCGTATGAAAAAACATTTTGTCTTTCAAGATATCTTGACCAAACTCGGCATTAATTAGTTATACTGTACTCCTCATATATAGGCAACATCCTATAAGGATAGGACGACGATATCATATAGCTGCCATTGGAACGATCGATCGAAAATTAACTTATTGTATGAAAAAACATTTTGTTTTTCACGATATCTTGACCAAACTCGGCATTCATTAATTATACTATACTCCTCATATATATGCAACATCCTATAATTATCGGACGACTATATCATATAGCTGCCGGTCGAAAATTCAGTTGTTGTATAAAAAACTTTTGTTTTTCAAGATATCTTGACCAAACTCAGAATTATTAGTTTTACTTTACTCCCCATCTATATGGACAATCCTTTTAAGATCGGACCATATATCATATAGCTGCCATAGAAACAATCGGTCGAAAATTAAGGGTTGTATGAAAAAAAACATTTTGTTTAGCAAGATATCTTGACCAAACTCGGCATTTATTAGGTTAACTATGCTCTTCATATATATGTAAATCTAATGAAGATGGGACCACTATATCAAATAGCTGCCATAAGAACGATCGGTCGAAAACTAGGTATTTGTATAAAAAAAACATTTGTTTTTCAAGATATCTTGACCAAACTCGGCATTTATTAGTTTTACTATACTCTCATATATAGGTAACATCCTATAAGGATCGGACGACTATATCATATAGCTGCCATAGAAACGATCGGTCGAAAATTAAGTTGTATGAAAAAACATTTTGTCTTTAAGATATCTTGACCAAACTCGGCATTAATTAGTTATACTGTCTCCTCATATATAGGCAACATCCTATAAGGATCGGACGACGATATCATATAGCTGCCATTGGAACGATCGATCGAAAAATTAACTTATTGTATGAAAAAACATTTTGTTTTTCACGATATCTTGACCAAACTCGGCATTTATTAGTATACTCATACTCCTCATATATAGGTAACATCCTATAAGATCAGACGACTATATCATATAGCTGCCATAGAAACGATCGGTCGAAAATTAGTTGTGTATGAAAAAACATTTAGTCTTTGAAGATATCTTGACCAAACTCGGCATTTATTAGTTTTACTATACTCCTCATATATAGGCAACATCCCATAAGGATCGGACGACTATATCTATAGCTGCCGGTCGAAAATTCAGTTGTTGTATAAAAAAACATTTGTTTTTCAAGATATCTTGACCAAACTCGGCATTTATTAGTTATACTTTACTCCTCATATATAGGCAACATCCCATAAGGATCGGACGACTAATCATATAGCTGCCGGTCGAAATTCAGTTGTTGTATAAAAAAATATTTTGTTTTTCCAGATATCTTGACCAACTCAGCATTATTAGTTTACTTTACTCCCCATCATATGGACAATCCTTTTATGATCGGACCACTATATCATATAGCTGCCATAGAAACGATCGGTCGAAAATTAAGCTGTTGTATGAAAATACATTTGGTTTTCAGGATATCTTGAACAAACTCGGCATGTATTAGTTTTACTTTACTCCTATATATAGGCAACATCCTATAAGGATCGGACGAATAATATTATATAGCTGCCATAGGAACGATCGGTCGAAAATTAGGTTGTTGTAAAAAAACATTTTGTTTTTTCACGATATATTGACCAAACTCGGCATTTATTAGTTTTACTTTACTCCTCATCTATATGGTCAATCCTTTAAGATCGGACCACTATATCATATAGCTGCCATAAGAAGTTGTATGAATAAGATATCTTGACAAAACTCGGCATTTATTAGTTTTACTTTACTCATCACTTATATGGACAATCCTTTTATGATCGGAACACTATATCATATAGCTGCCATAAAAACGATCGGTCGAAAATTAAGTTGTTGTATGAAAAAACATTTTGTCTTTCAAGATATCTTGACCAAACTCGGCATTATTAGTTATACTGTATCCTCATATATAGGCAACATCCTATAAGGATCGGACGACGATATCATATAGCTGCCATTCGAACGATCGATCGAAAATTAACTTATGTATGAAAAAAACATTTTGTTTTTCACGATATCTTGACCAAACTCGGCATTTATTAATTATATATACTCCTCATATATATGCAACATCCTATAATTATTAGGACGACTATATCATATAGCTGCCGGTCGAAAATTCAGTTGTTGTATAAAAAAACATTTTGTTTTCAAGATATCTTGACCAAACTCAGTATTTATTAGTTTTACTTTACTCCCCATCTATATGGACAATCCTTTTATGATCGGACCACTATATCATATAGCTGCCATAAAAACGATCGGTCGAAAATTAAGTTGTTGTATGAAAAAACATTTTGTCTTTCAAGATATCTCGACCAAACTCGGCAGTTATTAGTTTTACTATATTCTTAATATATAGGCAAAATCCTATACGACTTGGACGACTATATCATAAATGGCCATAGGAACGATCGGTCGAAAATTAAATTGTTGTATAAAAAAACATTTTGTTTTTCAAGATATTTGACCAAACGGAATTTATTAGGTAACTATGCTCTCATATATATGTAAAATCTAATGAAGATTGGACGTCTACATCATATAACTGCATAGAAACGATCGGTTAAATTAAGTTGTATGAAAAACATTTTGTTTTTCAAAGATAATATAAAAAGATATGTATAAAAAACATTTTGTTTTTCCACGATATCTTGACCAAAACTCGGCATTTATTAGTTTACTTTACTCCTCATCTATATGGTCAATCCTTTTAAGATCGGACCACTATATCATATAGCTGCCAAAGAAGTGTATGAAAAAAGATATTTGACCCAAACTTGGCATTTATTAGTTTTACTTTACTCCTAATCTATATGGACAAAACTTTTAAGATCGGACCACTATATCATATAGCTGCCATAGAAACGATCGGTCGAAAATTAAGTTGTGTATAAAAACATTTTGTTTTTCAAGATATTTGACCAAACTCGGCATTTATTAGGTTACTTTGCGCCTCATATGTATGTAAATCGGAATGATGATTGGACCACTATATAATATAGCTGCCATAGGAAGGATCGGTCGAAAATTAGGTTGTGTATGAAAAAACATTTTGTTTTTCAATATATCTTGACCAAACTCGGCATTTATTAGTTTTACTTTACTCCCCATCTATATGGACAATCCTTTTAAGATCGGACCATTATATCATATAGCTGCCATAGAAACAATCGGTCGAAAATTAAGGTGTTTGAATGAAAAAACATTTGTTTATCAAGATATCTTGACCAAACTCGGCATTTATTAGGTAACTATGCTCCTCATATATATGTAAAATCTAATGAAGATGGGACCACTATATCAAATAGCTGCCATAAGAACGATCGGTCGAAAACTAGGTATTGTATAAAAAAACATTTTGTTTTTCAAGATATCTTGACCAAACTCGGCATTTATTAGTTTTACTATACTCCTCATATATAGGTAACATCCTATAAGGATCGGACGACGACTATATATATAGCTGCATAGAAACGATCGGTCGAAAATTAAGTTGTATGAAAAAACATTTGTCTTTCAGATATCTTGACCAAAACTCGGCATTAATTAGTTATACTGTACTCCTCATATATAGGCAACATCCTATAAGGATCGGACGACGATATCATATAGCTGCCATTGGAACGATCGATCGAAAATTAACTTATTGTATGAAAAAACATTTGTTTTTCACGATATCTGACCAAATCGGCATTTTATTAGTTATACTATACTCCTCATATATAGGTAACATCCTATAAGGATCAGACGACTATATCATATAGCTGCCATAGAAACGATCGGTCGAAAATTAAAGTGTATGAAAAAACATTTTGTCTTTGAAGATATCTTGACCAAACTCGGCATTTATTAGTATACTTTACTCCTCATATATAGGCAACATCCATAAGGATCGGACGACTATATCATATAGCTGCGGTCGAAAATTCAGTTGTTGTATAAAAAACCATTTCGTTTTTCAAGATATCTTGACCAAACTCAGCATTTATTAGTTTTACTTTACTCCCCATCTATATGGACAATCCTTTTATGATCGGACAACTAATCATATAGCTGCATAGAAACGATCGGTCGAAAATTAAGTTGTTGTATGAAAATACATTTTGGTTTTCAGGATATCTTGAACAAACTCGGCATGTATTAGTTTTACTTTACTCCTATATAGGCAACATCCTATAAGGATCGGACGAATATATATTATATAACTGCCATAGGAGAGATCGGTCGAAAATTAAGTGTTGTATAAAAACATTTTGTTTTTCAAGATATATTGACCAAACTCGGCATTTATTAGTTTACTTTACTCCTCATCTATATGGTCAATCCTTTTAAGATCGGACCACTATATCATATAGCTGCCATAAGAAGTTGTATGAATAAGATATCTTGACAAAACTCGGCATTTATTAGTTTTACTTTACTCATCATCTATATGGACAAAACTTTTAAGATCTGACCACTATATCATATAGCTGCCATAGAAACGATCGGTCAAAAATTAAGTTGTGTATAAAAAAACATATTGTTTTTCAAGATATTTGACCAAACTCGGCATTTATTAGGTTAACTTTGCGCCTCAATGTATGTAAATCGAATGATGATTGTACCACATATCATATAGCTGCCATAGGAACGATCGGTCGAAAATTAAGTTGTGTATGAAAAAAATTTTGTTTTTCAATATATCTTGACCAAACTCGGAAATATTAGTGTTACTTTACACCTCATCTATATGGAAAATCCTTTTAGATCGGACCACTATATCATATAGCTGCCATAGGAACGATCGGTCGAAAATTAAGTTGTTCTATGAAAAAACATTTGGTTTTCAATATATCTTGACCAAACTCGGCATTTATTAGTTTACTTTACACTCATCTATAGGATAATCTTTTTAAGATCGGACCACTATATCAGATAGCTGCCATAGGAAGGATCGGTCGAAAATTAAGGTGTTGTATGAAAAAACATTTTGTTTTTCAAGATATCTTGACAAAACTCGGCATTTATTAGGTTAAGTATGCTCCTCAATATATGTAAAATCTAATGAAGATTGGACCACTATATCATATAGCTGCCATAAGAACGATCGGTCGAAAACTAAGTATGAAAAAAACATTTTGTTTCTAAAGATATCTTGACCAAACTCGGCATTTATTAGTTTTACTTTACTCCTCATATATAGGCAACATCTCATAAGCATCGGACGACTATATATCATATAGGGACATTGGAATATCGATCGAAAATTAACTTATTGTATGAAAAAAACATTTTGTTTTCACGATATCTTGACCAAACTCGGCATTTACTCCTCATATATAGGCAAATCCCATAAGGATCGGACGACTATATCATATAGCTGCCGGTCGAAAATTCAGTTGTTGTATAAAAAAACATTTTGTTTTTCAAGATATCTTGACCAAACTCGGCATTTATTAGGTTAACTATGCTCCTCATATATATGTAAAATCTAATGAAGATTGGACCACTATATCATATAGCTGCCATAAGAACGATCGGTCG
Organism: Drosophila americana; assembly: GCA_030788265.1. Lineage (NCBI taxonomy): Eukaryota > Metazoa > Arthropoda > Insecta > Diptera > Drosophilidae > Drosophila > Drosophila americana. The sequence continues at coordinate 408,055 of JAURSC010000040.1, read as the reverse complement.
AAAACTAAGTATTTGTATGAAAAAAATTTTGTTTTTAAAGATATCTTGACCAAAATCGGCATTTATTAGTTTTACTATACTCCTCATATAAATGCAACATCCTATAAGGATCGGACGACTATATCATATAGCTGCATAGGAAGGATCGGTCGAAAATTAAGTTGTTGGATAAAAAAACATTTTGTTTTTCAAGATATCTTGACCAAACTCGGCATTTATTAGTTTTACTATACTCCTCATATATAGGCAACATCCCATAAGGATCGGACGACTATATCATATAGCTGCCGGTCGAAAATTCAGTTGTTGTATAAAAAACATTTTGTTTTTCAAGATATCTTGACCAAGCTCGGCATTTATTAGTTATACTTTACTCTCATATATAGGCAACATCCCATAAGGATCGGACGACTATATCATATAGCTGCGGTCGAAAATTCAGTTGTTGTATAAAAAAACATTTTGTTTTTCAAGATATCTTGACCCAACTCGGCATTTATTAGTTTTACTATACTCCTCATATATAGGCAACATCCCATAAGGATCGGACGATATATATCATATAGCTGCCACTGGAACGATCGATCGAAAAGTAACTTATTGTATGAAAAAACCAAACTCGGCATTTATTAATTATACTATACTCCTCATATATATGCAACATCCTATAATTATCGGACGACTATATCATATAGCTGCCGGTCGAAAATTCAGTTGTTGTATAAAAAAACATTTTGTTTTTCAAGATATCTTGACCAAACTCAGTATTTATTAGTTTTACTTTACTCCCATCTATATGGACAATCCTTTTATGATCGGACCACTATATCATATAGCTGCCATAAAAACGATCGGTCGAAAATTAAGTTGTTGTATGAAAAAACATTTTGTCTTTCAAGATATCTCGACCAAACTCGGCATTTATTAGTTTTACATACTACTCTATATATAGGCAACATCCTATAAGGATCGGACGAATATATTATATAGCTGCCATAGGAACGATCGATCGAAAATTAACTTATGTATAAAAAACATTTTGTTTTTCAAGATATTTTGACCAAACTCGGAATTTATTAGGTTAACTATGCTCCTCATATATATGTAAAATCTAATGAAGATTGGACGACTACATCATATAACTGCCATAGAAACGATCGGTCGAAAATTAAGTTGTATGAAAAAACATTTTGTTTTTCAAGATATCTTGACCAAATTCGGCATTTATTAGTTTTACTATACTCCTATATATAGGCAACATCCTATAAGGATCGGACGAATATATATTATATAGCTGCCATAGGAACGATCGGTCGAAAATTAGGTTGTGTATAAAAAACATTTTGTTTTTCACGATATCTTGACCAAACTCGGCATTTATTAGTTTTACTTTACTCCTCATCTATATGGTCAATCCTTTTAAGATCGGACCACTATATCATATAGCTGCCATAAGAAGTTGTATGAAAAAGATATCTTGACCAAACTCGGCATTTATTAGTTTTACTTTACTCCTCATCTATATGGACAAAACTTTTAAGATCGGACCACTATATCATATAGCTGCCATAGAAACGATCGGTCGAAAATTAAGTTGTGTATAAAAAAAAATTTTGTTTTTCAAGATATCTTGACCAAACTCGAAATTTATTTAGTTAACTATGCTCCTAATATATACGTAAAATGTAATGAAGATTGGACCACTATATCATATAGCTGCCATTGGAACATCGGTCGAAAATTAAGTTGTTGTATGAAAAACAATTTGCTTTTCAAGATATCTTGAACAAACTCGGCATTTCTTAGTTTTACTTTACTCCTCATCTATATGGATAATCATTTAAGGATCGGACCACTATATCATATGGTTGCCATAGAAACAATCGGTCGAAAATTAAGGTGTTGTATAAAAAAACATTTGTTTTTCAAGATATCTTGACCAAACTCGGCATTTATTAGTTTTACTATACTCCTCATATATAGGTAACATCCTATAAGGATCGGACGACTATATAATATAGCTGCCATAGAAACGATCGGTCGAAAATTAAGTTGTATGAAAAAACATTTGTCTTTCAAGATATCTTGACCAAACTCGGCATTAATTAGTTATACTGTACTCCTCATATATAGGCAACATCCTATAAGGATCGGACGACGATATCATATAGCTGCCATTGGAACGATCGATCGAAAATTAACTTATTGTATGAAAAAACATTTTGTTTTCACGATATCTTGACCAAACTCGGCATTTATTAGTTATACTATACTCCTCATATATAGGTAACATCCTATAAGGATCAGACGACTATATCATATAGCTGCCATAGAAACGATCGGTCGAAAATTAAAGTGTATGAAAAAACATTTTGTCTTTGAAGATATCTTGACCAAACTCGGCATTTATTAGTTTTACTATACTCCTCATATATAGGCAACATCCCATAAGGATCGGACGACTATATCATATAGCTGCCGGTCGAAAATTCAGTTGTATAAAAAAAAATTTTGTTTTTCAAGATATCTTGACCAAACTCGGCATTTATAGTTATACTTTACTCTCATATATAGGCAACATCCATAAGGATCGGACGACTATATCATATAGCTGCCGGTCGAAAATTCAGTTGTTGTGTAAAAAAACATTTTGTTTTTCAAGATATCTTGACCAAACTCGGCATTTATTAGGTTAACTATGCTCTCATATATATGTAAAATCTAATGAAGATTGGACCACTATATCATATAGCTGCCATAAGAACGATCGGTCGAAAACTAAGTATTTGTATGAAAAAAACATTTTGTTTTTAAAGGTATCTTGACCAAAATCGGCATTTATTAGTTTTACTATACTCCTCATATATATGCAACATCCTATAAGGATCGGACGACTATATCATATAGCTGCCATAGGAAGGATCGGTCGAAAATTAAGTTGTTGTATGAAAATACATTTTGGTTTTCAGGATATCTTGAACAAACTCGGCATGTATTAGTTTTTCTTTACTCCTATATATAGGCAACATCCTATAAGGATCGGACGAATATATATTATATAGCTGCTATAGGAACGATCGGTCGAAAATTAGGTTGTTGTATAAAAAACATTTGTTTTTCACGATATATTGACCAAACTCGGCATTTATTAGTTTTACTTTACTCCTCATCTATATGGTCAATCCTTTTAAGATCGGACCACTATATCATATAGCTGCCATAAGAACTTGTACGAATAAGATATCTTGACAAAACTCGGCATTTATTAGTTTTACTTTACTCATCATCTATATGGACAAAACTTTTAAGATCTGACCACTATATCATACAGCTGCCATAGAAACGATCGGTCGAAAATTAAGTTGTGTATAAAAAACATTTTGTTTTTCAAGATATTTTGACCAAACTCGGCATTTATTAGGTAAACTTTGCGCCTCATATGTATGTAAAATCGAATGATGATTGTACCACTATATCATATAGCTGCCATTGGAACATCGGTCGAAAATTAAGTTGTTGTATGAAAAACAATTTGCTTTTCAAGATATCTTGAACAAACTCGGCATTTCTTAGTTTTACTTTACTCCTCATCTATATGGACAAAACTTTTAAGATCGGACCACTATATCAGATATCTGCCATAGGAAGGATCGGTCGAAAATTAAGGTGTTGTATGAAAAAACATTTTGTTTTTCAAGATATCTTGACCAAACTCGGCATTTATTAGGTTAAGTATGCTCCTCATATATATAAAATCTAATGAAGATTGGACCACTATATCATATAGCTGCCATTAGAACGATCGGTCGAAAACTAAGTATTTGTATGAAAAAAAACATTTGTTTCTAAAGATATCTTGACCAAACTCGGCATGTATTAGTTTTACTTTACTCCTCATATATAGGCAGCATCTCATAAGGATCGGACGACTATATATCATATAGCTGACATTGGAACTATCGATCGAAAATTAACTTATTGTATGAAAAAACATTTTGTTTTCACGATATCTTGACCAAACTCGGCATTTATTAGTTATACTTTACTCCTCATATATAGGCAACATCCCATAAGGATCGGACGACTATATCATATAGCTGCCGGTCGAAAATTCAGTTGTTGTATAAAAAACATTTTGTTTTTCAAGATATCTTGACCAAACTCGGCATTTATTAGGTTAACTATGCTCCTCATATATATGTAAAATCTAATGAAGATTGGACCACTATATCATATAGCTGCCATAAGAACGATCGGTCGAAAACTAAGTATTTGTATGAAAAAACATTTTGTTTTTAAAGGTATCTTGACCAAAATCGGCATTTATTAGTTTTACTATACTCCTCATATATATGCAACATCCTATAAGGATCGGACGACTGTATCATATAGCTGCCATAGGAAGGATCGGTCGAAAATTAAGTTGGTGTATAAAAAAACATTTTGTTTTTCAAGATATCTTGACCAAACTCAGCATTTATTAGTTTTACTTTACTCCCCATCTATATGGACAATCCTTTTATGATCGGACCACTATATCATATAGCTGCCATATGAACGATCGGTCGAAAATTAAGTTGTTGTATGAAAAAACATTTTGTTTTTCAAGATATCTTGACCAAACTCGGCATTTATTAGTTTTACTATACTCCTCATATATAGGCAAAATCCTGTACGACTTGGACGACTATTACATATAGTTGCCATAGGAACGATCGGTCGAAAATTAAGTTGTTGAATAAAAAAACACTTTATTTTTCAAGATATCTTGACCAAACTCGGCGTTAATTGGTTTTACTATAATCCTTATATATAGGCAAAATCCTATTAGGATGGAACCACTATATCATATAGCTGTCATAGAAACGATCGGTCGAAAATTAAGTTGTTGTATGAAAAAACATTTTGGTTTTCACGATATCTTGACCAAACTCGGCATTTATTAGTTTTACTCTACTCCTATATATAGGAAACATCCCATAAGGATCGGACGACTATATATTATACAGCTGCCATAGGAACGATCGTTCGAAAATTAGGTTGTTGTATGAAAAAACATTTTGTTTTTCACGATATCTTGACCAACTCGGCATTTATTAGTTTTACTTCACTCCTCATTTATATGGACAAAACTTGTAAGTTCGGACCACTATATCATATAGCTGCCATAGGAACGATCGGACGAAAATTATGTTGTTGTATGAAAAAACATTTTGTTTTTCAAGATATTTTGACCAAACTCGGAATTTATTATGTTAACTATGCTCCTCATATATATGTAAAATCTAATGAAGATTGGACGACTATATCATATAGCTGCCATAGAAACGATCGTTCGAAAATTAAGTTGTATAAAAAAATAATTTTTTTTCAAGATATCTGACCAAACTCGGCATTTATTAGTTTTACTTTACTTCTCATCTATATGGTCAATCCTTTTAAGATCGGACCACTATATCATATAGCTGCCATAGGAACGATCGATCGAAAATTAAGTATTTGTATGAAAAAGATATCTTGACCAAGCTCGGCATTTATTAGTGTTACTTACTCCTCATCTATATGGACAAAACTTTTAAGATCGGACCACTATATCATATAGCTGCCATAGAAACGATCGGTCGAAAATAAGTATTTGTATGAAAAAACACTTTGTTTTTAAGATATCTAGACCAAACTCGGCATTTATTAGTTTTACTTTACTCCCCATCTATATGGACAATCCTTTTAAGATCGGACCACTATATCATATAGCTGCCATAGGAAGGATCGGTCGAAAATTAAGTTGTTGCATGAAAAAACATTTTGTTTTTCAAGATGTCTTGACCAAACTCGGGGCTTATTGGTTTACTATAATCCTTTTATCTAGGCAAAAAGCCTATTAAGATGGGACCACTATATCAGATAGCTGCCATAGGAACGATCGGACGAAAATAAAGTTTTTGTATGAAAACATTTTGTCTTTAAAGCTATCTTGACCAAACTCGGAATTTATTAGTTTTACTTTACTCCTCATCTATATGGACAATCCTTTTAAAATCGGACCACCATATCATATAGTTTCCATAGGACGATCGGTCGAAAATTAAGCATTTGTATGAAAAAACATTTTGTTTTTCAAGATATCTTGACCAAACTTGGCATTTATTAAGTTAACTATGCTCCTCATATGTATGCCAAATTCTATTAGGATCGGACTACTTATCATATAGCTGATATAGGAACGATCGCTCAAAATTATGTTGTGTATGAAAAAACATTTTGTTTTCAAGATATCTTGCCCAAACTCGGCATGTATAGTTTACTATACTCCTCATATATAGGCAAAGTCCTGTTAAGATCGGACCACTCTATCATATAGCTGTCATAGGAACGATCGTTCGAAAATTAAGTTGTTGTATGAAAAACATTTTATTTTTCAAGATATCTTGACCAAACTCGGTATCTATTAGGTTTACTGTGCTCCCCATATATATGTAAAATCGAAATCATATAGCTGCCATAGGAACGATCGGTCGAAAATTAAGTTGTTATATGAAAAAACATTTTGTTTTTCAAGATATCTTTACCAAACTCGGCATTTATTAGTTTTACTTTACTCCTCATCTATATGGACAATCCTTTTAAGATCGGACCACAATATCATATAGCTGCCATAGGAACGATTGGTCGAAAATTAAGTATTTGTATGAAAAAACATTTTGTTTTCAGTATATCTTGACCAAACTTGGCATTTATTAAGTTAACTATGCTCCTCATATATATGAAAAATCTAATGAAGATTGGACCACTATATCATATAGCTGCCATAGAACGATCGGTCGAAAGTTAAGTTGTATGAAAAAACATTTTGTTTTTTAATATATCTTGACAAAACTCGGCATTTATTAGTTTTACTTTACTCCTCATATATGGGCAAAATCATATTAAGAGCGGACCATTATATCACATAGAAGCCATAGGAACGATCAGTAGAAAATTAAGTTTTTGTATGAAAAAACATTTTGTTTTTCAAGATATCTTGACCAAACTTGGCACTTATTAGTTTTACTTTACCCCTCATATATTTGCAAAATCCTATTAAGAGCGGACCAAAATATTATATAGCTGCCATAGGAACGATCGGTCGAAAATAAAGTCTTTGTATGAAACAACATTTTATTTTTCAAGATATCTTGACGAAACGAAGAATTTATTAGTTTTACTTTATTCCTCATACATTTGCAAAACCCTATTGAGATCGGAACACTATATCATATAGCTGCCTGAGGAGCGATCGGTCAAAAATTAAGTAAATGTATAAAAAAACTTTTTGTTTTTTTTAAGTTATCTTGACGAAACTCGGCATTTATTAGTTTTACTTTACTTCTCATATATATGCGAAATCATATTTAGATCGGACAACTATATCGCATTGCTGCCATAGGAACGATCGGTGAAAATTAAGTTTTTGTATGAAAAAAAAATTTGGTTTTTCAAGATATCTTGATTAAACTTGGCATTTATTAGTTTTACTTTACTCCTCATATATATGCAAAATCCTATTAAGAGCGGACCACTATATTATATAGCTGCCATAGGAACGATCGGTCGAAAATAAAGTCTTTGTATGAAACAACATTTTATTTTTCAAGATATCTTGACGAAACGAAGAATTTATTAGTTTTACTTTATTCCTCATACATTTGCAAAACCCTATTGAGATCGGACCACTATATCATATAGCTGCCTGAGGAGCGATCGGTCAAAAATTAAGTAATGTATAAAAAAAACTTTTTGTTTTTTTTTAAGTTATCTTGACCAAACTCGGCATTTATTAGTTTTACTTTACTCCTCATCTATATGGACTATCCTTTTAATATCGGACCACTATATCATACAGCTGACATAGGAAAAATCTAATGAAGATTGGACCACTATATCATATAGCTACCATAGGAACGATCGGTCAAAAATTAAGTTTTTGTATGAAAAAACATTTTGTTTTTCAAGATATCTTGACCAAACTCGGCACTTATTAGTTTTACTTAACCCCTCATATATATGCAAAATCCTATAAAGAGCGGACCACTATATCATATAGCTGCCATAGGAACGATCGGTCGAAAATAAAGTCTTTGTATGAAACAACATTTTATCTTTCAAGATATCTTGACGAAACTAGGCATTTAATAGTTTTACTTTAGTCCTCATACATTTGCAAAACCCTATTGAGATCGGACCACTATATCATATAGCTGCCATAGGAACGATCGGTCAAAAATTAAGTTAATGTATAAAAAAACTTTTTGTTTTTTTAAGCTCGGCATTTATTAGATTTTACTTTACTCCTCATATATATGCAAAATCATATTAAGATCGGACAACTATATCACATTGCTGCCATAGGAACGATCGGTGAAAATTAACTTTTTGTATGATTAAACTCGGCGTTTATTAGTTTTACTTTACTCCTCATATATATGCAAAATCCTATTAAGAGCGGACCACTATATTATATAGCTGCCATAGGAGCATTCGATCGAAAATTAAGTTTTTATATAAAAAATCATTTTGTTTTTCAAGCAATCTTGGCCAAACTCGGCATTTATTAGTTTTAATTTACTCCTCATCTATATGGACTATCCTTTTAATATCGGACAACTATATCATACAACTGCCATAGGAAAAATCTAGTGAAGATTGGACCACTATATCATATAGCTACCATAGGAACGACCGGCCAAAAATTAAGTTTTGTATGAAAAAAAATTTTGTTTTTCAAGATATCTTGACCAAACTCGGCACTTATTAGTTTTACTTTACCCCTCATATATATGCAAAATGCTATTAAGAGCGGACCAGTATATTATATAGCTGCCATAGGAACGATCGGTCAAAAATTAAGTTATTGTATAAAAAAACTTTTTGTTTTTTTAAGATATCTTGACGAAACTCGGCATTTATTAGTTCTAACTTTACTTCTCATATATATGCAAAACCCTATTGAGATCGGACCACTATATCATATAGCTGCCATAAGTGCGATCGATCGAAAACCAGGTTCTTGATCAAAAACCTTTTTTGGTTATCAAAATATCTTGACCAAACTCGGAATTTACTATTTTCCTGGTATTTCTTAGATACGGGCAAAGCACAATGAGCGTTATAAAAAGGTTGGGTCTGCAAGGGTATTAGATCTTCGGCCTGCCGAAGATAGCCCTTCTTTCTCGTTTTAAATTATTTTTTTCATGTTTACTTTACATTTCGTATCGTACGTTACATGACTGCGCCCCTCGATGGGTTGGGCGGGAGGTTGGATGCAGTAAGTTGCATCGGGATTCGCGTTAAAGAAAATTAATTTCAAAATGTATTACTAGAGCACATTCACACACATTCGTCTCTTCTCAGGTCTGCTTCGAACGTGACTTTTCTCCTTGTTCTCAACACGGTCAATCAAGCCTTACACAGTATTGGATGTACCAGTCTGTTACAAGTCGGCCATCCTGACCATGAGCTCGTCCTCTATCTCAGATTTACATTTCACTTATAACTTCCACATTAATTTTAATAATACATCTTAGATTTAACAATATATTATATTTTGTTTTATATTATTATGTTGCGTATTTTAAAATTTAGTTTACTTATTATATCTATTTGGATTTAAGGATTTTAAGCTAATTGAGGTAATATCTTTGAGCAAAAATCTGTCATTTTTTTACACCTTTTCAATTATATATGGGCTCTTCTTGTTAGGTATCAATTTCCCTGTCGTACTATCAAAGTTTTTTACCATTTCATAATCCCCAACATTACATTTATTCGAATTTTTTCTTTTAAAATTATAATATTTTTCATTCTATTCTCTAATCTGCTCAAAATTTCGTTCACATACTGTATTTAACTGTCTCATTCCCTCTAACTTTTGCATTAATTCATCCCTAACCTCTCCTTTTTGCGCTAATCCAAATAATATATTTATAATATAATTATAATAGGCAAATGTTTGGTGCTACAATGTTGGGTTATATTGAATGTATACTCAAATTTTTCAATAATCCTATCCAAATGTTGTCCACTTTCAGGTTAGCTTTGCTATCATGGGCCCTTAACTTCCATTTAAGCGTTGCACTTGGCCATTCGTGCGGAGAACCCGTTGCAATTTTTATACCCTTGCAGAGGGTATTATAATTTTGTAGTGAAATATGTAACGCATAGAAGGAGACATCTCCGACCCCATAAAGTATATATATTCTTTATCAGCATCAATGCCGAGTCGATATAGCCATGTCCGTCTGTCCGTAAGTTGTTGTATGAAAAAACATTTTTTATATCAAGATATCTTGACCAAACTCGGCATTTATTAGTTTTACTATACTCATATGGCCTATATACCTAATATATAGGCCAAATCATATTAATATCAGACCACTATATCATATAGCTGGCATAGAAACGATCGGTCGAAAATTAAGTTATAAAATTAACGATATATTGACCAAATCGGCACTTATTAGTTTAAACATTCTACTTATATAAATTTAAAATCCTATCAACATCGGACCAAATCATCATAAGAGCGATCGGTCGAAAACCAGGTTTTTGATTAAAACCTTTTTTGGCTATCAAGATATCTTGACCAAACTCAGCATTTACTATTTTCCCGGTACTTCTTAGATACGAGCAGAGCACTATGAGCAAGGGTGTTATATCTTCGGCCTGCCGAAGATAGTCTTTCTTTTTCGTTTAGTTTTACTATGATCCTCATATATATGCAAACTTCTATTAAGATCGGACCACTATATCATATAGCTGCCATAGGAACGATCGGTCGAAAATTATGTTTTTGTATAAAAAGCATTTTGTTTATCAAGATATCTGGACCAAGCTCGGCATATATTAGTTTAACTACTTCTCATACACATGCAAAATCCTATTAAGATCGGACGACTATATCATATAGCTGCCATAGGAACGATCTGGTGAAAAGTAGATTTATGTATGAAAAAACATTTTTTTTCACGATATCTTGACCAAACTCGGCATTGATTAGTTTTATTATACTCCACATATATAGGCAAAGTCCTATTAAGATCGGACCATTATATCATATAGCTGATATAATGATCGGTCGAAAATTAAGTTGCGTGAAACTACATATTGTTGTTCAAGATATCTGGACCAAACTCGGAATTTATTAGGTTAACTATGCTCCTCATATATGTAGGGATGACCATTCGATGGTCTTCACAAGCACTTGAGTTCTTTATGTTCATATTATTTTATTTAGAGAAATTGGTAAACAAGCGTAAACTTATGATTATTGTACATTTTCCGACATGTATTTCAAAGACAACGAGCAACAGCGAACACATCTTTTCATTGACTCTTCTAGCTTAAAACTGAACTTCTCCTTCTTGTATTTTTATCGATAAATCTATCGTGGATTAAATATCCATAGCAGGGTTGCATATGATAAGTGATTTTATATTACCAAATGAGTATAATGCCAACATTATACTCGCCTGTTTAATTTAACTGATTGTAAGTTCGACCACTCCTAGTTCTGTTTCCAACTCCTACACTCGGCCATCCTGACTCTTCATTCGACCCGAATGACGACTCTTCTGTTAAATTAGCATTTGGCTCCCATTTTTTCATGTATTGTGCTACAGTTGTAGTTTTCCCTGGACCTTCGTGGTCGCCTACCTTTTCTACGTCATATCTACCATGGTTTTGAATCTTTACTATTTTATATGGACCAAAGAATTTAGGTTTCAATTTTAAACCAGTACCATACTGTGTTCTCTTAATGGCTACAAGTTCGTTTATTTTATAATTGGACTCTTTTTTGCGATGTTTATTAAAAGATTTTCGGTTTTCCTGCTGTATTTTTGCTATATTTTGCCGCGCTTCTTTACGAACTTCTTCTCTTTCGTTACTTAGCTCCTCTATAGCAGCTTCTTCTAATAGTTCTTGCAAGTCCGATATTCTTTTAAGTTTCATCTCCACACCAGTCAACAATCTAAACGGTGAAACTTTAGTGCTTCTTGGCGGCGTACTGTTGATTGTTTGTTGAACGATATCAATATGCTTATACCAGCTACAAGGATTTTCACGACATAGTTTAGACAACATTGGTACTACGATTTTGTGGATACGTTCTACCTGGCCGTTTCCTCTTGGAACTCCTGTAGCTATCGTAAGATGCTGTATACCTTCTGTTTCACAGAACTCCTTGAACAAGTTTGAAACGAAAGCTGCACCCCTATCTGATATTATGCGCTTAGGATTTCCAAACACTGCTGCCTGCCGTCTTAGTCGATCTACAACTCCTTCTGCGGTGGTATTTTTTGTTGGATAGAGCCAAACAAATTTTGAAAACGCATCGACTATCACTAGAATATAGTTATAGCTTTTACTTGTCTGTTCTATTGGACCGACATGATCCACATGGTACGTGCCTAAGGGCTTGTCTTCTTTGTCAATTGGTGCCAAAAACCCTTCTTTCTTGCCTGATTTGCTCTCAGATATTATGCATTCTACGCAACTTTTTACAATTTTTGGCACTTTTGACGATAGCTGCGGAATATAGAATGTCTTCTCGATTGCTTCTTGAGTTCGTTTCGCTGAGAAATGCCCTTGCTTGTGTGCAATTCTTATGATTTCGTCTTCCATCAGCGATGGCCCTACTATAAGTTCCTTGATGGGATCCTTGTATAAAATACCATGCCTAACATAAAAATCTTCGTATGTGCTACAATCCAAAACAGTTAGCACCGCTCGGACCCAATCATCTCTCGCTTGTGCTTGCTGCAATCTGTGCTGCAGTGAGTCTTCAAGCATAAGACAGGATACGCGGCTTAAAGCATCAACATGCCTCATTTTGCTGCCATTTCGATGCTCAATACTGTAGTCAAAATCTTGAAGGAAGAGTGCCCAACGCGAGACTCTCAATGGAATAACTCCACGTTTTTCATGGTCAAAGCGAAAGCGTTACAGTCGGTCACAATCTTAAATTTTATGCCAAGTAAGTAAACGCGCCACTTTTTCAAGGCCTCGACTATAGCCAGCACCTCAAGCTCATAAGAATGATACTTCTCTTCTGAGGGTTTTGTTTTCCGACTTAAATATTGAATTGGATGCAACAATTGATCGTCCGAGTCTTTTTGCAAGAGTACACCACCATAACCATTCATTGAGGCGTCCGTATGCACTTCAGTCTGGGCTTTCGGATTATATAATCGCAATACTGGAGTACTAACTAATGCTGATTTTAATTGCTTGAATGCGACGAGTTGTTCTTCATCAACATTAAATTGCACGTCTTTCCGTAACAAATCGGAGAGCGGTTTGGCTATCAGCGCATAGTCTTCTACAAAACGCCTAAAGTACGATGTTAATCCGAGAAAACGCTGCAAACTCTTTCGGTCATGCGGTATAGGAAAATTTTGAACTGCCTGGGTTTTTCTTACAGATGGTCTTATTGTGCCTCCCTGTATAACGTACCCTAAAAAGTCAATTTCCTTCATGAGAAACTGGCACTTGCTCCACTTAATACGCAAGTTAAACTCTGCTGCTCTGTCCAGTACGCGCTTTAACTTTTGGATACCTTCATCTATATCCTTGGAGGGAATTATAAGATCATCCATATAAGTTACGACTGTACCATCTTGTACCAGATCTACAAGAATTGCATGAATGAATCTGGAAAATACAGCTGGGGAGTTCGATATTCCAAAAGGGACGAACAGGAATTCATATTGCCCTGCACTTGTTACAAATGATGTAAATTTTCTCGAATTTGGCTCAATTGGAACATGAAAAAATCCGTTTGCGAGATCAAGTGTAGTAAACACACTTTGGCCCTGCAATCTCTCAATCACATCGTCTATTAAGGGCATTGGAAAATTGTCCCTCGCGATCTTTTCGTTTAAACGCGTGTAGTCACAGCACAATCTTTTGGTACCATCTTTTTCGGAACGAGGACAACAGGAGATGCATACTCCGATGTACTTGGCTGTATTATCTTTTCTTCTAACCAAGTTTTGATTTGCGAATCGACAATAGACTTGTCCGCATCATCATTTAACAAAATTTTCATTTCAATTGGACATTTCTTCTTCATTTCAGGTGAATAGTTTTTAATTATTGCTTGAACTGCGTCTGCAACAGGTTTTTCTAAGTGATGTAGATCGATCTCAGCCTCCTGATTTTCTGCAAAAAAACATACATCTTTGAATTCTTGTAAAAGCTCTATGTCTGGCTTCTTATTTTCGACAGTATCTTCTGTTATTGTTGATGTCTTGTCAATTACTCTCTCGTTTGCATTGTCCTTCACTTTGGGTCGAAATTCTACAAAATTTTCCGATACTATTAAGTCCGCTTGCTTCAATACGCTGTTTCCTATTACAGCTGAGTATTGGATGTCGTCTCTGCTCGTAACATGAAAGGTTATATCCAGTAAGATACCATCAACTTCGACTTGAGTGACAAAGCTTCCCAGTGTATTTAGCTCACTATTACAGATACCAACAAGACACTGTTTTTCATTATTCAGTTCAACTTTTCCTAGCTCTTTAAGGATATCATCGCGTATCAGACAGAGGTCACAGCCTGTATCGATTAATGCAGAGAAGCATATGTTCTTACAAGACAACTCCTTAAAAATGCATTTTCCACTACTGTTAGCCTTGTTTATCATCGTGTTCGCATTTTTGCCTTCTTTCTTCTCCACTGCACGCGATCCTGAACAGTTAGCTGCCTTATGCCCTGGTTGAGCACACTTGTAACATTTTATTGGCTGTCTACATTCTCTGGCTCTGATGGATCGCCGCATTTGAAACATTTCTTAATTCGTTCTTTATTCAAGTCAGGTTTCTTTTCTTCGGTATCGTTATGCATCCTACCCGTATTAGACGCTTGAGGGCGACTACTACGGATTTTCTCATATACCTTGATTTGTTCTTTTAGTTGCTGCAGAGTCTTGGCCTGATACAGATTACTTTTGTTACTCCTCGAGTCAGGTATTCCCTCAATAAAATATTCTATCAGGCTTGAGTCATCCAGGTTAAGAGGTCCGCCAATTTCCATAAGGCTATACAGATATTCTATATAATCTTCACCTTGACGCTTACGCCTATTCCGCAACATGCGGTGGACGTCTATTGATGAAACTACCGTCCCAAATTCTTCCAATAGCGCTTGCTTTAAAGATATCCAATCTGAAATTCCATGCTGACTGCGCACGAATAATTTTGCTGCACCTTTTAGTAATTGCTTTGAGTAAATAAATTTCTGAAGGTCGTTCCACTGCACTGCCAAAGCGTTATCTTCAAATTCATGAATCCATTTTTCAACAGCTGGTTGATTTGACCCATTGAATTGCGAGAGTGAATCTTCAATGTCGCGTAATGTAAACGTTGTTCGGACTATCTGCATTGGTGAGCTTTGACGAGTATGAGCCGACCCAGTATCGTCATACTCAGATTCATTATCGTCAACCTGCAACCCATAATATTCTAAAAGTCGGTCTTGCAAAGTTTGCTTTCTACCTGTTGTTACCAAACTAAGTGCCGATATCTTTTCTTTTAATACGTTAACTCTTAACGCCAAAATTTCGTCTCTGTTCATTTTGTTATCGTCGTTGCTCGCTTTTCACAATGCTTAAAATTGAATCTTACAAATAAACAATTCAATGTACTTAACTTAATGGTATAAGTAATTAAGCTCTTATGAATCAAATTTTAGTTTTTTTTTTTTTCCAGCAACTTTAGAAATTATTAAATTATTATATTCGTCTGTCTTAACTTATACTTTTACTTTGTGTTTGTATACACTTAATTTCTTCTTTGTTATAATTTGATTCTTTGAAAATTTTTTACTGATTTAACACTCTTTACTCAACAACTAGTTAATTATTTTCATATAATGATGAAATAACATACTCTGTTGTTGATCTGTAACTTGATACACCCTGTGATCATCGTTGTCGTGTTGAAGCACGTTCCAGTCACACGCTCTTTTATTGAAAGATTCCGCGCTCTTCGCTCTTCGCCTCTTTGATCGGCAACTTCTTATTTCATCACGAAGTGAAAATTTTGCGCTATCCAGCCTTTGCTACGCAGAATTTGAAACATCGCCTTCTCGCTTGCGCTTATCGACCACTGTCACGCAATACACGACTGTTTGTCGTCTTATTTCATCACGAAGTGAAAATTTTGCGCTATCCAGCCTTTGCTACGCAGAATTTAAAACATCGCCTTCTCGCTTGCGCTTATCGACCACTGTCACGCAATACACGACTGTTTGTCTCGCTCTTACTAGAGCTCTCTAGGCATACTTCGCCGCTGTCGCCATTAATCCTAGACGATTCTTGACTCTTTCCATTTTTTCCAGGGCATTCCAATTTTAATGAATTTTCATGCACCCGCTTCGTTTTATGCTCCGATTAATAGTCTTGCATACGTTTGTACTCGTTGATCAATTTACGAATTTCACAATTTCTGTCTATCCCACTTCTGACACAAATTTGTAGGGATGACCATTCGATGGTCTTCACAAGCACTTGAGTTCTTTATGTTCATATTATTTTATTTAGAGAAATTGGTGAACAAGCGTAAACTTATGATTATTGTACATTTTCCGACATGTATTTCAAAGACAACGAGCAACAGCGAACACATCTTTTCATTGACTCTTCTAGCTTAAAACTGAACTTCTCCTTCTTGTATTTTTATCGATAAATCTATCGTGGATTAAATATCCATAGCAGGGTTGCATATGATAAGTGATTTTATATTACCAAATGAGTATAATGCCAACAATATACTCGCCTGTTTAATTTAACTGATTGTAAGTTCGACCACTCCTAGTTCTGTTTCCAACTCCTACATATATATGAAAAATCTAATGAAGATTGGACCACTATATCATATAGCTGCCATAGGAACGATCGGTCAAAAATTAAGTTAATGTAAAAAAATCTGTTGTTTTTTTAATAAATCTTGATGAAACTCGGCATTTGTTAGTTTTACTTTACTCCTCATATATATGCAAAATCATATTAAGATCGGACCACTATATAACATAGCTGGCATAGGAACGATCGGTCGAAAATTAAGTTGTTGTATGAAAAAACATTTTATTTTTCAAGATATCTGGACTAAACTCGGCATTTAATAGTTTTACTATACTCCTCATATATATGCAAAACCCTATTAAGATCGGACCACTATATCATATAGCTACCATAGGAACGATCGGTCGAAAATTAAGTTTTTGTATGAAAAAACATTTTGTTTTTCAAGATATCTTGACCAAACTCAGCATTTATTATTTTTACTATGCTTCTCATATATATGAAAATTCCTATTAAGATCGGACCACTATATCATATAGCTGCCATAGGAACGATCGATCGAAAAGTAAGTTTTATATGAAAAAACATTTTGTTTATCAAGATATCTTGACCTTACTCGACATTTATTAGGTTTCCTAAGCTCCTCATAAACCCTATTAAGATCGGACCACTATATCATATAGCTGCCATAGGAACGATCGGTCAAAATTAAGTTAATGTATAAAAAACATTTTGTTTTTTTTAAGATATCTTGACGAAACTCGGCATTTATTAGTTTTACTTTACTCCTCATACATTTGCAAAACCCTATTAAGATCGGACCACTATATCATATAGCTGCCATAGGAACGATCGGTCAAAAATTAAGTTAATGTAAAAAAATCTGTTGTTATATTAATATATCTTGATGAAACTCGGCATTTGTTAGTTTTACATTAATCCTCATATATATGCAAAATCATATTAACATCGGACCACTATATAACATAGCTGGCATGGGAACGATCGGTCGAAAATTAAGTTGTTGTATGAAAAAACATTTTATTTTTCAAGATATATTGACCAAACTTGTATTTTATTAGTTTTACTATACTCCTCATATATATGCAAAATCCTTTTAGGATCGGACCACTACATCATATAGCTGCAATGGGAACGATAGGTCGAAAGTTAAGTTGTATGTAAAAACATTTTGTTTTTCAAGATATCTTGACCAATATCGGCATTTATAATATATATATATACTCCTATACTCCTCACATTATTAAGATCGGACCACTATATCATATAGCTGTTGTATGGAAAAATTTTATGTTTTTCACGATATATTGACCAAACTCGGCATTTATTAGTATACCTATGCTTGTTATATATATACAAAATCCTATCAACATCGGTCCACAATATCATATAGTTGGCATAAGTGCGATCGGTCGAAAACCAGGTTTTTGATCAAAAACAAAAACCGGCGTGCCAAAGATAGCCCTTCTTTCTCGTTTTAAATTATTTTTTTTTATGTTTACTTTAGATTTCGTGTCGTACGTTACACGACTGCGCCCCTCGATCGGTTGGGCGGGAGGTTGGATGCAGTTGCATCGGGACTCGCGTTAAAGAAAATTAATTTCAAAATGTATTACTAGAGCACATTCACACACATTCGTCTCTTCTCAGGTCTGCTTCGAATGTGACTTTTCTCCTTGTTCTCAACACGGTCAATCAAGTGATAAGTAAATAGCAGTGATTATTAACATCTGACCAGCAGCTGGCTGGACCCTTACATAGTATTGGATGTACCAGTCTGTTACAAGTCGGCCATCCTGACTATGAGATCGTCCTCCGTCTCAGATTTACATTTCACTTATAACTTCTACATTAATTTTAATAATACATCTTAGATTTAACAATATATTATATTTTGTCTTTTATATTATTATGTTGCGTATTTTAAATTTAGTTTACTTATTATGTCTATTTGGATTTAAGGATTTTAAGCTAATTGAGGTAATATCTTTGAGCAAAAATCTGTCATTTTTTTACACCTTTTCAATTATATATGGGCTCTTCTTGTTAGGTATCAATTTCCCTGCCGTACTATCAAAGTTTTTTACCATTTCATAATCCCCAACATTACATTTATTCGAATTTTTTTCTTTTAAAATTATAATATTTTTCATTCTATTCTATAATCTGCTCAAAATTTCGTTCACATACTGTATCTAACTGTCTCATTCCCTCTAACTTTTGCATTAATTCATCCCTAATCTCTCCTTTTTGCGCTAATCCAAATAATATATTTATAATATAATTATAATAGGCAAATGTTTGGTGCTACAATGTTGGGTTATATTGAATGTATACTCAAATTTTTCAATAATCCTATCCAAATGTTGTCCACTTTCAGGTTAGCTTTGCTATCATGGGCCCTTAACTTCCATTTAAGCGTTGCACTTGGCCATTCGATTGCGGAGAACCCGTTGCAATTTTTATATCCTTGCAGAGGGTATTATAATTTTGTAGTGAAATATGTAACGCATAGAAGGAGACATCTCCGACCCCATAAAGTATATATTCTTTATCAGCATCAATGCCGAGTCGATATAGCCATGTCCGTCTGTCCGTAAGTTGTTGTATGAAAAAACATTTTTTATATCAATCTTGACCAAACTCGGCATTTATTAGTTTTACTATACTCATATGGCCTATATACCTAATATATAGGCCAAATCATATTAATATCAGACCACTATATCATATAGCTGGCATAGAAACGATCGGTCGAAAATTAAGTTATAAAATTAACGATATATTGACCAAACTCGGCACTTATTAGTTTAAACATTCTACTTATATAAATTTAAAATCCTATCAACATCGGACCAAATCATCATAAGAGCGATCGGTCGAAAACCAGGTTTTTGATTAAAAACCTTTTTTGGCTATCAAGATATCTTGACCAAACTCAGCATTTACTATTTTCCCGGTACTTCTTAGATACGAGCAGAGAATTATGAGCAAGGGTGTTATATCTTCGGCCTGCCGAAGATAGTCTTTCTTTTTCGTTTAGTTTTACTATGATCCTCATATATATGCAAAATTCTATTAAGATCGGACCACTATATCATATAGCTGCCATAGGAACGATCGGTCGAAAATTATGTTTTTGTATAAAAAGCATTTTGTTTATCAAGATATCTGGACCAAACTCGGCATATATTAGTTTAACTACTTCTCATACACATGCAAAATCCTATTAAGATCGGACGACTATATCATATAGCTGCCATAGGAACGATCTGGTGAAAAGTAGATTTATGTATGAAAAAACATTTTTTTTTGACCAAACTCGGCATTGATTAGTTTTATTATACTCCACATATATAGGCAAAGTCCTATTAAGATCGGACCATTATATCATATAGCTGATATAATGATCGGTCGAAAATTAAGTTGCGTGAAACTACATATTGTTGTTCAAGATATCTGGACCAAACTCGGAATTTATTAGGTTAACTATGCTCCTCATATATGTAAGGATGACCATTCGATGGTCTTCACAAGCACTTGAGTTCTTTATTTAAAGATTTTCGGTTTTCCTGCTGTATTTTTGCTATATTTTGCCGCGCTTCTTTACGAACTTCTTCTCTTTCGTTACTTAGCTCCTCTATAGCAGCTTCTTCTAATAGTTCTTGCAAGTCCGATATTCTTTTAAGTTTCATCCCCACACCAGTCAACAATCTAAACGGTGAAACTTTAGTGCTTCTTGGCGGCGTACTGTTGATTGTTTGTTGAACGATATCGATATGCTTATACCAGCTACAAGGATTTTCACGACATAGTTTAGACAACATTGGTATTACGATTTTGTGGATACGTTCTACCTGGCCGTTTCCTCTTGGAACTCCTGTAGCTATCGTAAGATGCTGTATACCTTCTGTTTCACAGTACTCCTTGAACAAGTTTGAAACGAAAGCTGCACCCCTATCTGATATTATGCGCTTAGGATTTCCAAACACTGCTGCCTGCCGTCTTAGTCGATCTACAACTCCTTCTGCGGTGGTATTTTTTGTTGGATAGAGCCAAACAAATTTTGAAACGCGGCTGAAAGCATCAACATGCCTCATTTTGCTGCCATTTCGATGCTCAATACTGTAGTCAAAATCTTGAAGGAAGAGTGCCCAACGCGAGACTCTCAATGGAATAACTCCACGTTTTTTCATGGTCAAAGCGAAAGCGTTACAGTCGGTCACAATCTTAAATTTTATGCCAAGTAAGTAAACGCGCCACTTTTTCAAGGCCTCGACTATAGCCAGCACCTCAAGCTCATAAGAATTATACTTCTCTTCTGAGGGTTTTGTTTTCCGACTTAAATATTGAATTGGATGCAACAATTGATCGTCCGAGTCTTTTTGCAAGAGTACACCACCATAACCATTCATTGAGGCGTCCGTATGCACTTCAGTCTGGGCTTTCGGATTATATAATCGCAATACTGGAGTACTAACTAATGCTGATTTTAATTGCCTGAATGCGACGAGTTGTTCTTCATCAACTTTAAATTGCACGTCTTTCCGTAACAAATCGGAGAGCGGTTTGGCTATCAGCGCATAGTCTTCTACAAAACGCCTAAAGTACGATGTTAAACCGAGAAAACGCTGCAAACTCTTTCGGTCATGCGGTATAGGAAAATTTTGAACTGCCTGGGTTTTTCTTACAGATGGTCTTATTGTGCCTCCCTGTATAACGTACCCTAAAAAGTCAACTTCCTTCATGAGAAACTGGCACTTGCTCCACTTAATACGCAAGTTAAGCTCTGCTGCTCTGTCCAGTACGCGCTTTAACTTTTGAATACCTTCATCTATATCCTTGGAGGGAATTATAAGATCATCCATATAAGTTACGACTGTACCATCTTGTACCAGATCTACAAGAATTGCATGAATGAATCTGGAAAATACAGCTGGGGAGTTCGATATTCCAAAAGGGACGAACAGGAATTCATATTGCCCTGCACTTGTTACAAATGATGTAAATTTTCTCGAATTTGGCTCAATTGGAACATGAAAAAATCCGTTTGCGAGATCAAGTGTAGTAAACACACTTTGGCCCTGCAATCTCTCAATCACATCGTCTATTAAGGGCATTGGAAAATTGTCCCTCGCGATCTTTTCGTTTAAACGCCTGTAGTCACAGCACAATCTTTTGGTACCATCTTTTTTCGGAACGAGGACAACAGGAGATGCATGCTCCGATGTACTTGGCTGTATTATCTTTTCTTCTAGCCAAGTTTTGATTTGCGAATCGAGAATAGAATTGTCCGCATGTGATATGCGCCTTGGGCGTTCGAAAACTGGACGCTCATCATTTAACAAAATTTTTATTTCAATTGGACATTTCTTCTTCATTTCAGGTGAATAGTTTTTAATTATTGCTTGAACTGCGTCTGCAACAGGTTTTTCTAAGTGATGTAGATCGATCTCAGCCTCCTGATTTTCTGCAAAAAAACATACATCTTTGAATTCTTGTAAAAGCTCTATGTCTGGCTTCTTATTTTCGACAGTATCTTCTGTTATTGTTGATGTCTTGTCAATTACTCTCTCGTTTGCATTGTCCTTCACTTTGGGTCGAAATTCTACAAAATTTTTCGATACTATTAAGTCCGCTTGCTTCAATACGCTGTTTCCTATTACAGCTGAGTATTGGATGTCGTCTCTGCTCGTAACATGAAAGGTTATATCCAGTAAGATACCATCAACTTCGACTTGAGTGACAAAGCTTCCCAGTGTATTTAGCTCACTATTACAGATACCAACAAGACACTGTTTTTCATTATTCAGTTCAACTTTTCCTAGCTCTTTAAGGATATCATCGCGTATCAGACAGAGGTCACAGCCTGTATCGATTAATGCAGAGAAGCATATGTTCTTACAAGACAACTCCTTAAAAATGCATTTTCCACTACTGTTAGCCTTGTTTATCATCGTGTTCGCATTTTTGCCTTCTTTCTTCTCCACTGCACGCGATCCTGAACAGTTAGCTGCCTTATGCCCTGGTTGAGCACACTTGTAACATTTTATTGGCTGTCTACATTCTCTGGCTCTGATGGATCGCCGCATTTGAAACATTTCTTAATTCGTTCTTTATTCAAGTCAGGTTTCTTTTCTTCGGTATCGTTATGCATCCTACCCGTATTAGACGCTTGAGGGCGACTACTACGGATTTTCTCATATACCTTGATTTGTTCTTTTAGTTGCTGCAGAGTCTTGGCCTGATACAGATTACTTTTGTTACTCCTCGAGTCAGGTATTCCCTCAATAAAATATTCTATCAGGCTTGAGTCATCCAGGTTAAGAGGTCCGCCAATTTCCATAAGGCTATACAGATATTCTATATAATCTTCACCTTGACGCTTACGCCTATTCCGCAACATGCGGTGGACGTCTATTGATGAAACTACCGTCCCAAATTCTTCCAATAGCGCTTGCTTTAAAGATATCCAATCTGAAATTCCATGCTGACTGCGCACGAATAATTTTGCTGCACCTTTTAGTAATTGCTTTGAGTAAATAAATTTCTGAAGGTCGTTCCACTGCACTGCCAAAGCGTTATCTTCAAATTCATGAATCCATTTTTCAACAGCTGGTTGATTTGACCCATTGAATTGCGAGAGTGAATCTTCAATGTCGCGTAATGTAAACGTTGTTCGGACTATCTGCATTGGTGAGCTTTGACGAGTATGAGCCGACCCAGCATCGTCATACTCAGATTCATTATCGTCAACCTGCAACCCATAATATTCTAAAAGTCGGTCTTGCAAAGTTTGCTTTCTACCTGTTGTTACCAAACTAAGTGCCGATAACTTTTCTTTTAATACGTTAACTCTTAACGCCAAAATTTCGTCTCTGTTCATTTTGTTATCGTCGTTGCTCGCTTTTCACAATGCTTAAAATTGAATCTTACAAATAAACAATTCAATGTACTTAACTTAATGGTATAAGTAATTAAGCTCTTATGAATCAAATTTTAGTTTTTTTTTTTTTTCCAGCAACTTTAGAAATTATTAAATTATTATATTCGTCTGTCTTAACTTATACTTTTACTTTGTGTTTGTATAACTTAATTTCTTCTTTGTTATAATTTGATTCTTTGAAAATTTTTTACTGATTTAACACTCTTTACTCAACAACTAGTTAATTATTTTCATATAATGATGAAATAACATACTCTGTTGTTGATCTGTAACTTGATACACCCTGTGATCATCGTTGTCGTGTTGAAGCACGTTCCAGTCACACGCTCTTTTATTGAAAGATTCCGCGCTCTTCGCTCTTCGCCTCTTTGATCGGCAACTTCTTATTTCATCACGAAGTGAAAATTTTGCGCTATCCAGCCTTTGCTACGCAGAATTTAAAACATCGCCTTCTCGCTTGCGCTTATCGACCACTGTCACGCAATACACGACTGTTTGTCGTCTTATTTCATCACGAAGTGAAAATTTTGCGCTATCCAGCCTTTGCTACGCAGAATTTAAAACATCGCCTTCTCGCTTGCGCTTATCGACCACTGTCACGCAATACACGACTGTTTGTCGTCTTATTTCATCACGAAGTGAAAATTTTGCGCTATCCAGCCTTTGCTACGCAGAATTTAAAACATCGCCTTCTCGCTTGCGCTTATCGACCACTGTCACGCAAACACGACTGTTTGTCTCGCTCTTACTAGAGCTCTCTAGGCATACTTCGCCGCTGTCGCCATTAATCCTAGACGATTCTTGACTTTTTCCATTTTTTCCAGGGCATTCGAATTTTAATGAATTTTCATGCACCCGCTTCGTTTTATGCTCCGATTAATAGTCTTGCATACGTTTGTACTCGTTAATCAATTTACGAATTTCACAATTTCTGTCTATCCCACTTCTGACACCAAATTTGTAGAGATGACCATTCGATGGTCTTCACAAGCACTTGAGTTCTTTATGTTCATATTATTTTATTTAGAGAAATTGGTGAACAAGCGTAAACTTATGATTATTGTACATTTTCCGACATGTATTTCAAAGACAACGAGCAACAGCGAACACATCTTTTCATTGACTCTTCTAGCTTAAAACTGAACTTCTCCTTCTTGTATTTTTATCGATAAATCTATCGTGGATTAAATATCCATAGCAGGGTTGCATATGATAAGTGATTTTATATTACCAAATGAGTATAATGCCAACAATATACTCGCCTGTTTAATTTAACTGATTGTAAGTTCGACCACTCCTAGTTCTGTTTCCAACTCCTACATATATATGAAAAATCTAATGAAGATTGGACCACTATATCATATAGCTGCCATAGGAACGATCGGTCAAAAATTAAGTTAATGTAAAAAAATCTGTTGTTTTTTTAATATATCTTGATGAAACTCGGCATTTGTTAGTTTTACTTTACTCCTCAATCATATTAAGATCGGACCACTATATAACATAGCTGGCATAGGAACGATCGGTCGAAAATTAAGTTGTTGTATGAAAAAACATTTTATTTTTCAAGATATCTGGACTAAACTCGGCATTTATTAGTTTTACTATACTCCTCATATATATGCAAAACCCTATTAAGATCGGACCACTATATCATATAGCTACCATAGGAACGATCGGTCGAAAATTAAGTTTTTGTATGAAAAAACATTTTGTTTTTCAAGATATCTTGTCCAAACTCGGCATTTATTATTTTTACTATGCTTCTCATATATATGAAAATTCCTATTAAGATCGGACCACTATATCATATAGCTGCCATAGGAACGATCGATCGAAAATTAAGTTTTTATATGAAAAAACATTTTGTTTATCAAGATATTTTGACCAAACTCGACATTTATAAGGTTTACTAAGCTCCTCATATATATGCAAAACCCTATTAAGATCGGACCACTATATCATATAGCTGCCATAGGAACGATCGGTCAAAAATTAAGTTAATGTAAAAAAATCTGTTGTTATTTTAATATATCTTGATGAAACTCGGCATATTTAGAGAAATTGGTGAACAAGCGTAAACTTATGATTATTGTACATTTTCCGACATGTATTTCAAAGACAACGAGCAACAGCGAACACATCTTTTCATTGACTCTTCTAGCTTAAAACTGAACTTCTCCTTCTTGTATTTTTATCGATAAATCTATCGTGGATTAAATATCCATAGCAGGGTTGCATATGATAAGTGATTTTATATTACCAAATGAGTATAATGCCAACAATATACTCGCCTGTTTAATTTAACTGATTGTAAGTTCGACCACTCCTAGTTCTGTTTCCAACTCCTACATATATATGAAAAATCTAATGAAGATTGGACCACTATATCATATAGCTGCCATAGGAACGATCGGTCAAAAATTAAGTTAATGTAAAAAAATCTGTTGTTTTTTTAATATATCTTGATGAAACTCGGCATTTGTTAGTTTTACTTTACTCCTCAATCATATTAAGATCGGACCACTATATAACATAGCTGGCATAGGAACGATCGGTCGAAAATTAAGTTGTTGTATGAAAAACATTTTATTTTTCAAGATATCTGGACTAAACTCGGCATTTATTAGTTTTACTATACTCCTCATATATATGCAAAACCCTATTAAGATCGGACCACTATATCATATAGCTACCATAGGAACGATCGGTCGAAAATTAAGTTTTTGTATGAAAAAACATTTTGTTTTTCAAGATATCTTGTCCAAACTCGGCATTTATTATTTTTACTATGCTTCTCATATATATGAAAATTCCTATTAAGATCGGACCACTATATCATATAGCTGCCATAGGAACGATCGATCGAAAATTAAGTTTTATATGAAAAAACATTTTGTTTATCAAGATATTTTGACCAAACTCGACATTTATAAGGTTTACTAAGCTCCTCATATATATGCAAAACCCTATTAAGATCGGACCACTATATCATATAGCTGCCATAGGAACGATCGGTCAAAAATTAAGTTAATGTAAAAAAATCTGTTGTTATTTTAATATATCTTGATGAAACTCGGCATTTGTTAGTTTTACTTTAATCCTCATATATATGCAAAATCATATTAACATCGGACCACTATATAACATAGCTGGCATAGGAACGATCGGTCGAAAATTAAGTTGTATGAAAAAACATTTTATTTTTCAAGATATCTGGACTAAACTCGGCATTTATTAGTTTTACTATACTCCTCATATGCATGCAAAATCCTATTATGATCGGACCACTATACCATATAGCTGCCATAGGAACGATCGTTCGAAAATTAAGTTTTTGTATGAAAAAACATTTTGTTTTTCAAGATATCTTGATCAAACTCGGCATTTATTAGTTTTAGTTTACTCCTCATCTATATGGACAATCCTTTTAAGATCGGACCACTTTATCATTTACCTGCCATAGGAACGATCGGTCAAAAATTAAGTTAATGTAAAAAAATCTGTTGTTATTTTAATATATCTTGATGAAACTCGGCATTTGTTAGTTTTACTTTAATCCTCATATATATGCAAAATCATATTAACATCGGACCACTATATAACATAGCTGGCATAGGAACGATCGGTCGAAAATTAAGTTGTTGTATGAAAAAACATTTTATTTTTCAAGATATCTGGACTAAACTCGGCATTTATTAGTTTTACTATGCTCCTCATATGCATGCAAAATCCTATTATGATCGGACCACTATATCATATAGCTGCCATAGGAACGATGGGTCGAAAATTAAGTTTTGTATGAAAAAACATTTTGTTTTTTTAAGATATCTTGATCAAACTCGGCATTTATTAGTTTTAGTTTACTCCTCATCTATATGGACAATCCTTTTAAGATCGGACCACTTTACCATTTACCTGCCATAGGAACGATCGGTCAAAAATTAAGTGTTGTATGACAAAACATTTTGTTTTTCAAGATATATTGACCAAACTTGTATTTTATTAGTTTTACTATACTCCTCATATATATGCAAAATCCTTTTAGGATGGGACCACTACATCATATAGCTGCAATGGGAACGATAGGTCGAAAGTTAAGTTGTATGTAAAAACATTTTGTTTTTCAAGATATCTTGACCAATATCGGCATTTATAATATACATATATACTCCTATACTTCTCACATTATTAAGATCGGACCACTATACTGTTGTATGGAAAAATTTTATGTTTTTCACGATATATTGACCAAACTCGGCATTTATTAGTATACCTATGCTTGTTATATATACACAAATCCTATCAACATCGGTCCACAATATCATATAGTTGGCATAAGTGCGATCGGTCGAAAACCAGGTTTTTGATCAAAAACAAAAACCGGCGTGCCAAAGATAGCCCTTCTTTCTCGTTTTAAATTATTTTTTTTCATGTTTACTTTACATTTCGTGTCGTACGTTACACGACTGCGCCCCTCGATCGGTTGGGCGGGAGGTTGGATGCAGTAAGTTGCATCGGGACTCGCGTTAAAGAAAATTAATTTCAAAATGTATTACTAGAGCACATTCACACACATTCGTCTCTTCTCAGGTCTGCTTCGAATGTGACTTTTCTCCTTGTTCTCAACACGGTCAATCAAGTGATAAGTAAATAGCAGTGATCATTAACATCTGACCAGCAGCTGGCTGGACCCTTACATAGTATTGGATGTACCAGTCTGTTACAAGTCGGCCATCCTGACCATGAGATCGTCCTCCGTCTCAGATTTACATTTCACTTATAACTTCTACATTAATTTTAATAATACATCTTAGATTAAACAATATATTATAAGTTTTGTCTTTTATATTATTATGTTGCGTATTTTAAAATTTAGTTTACTTATTATGTCTATTTGGATTTAAGGATTTTAAGCTAATTGAGGTAATATCTTTGAGCAAAAATCTGTCTTTTTTTTACACCTTTTCAATTATATATGGGCTCTTCTTGTTAGGTATGAATTTCCCTGCCGTACTATCACAGTTTTTACCATTCCATAATCTTCAACATAACATTTATTCGAATTTTTTCTTTTAAAATTATAATATTTTTCATTCTATTCTCTAATCTACTCAAATTTCGTTCACATACTGTATCTAACTGTCTCATCCCCTCTAACTTTTGCATTAATTCATCCCTAATCTCTCCTTTTTGCGCTAATCCAAATAATATATTTATAATATAATTATAATAGGCAAATGTTTGGTGCTACAATGTTGGGTGATATTGAATGTATACTCAAATTTTTCAATAATCCTATCCAAATGTTGTCCACTTTCAGGTTAGCTTTGCTATCATGGGCCCTAAACTTCTATTTATGCGTTGCACTTGGCCATTCGATTGCGGAGAACCCGTTGCAATTTTTATACCCTTGCAGAGGGTACTATAATTTTTTCGTGAAATATGTAACGCATAGAAGGAGACATCTCCGACCCCATAAAGTATATATGTATATTCTTTATCAGCATCAACAGCTGAGTCGATATAGACATGTCCGTCTGTCCGTCTGATCGTCTGTCCGTCTGTCTGTTTTTATGCGAACTAGTCACTCAGTTTTAAAGCTATCTTAATGAAACTTTGCAGAACTCCCTCTTTCTTTCGCGGCACATATGTCAAAACCAACTAGATCGGACCACTAAACATTTTGTTTATCAAGATATCTTTCCAAACTCGGCATTTGTTAGTTTTACTTTACTCCTCATATATAGGCCAAATCATGTTAAGATCGGACCACTATATCATATAGCTGCCATAGGAACGATCGGTCGAAAATTAAGTTAATGTACAAAAATCTGTTGTTATTTTAATATATCTTGATGAAACTCGGCATTTGTTAGTTTTACTTTAATCCTCATATATATGCAAAATCATATTAAGATCGGACCACTATATAACATAGCTGGCATAGGAACGATCGGTCGAAAATTAAGTTGTTGTATGAAAAAACATTTTATTTTTCAAGATATCTGGACTAAACTCGGCATTTATTAGTTTTACTATACTCCTCATATGCATGCAAAATCCTATTAAGATCGGACCACTATATCATATAGCTGCCATAGGAACGATCGGTCGAAATTAAGTTTTTGTATGAAAAAACATTTTGTTTTTCAAGATATCTTGATCAAACTCGGCATTTATTAGTTTTAGTTTACTCCTCATCTATATGGACAATCCTTTTAAGATCGGACCACTTTATCATTTACCTGCCATAGGAACGATCGGTCAAAAATTAAGTGTTGTATGACAAAACATTTTGTTTTTCAAGATATATTGACCAAACTTGTATTTTATTAGTTTCACTATACTCCTCATACATATGCAAAATCCTATTAGGATCGGACCACTCCATCATATAGCTGCAATGGGAACGATAGGTCGAAATTTAAGTTGTATGTAAAAACATTTTGTTTTTCAAGATATCTTGACCAATATCGGCATTTATAATATATATATACTCCTATACTCCTCACATTATTGAGATCGGACCACTGTATCATATAGCTGTTGTATGGACAAATTTTATGTTTGTCACGATATATTGGCCCAACTCGGCATTTATTAGTATACCTATGCTTGTTATATATATACAAAATCCTATCAGCATCGGTCCACAATATCATAAAGCTGGCATAAGTGCGATCGGTCGAAAACCAGGTTTTTGATCAAAAACAAAAACCGGCGTGCCAAAGATAGCCCTTCTTTCTCGTTTTAAATATTTTTTTCATGTTTACTTTACATTTCGTGTCGTACGTTACACGACTGCGCCCCTCGATCGGTTGGGCGGGAGGTTGGATGCAGTAAATTGCATCGGGACTCGCGTTAAAGAAAATTAATTTCAAAATGTATTACTAGAGCACATTCACACACATTCGTCTCTTCTCAGGTCTGCTTCGAATGTGACTTTTCTCCTTGTTCTCAACACGGTCAATCAAGTGATAAGTAAATAGCAGTGATCATTAACATCTGACCAGCAGCTGGCTGGACCCTTACATAGTATTGGATGTACCAGTCTGTTACAAGTCGGCCATCCTGACCATGAGATCGTCCTCCGTCTCAGATTTACATTTCACTTATAACTTCTACATTAATTTTAATATTACATCTTAGATTAAACAATATATTATAAGTTTTGTCTTTTATATTATTATGTTGCGTATTTTATTATGTCTATTTGGATTTAAGGATTTTAAGCTAATTGAGGTAATATCTTTGAGCAAAAATCTGTCATATTTTTACACCTTTTCAATTATATATGGGCTCTTCTTGTTAGGTATGAATTTCCCTGCCGTACTATCGAAGTTTTTACCATTCCATAATCTTCAACATAACAATTATTCGAATTTTTTTCTTTTAAAATTATAATATTTTGCATTCTATTCTCTAATCTACTCAAAATTTTGTTCACATACTGTATCTAACTGTCTCATCCCCTCTAACTTTTGCATTAATTTATCCGTAATCTCTCCTTTTTGCGCTAATCCAAATAATATATTTATAATATAATTATAATAGGCAAATGTTTGGTGCTACAATGTTGGGTGATATTGAATGTATACTCAAATTTTTCAATAATCCTATCCAAATGTTGTCTACTTTCAGGTTAGCTTTGCTATCATGGGCCCTAAACTTCTATTTATGCGTTGCACTTGGCCATTCGATTGCGGAGAACCCGTTGCAATTTTTATACCCTTGCAGAGGGTATTATAATTTTTTCGTGAAATATGTAACGCATAGAAGGAGACATCTCCTACCCCATAAAGTATATATATTCTTTATCAGCATCAACAGTTGAGTCGATATAGACATG
The DNA here is from genome assembly GCA_030788265.1 of Drosophila americana. Lineage (NCBI taxonomy): Eukaryota > Metazoa > Arthropoda > Insecta > Diptera > Drosophilidae > Drosophila > Drosophila americana. The sequence goes on along the minus strand of JAURSC010000040.1, from coordinate 376,393 downwards.
TCCGTCTGTCCGTCTGATCGTCTGTCCGTCTGTCTGTTTCTATGCGAACTAGTCACTCAGTTTTAAAGCTATCTTAATGAAACTTTGCAGAACTCCCTCTTTCTTTCGCAGCACATATGTCAAAACCAACTAGATCGGACCACTAAACATTTTGTTTATCAAGATATCTTTCCAAACTCGGCATTTGTTAGTTTTACTTTACTCCTCATATATAGGCCAAATTATGTTAAGATCGGACCACTATATCATATAGCTGCCATAGGAACGATCGGTCGAAAATTAAGTTGTATGAAAAAACATTTTGTTTATCAATATATCTTGACCAAACTCGGCATCTATTAGTTTACTATGCTCTTCATATAAACGCGAAATCCTATTAAGATCGGTACACTTTATCATATAGCTGCCATAGGAAAGATCAGTCGAAAATAAAGTTCTTGAATGAAAACACATTTGGTTTATCAAGATATCTTGACCAAACTTTACATTTATTAGTTAAATTATACTTCTCATACATTTGCAAAATCCTATTAAGATCGGACGACTATATCATATAGCTGCCATAGGAACGATCGGTCGAAAATAAGTTATTGTATGCACAATTTTTTTGTTTTTAACGATATATTGACCAAACCCGGCACTTATTAGTTTAACCATGCTCCTTATATAAATTTAAAATCCTATCAACATCGGACCACATCATCAAATAACTGCCGTAAGAGTTATCGGTCGAAAACCAGGTTTTTGATTAAAAACCTTTTTTGGCTATTAAGATTTCTTGACCAAACTCAGCATTTACTATTTTCCCGGTACTTCTTAGATGCGAGCAGAGCACTATGAGCAAGGGTGTTATATCTTCGGGCTGCCCAAGATAGCCCATCTTTTTCGTTTAGTTTTACTATGCTCCTCATATATATGCAAAATTCTATTAAGATCGGACCACTATATCATATAGCTGCCATATGAACGATCGGTACAAAATTAAATTGTTGTATGAAAAAACATTTTGTGTTTTAAGATACCTCTACCAAACTCGACATTTATTAGTTGTACTGTGCTCTTCATATAAATGCAAAATCCTTAGGAACGATCGGTCGAAAATTAAGTTTTTGTATGAAAAAACATTTTGTTTATCAAGATATTTTATTTATTTATTTAATAATGGTCGACAAAACGAGTGTCTTCCTCATTATTCAATAGATTATACAATAGAATTTTATGCTAAAAGCCTAGTTAAAGGATACAATTTTCTAAATAGCATCACCGACCGATGGAGGTGTTTTATTTGCCAGTCCGGCCAGCTGTGTCCCTTTTCACAGCTAATTTTGTCGGTGACGCTATTAGAGCCTACATCTAAGCAGAAGGTTGTAAGTAGAAAAAAGTGTTCTCAAGTAACATTAAAATAATCTTAATTTGCTATATTAATAAAGAAAATACAATAAATAGGAAAAATGAAAGTAAGAAAATTGTTAATAAAGTAAAGCAATGTAAGTTAGATAAAGAGTGTTAAGTAGATAGGGCAGAGAGAAAAGTAATGGGAAATCACCGACACGGTGGGGGAAATTTGTTCAGCCTGTCCGGCAAGCTATGCCCCTGCTCATAGCTGGGAATGGTCAGCGACTTCCCGAAGGTATCCTGAAAGCAACGATTTTATTAGGGGTAGAGACAGTTCGGTAGAGAAAACGTGATGCAAACTATTATAATTTTTACATAGCACGCGAAAAGGATTGTGCATAGCGTAGTCTGTTGTGCACGTAGATAGTAAAAAGGGGCGATAATTTCTGGTTGGTCTAGCCGGAACAGAGAATTGAAGACGCCCTAGCAGAAAAGGAAATCTATGTCGCCAATAATCAACTTATGTAGAAGGACAACACCGAGAATTGTCCTACGGTTGGTTAACGACGGAAGGTTGAGAAGAAGCAGTCTGCTGGAGTAGGACGGCAACCGAAGATTAGGGTCCCAATTTAAACCTAGTAAGGCAAAAAGCAGAAATTGCTTCTGAACAGATTCAATACGATCCTGGCTGTTTTTATACTGTGGAGACCAGATCAAGAGCAGTATTCAAGGATAGGGCGAACAAGAGAGATGTACAGAAGTTTTGTTATAAAAGGATCGTTAAACTATTTAGATCGTTAAACTCTTTAATGAATCCAAGTACACCTTTTGCCTCATTAACGATGGTATCTATGTGAAGATTAAAACAGAGTTTAGAATCAAAGATTACGCCTAGATCCTTAACTGTTAGTATACGTTGCAAAGGGATATTGTCGATTGTATAACTGACAAGATAAGGCGTAGTACAATTAAAAGTCATAAACATACACTTTGAACAATTTAGATGCAATTGATTGGCCGAACACCATAGTTGCATAGCGTTCAAATCGTCTTGTAGACGAGAATGATGTAGGGGATTAGTGTATGATAGAAAAAGTTTGACATCGTCCGCATACATGAGTACACGGGCATGTGATATAACAGAGGGGAGATCATTTATAAAAAGGGTAAAGAGTAAAGGTCCAAGATGACTACCTTGAGTAACACCAGAAGTAACGTGAACCCGTTTAGAGGAAGTCAGCCTCAGCATTACTCTTTGGGTCCTACCTTTTAAATAAGAATTAATCCAAAGCAGAAGAGACAGGGGGAAACCTATTCGGTCAAGTTTAAAAAGTAAAATGTCATGGTGCACAGAGTCAAACGCCTTACTGAAGTCAGTGTAAATGACATCAGTTTGCATTTTCGAAAGGAAAGCATCGTTTACCAAGGAAGTAAACTCAAGCAGATTGGTCGTAGTTGACCGATTCTTTACGAATCCATGTTGAACAGGGGAAACAACTGATTTGCAGAAATGCTGCAAATTCGAAGTGATTATATTTTCAAATAATTTAGGAATAGCGGACAGTTTTGCAATGCCCCTGTAATTTCGTATATCAGACTTCCCACCTTTCTTGTGAAGAGGAATGATATAAGATTCTTTCCAAAGAGATGGAAAGACAGAGGTTTCAAGGGATAGATTAAAAAGCCTTAGCATTGGATAAAGAAGGGAAGAACTAAACTCCTTGAGAATACAACTAGGATATTGTCCGGCCCAGGAGAGTAAGAAGACTTTAAAGAGTTTATAGCTAATAGGAGAGAGGAGTGTGAAATAATTAGAGGAGGTATATAACTTGCGGAAGAAATAGTATAAGGGTAAGCATTAGTATTAGGACAGACTGAAGAGTAAGTTGATTGGAAAAAATTAGCAAAGAGGTTAGCAGACTCTGTGTCATTGCTAGCTTTATCCAAGCCAAGAAAAAAAGAAGATGGCAAACTTGAAGATTTACGCTTCAAGTTTACAAATTATAAAACTGTCTCGGATTTCGGGCAAATTTCCTTTACAACGTGTTGGATAATTCTCATAGCATTGAGAATTAAGAAGAAAGAAGTTAGACTTGGCTATGGAATATTTAGCCAAGTCTGTACACGAACCAGACTTTTTAAACTTTTTAAAATATTTGGATTTTACATTTTTTAGATGTGATAATCTGGTAGTAAACCAGGGTGGTTTTTGAAAAAGTAGTCGAAGGAATTGACTTTGGAATACACACATCTAAGAGGGAGATTAGGGTAATGTAAAAAAAATTAATGGCTGTATTCATATCAACTGAGTCATATAAGAAAGACCAATCGGTTGAATAAATAAGCTGATTCATCATAGAATAATTTCCTTTGCGAAAGCAATAGCGGGGCTTATTGACTGATGAGCACGAAATGAAAGGATTGCAATTTAGCATTGCAATCTCTAAAGTTGGATGATAGACATCCTCAGGAAGAGATAAAGGAGGGACCTAGACACATTAGAAATAAGGTAGTCGTTAACAAATACAAGGTCAAGTGTTCTAATCAAATGATTAGAAATTGAATTGATTTGAAACAACGAAAGATCAAGCATGCAGTCTATAAAATCGTGCTGTGCAGAGGGCACTAGATAATTTTTGGCAGTAAATAATGACCAGAGATGTTGGGCAAATTAAAATCACCCAACACCATAAATAGGTCATTATCACGCACGTGTGAAGAAACTTCTTTAATACAAGTAATATGTTTCATATAAACTTGAACTTGAACTTGACTTGAGAAAATCTCAGCGTCAGTAGGCGTACTAAAACAGAAAAGTTCAGACTGGAGAGTGGCTTTAACGGCAATTAACACCCCACCACCTCGAGTCGGCCGATCATTTCTATACAAAATAATTTATTTGATAACATCTCAAAATCAGATATGGTTGAGTTCAACCATGTTTCTGAAAATGCTATTATATCCGAATTGAAGGAAGTGCTGGCCATGAAAAGATTTTTAAGCTTTGAAATGAGACCTCTGACATTCTGATAATGAATAAAGATTTGGTCAGAAGATGAAGCAAGTTTTTTGGGGCAGAAATGGTACCCTGTATTAAAGGGACTGGAAGGGTGACAGGCTGGTTACGCTTTTTTAGGCTTGAACTCGTGAACAATCATGTGTGGAGGCCAAAATTTGGGATCACAAATGATTGGGAACATATCATGTGAAACATTTATTTTGAATGATGATATTTCACGAGGGGTGGAGAAATTAAATTTGGTTATTGACACGCTAGCAGAAGATTTGCTAGCAATATAGGCTGCCATTGACTCAGAAGTGGTGTCCGACGAAAGTCGAGACACAAAGACTTGCCTACGAGGGGCAACTACCGTTAAAGTAGGCGCTAATGGGGCTGTAGGTAATACAGGAGTTGGAGGAGCTAACGAGGCATAATGATTGTTTTTAACAATCTGGGCAAGATTGCGCGCAGGTCTACCTTTGCGGCCAGGAGCTGATGGGGCTGAGGCAGTTTGATTAATTGGGACGGGATCAGGTACGGGCTCTACTGGGACTAGTACAGGGGTTGAAACAGGGGTAATTGGACAGTCGCTTGGAGAAGGCGATAAAGACAACATTGGAGATACCTCCAAGTTGCTAGGAAGGGACAAGAAAGTCGTAGGTGTCTGAACAGACGTAGAGGGCAATTGCAAAAGTTGAGGCTCCAACCGGCGATTGGTTGGGGACTCAAATTTATATTTGCCAAGCAACTCGAAACTCGAGTCAAATTATTCGAGAGCTGCTTAGCCACATTATTTAATTTTAAGAATTGACCTCTCACAGAATTATACATTCTAGAGAAATCAATTTGCTTGTCGATGCATTCTGGGCACGACCAACGCAAGCCACCACAGCCCTTCTTGGCAATAGCAGCGATCTTGTCGCAATCACGCCCAGTGAGACCTGCACATTTAGCATGCATCATATTCTCACAGAGCCAGACAATTAACAAATTGCGGCAGTGCAGAATCATCAGCCTGCTTGAACGTGCACGGTTTCTTACAGCACAACATAATTATTTAATGCGTATGCAAATTGCGAGAGCACAGAGCAAAACGAAAACGGTGCACATGATAGAGCAAGTAAATACACACACAAATTGTTTGGAGCGAAAAGCAATAGAAAAAGTTTGCGAGAGCACGATGCACAAGCAGAAAGTATGCAGCGAACACACGCACAAACAAGTGTATGCACAGAGGAGCACCAAAGCAAAAGAATCAAAACAGGCAATAACAACAACACGGAACTGATGCCGCGTTTATAAAATGTAATAATTAACAGACTTACGCTGCACAACAGATAACACTTTGCACAGTTTATTAAAGCTTTTTAAATAAAGCACCGAAAAATGCAAAATTTTGAAATAAAAAGAAGGATACAAGCGCAAAAATATATAAAAATCTTGGAGCACAAGTAAAACACGTCAATCACTCACAACTGAGAACTTTCTTGACCAAACTTGAAATTTATTAGTTTTACAATGCTTCTCATATATGGGCAAAGTCCTATTAAGATCGGACCACTATGTCATATAGCTGATATAACGATCGATCGAAAATTAAGTTGCATGAAAAAACATATTGTTATCAAGATATCTTGACCAATCTCGACATTTATTAGTTTTACTATGCTCTTCATATATAGGTAAAATCATATTAAGATCGGACCACTATATCATAAGCTGCCATAGGAACGATCGGTCGAAAATTAAGTTATTGTATGCACCTTTTTTTTTTTTTTAACCATATATTGACCAAACTCGGCACTTATTAGTTTAACCATGCTCCTTATATAAATTTAAAATCCCATCAACATAGGACCACATTATCATATAACTGCCATAAGAGCGATCGGTCGAAAACAAGGTTTTTGATTAAAAACCTTTTTTGGTTATCAAGATATCTTGACCAAATTCGGCATTTACTATTTTCCCGGTACTTCTTAGATACGAGCAGAGCACTATGAGCAAGGGTGTTATATCTTTGGAGTGCCGAAGATAATCCTTCTTTCTCGTTATGTTTCAAATTTGCTTCCCGTAAAAACAGCTACCCTGATCAGATGTTATACAGCTCGGCCTGCTAAATGATCGAAAATAATCTTCTTAATGAACTTATAACCTGCCAGCTTTATGTTGTTTTTGTGTATACAGTCGAACATATTTGGTAAAACCTTCTACTACTGCAAATACAGGGCCGTAATGATCAGTGTGAATTAAGTCTAATGGTTTGTTCGCCTTAGGTATACTTTGTATACATTTTAAACCGTTTTTAATATGCCTTATAACTTTGGCTTTCATGTTAAGAAACAGTATTTTTAACATTTTGTCTCTTCCAATAAGCCCCAACGCGTCATGGTATTTATACAAAACGTGATCTATTTTCATTAGTCTTCGGACAAACTACTCTATTCCTCATCTCAAACAAGCTAAGCTCTCCTTTTTCTAACAATTCATATGGAACTTCTTAGTAAATCATACATTGGCAATTATAGAAAAATCTTGAATGAATCTTCTAAAGTATCAACACTAAAGTAGCAACACCTTTTAATTGTGCAATCCAATTGTGCACAGACGCCTCGCCATTAAACGCCAATAGGATTTCCTTAGCCGATTGGAATATGGCCGAAGTCGATTCGCTATTCCGTTTTGTCGCTGAAAGCAAATTAATTTCATCACATGCAGCTTTGGTGACGTCACCATTGCCATCGACGACTTGATCATTCATGTTGTTGTTTTCGATAGCGTCGGCGCGATACTATCGTCGTCTCCTTCTAAGTGCAGTTATTGATTGGCATTGATGGTCTGCAAGCGTAATTGTTTTATGAATTTTTTAAGAGTTCGGCGCATTTTAGAATTGCTGCATCCGCCCAATACTTCTTTGTAATACCTGACTGTCGATCGGCTCCTCCTCAGTGTCAGTTTTCATCCATCCTGGGAGCACCGCCCTGTCGCTTGCTGGCACCGAATTTAGCCGCGCCAGTAGCTTAGGCTTGTGGGGAGCCCCAAAATTGCCACTGTAGCCACTGTCACATCCTTAATGTTAATTTCATCCCTTGCCAGATGAATATATCACTTCTGCGATTGTAATAGTCTTTTGCTTTCTTTCTCTTTATTAATTTCACAATTTATTAATAGAGCATATTCACATACATTCGACTCTTTTCAGCTCCGCTTCTGGAGTGCCTCTTCCCCTTATTCTCAACACTGTCAAACCAGTGACGAGTAAATAGCAAAGATCATTAACAGCCTGTTACAATATATTGTTTTATTGTTCTGTGAAAACAGTAGGTGGACCAATGAATGCAATGATATTACAATGAGAGTAAGTTAACTTCGCCTATCATTTTAGAAAATGAATATTACAATGAGAAAAAGTTTATTTCGCCTATCACATTAGCCTGTCGCATGCATTAAGCCGTGTTCATATCCCTTAAGAATCAAAGGAAATCGAAGTAAGCAAAGCTTAGCCAATCAAAAATATTATTTTAAACTGAGTCGCTCTGTATTTTATATTTCAAGAAAATATTCAATACTTGAAAATATTGAAAGGAGGCCATTATGCAAAATTCTGAAGAGAACAATATTCCTCTGCTGGAAGAATTATCTATCCAGATGTTGAGCCTGGAATAATAAATCGTACATTGATTGAAACTTGTTATTTAGAGGATGCACACCGAGGGGAGGAGCGTCGATTACACCAGCTAGAACCGGTTGTTTTAGAGAAGATTAAATCAATACGTATGGAATTTAAAAGTGAGTTACTTTCTGACTAAGATTATTTATAAAATTAAAATGAGAAAGAAAGGCTATCTTCGGCACGCCGAAGATCTAATACCCTTGTAGACCCAATCTTTTTATAATGCTTATATTGCTTTGCCCGTATCTAAGAAGCACAGGGAAAATAGTTAATGCCGAGTTTGGGCAAGATATCTTGATAAACAAAATGTTTTTTCATACTCGACCGATCGTTCCTATGGCAGATATGATATAGTAGTCCGATGTAAATAAGATTTTGAAAAATGCAGGGAGCATAGTTAAATCTTTAAATGCCGTGATTAATCAAAATATCTTGCATGAAAAATAAGATTTCCATACAACAACTTAATTTTCGACACCGTTCCTATGGCAGCTATATGATATAGTGGTCCGATCTTAATAGGATTTTTCATATATATGAGTATAGTAAAACTAAATATGCAAGCTTGTTCAAAATATCTTGAAAACAAAATGTTTTTTCATACAACTTAACTTTCGACTGATCGTTTCTATGGCAGCTATATGATATAGTGGTCCGATCTTAATATGATTTGTCCTATATATGAGGAGCACAGTAAAACTAATAAATGCCAAGTTAGGTCAAGCTATCTTGAAAACAAAATTTTTTTTCATACAACAACTTAATTTTCGACCCATCCTTCCTAGGCAGCTATGTGATATGAGGATTCGATCTTAATAGGATTTTGCATATATATGAAGAGCGTAGATAAACTAATAAATGCCGAGTTTGGTCAAGATATCTTGATAAACATAATGTTTTTTCATACAAAACTTAATTTTCGACCGATCGTTTCTATGACAGCTATATAATATAGTGGCCCGATATATATGAGGAGCATAATAAAACTAATAAATGCCGACATTGGTCAAGATATTGATAAACAAAATGTTTTTTCATACAAAAACTTAATTTTCGACCGATCGTTCCTAAGGCAGCTATATGATAAAGTGCACCGATCTTAATGGCTTATGCAAATATATGAGGAGCTTAGTAAAAACCAATAAATGCCGAGTTTAGTCAACATATCTTGATAAACATAATGTTTTTTTCATACATAAAATTAATTTTCGACCGATCGTTCCTATGGCAGCTATGTGATATAAGGGTCCGATATTAATAGGATTTTGCATATATATGAAGAGCGTAGATAAACTAATAAATGCCGAGTTTGGTCAAGATATCTTGATAAACAAAATGTTTTTTATACAAAAACTTAATTTTCGACCGATCGTTCCTATGACAGCTATATGATATAGTGGTCCGATATATATGAGGAGCATAATAAAACTAATAAATGCCGACATTGGTCAAGATATTGATAAACAAAATGTTTTTTCATACAAAACTTAATTTTCGACCGATCGTTCCTATGGCAGCTATGTGATATAAGGATCCGATCTTAATAGGATTTTGCTTATATATGAAGAGCGTAGATAAACTAATAAATGTCGAGTTTGGTCATGATATCTTGATAAACAAAATGTTTTTTTATACAAAAACTTAATTTTCTACCGATCGTTTTTATGGCAGCTATATGATAAAGTGTACCGATCTTAACAGGATTTGCATATATATGGGGAGTATAGTTAAACTAATAAATGCCGAGTTGGTCAAGATATCTTGATAAACATAATGTTTTTTTATACATAAACTTAATTTTCGACCCATCGTTCCTATGGCAGCTATGTGATATAAGGATCCGATCTTAATAGTATTTTGCATATATATGAAGAGCGTAGATAAACTAATGAATGCCGAGTTTGATCAAGATATCTTGATAAACAAAATGTTTTTTCATACAAAACCTAATTTTCGACCGATCGTTCCTATGGCAGCTATATGATATAGTGGTCCGATATTAAAAGGATTTTTAATATATATGAGGAGCATAATAAAACTAATAAATGCCGACATTGGTCAAGATATCTTGATAAACAAAATGTTTTTTCATACAAAATCTTAATTTTCGACCCATCGTTCCTATGGCAACTATATGATATAGTGGTCCGATCTTAATAGGATTTTGCATATATATGAGGAGCTTAGTAAAACTAATAAATGCCGAGTTTGGTCAAGATATCTTGATAAACATAATGTTTTTTCATACAAAAACTTATTTTTCGACCGATCGTTCCTATGGCAGCCATGATATAGTGGTCCGATCTTAATAGGATTTTGAATATATATGAGGAGCATAATAAAACTAATAAATGCCGAGATTGGTCAAGATGTTTTGATAAACAAACAACAACTTAATTTTCGACCGATCGTTTCTATGACAGCTATATAATATAGTGGCCCGATCTTAATAGGATGTTGCATATATATGAGTAGTATAGTAAAACTAATAAAAGCCGAGTTTGGTCAAGATATCTTGATAAACATTATGTTTTTTATACATAAACTTAATTTTCGACCGATCGTTCCTATGGCAGCTATGTGATATAAGGATCCGATCTTAATAGGATTTTGCTATATATGAAGAGCGTAGATAAACTAATAAATGCCGAGTTTGGTCATGATATCTTGATAAACAAAATGTTTTTTTATACAAAAACTGAATTTTCTACCGATCGTTCCTATGGCAGCTATATGATAAAGTGTACCGATCTTAACAGGATTTTGCATATATATGGGGAGTATAGTTAAACTAATAAATGCCGAGTTGGTCAAGATATCTTGATAAACATAATGTTTTTTTATACATAAACTTAATTTTCGACCCATCGTTTCTATGGCAGCTATGTGATATAAGGATCCGATCTTAATAGTATTTTGCATATATATGAAGAGCGTAGATAAACTAATGAATGCCGAGTTTGATCAAGATATCTTGATAAACAAAATGTTTTTTCATACAAAACCTAATTTTCGACCGATCGTTCCTATGGCAGCTATATGATATAGTGGTCCGATATTAAAAGGATTTTTAATATATATGAGGAGCATAATAAAACTAATAAATGCCGACATTGGTCAAGATATCTTGATAAACAAAATGTTTTTTCATACAAAATCTTAATTTTCGACCCATCGTTCCTATGGCAACTATATGATATAGTGGTCCGATCTTAATAGGATTTTGCATATATATGAGGAGCTTAGTAAAACTAATAAAGGCCGAGTTTGGTCAAGATATCTTGATAAATATAATGTTTTTTTATACATAAACTTAATTTTCGACCCATCGTTCCTATGGCAGCTATGTGATATAAGGATCCGATCTTATTAGTAAATTTGCATATATATGAAGAGCGTAGATAAACTAATGAATGCCGAGTTTGATCAAGATATCTTGATAAACAAAATGTTTTTTCATACAAAACTTAATTTTCGACCGATCGTTTCTATGACAGCTATATAATATAGTGGCCCGATCTTAATAGGATGTTGCATATATATGAGTAGTATAGAAAACTAATGAAAGCCGAGTTTGGTCAAGATATCTTGATCAACATAATGTTTTTTCATACATAAACTTAATTTTCGATCGATCGTTCCTATGACAGCTATGTGATATAAGGATCCGATCTTAATAGGATTTTGCTTATATATGAAGAGCGTAGATAAACTAATAAATGCCGAGTTTGGTCATGATATCTTGATAAACAAAATGTTTTTTTATACAAAAACTGAATTTTCTACCGATCGTTCCTATGGTAGCTATATGATATAGTGGTCCGATATTAAACGGATTTTGAATATATATGAGGAGCATAAAAACTAATAAATGCCGACATTGGTCAAGATATCTTGATAACAAAATGTTTCTTCATACAAAAACTTAATAGGATTTTGCATTTATATGAGGAGCTTAGTAAAACTAATAAAGGCCGAGTTTGGTCAAGATATCTTGATAAACAAAATGTTTTTTTATACAAAAACTGAATTTTCTACCGATCGTTCCTATGGCAGCTATATGATAAAGTGTACCGATCTTAACAGGATTTTGCATATATATGGGGAGCATAGTAAACTAATAAATGTCGAGTTTGGTCAAGATATCTTGATAAACAAAATGTTTTTTCATACAAAAACTTAATTTTCGACCCATCGTTCCTATGGCAACTATATGATATAAGAGTCCGATCTTAATAGGATTTTGCATATATATGAGGAGATTAGTAAAACTAATAAAGGCCGAGTTTGGTCAAGATATCTTGATAAACAAAATATCTGTTCATACAAAAACTTAAATTTCGACTGATCATTCCTGTGGCAGCTATATGATATAGTGGTCCGATCTTAATAAGCTTTTGCATATATATGAGGAGCTTAGAAAAACCAATAAATGTCGAGTTTGGTCAACATATCTTGATAAACAAAATGATTTTTCATACATAAACTTAATTTTCGACCGATCGTTCCAATGGCAGCTATATGATAAAGTGTACCGATCTTAACAGGATTTTGCATATATATGGGGAGTATAGTAAAACTAATAAATGCCGAGTTTGGTCAAGATATCTTGATAAACAAAATGTTTTTTCATACAAAATCTTAATTTTCGACCCATCGTTCCTATGGCAACTATATGATATAGTGGTCCGATCTTAATAGGATTTTGCATATATATGAGGAGCTTAGTAAAACTAATAAAGGCCGAGTTTGGTCAAGATATCTTGATAAATATAATGTTTTTTTATACATAAACTTAATTTTCGACCCATCGTTCCTATGGCAGCTATGTGATATAAGGATCCGATCTTATTAGTAAATTTGCATATATATGAAGAGCGTAGATAAACTAATGAATGCCGAGTTTGATCAAGATATCTTGATAAACAAAATGTTTTTTCATACAAAACTTAATTTTCGACCGATCGTTTCTATGACAGCTATAAATGTAGTGGCCCGATCTTAATAGGATGTTGCATATATATGAGTAGTATAGAAAACTAATGAAAGCCGAGTTTGGTCAAGATATCTTGATCAACATAATGTTTTTTCATACATAAACTTAATTTCGATCGATCGTTCCTATGACAGCTATGTGATATAAGGATCCGATCTTAATAGGATTTTGCTTATATATGAAGAGCGTAGATAAACTAATAAATGCCGAGTTTGGTCATGATATCTTGATAAACAAAATGTTTTTTTATACAAAAACTGAATTTTCTACCGATCGTTCCTATGGTAGCTATATGATATAGTGGTCCGATATTAAACGGATTTTGAATATATATGAGGAGCATAATAAAACTAATAAATGCCGACATTGGTCAAGATATCTTGATAAACAAAATGTTTCTTCATACAAAAACTTAATAGGATTTTGCATTTATATGAGGAGCTTAGTAAAACTAATAAAGGCCGAGTTTGGTCAAGATATCTTGATAAACAAAATGTTTTTTTATACAAAAACTGAATTTTCTACCGATCGTTCCTATGGCAGCTATATGATAAAGTGTACCGATCTTAACAGGATTTTGCATATATATGGGGAGCATAGTAAAACTAATAAATGTCGAGTTTGGTCAAGATATCTTGATAAACAAAATGTTTTTTCATACAAAAACTTAATTTTCGACCCATCGTTCCTATGGCAACTATATGATATAAGAGTCCGATCTTAATAGGATTTTGCATATATATGAGGAGATTAGTAAAACTAATAAAGGCCGAGTTTGGTCAAGATATCTTGATAAACAAAATATCTGTTCATACAAAAACTTAAATTTCGACCGATCATTCCTGTGGCAGCTATATGATATAGTGGTCCGATCTTAATAAGCTTTTGCATATATATGAGGAGCTTAGAAAAACCAATAAATGTCGAGTTTGGTCAACATATCTTGATAAACAAAATGATTTTTCATACATAAACTTAATTTTCGACCGATCGTTCCAATGGCAGCTATATGATAAAGTGTACCGATCTTAACAGGATTTTGCATATATATGGGGAGTATAGTAAAACTAATAAATGCCGAGTTTGGTCAAGATATCTTGATAAACAAAATGTTTTTTTCATACAACTTAATTTTCGACCCATCGTTCCTATGGCAGCTGTGTGATATAAGGATCCGATCTTAATAGGATTTTGCATATATATGAAGAGCGTAGATAAACTAATAAATGCCTAGTTTGATCAAGATGTCTTGATAAACAAAATGTTTTTCATACAAAACTTAATATTCGACCGATCGTTCCTATGGCAGCTATGATATATTATAGGCAGCTATAATATATATAGGAGGAGCATAATAGCACTAATAAATGCCGACATTGGTCAACATATCTTGATAAACAAAATGATTTTTCATACATAAACTTAATTTTCGACCGATCGTTCCAATGGCAGCTATATGATACCGATCTTATTGACCCAAAATGTTTTTTCATACAACTTAATAATAGTTTGGTCAAGATATCTTGATAAACAAAATGTTTTTTCATACAACTTAATAATAGTTTGGTCAAGATATCTTGATAAACAAATGTTTTTTCGTACAACAACTTAATTTTCGACCCATCGCTCGTATGGCAGCTATGTGATATAAGGGTCCGATATTAATAGGATTTTGCATATATATGAAGAGCGTAGATAAACTAATAAAAGCCGAGTTTGGTCAAGATATCTTGATAAACAAAATGTTTTTTTCATACAAAAACATAATTTTCGACCGATCGTTCCTATGACAGCTATATGATATAGTGGTCCGATATATATGAGAAGCATAATAAAACTAATAAATGCCGACATTGGTCAAGATATTTTGATAAACAAAATGTTTTTTCATAAAAAAACTTAATTTTCGACCCATCGTTCATATGGCAACTATATAATATAGTGGTCCGATCTTAAAACCAATAAATGCCGAGTTCGGTCAACATAATTTGATAAACAAAATGTTTTTTCATACAAAAAGTTAATTTTCGACCGATCGTTTCTATGGCAGCTATATAATATAGTGGCCCGATCTTAACAGGATTTTGCATATATATGGGCAGTATAGTAAAACTAATAAATGCCGAGTTTGGTCAAGATATCTTGATAAACAAAATTTTTTTTCATACATAAACTTAATTTTCGACCGATCGTTCCTATGGCAGCTATGCGATATAAGAGTCCGATCTTAATAGGATTTTGCTTATATATGAAGAGCGTAGATAAACTAATAAATGCCGAGTTTGGTCATGATATCTTGATAAACAAAATGTTTTTTTATACAAAAACTGAATTTTCTACCGATCGTTCCTATGGCAGCTATATGATAAAGTGTATCGATCCTAACAGGATTTTGCATATATATGGGGAGTATAGTAAAACTAATAAATGCCGAGTTTGGTCAAGATATCTTGATAAACAAAATGTTTTTTCATACAAAAACAAAAACTATATGATATAGTAGTCCGATCTTTAGGATTTTGCATATATATGAGGAGCTTAGTAAAACTAATAAAGGCCGAGTTTGGTCAACATATCTTGATAAACAAAATGATTTTTCATACATAAACTTAATTTTCGACCGATCGTTCCAATGGCAGCTATATGATAAAGTGTCTTAACAGGATTTTGCATATATATGGGGAGTATAAGATATCTTTGATAAACAAAATGTTTTTTATACAAAAACTTAATTTTCGACCCATCGTTCCTATGGCAACTATATGATATAGTAGTCCGATCTTAATAGGATTTTGCATATATATGAGGAGCTTAGTAAAACTAATAAAGGCCGAGTTTGGTCAAGATATCTTGATAAACATAATGTTTTTTTATACATAAACTTAATTTTCGACCCATCGTTCCTATGGCAGCTATGTGATATAAGGATCCGATCTTAATAGTATTTTGCATATATATGAAGAGCGTAGATAAACTAATGAATGCCGAGTTTGATCAAGATATCTTGATAAACAAAATGTTTTTTCATACAAAACTTAATTTTCGACCGATCGTTCCTATGGTAGCTATATGATATAGTGGTCCGATATTAAAAGGATTTTGAATATATATGAGGAGCATAATAAAACTAATAAATGCCGACATTGGTCAAGATATCTTGATAAACAAAATGTTTTTTCATACAAAAACTTAATTTTCGACCCATCGGTCGTATGACAGCTATATGATATAGTGGTCCGATCTTATTAGGATTTTGCATATATATGAGGAGCTTAGTAAAACTAATAAAGGCCGAGTTTGGTCAAGATATTTTGATAAACAAAATGTTTTTTTCATACAAAAATTTAATTTTCGACCCATCGTTCCTATGGCAACTATATGATATAGTAGTCCGATCTTAATAGGATTTTGCATATATATGAGGAGCTTAGTAAAACTAATAAAGGCCGAGTTTGGTCAAGATATCTTGATAAACATAATGTTTTTTTTATACAAAAACTGAATTTTCTACCGATCGTTCCTATGGCAGCTATATGATAAAGTGTACCGATCTTAACAGGATTTTGCATATATATGGGGAGTATAGTAAAACTAATAAATGTCGAGTTTGGTCAAGATATCTTGATAAACAAAATGTTTTTTCATACAAAAACTTAATTTTCGACCCATCGTTCCTATGGCAACTATATGATATAGTAGTCCGATAGTAGTCCGATCTTAATAGGATTTTGCATATATATGAGGAGCTTAGTAAAACTAATAAAGGCCGAGTTTGGTCAAGATATCTTGATAGACAAAATATTTGTTCATACAAAAACTTAAATTTCGACCGATCATTCCTGTGGCAGCTATATGATATAGTGGTCCGATCTTAATAAGCTTTTGCATATATATAAGGAGCTTAGAAAACCAATAAATGTCGAGTTTGGTCAACATATCTTGATAAACAAAATGATTTTTCATACATAAACTTAATTTTCGACCGATCGTTCCAATGGCAGCTATATGATAAAGTGTACCGATCTTAACAGGATTTTGCATATATATGGGGAGTATAGTAAACTAATAAATGCCGAGTTTGGTCAAGATATCTTGATAAACAAAATGTTTTTTCATACAACTTAATTTTCGACCGATCGTTCCTATGGCAGCTATGTGATATAAGGATCCGATCTTAATAGGATTTTGCATATATATGAAGAGCGTAGATAAACTAATAAATGCCTAGTTTGATCAAGATATCTTGATAAACAAATGTTTTTCATACAAAACTTAATTTTCGACCGATCGTTCCTATGGCAGCTATATGATATATTATAGGCAGCTATAATATATATAGGAGGAGCATAATAGCACTAATAAATGCCGACATTGGTCAACATATCTTGATAAACAAAATGTTTTTCATACAAAAACTTAATTTTCGACCGATCGTTTCTATGACAGCTATATGATATAGGGTCCGATATATATGAGGAGCATAAAAACTAATAAATGCCGACATTGGTCAAGATATTTTGATAAACAAAATGTTTTTTCATAAAAAAACTTAATTTTCGACCCATCGTTCATATGGCAACTATATAATATAGTGGTCCGATCTTAAAACCAATAAATGCCGAGTTTGGTCAACATAATTTGATAAACAAAATGTTTTTTCATACAAAAACTTAATTTTCGACCGATCGTTTCTATGGCAGCTATATAATATAGTGGCCCGATCTTAACAGGATTTTGCATATATATGGGCAGTATAGTAAAACTAATAAATGCCGAGTTTGTTCAAGATATCTTGATAAACAAAATTTTTTTTCATACATAAACTTAATTTTCGACCGATCGTTCCTATGGCAGCTATGTGATATAAGAGTCCGATCTTAATAGGATTTTGCTTTTATATGAAGAGCGTAGATAAACTAATAAATGCCGAGTTTGGTCATGATATCTTGATAAACAAAATGTTTTTTTAAAAAAAAAATGAATTTTTTACCGATCGTTCCTATGGCACCTATATGATAAAGTGTATCGATCCTAACAGGATTTTGCATACATATGGGGAGTATAGTAAAACTAATAAATGCCGAGTTTGGTCAAGATATCTTGATAAACAAAATGTTTTTTCATACAAAAACTTAATTTTTGACTCATCGTTCCTATGGCAACTATATGATATAGTAGTCCGATCTTAATAGGATTTTGCATATATATGAGGAGCTTAGTAAAACTAATAAAGGCCGAGTTTGGTCAAGATATCTTGATAAACATAATTTTTTTCATACATAAACTTAATTTTCGACCCATCGTTCCTATGGCAGCTATGTGATATAAGGATCCGATCTTAATAGTATTTTGCATGTATATGAAGAGCGTAGATAAGCTAATGAATGCCGAGTTTGATCAAGATATCTTGATAAACAAAATGTTTTTTCATACAAAACTTAATTTTCGACCGATCGTTCCTATGGCAGCTATATGATATAGTGGTCCGATATTATAAGGATTTTGAACATATATGAGGAGCATAATAAAACTAATAAATGCCGACATTGGTCAAGATATCTGATAAACAAAATTTTTTTTCATACATAAACTTAATTTTCGACCGATCGTTCCTATGGCAGCTATGTGATATAAGGATCCGATCTTAATAGGATTTTGCATATATATGAAGAGCGTAGATAAACTAATAAATGCCGAGTTTGATCAAGATATCTTTATAAACAAAATGTTTTTTTCATACAAAAACTTAATTTTCGACCCATCGTTCCTATGGCAACTATATGATATAGTAGTCCGATCTTAATAGGATTTTGCATATATGTGGGGAGCTTAGAAAAATCAATAAATGTCGAGTTTGGTCAACATATCTTGATAAACAAAATGATTTTTCATACATAAACTTAATTTTCGACCGATCGTTCCAATGGCAGCTATATGATACCGATCTTAACAGGATTATGCATATATATGGGGAGTATAGTAAACTAATAAATGCCGAGTTTAATCAAGATATCTTGATAAACAAAATGTTTTTTCATACAAAACTGAATTTTCGACAGATCGTTTCTATGGCAGCTATATGATATAGTGGTCCGATATTAAAAAGATTTTGAATATATATGAGGAGCATAATAAAACTAATAAATGCCGACATTGGTCAAGATATCTTGATAAACAAAATTTTTTTCATACATAAACTTAATTTTCGACCGATCGTTCCTATGGCAGCTATGTGATATAAGGATCCGATCTTAATAGGATTTTGCTTATATATGAGGAGCGTAGATAAACTAATAAATGCCGAGTTTAATCAAGATATCTTTATAAACAAAATGTTTTTTCATACAAAAACTTAATTTTCGACCCATCGTTCCTGTGGCAACTATATCATATAGTAGTCCGATCTTAATAGGATTTTGCATATATATGAGGAGCTTAGTAAAACTAATAAAGGCCGAGTTTGGTCAAGATATCTTGATAAACAAAATTTTTTTTCATACAAAAATTTAAATTTCGACCGATCATTCCTGTGGCAGCTATATGATATAGTGGTCCGATCTTAATAAGCGTTTGCATATATATGAGGAGCTTAGAAAAACCAATAAATGTCGAGTTTGGTCAACATATCTTGATAAACAAAATGATTTTTCATACATAAACTTAACTTTCGACCGATCGTTCCAATGGCAGCTATATGATAAAGTGTCTTAACAGGATTTTGCATATATATGGGGAGTATAGTAAAACTAATAAATGCCAAGTTTGGTCAAGATATCTTGATAAACATAATGGTTTTTCATACATAAACTTAATTTTCGACCGATCGTTCCTATGGCAGCTATGTGATATAAGGATCCGATCTTAATAGGATTTTGCATATATATGAAGAGCGTAGATAAACTAATAAATGCCGAGTTTGATCAAGATATCTTTATAAACAAAATGTTTTTTCATACAAAATCTTAATTTTCGACCCATCGTTCCTATGGCAACTATATGATATAGTAGTCCGATCTTAATAGGATTTTGCATATATGTGGGGAGCTTAGAAAAATCAATAAATGTCGAGTTTGGTCAACATATCTTGATAAACAAAATGATTTTTCATACATAAACTTAATTTTCGACCGATCGTTCCAATGGCAGCTATATGATACCGATCTTAACAGGATTATGCATATATATGGGGAGTATAGTAAAACTAATAAATGCCGAGTTTAATCAAGATATCTTGATAAACAAAATGTTTTTTCATACAAAACTGAATATTCGACAGATCGTTTCTATGGCAGCTATATGATATAGTGGTCCGATATTAAAAAGATTTTGAATATATATGAGGAGCATAATAAAACTAATAAATGCCGACATTGGTCAAGATATCTTGATAAACAAAATTTTTTCATACAAAACTTAATTTTCGACCGATCGTTCCTATGGCAGCTATATGATATAGTGGTCCGATATTATAAGGATTTTGAACATATATGAGGAGCATAATAAAACTAATAAATGCCGACATTGGTCAAGATATCTTGATAAACAAAATTTTTTTCATACATAAACTTAATTTTCGACCGATCGTTCCTATGGCAGCTATGTGATATAAGGATCCGATCTTAATAGGATTTTGCATATATATGAAGAGCGTAGATAAACTAATAAATGCCGATTTTGATCAAGATATCTTTATAAACAAAATGTTTTTTCATACAAAAACTTAATTTTCGACCCATCGTTCCTATGGCAACTATATGATATAGTAGTCCGATCTTAATAGGATTTTGCATATATGTGGGGAGCTTAGAAAAATCAATAAATGTCGAGTTTGGTCAACATATCTTGATAAACAAAATGATTTTCATACATAAACTTAATTTTCGACCGATCGTTCCAATGGCAGCTATATGATACCGATCTTAACAGGATTATGCATATATATGGGGAGTATAGTAAAACTAATAAATGCCGAGTTTAATCAAGATATCTTGATAAACAAAATGTTTTTCATACAAAACTGAATTTTCGACAGATCGTTTCTATGGCAGCTATATGATATAGTGGTCCGATATTAAAAAGATTTGTATATATATGAGGAGCATAATAAAACTAATAAATGCCGACATTGGTCAAGATATCTTGATAAACAAAATTTTTTTTCATACATAAACTTAATTTTCGACCGATCGTTCCTATGGCAGCTATGTGATATAAGGATCCGATCTTATAGGATTTTGCTTATATATGAGGAGCGTAGATAAACTAATAAATGCCGAGTTTAATCAAGATATCTTTATAAACAAAATGTTTTTTCATACAAAAACTTGATTTTCGACCCATCGTTCCTGTGGCAACTATATCATATAGTAGTCCGATCTTAATAGGATTTTGCATATATATGAGGAGCTTAGTAAAACTAATAAAGGCCGAGTTTGGTCAAGATATCTTGATAAACAAAATTTTTTTTCATACAAAAATTTAAATTTCGACCGATCATTCCTGTGGCAGCTATATGATATAGTGGTCCGATCTTAATAAGCGTTTGCATATATATGAGGAGCTTAGAAAAACCAATAAATGTCGAGTTTGGTCAACATATCTTGATAAACAAAATGATTTTTCATACATAAACTTAACTTTCGACCGATCGTTCCAATGGCAGCTATATGATAAAGTGTCTTAACAGGATTTTGCATATATATGGGGAGTATAGTAAAACTAATAAATGCCGAGTTTGGTCAAGATATCTTGATAAACATAATGTTTTTTCATACATAAACTTAATTTTCGACCGATCGTTCCTATGGCAGCTATGTGATATAAGGATCCGATCTTAATAGGATTTAGCATATATATGAAGAGCGTAGATAAACTAATAAATGCCGAGTTTGATCAAGATATCTTTATAAACAAAATGTTTTTTCATACAAAATCTTAATTTTCGACCCATCGTTCCTATGGCAACTATATGATATAGTGGTCCGATCTTAATAGGATTTTGCATATATGTGGGGAGCTTAGAAAAATCAATAAATGTCGAGTTTGGTCAACATATCTTGATAAACAAAATGATTTTTCATACATAACTTAATTTTCGACCGATCGTTCCAATGGCAGCTATATGATACCGATCTTAACAGGATTATGCATATATGGGGAGTATAGTAAAACTAATAAATGCCGAGTTTAATCAAGATATCTTGATAAACAAAATGTTTTTTCATACAAAACTGAATTTTCGACAGATCGTTTCTATGGCAGCTATATGATATAGTGGTCCGATATTAAAAAGATTTTGAATATATATGAGGAGCATAATAAAACTAATAAATGCCGACATTGGTCAAGATATCTTGATAAACAAAATTTTTTTTCATACATAACTTAATTTTCGACCGATCGTTCCTATGGCAGCTATGTGATATAAGGATCCGATCTTAATAGGATTTTGCTTATATATGAGGAGCGTAGATAAACTAATAAATGCCGAGTTTAATCAAGATATCTTGATAAACAAAATGTTTTTTATACAAAAACTGAATTTTCTACCGATCGTTCCTATGGCAGCTATATGATAAAGTGTACCGATCTTAACAGGATTTTGCATATATATGGGGAGTATAGTAAAACTTATAAATGCCGAGTTTGGTCAAGATACCTTGATAAACAAAATGTTTTTTCATACAAAAACTTAATTTTCGACCCATCGTTGCTATGGCAACTACATGATATAGTAGTCCGATCTAATAGGATTTTGCATACATATGAAGAGCGTAGATAAACTAATGAATGCCGAGTTTGATCAAGATATCTTGATAAACAAAATGTTTTTTCATACAAAACTTAATTTTCGACCGATCGTTCCTATGACAGCTATATGATATAGTGGTCCGATATTAAAACAATTTGAATATATATGAGGAGCATAATAAAACTAATAAATTCCGACATTGGTCAAGATATCTTGATAAACAAAATTTTTTTTCATACATAAACTTAATTTTCGACCGATCGTTCCTATGGCAGCTATGTGACATAAGGATCCGATCTTAATAGGATTTTGCATATATATGAAGAGCGTAGATAAACTAATAAATGCCGAGTTTGATCAAGATATCTTTATAAACAAAATGTTTTTTCATACAAAAACTTAATTTTCGACCCATCGTTCCTATGGCAACTATATGATATAGTAGTCCGATCTTAATAGGATTTTGCATATATGTGGGGAGCTTAGAAAAATCAATAAATGTCGAGTTTGGTCAACATATCTTGATAAACAAAATGATTTTTCATACATAAACTTAATTTTCGACCCATCGTTCCTATGGCAACTATATGATATAGTAGTCCGATCTTAATAGGATTTTGCATATATGTGGGGAGCTTAGAAAATCAATAAATGTCGAGTTTGGTCAACATATCTTGATAAACAAAATGATTTTTCATACATAAACTTAATTTTCGACCGATCGTTCCAATGGCAGCTATATGATACCGATCTTAACAGGATTATGCATATATATGGGGAGTATAGTAAAACTAATAAATGCCGAGTTTAATCAAGATATCTTGATAAACAAAATGTTTTTTCATACAAAACTGAATTTTCGACAGATCGTTTCTATGGCAGCTATATGATATAGTGGTCCGATATTAAAAAGATTTTGAATATATATGAGGAGCATAATAAAACTAATAAATGCCGACATTGGTCAAGATATCTTGATAAACAAAATGTTTTTTCATACAAAACTTAATTTTCGACCGATCGTTCCTATGGCAGCTATATGATATAGTGGTCCGATATTATAAGGATTTTGAACATATATGAGGAGCATAATAAAACTAATAAATGCCGACATTGGTCAAGATATCTTGATAAACAAAATTTTTTTTCATACATAAACTTAATTTTCGACCGATCGTTCCTATGGCAGCTATGTGATATAAGGATCCGATCTTAATAGGATTTTGCATATATATGAAGAGCGTAGATAAACTAATAAATGCCGATTTTGATCAAGATATCTTTATAAACAAAATGTTTTTTCATACAAAAACTTAATTTTCGACCCATCGTTCCTATGGCAACTATATGATATAGTAGTCCGATCTTAATAGGATTTTGCATATATGTGGGGAGCTTAGAAAATCAATAAATGTCGAGTTTGGTCAACATATCTTGATAAACAAAATGATTTTTCATACATAAACTTAATTTTCGACCGATCGTTCCAATGGCAGCTATATGATACCGATCTTAACAGGATTATGCATATATATGGGGAGTATAGTAAAACTAATAAATGCCGAGTTTAATCAAGATATCTTGATAAACAAAATGTTTTTTCATACAAAACTGAATTTCCGACAGATCGTTTCTATGGCAGCTATATGATATAGTGGTCCGATATTAAAAGATTTTGAATATATATGAGGAGCATAATAAAACTAATAAATGCCGACATTGGTCAAGATATCTTGATAAACAAAATTTTTTTCATACATAAACTTAATTTTCGACCGATCGTTCCTATGGCAGCTATGTGATATAAGGATCCGATCTTAATAGGATTTTGCTTATATATGAGGAGCGTAGATAAACTAATAAATGCCGAGTTTAATCAAGATATCTTTATAAACAAAATGTTTTTTCATACAAAAACTTAATTTTCGACCCATCGTTCCTGTGGCAACTATATCATATAGTAGTCCGATCTTAATAGGATTTTGCATATATATGAGGAGCTTAGTAAAACTAATAAAGGCCGAGTTTGGTCAAGATATCTTGATAAACAAAATTTTTTTTCATACAAAAATTTAAATTTCGACCGATCATTCCTGTGGCAGCTATATGATATAGTGGTCCGATCTTAATAAGCGTTTGCATATATATGAGGAGCTTAGAAAAACCAATAAATGTCGAGTTTGGTCAACATATCTTGATAAACAAATGATTTTTCATACATAAACTTAACTTTCGACCGATCGTTCCAATGGCAGCTATATGATAAAGTGTCTTAACAGGATTTTGCATATATATGGGGAGTATAGTAAAACTAATAAATGCCGAGTTTGGTCAAGATATCTTGATAAACATAATGTTTTTTCATACATAAACTTAATTTCGACCGATCGTTCCTATGGCAGCTATGTGATATAAGGATCCGATCTTAATAGGATTTTGCATATATATGAAGAGCGTAGATAAACTAATAAATGCCGAGTTTGATCAAGATATCTTTATAAACAAAATGTTTTTTCATACAAAATCTTAATTTTCGACCCATCGTTCCTATGGCAACTATATGATATAGTAGTCCGATCTTAATAGGATTTTGCATATATGTGGGGAGCTTAGAAAAATCAATAAATGTCGAGTTTGGTCAACATATCTTGATAAACAAAATGATTTTTCATACATAAACTTAATTTTCGACCGATCGTTCCAATGGCAGCTATATGATACCGATCTTAACAGGATTATGCATATATATGGGAGTATAGTAAAACTAATAAATGCCGAGTTTAATCAAGATATCTTGATAAACAAAATGTTTTTTCATACAAAACTGAATTTTCGACAGATCGTTTCTATGGCAGCTATATGATATAGTGGTCCGATATTAAAAAGATTTTGAATATATATGAGGAGCATAATAAAACTAATAAATGCCGACATTGGTCAAGATATCTTGATAAACAAAATTTTTTTTCATACATAAACTTAATTTTCGACCGATCGTTCCTATGGCAGCTATGTGATATAAGGATCCGATCTTAATAGGATTTTGCTTATATATGAGGAGCGTAGATAAACTAATAAATGCCGAGTTTAATCAAGATATCTTGATAAACAAAATGTTTTTTATACAAAAACTGAATTTTCTACCGATCGTTCCTATGGCAGCTATATGATAAAGTGTACCGATCTTAACAGGATTTTGCATATATATGGGGAGTATAGTAAAACTTATAAATGCCGAGTTTGGTCAAGATACCTTGATAAACAAAATGTTTTTTCATACAAAAACTTAATTTTCGACCCATCGTTGCTATGGCAACTACATGATATAGTAGTCCGATCTAATAGGATTTTGCATACATATGAAGAGCGTAGATAAACTAATGAATGCCGAGTTTGATCAAGATATCTTGATAAACAAAATGTTTTTTCATACAAAACTTAATTTTCGACCGATCGTTCCTATGACAGCTATATGATATAGTGGTCCGATATTAAAACGATTTTGAATATATATGAGGAGCATAATAAAACTAATAAATGCCGACATTGGTCAAGATATCTTGATAAACAAACTGTTTTTTCATACAAAAACTTAATTTTTGACCCATCGTTCCTATAGCAACTATATGATATAGTAGTCCGATCTTAATAGGATTTTGCATATATATGAGGAGCTTAGTAAAACTAATAAAGGCCGAGTTTGGTCAAGATATCTTGATAAACAAATATTTTTTCATACAAAAACTTAAATTTCGACCGATCATTCCTGTGGCAGCAGCTATATGATATAGTGGTCCGATCTTAATAAGCTTTTGCATATATATGAGGAGCTTAGAAAAACCAATAAATATCGAGTTTGGTCAACATATCTTGATAAACAAAATGATTTTTCATACATAAACTTAATTTTCGACCGATCGTTCCAATGGCAGCTATATGATAAAGTGTCTTAACAGGATTTTGCATATATATGGGGAGTATAGTAAAACTAATAAATGCCGAGTTTGGTCAAGGTATCTTGATAAACAAAATGTTTTTTCATACAAAAACTTAATTTTCGACCTATCGTTCCTATGGCAACTATATGATATAGTAGTCCGATCTTAATAGGATTTTGCATATATATGGGGAGCTTAGAAAAACCAATAAATGTCGAGTTTGGTCAACATATCTTGATAAACAAAATGATTTTATACATAAAATTAATTTTCGACCGATCGTTCCAATGGCAGCTATTTGATACCGATCTAAACAGAATTTTGCATGTATATGGGGAGTATAGTAAAACTAATAAATGCCGAGTTTGGTCAAGATATCTTGATAAACCAAATGTTTTTTCATACAACTTAATTTTCGACCCATCGTTCCTACGGCAGCTATGTGATATAAGGATCCGATCTTAATAGGATTTTGCATATATATGAAGAGCGTAGATAAACTAATAAATGCCGAGTTTGATCAAGATATCTTGATAAACAAAATGTTTTTTCATACAAAACTTAATTTTCGACCGATCGTTCCTATGGCAGCTATATGATATAGTGGTCCGATATTAAAAAGATTTTGAAAATATATGAGGAGCATAATAAAACTATTAAATGCCGAGTTTGGTCAAGATACCTTGATAAACAAAATGTTTTTTCATACAAAAACTTAATTTTCGACCCATCGTTCCTATGGCAACTATATGATATAGTAGTCCGATCTTAATAGGATTTTGCATATATATGAGGAGCTTAGTAAAACTAATAATTGCCGAGTTTGGTCAAGATATCTTGATAAACAAAATATTTTTTCATACAAAAACTTAAATTTCGACCGATCATTCCTGTGGAAGCTATATGATATAGTGGTCCGATATTAAAAAGATTTTGAATATATATGAGGAGCATAATAAAACTTATAAATGCCGACATTGGTCAAGATATCTTGATAAACAAAATGTTTTTTCATACAAAAACTTAATTTTCGACCCATCGTTCCTATGGCAACTATATGATATAGTAGTCCGATCTTAATAGGATTTTGCATATATATGAGGAGCTTAGTAAAACTAATAATTGCCGAGTTTGGTCAAGATATCTTGATAAACAAAATGTTTTTTCATACAAAAACTTAATTTTCGACCGATCGTTCCTATGGCAGCTATGTGATATAAGGATCCGATCTTATTAGGATTTTGCATATATATGAGGAGCTTAGTAAAACTAATAAATGCCGAGTTTGGTCAAGATATCTTGATAAACCAAATATTTTTTCATACAAAAACTTAATTTTCGTCCGATTATTCGTGTGGCAGCTATATGATATAGTGGTCCGATCTTAATAGGACAGTGCATATATATGAGGAGCTTAGTAAAACTAAAAAATACCGATTTTGGTCAAGATATCTCGATAAACAAAATGGTCTTTCATACAAAAACATAATTTTCGACCGATCGTTGCTATGGCAGCTATATGATATAGTGGTCCGATATTAAAAAGATTTTGAATATATGAGGAGCATAATAAAACTAATAAATGCCGACATTGGTCAAGATATCTTGATAAACAAAATGTTTTTTCATACAAAAACTTAATTTTCGACCGATCGTTCCTATGGCAGCTATATAATATAGTGACCCGATCTTAACAGGATTTTGCATATATATGAGGAGTTTAGTTAAACTAATAAATGCCGAGTTTGGTCAAGATATCTGATAAACATAATATTGTTTTCATACATAAACTTAATTTTCGACCGATCGTTCGTATGGCAGCTATGTAATATAAGGGTCCTATATTAACAGGATTTTGCATAAGTATGAGGAGCTAGTGAAACTAATAAATGCCAAGTTTGGTCAAGATATCTTGATAAACAAAATGTTTTTTCGACCCATTGCTCCTATGGCAGCTGTGTGATATAAGGATCCGATTTTAATGGGATTTTTTTTTGCTTATATATGAAGAGCGTAGATAAACTAATAAATACCGAGTTTGGTCAAGATATCTTGATAAACAAAATGCTTTTTCATACAAAAACTGAATTCCTTTGGCAGCTATATATTTAAGTGCACCGATCTTAATAGGCTTTTGCATATATATGAGGAGATTAGTAAAAGCGATAAATGCCGAGTTTGGTCAACATATCTTGATAAACAAACTGATTTTTCATACAAAAACTTAAATTTCGACCGATCGTTCCTATGGCAGCTATATGGTAAAGTGTACCGATCTTAACAGTATTTTGCATATATTCCCCATATATATAGTAAAACTAATAAATGCCGAGTTTGGTCAAGATATCTTGATAAACAAAATGTTTTTTCATACAACTTAATAATAGTTTGGTCAAATTATCTTGATGAGCAAAATGTTTTTTCATACAACTTAATAATAGTTTGTTCAAGATATCTTGATAAACAAAATGTTTTTTCGTACAACAACTTAATTTTCGACCCATCGCTCCTATGGCAGCTGTGTGATATAAGGATCCGATCTTAATAGGATTTTGCTTATATATGAAGAGCGTAGATAAACTAATAAATGCCGAGTTTGGTCAAGATATCTTGATAAACAAAATGTTTTTTCATTAAAAACTTAATTTTCGACCCATCGTCCCTATGGCAGCTTATGATATAGTGGTCCGATCTTAATAGGATTTTGCATATATATGAGGAGTATAGTAAAACTCAAATATGCCAAGCTTGCTCAAAATATCTTGAAAAACAAAATGATTTTTCATTCAACTTAATTTTCGACTGATGGCTTCTATGGCAGCTATGTGATAAAGTGTACCGATCTTAACAGGATTTTGCATATAAATGGGGAGTATAGTAAAACTAATAAATGCCGAGTTTGGTCAAGATACCTTGATAAACAAAATGTTTTTTCGTACAACAACTTAATTTTCGACCCATCGCTCCTATGGCAGCTATGTGATATAAGGATCCGATCTTAATAGGATTTTGCATATATATGAAGAGCGTAGATAAACTAATAAATGCCGAGTTTGATCAAGATATCTTTATAAACAAAATGTTTTTTCATACAAAAACTTAATTTTCGACCCATCGTTCCAACTATATGATATAGTGGTCCGATATTAAAAAGATTTTGAATATATATGAGAAGCATAATAAAACTAATAAATGCCGACATTGGTCAAGATATCTTGATAAACAACATTTTTTTTCATACATAAACTTAATTTTCGACCCATCGTTCCTATGGCAGCTATGTGATATAAGGATCCGATCTTAATAGGATTTTGATTATATATGAAGAGCGTAGATAAACTAATAAATGCCGAGTTTGGTCATGATATCTTGATAAACAAAATGTTTTTTTAAACAAAAACTGAATTTTCTACCGATCGTTCCTATGGCAGCTATATGATAAAGTGTACCGAGCTGAACAGGATTTTGCATATATATGAAGAGTGAGATAAACTAATAAATGCCGAGTTTGGTCAAGATACCTTGATAAACAAAATGTTTTTTCATACATAAACTTAATTTTCGACCGATCGTTCCTATGGCAGCTATATGATATAGTGGTCCGATATTAAAAGATTTTGAAAATATATGAGGAGCATAATAAAACTATTAAATGCCGAAATTGGTCAAGATATTTTGATAAACAAAATTTTTTTTTATACAGAAACTGAATTATCTACCGATCGTTCCTATGGCAGCTATATGATAAAGTGTACCGATCTTAACAGGATTTTGCATATATATGGGGAGTATAGTAAAACTAATAAATGCCGAGTTTGGTCAAGATACCTTGATAAACAAAATGTTTTTTCATACAAAAACTTAATTTTCGACCCATCGTTCCTATGGCAACTATATGATATTGTAGTCCGATCTTAATAGGATTTTGCATATATATGAGGAGCTTAGTAAAACTAATAATTGCCGAGTTTGGTCAAGATATCTTGATAAACAAAATATTTTTTCATACAAAAACCTAATTTTCGACCGATCGTTCGTATGGCAGCTATGTGATATAAGGGTCCGATATTAACAGGATTTTGCATAAGTATGAGGAGCTAGTGAAACTAATAAATGCCAAGTTTGGTCAAGATATATTGATAAACAAAATGTTTTTTCGTACAAAAACTTAATTTTCGACCCATTGCTCCTATGGCAGCTGTGTGATATAAGGATCCGATTTTAATGGGATTTTTTTTTGCTTATATATGAAGAGCGTAGATAAACTAATAAATGCCGAGTTTGGTCAAGATATCTTGATAAACAAAATGCTTTTTCATACAAAAACTGAATTCCTTTGGCAGCTATATATTAAAGTGCACCGATCTTAATTGGCTTTTGCATATATATGAGGAGATTAGTAAAAGCGATAAATGCCGAGTTTGGTCAACATATCTTGATAAACAAACTGATTTTTCATACAAAAACTTAAATTTCGACCGATCGTTCCTATGGCAG
This sequence comes from Drosophila americana, assembly GCA_030788265.1. Classification (NCBI taxonomy): domain Eukaryota; kingdom Metazoa; phylum Arthropoda; class Insecta; order Diptera; family Drosophilidae; genus Drosophila; species Drosophila americana. The sequence continues at coordinate 345,202 of JAURSC010000040.1, read as the reverse complement.
CTATATGATAAAGTGTACCGATCTTAACAGTATTTTGCATATATTCCCCATATATATAGTAAAACTAATAAATGCCGAGTTTGGTCAAGATATCTTGATAAACAATATGTTTTTTCATACAACTTAATAATAGTTTGGTCAAATTATCTTGATAAGCAAAATGTTTTTTCATACAACTTAATAATAGTTTGTTCAAGATATCTTGATAAACAAAATGTTTTTTCGTACAATAACATAATTTTTGACCCATCGCTCCTATGGTAGCTGTGTGATATAAGGATCCGATCTTAATAGGATTTTGCTTATATATGAAGAGCGTAGATAAACTAATAAATGCCGAGTTTGGTCAAGATATCTTGATAAACAAAATGTTTTTTCATTAAAAAAACTGAATTTTCGACCGATCGTTCCTATGGCAGCTATATATTAAAGTGTACCGATCTTAATAGGCTTTTGCATTAATATGAGGAGCTTAGTAAATCCAATAAATGCCGAGTTTGGTCAACATCTCTTGATAAACAAATGATTTTTCATACAAAAACTTAATTTTCGACCCATCGTCCCTATGGCAGCTATATGATATAGTGGTCCGATCTTAATAGGATTTTGCATATATATGAGGAGTATAGTAAAACTCAAATATGCCAAGCTTGCTCAAAATATCTTGAAAAACAAAATGATTTTTCATTCAACTTAATTTTCGACTGATGGTTTCTATGGCAGCTATATGATATAGTGGTCCGATCTTAATATGTTTTGGCCTATATATAAGGAGCATAGTAAAACTAATAAATGCCAAGTTTGGTCCTTGATAGGATTTTGCATATATATGAGGAGCTTTGTAAAACTAATAAATGCCGAGTTTGGTCAAGATATCTTGATAAACAAAATGTTTTTTCATACAACAACTTAATTTTCGACCCATCGTTCCTATGAAAGCTATGTGATATAAGGATCCGATCTTAATAGGATTTTGCATATATATGAAAAGCGTAGATAAACTAATAAATGCCGAGTTTGGTCATGATATCTTGATAAACAAAATGTTTTTTTATACAAAAACTGAATTTTCTACCGATCGTTCCTATGGCAGCTATATGATAAAGTGTACCGATCTTAACAGGATTTTGCATATATATGGGGAGTATAGTTAAACTAATAAAAGCCGAGTTGGTCAAGATATCTTGATAAACATAATGTTTTTTCCATACATAAAATTAATTTTCGACCGATCGTTACTATGGCAAATATGTGATATAAGCGTCCGATCTTAATAGGATTTTGCATATCTATGAAGAGCGTAGATAAACTAATAAATGCCGAGCTTTGTCAAGATATCTTGATAAACAAAATGTTTTTCCAAACAAAAACTTAATTTTCGACCGATCGTTCCTATGACAGCTATATGACATAGTGGTCCGATATATATGAGGAGCATAATAAAACTAATAAATGCCGACATTGGTCAAGATATTTTGATAAACAAAATGTTTTTTCATACAAGAACTTAATTTTCGGCCCATCGTTCCAATGGCAACTATATGATGTAGTGGTCCGATCTTAAAACCAATAAATGCCGAGTTTGGTCAACATAATTTGATAAACAAAATGTTTTTTCATACAAAAAGTTAATTTTCGACCGATCGTTCCTATGGCAGCTATGTGATATAAGGATCCGATCTTAATAGGATTTTGCTTATATATGAAGAGCGTAGATAAACTAATAAATGTCGAGTTTGGTCATGATATCTTGATAAACAAAATGTTTTTTTTTATACAAAAACTGAATTTTCTACCGATCGTTCTTATGGCAGCTATATGATAAAGTGTACCGATCTTAACAGGATTTTGCATATATATGAGGAGTATAGTAAAACTAATAAATGCCGAGTTTGGTCAAGATATCTTAATAAACATAATGTTTTTTCATACATAAACTTAATTTTCGACCGATCGTTCCTATGGCAGCTATGTGATATAAGGATCCGATCTTAATAGGATTTTGCTTATATATGAAGAGCGTAGATAAACTAATAAATGCCGAGTTTGGTCATGATATCTTGATATACAAAATGTTTTTTTTTATACAAAAACTGAATTTTCTTGCGATCGTTCCTATGGCAGCTATATGATAAAGTGTACCGATCTTAACAGGATTTTGCATATATATGAGGAGTATAGTAAAACTAATAAATGCCGAGTTTGGTCAACAAAATGTATTTTCATACAAAAACTTAATTTTCGACCCATCGTTCCTATGGCAACTATAAGATATAGTAGTCCGATCTTAATAAGATTTTGCATATATATGAGGAGCTTACATAACATAATGTTTTTTCATACATAAACTTAATTTTCGACCCATCGTTCCTATGGCATCTTTATGATATAGTGTTCCGATCTTAATAGGATTTTGCATATATATAAGGAGCTTAGTAAAACTAATAAAGGCCGAGTTTGGTCAAGATATCTTGATAAACAAAATATTTTTTCATACAAAAACTTAAATTTCGACCGATCATTCCTGTGGCAGCTATATGATATAGTGGTCCGATCTTAATAGGATTTTGCATATATATAAGGAGCTTAGTAAAACTAATAAAGGCCGAGTTTGGTCAAGATATCTTGATAAACAAAATATTTTTTCATACAAAAACTTAAATTTCGAACGATCATTCCTGTGGCAGCTATATGATATAGTGGTCCGATCTTAATAGGATTTTGCATATATATGAAGAACTAATGAATGCCGAGTTTGATCAAGATATCTTGATAAACAAAATGTTTTTTCATACAAAACTTAATTTTCGACCGATCGTTCCTATGGCAGCTATATGATATAGTGGTCCGATATTAAAAGGATTTTGAATATATATGAGGAGCATAATAAAACTAATAAATGCCGACATTGGTCAAGATATCTTGATAAACAAAATTGTTTTTTCATACAAAAACTTAATTTTCGACCCATCGTTCCTATGGCAACTATATGATATAGTCGCCGATCTTAATAGGATTTTGCATATATATGAGGAGCTTAGTAAAACTAATAAAGGCCGAGTTTGGTCAAGATATCTTGATAAACAAAATAGTTTTTCATACAAAAACTTAAATTTCGACCGATCATTCCTGTGGCAGCTATATGATATAGTGGTCCGATCTTAATAAGCTTTTGCATATATATGAGGAGCTAGTGAAACTAATAAATGCCGAGTTTGGTCCAGATATCTTGATAAAGAAAATGTTTATTCATACAAAAACTTAATTTTCGACCGATCATTCCTGTGGCAGCTATATGATATTGTGGTCCGATCTTGATAGGATTTTGCATATATATAAGGAGCTTAGTAAAACTAATATATGCCGAGTTTGGTCAAGATATCTTGATAAACAAAATGTTTTTTCATACAACTTAATATTCGACCCATCGTTCCTATTGCAGCTATGTGATATAAGGATCCGATCTTAATAGGATTTTGCATACATATGAAAAGCGTAGATAAACTAATAAATGCCGAGTTTGGTCAACATATCTTGATAAACAAACTGATTTTTCATACAAAAACTTAATTTTCGACGGATCGTTCCTATGGCAGCTATATGATAAAGTGCACCGATCTTAATAGGCTTATGCAAATATATGAGGAGCTTAGTAAAACCAATAAATCCCGAGTTTGGTCAACATATCTTGATAAAGAAAATGATTTTTCACACAAAAACTTAAATTTCGACCGATCATTCCTCTGGCAGCTATATGATATAATGGTCCGATATATATGAGGAGCATAATAAAACTAATAAATGCCGACATTGGTCAAGATATTTTTATAAACATAATGTTTTTTCTTACATAAACTTAATTTTCGACCGATCGTTCGTATGGCAGCTATGTGATATAAGGATCCGATCTTAATAGGCTTATGCAATATATGAGGAGCTTAGTAAAACCAATAAATCCCGAATTTGGTTAACATATCTTGATAAAGAAAATGATTTTTCACACAAAAACTTAAATTTCGACCGATCATTCCTCTGGCAGCTATATGATATAATGGTCCGATATATATGAGGAGCATAATAAAACTAATAATGCCGACATTGGTCAAGATATCTTGATAAACAAAATGTTTTTTCATACAACAACTTAATATTCGACCCATCGTTCCTATTGCAGCTATGTGATATAAGGATCCGATCTTAATAGGATTTTGCTTATATATGAAGAGCGTAGATAAACTAATAAATGCCGAGTTTGGTCATGATATCTTGATAAACTAAATGTTTTTTATACAAAAACTGAATTTTCTTCCTGTCGTTCCTATGGCAGCTATATGATAAAGTGTACCGATCTTAACAGGATTTTGCATATATATGGGGAGTATAGTAAAACTAATAAATGCCGAGTTTGGTCAAGATATCTTGATAAACAAAATGTTTTTTCATACAACTTAATTTTCGACCCATCGTGCCTATGGAAACTATATGATATAGTGGTCCGATCCTAAAACCAATGAATGCCGAGTTTGGTCAACATAATTTGATAAACAAAATATTTTTTCATACAAAAACTTAAATTTCGACCGATCATTCCTGTGGCAGCTATATGATATTGTGGTCCGATCTTGATAGGATTTTGCATATATATAAGGAGCTTAGTAAAACTAATATATGCCGAGTTTGGTCAAGATATCTTGATAAACAAAATGTTTTTTCATACAACAACTTAATATTCGACCCATCGTTCCAATTGCAGCTATGTGATATAAGGATCCGATCTTAATAGGATTTTGCATACATATGAAAAGCGTAGATAAACTAATAAATGCCGAGTTTGGTCAACATATCTTGATAAACAAACTGATTTTTCATACAAAAACTTAATTTTCGACGGACCGTTCCTATGGCAGCTATATGATAAAGTGCACCGATCTTAATAGGCTTATGCAAATATATGAGGTGCTTAGTAAAACCAATAAATCCCGAGTTTGGTCAACATATCTTGATAAAGAAAATGATTTTTCACACAAAAACTTAAATTTCGACCGATCATTCCTCTGGCAGCTATATGATATTGTGGTCCGATCTTGATAGGATTTTGCATATATATAAGGAGCTTAGTAAAACTAATATATGCCGAGTTTGGTCAAGATATCTTGATAAACAAAATGTTTTTTCATACAACAACTTAATATTCGACCCATCGTTCCTATTGCAGCTATGTGATATAAGGATCCGATCTTAATAGGATTTTGCTTATATATGAAGAGCGTAGATAAACTAATAAATGCCGAGTTTGGTCATGATATCTTGATAAACAAAATGTTTTTTTTATACAAAAACTGAATTTTCTACCGATCGTTCCTATGGCAGCTATATGATAAAGTGTACCGATCTTAACAGGATTTTGCATATATATGGGGAGTACAGTAAAACTAATAAATGCCGAGTTTGGTCAAGATATCTTGATAAACAAAATGTTTTTTCATACAAAAACTTAATTTTCGACCCATCGTTCCTATGGAAACTATATGATATAGTGGTCCGATCCTAAAACCAATGAATGCCAAGTTTGGTCAACATAATTTGATAAACAAAATGTTTTTTCATACAAAAAGTTAATTTTCGACCGATTGTTTCTATGGCAGCTATATAATATAGTGGCCCGATCTTAATAGGATGTTGCATATATATGAGTAATATAGTAAAACTGATAAATGCCGAGTTTGGTCAAGATATCTTGATAAACATAATGTTTTTTCATACAAAAACTTAATTTTCGACCCATCGTTCCTATGGCAACTATATGATATAGTAGTCCGACCTTAATAGGATCTTGCATATATATGAGGAGCTTAGTAAAACTAATAAAGGCCGAGTTTGGTCAAGATATCTTGATAAACATAATGTTTTTTCATACAAAAACTTAATTTTCGACCCATCGTTCCTTTTGCAACTATATGATATAGTGGTCCGATCCTAAAATCAATAAATGCCGAGTTTGGTCAACATAATTTGATAAACAAAACGTTTTTTCATACAAAAAGTTAATTTTCGACCGATTGTTTCTATGGCAGCTATATAATATAGTGGCCCGATCTTAATAGGATGTTGCATATATATGAGTAATATAGTAAAACTAATAAATGCCGGGTTTGGTCAAGATATCTTGATAAACATAATGTTTTTTCATACATAAACTTAATTTTCGACCGATCGTTCCTATGGCAGCTATGTAATATAAGGATCCGATCTTAATAGGATTTTGCATATATATGAGGAGCTTAGTAAAACTAATAAAGGCCGAGTTTGGTCAAGATATCTTGATAAACATAATGTTTTTTTATACAAAAACTTAATTTTCGACCCATCGTTCCTATGGCAACTATATGATATAGTAGTCCGACCTTAATAGGATCTTGCATATATATGAGGAGCTTAGTAAAACTAATAAAGGCCGAGTTTGGTCAAGATATCTTGATAAACATAATGTTTTTTCATACAAAAACTTAATTTTCGACCCATCGTTCCTTTTGCAACTATATGATATAGTGGTCCGATCCTAAAATCAATAAATGCCGAGTTTGGTCAACATAATTTGATAAACAAAACGTTTTTTCATACAAAAAGTTAATTTTCGACCGATTGTTTCTATGGCAGCTATATAATATAGTGGCCCGATCTTAATAGGATGTTGCATATATATGAGTAATATAGTAAAACTAATAAATGCCGGGTTTGGTCAAGATATCTTGATAAACATAATGTTTTTTCATACGTAAACTTAATTTTCGACCGATCGTTCCTATGGCAGCTATGTGATATAAGGATCCGATCTTAATAGGATTTTGCATATATATGAGGAGCTTAGTAAAACTAATAAAGGCCGAGTTTGGTCAAGATATCTTGATAAACATAATGTTTTTTCATACAAAAACTTAATTTTCGACCCATCGTTCCTATGGCAACTATATGATATAGTAGTCCGATCTTAATAGGATCTTGCATATATATGAGGAGCTTAGTAAAACTAATAAAGGCCGAGTTTGGTCAAGATATCTTGATAAACATAATGTTTTTTCATACAAAAACTTAATTTTCGACCCATCGTTCCTTTTGCAACTATATGATATAGTGGTCCGATCCTAAAATCAATAAATGCCGAGTTTGGTCAACATAATTTGATAAACAAAATGTTTTTTTCATACAAAAAGTTAATTTTCGACCGATTGTTTCTATGGAAGCTATATAATATAGTGGCCCGATCTTAATAGGATGTTGCATATATATGAGTAATATAGTAAAACTAATAAATGCCGGGTTTGGTCAAGATATCTTGATAAACATAATGTTTTTTCATACATAAACTTAATTTTCGACCGATCGTTCCTATGGCAGCTATGTGATATAAGGATCCGATCTTAATAGGATTTTGCTTATATATGAAGAGCGTAGATAAACTAATAAATGCCGAGTTTGGTCATGATATCTTGATAAACAAAATGTTTTTTTATACAAAAACTGAATTTTCTACCGATCGTTCCTATGGCAGCTATATGATAAAGTGTACCGATCTTAACAGGATTTTGCATATATATGGGCAGTACAGTAAAACTAATAAATGCCGAGTTTGGTCAAGATATCTTGATAAACAAAATGTTTTTTCATACAAAAACTTAATTTTCGACCCATCGTTCCTATGGAAACTATATGATATAGTAGTCCGATCTTAATAGGATTTTGCATATATATGAGCTATATGAGCATATATATGAGGAGCTTAGTAAAACTAATAAAGGCCGAGTTTGGTCAAGATATCTTGATAAACAAAATATTTTTTCATACAAAAACTTAAATTTCGACCGATCATTCCTGTGGCAGCTATATGATATAGTGGTCCGATCTTAATAAGCTTTTGCATATATATGAGGAGCTAGTGAAACTAATAAATGCCGAGTTTGGTCCAGATATCTTGATAAAGAAAATGTTTATTCATACAAAAACTTAATTTTTGACCTATCGTTCTTATGACAGCTATATGATATAGTGTTCCGATCTTAATAGGATTTTGCATATATATGAGTATAGTAAAACTAATAAATGCCGAGTTTGGTCAAGATATCTTGATTTATGATATTGCTATATATGATATTGCTATATGATATTGTGGTCCCATCTTGATAGGATTTTGCATATATATAAGGAGCTTAGTAAAACTAATAAATGCCGAGTTTGGTCAAGATATCTTGATAAACAAAATGTTTTTTCATACAACAACTTAATATTCGACCCATCGTTCCTATTACAGCTATGTGATATAAGGATCCGATCTTAATAGGATTTTGCATTCATATGAAAAGCGTAGATAAACTAATAAATGCCGAGTTTGGTCTAAATATCTTGATAAACAAACTGATTTTTCATACAAAAACTTAATTTTCGACGGATCGTTCCTATGGCAGCTATATGATAAAGTGCACCGATCTTAATAGGCTTATGCAAATATATGAGGAGCTTAGTAAAACCAATAAATCCCGAATTTGGTTAACATATCTTGATAAAGAAAATGAGTTTTCACACAAAAACTTAAATTTCGACCGATCATTCCTCTGGCAGCTATATGATATAATGGTCCGATATATATGAGGAGCATAATAAAACTAATAAATGCCGACATTGGTCAAGATATTTTGATAAACAAAATGTTTTTTCATACAAAAACTTAATTTTCGACCCATCGTTCCTATGGCAACTATATGATATAGTGGTCCGATCCTAAAACCAATAAATGCCGAGTTTGGTCAACATAATTTGATAAACAAAATGTTTATTCATACAAAAAGTTAATTTTCGACCGATTGTTTCTATGGCAGCTATATAATATAGTGGCCCGATCTTAATAGGATGTTGCATATATATGAGTAATATAGTAAAACTAATAAATGGTCAAGATATCTTGATAAACATAATGTTTTTTCATACATAAACTTAATTTTCGACCGATCGTTCCTATGGCAGCTATGTGATATAAGGATCCGATCTTAATAGGATTTTGCTTATATATGAAGAGCGTAGATAAACTAATAAATGCCGAGTTTGGTCATGATATCTTGATAAACGAAATGTTTTTTATACAAAAACTGAATTTTCTACCGATCGTTCCTATGGCAGCTATATGATAAAGTGTACCGATCTTAACAGGATTTTGCATATATATGGGGAGTATAGTAAAACTAATAAATGCCGAGTTTGGTCAAGATATCTTGATAAACAAAATGTTTTTTCATACAACTTAATTTTCGACCCATCGTGCCTATGGAAACTATATGATACAGTGGTCCGATCCTAAAACCAATGAATGCCGAGTTTGGTCAACATAATTTGATAAACAAAATATTTTTTCATACAAAAACTTAAATTTCGACCGATCATTCCTGTGGCAGCTATATGATATTGTGGTCCGATCTTGTTAGGATTTTGCATATATATAAGGAGCTTAGTAAAACTAATATATGCCGAGTTTGGTCAAGATATCTTGATAAACAAAATGTTTTTTCATACAACAACTTAATATTCGACCCATCGTTCCTATTGCAGCTATGTGATATAAGGATCCGATCTTAATAGGATTTTGCTTATATATGAAGAGCGTAGATAAACTAATAAATGCCGAGTTTGGTCATGATATCTTGATAAACGAAATGTTTTTTATACAAAAACTGAATTTTCAACCGATCGTTCCTATGGCAGCTATATGATAAAGTGTACCGATCTTAACAGGATTTTGCATATATATGGGGAGTATAGTAAAACTAATAAATGCCGAGTTTGGTCAAGATATCTTGATAAACAAAATGTTTTTTCATACAACTTAATTTTCGACCCATCGTGCCTATGGAAACTATATGATATAGTGGTCCGATCCTAAAACCAATGAATGCCGAGTTTGGTCAACATAATTTGATAAACAAAATATTTTTTCATACAAAAACTTAAATTTCGACCGATCATTCCTGTGGCAGCTATATGATATTGTGGTCCGATCTTGATAGTATTTTGCATATATATAAGGAGCTTAGTAAAACTAATATATGCCGAGTTTGGTCAAGATATCTTGATAAACAAAATGTTTTTTCATACAACAACTTAATATTCGACCCATCGTTCCTATTGCAGCTATGTGATATAAGGATCCGATCTTAATAGGATTTTGCATACATATGAAAAGCGTAGATAAACTAATAAATGCCGAGTTTGGTCAACATATCTTGATAAACAAACTGATTTTTCATACAAAAACTTAATTTTCGACGGACCGTTCCTATGGCAGCTATATGATAAAGTGCACCGATCTTAATAGGCTTATGGAAATATATGAGGTGCTTAGTAAAACCAATAAATCCCGAGTTTGGTTAACATATCTTGATAAAGAAAATGATTTTTCACACAAAAAATTAAATTTCGACCGATCATTCCTCTGGCAGCTATATGATATTGTGGTCCGATCTTGATAGGATTTTGCATACCTATAAGGAGCTTAGTAAAACTAATATATGCCGAGTTTGGTCAAGATATCTTGATAAACAAAATGTTTTTTCATACAACAACTTAATATTCGACCCATCGTTCCTATTGCAGCTATGTGATATAAGGATCCGATCTTAATAGGATTTTGCTTATATATGAAGAGCGTAGATAAACTAATAAATGCCGAGTTTGGTCATGATATCTTGATAAAGAAAATGTTTTTTCATACAAAAACTGAATTTTCTACCGATCGTTCCTATGGCAGCTATATGATAAAGTGTACCGATCTTAACAGGATTTTGCATATATATGGGGAGTACAGTAAAACTAATAAATGCCGAGTTTGGTCAAGATATCTTGATAAACAAAATGTTTTTTCATACAAAAACTTAATTTTCGACCCATCGTTCCTATGGAAACTATATGATATAGTGGTCCGATCCTAAAACCAATGAATGCCAAGTTTGGTCAACATAATTTGATAAACAAAATGTTTTTTCATACAAAAAGTTAATTTTCGACCGATTGTTTCTATGGCAGCTATATAATATAGTGGCCCGATCTTAATAGGATGTTGCATATATATGAGTAATATAGTAAAACTAATAAATGCCGGGTTTGGTCAAGATATCTTGATAAACATAATGTTTTTTCATACATAAACTTAATTTTCGACCGATCGTTCCTATGGCAGCTATGTGATATAAGGATCCGATCTTAATAGGATTTTGCATATATATGAGGAGCTTAGTAAAACTAATAAAGGCCGAGTTTGGTCAAGACATCTTGATAAACATAATGTTTTTTCATACAAAAACTTAATTTTCGACCCATCGTTCCTATGGCAACTATATGATATAGTAGTCCGATCTTAATAGGATTTTGCATATATATGAGCTAGTCCGATCTTAATAAGGTTTTGCATATATATGAGGAGCTAGTGAAACTAATAAATGCAGAGTTTGGTCATGATATCTTGATAAAGAAATGTTTTTTCATACAAAAACTGAATTTTCTACCGATCGTTCCTATGGCAGCTATATGATAAAGTGTACCGATCTTAATAGGATCTTGCATATATATGAGGAGCTTAGTAAAACTAATAAAGGCCGAGTTTGGTCAAGATATCTTGATAAACATAATGTTTTTTCATACAAAAACTTAATTTTCGACCCATCGTTCCTTTTGCAACTATATGATATAGTGGTCCGATCCTAAAATCAATAAATGCCGAGTTTGGTCAACATAATTTGATAAACAAAATGTTTTTTCATACAAAAAGTTAATTTTCGACCGATTGTTTCTATGGCAGCTATATAATATAGTGGCCCGATCTTAATAGGATGTTGCATATATATGAGTAATATAGTAAAACTAATAAATGCCGGGTTTGGTCAAGATATCTTGATAAACATAATGTTTTTTCATACATAAACTTAATTTTCGACCGATCGTTCCTATGGCAGCTATGTGATATAAGGATCCGATCTTAATAGGATTTTGCATATATATGAGGAGCTTAGTAAAACTAATAAAGGCCGAGTTTGGTCAAGACATCTTGATAAACATAATGTTTTTTCATACAAAAACTTAATTTTCGACCCATCGTTCCTATGGCAACTATATGATATAGTAGTCCGATCTTAATAGGATCTTGCATATATATGAGGAGCTTAGTAAAACTAATAAAGGCCGAGTTTGGTCAAGATATCTTGATAAACATAATGTTTTTTCATACAAAAACTTAATTTTCGACCCATCGTTCCTATGGAAACTATATGATATAGTAGTCCGATCTTAATAGGATTTTGCATATATATGAGCTAGTCCGATCTTAATAAGGTTTTGCATATATATGAGGAGCTAGTGAAACTAATAAATGCAGAGTTTGGTCCAGATATCTTGATAAAGAAAATGTTTTTTCATACAAAAACTTAATTTTCGACCTATCGTTCTTATGACAGCTATATGATATAGTGTTCCGATCTTAATAGGATTTTGCATATATATGAGTATAATAAAACTAATAAATGCCGAGTTTGGTCAAGATATCTTGATAAACAAAATATTTTTTCATACAAAAACTTAATTTTCGACCCATCGTTCCTATGGCAACTATATGATATAGTAGTCCGATCTTAATAGGATTTTGCATATATATGAGGAGCTTAGTAAAACTAATAAAGGCCGAGTTTGGTCAAGATATCTTGATAAACAAAATATTTTTTCATACAAAAACTTAAATTTCGACCGATCATTCCTGTGGCAGCTATATGATATAGTGGTCCGATCTTAATAAGCTTTTGCATATATATGAGGAGCTAGTGAAACTAATAAATGCCGAGTTTGGTCCAGATATCTTGATAAAGAAAATGTTTATTCATACAAAAACTTAATTTTCGACCTATCGTTCTTATGACAGCTATATGATATAGTGTTCCGATCTTAATAGGATTTTGCATATATATGAGTATAGTAAAACTAATAAATGCCGAGTTTGGTCAAGATATCTTGATATATGATATTGCTATATATGATATTGCTATATGATATTGTGGTCCCATCTTGATAGGATTTTGCATATATATAAGGAGCTTAGTAAAACGAATAAATGCCGAGTTTGGTCAAGATATCTTGATAAACAAAATGTTTTTTCATACAACAACTTAATATTCGACCCATCGTTCCTATTGCAGCTATGTGATATAAGGATCCGATCTTAATAGGATTTTGCATACATATGAAAAGCGTAGATAAACTAATAAATGCCGAGTTTGGTCTAAATATCTTGATAAACAAACTGATTTTTCATACAAAAACTTAATTTTCGACGGATCGTTCCTATGGCAGCTATATGATAAAGTGCACCGATCTTAATAGGCTTATGCAAATATATGAGGAGCTTAGTAAAACCAATAAATCCCGAATTTGGTTAACATATCTTGATAAAGAAAATGAGTTTTCACACAAAAACTTAAATTTCGACCGATCATTCCTCTGGCAGCTATATGATATAATGGTCCGATATATATGAGGAGCATAATAAAACTAATAAATGCCGACATTGGTCAAGATATTTTGATAAACAAAATGTTTTTTCATACAAAAACTTAATTTTCGACCCATCGTTCCTATGGCAACTATATGATATAGTGGTCTGATCCTAAAACCAATAAATGCCGAGTTTGGTCAACATAATTTGATAAAGAAAATGTTTTTTCATACAAAAGTTAATTTTCGACCGATTGTTTCTATGGCAGCTATAGGATCTTAATAGGATGTTGCATATATATGAGTAATATAGTTAAACTAATAAATGCCGAGTTTGGTCAAGATATCTTGATAAACATAATGTTTTTTCATACATAAACTTAATTTTCAACCGATCGTTCCTATGGCAGCTATATGATATAGTAGTCCGATCTTAACAGGATTTTGCATATATATGGGGAGTATAGTAAAACTAATAAATGCCGAGTTTAGTCAAGATATCTTGATAAACAAAATATTTTTTCATACAAAAACTTAATTTTCGACCCATCGTTCCTATGGCAACTATATGATATAGTAGTCCGATCTTAATAGGATTTTGCATGTATATGAGGAGCTTAGTAAAACTAATAAAGGCCGAGTTTGGTCAACATAATTTGATAAACAAAATGTTTATTCATACAAAAAGTTAATTTTCGACCGATTGTTTCTATGGCAGCTATATAATATAGTGGCCCGATCTTAATAGGATGTTGCATATATATGAGTAATATAGTAAAACTAATAAATGGTCAAGATATCTTGATAAACATAATGTTTTTTCATACATAAACTTAATTTTCGACCGATCGTTCCTATGGCAGCTATGTGATATAAGGATCCGATCTTAATAGGATTTTGCTTATATATGAAGAGCGTAGATAAACTAATAAATGCCGAGTTTGGTCATGATATCTTGATAAACAAAATGTTTTTTATACAAAAACTGAATTTTCTACGATCGTTCCTATGGCAGCTATATGATAAAGTGTACCGATCTTAACAGGATTTTGCATATATATGGGGAGTACAGTAAAACTAATAAATGCCGAGTTTGGTCAAGATATCTTGATAAACAAAATTTTTTCATACAAAAACTTAATTTTCGACCCATCGTTCCTATGGCAACTGTATGATATAGTAGTCCGATCTTAATAGGATTTTGCATATATATGAGGAGCTTAGTAAAACTAATAACTATATGATATAGTAGTCCGACCTTAATAGGATTTTGCATATATATGAGGAGCTTAGTAAAACTAATAAAGGCCGAGTTTGGTCAAGATATCTTGATAAACAAAATGTTTTTTCATACAACTTAATAATAGTTTGGTCAAGATATCTTGATAAACAAAATGTTTTTTTTAATAGGATTTTGTTTATATATGAAGAGCGTAGATAAACTAATAAATGCCGAGTTTGGTCAAGATATCTTGATAATCAAAATACTTTTTCATACAAAAACTTAAATTTCGACCGATCATTCCTGTGGCAGCTATATGATATTGTGGTCCGATCTTGATAGGATTTTGCATATATATGAGGAGCTTAGTAAAACTATTAAATGCCGTGTTTGGTCAACAGAATTTGATAAACAAAATGTTTTTTCATACAAAAAGTTAATTTTTGACCCATCGTTCCTATGGCAGCTATATGATAAAGTGCACCGCTCTTAATAGGCTTATGCAAATATATGAGGAGCTTAGTAAAACCAATAAATGCCGAGTTTGGTCAACATATCTTGATAAAGAAAATGATTTTTCACACAAAAACTTAAATTTCGACCGATCATTCCTCTGGCAGCTATATGATATAGTGGTCCGATCTTAATAGGATTTTGCATATATATGAGGAGCTTAGTAAAACTAATAAATGCCGAGTTTGGTCAAGATATCTTGATACACATAATGTTTTTTTCATACATAAAATTAATATTCGACCGATCGTTCCTATGGCAGCTATGTGATATAAGGGTCCGATCTTAATAGGATTTTGCATATATATGAAGAGCGTAGATAAACTAATAAATGCCGAGTTTGGTCAAGATATCTTGATAAACAAAATGTTTTTTCATACAAAATTTAATTTTCGACCGATCGTTCCTATGACAGCTATATGATATAGTGGTCCGATATATATGAGGAGCATAATAAAACTAATAAATGCCGAGTTTGGTCAAGATATCTTGATAAACAAAATGTTTTTTCATACACAATTTAATTTTCGACCGATCGTTCCTATGGCAGCTATACGATAAAGTGTACCGATCTTAACAGGATTTTGCATATATATGGGGAGTATAGTAATACTAATAAATGCCGAGTTTGGTCAAGATATCTTGATAAACAAAATGTTCTTTCGTACAAAAACTTAATTTTCGACCCATCGTTCCTATGGCAACTATATGATATAGTAGTCCGATCTTAATAGGATTATGCATATATATGAGGAGCTTAGTAAAACTAATAAAGGCCGAGTTTGGTCAAGATATCTTGATAAACAAAATGTTTTTTCATACAAAATTTAATTTTCGACCGATCGTTCCTATGACAGCTATATGATATAGTGGTCCGATATATATGAGGAGCATAATAAAACTAATAAATGCCGAGTTTGGTCAAGATATCTTGATAAACAAAATGTTTTTTCATACACAATTTAATTTTCGACCGATCGTTCCTATGGCAGCTATACGATAAAGTGTACCGATCTTAACAGGATTTTGCATATATATGGGGAGTATAGTAATACTAATAAATGCCGAGTTTGGTCAAGATATCTTGATAAACAAAATGTTCTTTCGTACAAAAACTTAATTTTCGACCCATCGTTCCTATGGCAACTATATGATATAGTAGTCCGATCTTAATAGGATTATGCATATATATGAGGAGCATAATAAAACTAATAAATGCCGAGTTTGGTCAAGATATCTTGATAAACAAAATGTTTTTTCATACACAATTTAATTTTCGACCGATCGTTCCTATGGCAGCTATACGATAAAGTGTACCGATCTTAACAGGATTTTGCATATATATGGGGAGTATAGTAATACTAATAAATGCCGAGTTTGGTCAAGATATCTTGATAATCAAAATACTTTTTCACACAAAAACTTAAATTTCGACCGATCATTCCTCTGGCAGCTATATGATATAGTGGTCCGATCTGAATAGGATTTTGCATATATATGAGGAGCTTAGTAAAACTAATAAATGCCGAGTTTGGTCAAGATATCTTGATAAACAAAATGTTTTTTCATACAAAATTTAATTTTCGACCGATCGTTCCTATGACAGCTATATGATATAGTGGTCCGATATATATGAGGAGCATAATAAAACTAATAAATGCCGAGTTTGGTCAAGATATCTTGATAAACAAAATGTTTTTCATACACAATTTAATTTTCGACCGATCGTTCCTATGGCAGCTATACGATAAAGTGTACCGATCTTAACAGGATTTTGCATATATATGGGGAGTATAGTAATACTAATAAATGCCGAGTTTGGTCAAGATATCTTGATAAACAAAATGTTCTTTCGTACAAAAACTTAATTTTCGACCCATCGTTCCTATGGCAACTATATGATATAGTAGTCCGATCTTAATAGGATTATGCATATATATGAGGAGCTTAGTAAAACTAATAAAGGCCGAGTTTGGTCAAGATATCTTGATAAACATAATGTTTTTTCATACAAAAACTTAATTTTCGACCCATCGTTCCTATGGCAACTATATGATATAGTAGTCCGATCTTAATAGGATTTTACATATATATGAGGAGCTTAGTAAAGCTAATAAAGGCCGAGTTTGGTCAAGATATCTTGATAAACAAAATGTTTTTTCATACAACTTAATAATAGTTTGGTCAAGATATCTTGATAAACAAAATGTTTTTTTTAATAGGATTTTGTTTTTATATGAAGAGCGTAGATAAACTAATAAATGCCGAGTTTAGTCAAGATATCTTGATAAACAAAATATTTTTTCATACAAAAACTTAAATTTCGACCTATCATTCCTATGGCAGCTATATGATATTGTGGTCCGATCTTGATAGGATTTTGCATATATATGACGAGCTTAGTAAAACTATTAAATGCCGTGTTTGGTCAACATAATTTGATAAACAAAATGTTTTTTCACACAAAAAGTTAATTTTCGACCGATTGTTTCTATGGCAGCTATATGATATAGTGGTCCGATATTAAAAGGATTTTGAATATATGAGGAGCATAATAAAACTAATCAATGCAGAAATTGGTCAAGATATCTTGATAAACAAAATGTTTTTTCATACAAAAAGTTAATTTTCGACCCATCGTTCCTATGGAAACTATATGATATAGTGTCTGATCTTAATAGGATTTTGCATATATATGAGCTAGTCCGATCTTAATAAGCTTTTGCATATATATGAGGAGCTAGTGAAATTAATAAATGCCGAGTTTGGTCCAGATATCTTGATAAAGAAAATGTTTTTTCATACAAAAACTTAATTTTCGACCTATCGTTCTTATGACAGCTATATGATATAGTGTTCCGATCTTAATAGGATTTTGCATATATATTAGTATAGTAACTAATAAATGCCGAGTTTGGTCAAGATATCTTAATAAACAAAATATTTTTTCATACAAAAACTTAAATTTCGACCGATCATTCCTGTGGCAGCTATATGATATTGTGGTCCCATCTTGATAGGATTTTGCATATATATGAGGAGCTTAGTAAAACTAATAAATGCCGAGTTTGGTCAAGATATCTTGATAAACATAATGTTTTTTTCATACATAAAATTAATTTTCGACCGATCGTGCCTATGGCAGCTATGTGATATAAGGGTCCGATCTTAATAGGATTTTGCATATATATGAGGAGCTTAGTAAAACTAATAAATGCCGAGTTTGGTCAAGATATCTTGATAAACAAAATGTTTTTTCATACAAAAACTTAATTTTCGACCGATCGTTCCTATGACAGCTATATGATATAGTGGTCCGATATATATGAGGAGCATAATTAAACTAATGAATGCCGATATTGGTCAAGATATTTTGATAAACATAATGTTTTTTCATACATAAAATTAATTTTCGACCGATCGTTCCTATGGCAGCTATGTGATATAAGGGTCAGATCTTAATAGGATTTTGCATATATATGAGGAGCTTAGTAAAACCAATTAATGCCGAGTTTGGTCAACATAATTTGATAAACAAAATGTTTTTTCATACAAAAAGTTAATTTTCGGCCGATTGTTTCTATGGCAGCTATATAATATAGTGGCCCGATCTTAATAGGATGTTGCATATATATGAGTAGTATAGTTAAACTAATAAATGCCGAGTTTGGTCAAGATATCTTGATAAACAAAATGTTTTTTCATACAAAAACTTAATTTTCGACCAATCGTTCCTATGGCAAACTATATGATATAGTAGTCCGATCTTAATAGGATTTTGCATATATATGAGGAGCTTAGTAAAACTAATAAAGGCCGAGTTTGGTCAAGATATCTTGATAAACAAAATGTTTTTTCATACAACTTAATAATAGTTTGGTCAAGATATCTTGATAAACAAAATGTTTTTTTTAATAGGATTTTGTTTATATATGAAGAGCGTAGATAAACTAATAAATGCCGAGTTTGGTCAAGATATCTTGATAAACAAAATATTTTTTCATACAAAAACTTAAATTTCGACCGATCATTCCTGTGGCAGCTATATGATATTGTGGTCCGATCTTGATAGGATTTTGCACATATATGAGGAGCTTAGTAAAACTAATAAATGCCGTGTTTGGTCAACATAATTTGATAAAAAAAATGTTTTTGCATACAAAAAGTTAATTTTCGACCGATTGTTTCTATGGCAGCTATATGATATAGTGGTCCGATATTAAAAGAATTTTGAATATATATGAGGAGCATAATAAAACTAATAAATGTCGACATTGGTCAAGAAATCTTGATAAACAAAATGTTTTTTCATACAAAAACTTAATTTTCGACCCATCGTTCCTATGGCAACTATATGATATAGTAGTCCGATCTTAATAGGATTTTGCATATATATGAGGAGCTAGTGAAACTAATAAATGCCGAGTTTGGTCCAGATATCTTGATAAACAAATTTTTTTCATACAAAAACTTAATTTTCGACCCATCGTTCCTATGGCAGCTATATGATATTGTGGTCCCATCTTGATAGGATTTTGCATATATATAAGGAGCTTAGTAAAACTAATAAATGCCGAGTTTGGTCAAGATATCTTGATAAACAAAATAGTTTTTCATACAAAAACTTAAATTTCGACCGATCATTCCTGTGGCAGCTATATGATATAGTGGTCCGATCTTAAAAGCTTTTGCATATATATGAGGAGCTAGTGAAACTAATAAATGCCGAGTTTGGTCCAGATATCTTGATAAAGAAAATGTTTTTTCATACAAAAACTTAATTTTCGACCTATCGTTCTTATGACAGCTATATGATATAGTGTTAGGATCTTAATAGGATTTTGCATATATATGAGTATAGTAAAACTAATAAATGCCGAGTTTGGTCAAGATATCTTGATAAACAAAATATTTTTTCATACAAAAACCTAAATTTCGACCGATCATTCCTGTGGCAGCTATATGATATTGTGGTCCCATCTTGATAGGATTTTGCATATATATAAGGAGCTTAGTAAAACTAATAAATGCCGAGTTTGGTCAAGATATCTTGATAAACAATTTTTTTTCATACAAAAACTTAATTTTCGACCCATCGTTCCTATGGCAGCTATATGATAAAGTGCACCGCTCTTAATAGGCTTATGCAAATATATGAGGAGCTTAGTAAAACCAATAAATGCCGAGTTTGGTCAACATATCTTGATAAAGAAAATGATTTTTCACACAAAAACTTAAATTTCGACCGATCATTCCTCTGGCAGCTATATGATAAAGTGTACCGATCTTAACAGGATTTTGCATATATATGGGGAGTACAGTAAAACTAATAAATGCCGAGTTTGGTCAAGATATCTTGATAAACAAAATTTTTTCATACAAAAACTTAATTTTCGACCCATCGTTCCTATGGCAACTGTATGATATAGTAGTCCGATCTTAATAGGATTTTGCATATATATGAGGAGCTTAGTAAAACTAATAACTATATGATATAGTAGTCCGACCTTAATAGGATTTTGCATATATATGAGGAGCTTAGTAAAACTAATAAAGGCCGAGTTTGGTCAAGATATCTTGATAAACAAAATGTTTTTTCATACAACTTAATAATAGTTTGGTCAAGATATCTTGATAAACAAAATGTTTTTTTAATAGGATTTTGTTTATATATGAAGAGCGTAGATAAACTAATAAATGCCGAGTTTGGTCAAGATATCTTGATAATCAAAATACTTTTTCATACAAAAACTTAAATTTCGACCGATCATTCCTGTGGCAGCTATATGATATTGTGGTCCGATCTTGATAGGATTTTGCATATATATGAGGAGCTTAGTAAAACTATTAAATGCCGTGTTTGGTCAACATAATTTGATAAACAAAATGTTTTTTCATACAAAAAGTTAATTTTTGACCCATCGTTCCTATGGCAGCTATATGATAAAGTGCACCGCTCTTAATAGGCTTATGCAAATATATGAGGAGCTTAGTAAAACCAATAAATGCCGAGTTTGGTCAACATATCTTGATAAAGAAAATGATTTTTCACACAAAAACTTAAATTTCGACCGATCATTCCTCTGGCAGCTATATGATATAGTGGTCCGATCTTAATAGGATTTTGCATATATATGAGGAGCTTAGTAAAACTAATAAATGCCGAGTTTGGTCAAGATATCTTGATACACATAATGTTTTTTTCATACATAAAATTAATATTCGACCGATCGTTCCTATGGCAGCTATGTGATATAAGGGTCCGATCTTAATAGGATTTTGCATATATATGAAGAGCGTAGATAAACTAATAAATGCCGAGTTTGGTCAAGATATCTTGATAAACAAAATGTTTTTTCATACAAAATTTAATTTCGACCGATCGTTCCTATGACAGCTATATGATATAGTGGTCCGATATATATGAGGAGCATAATAAAACTAATAAATGCCGAGTTTGGTCAAGATATCTTGATAAACAAAATGTTTTTTCATACACAATTTAATTTTCGACCGATCGTTCCTATGGCAGCTATACGATAAAGTGTACCGATCTTAACAGGATTTTGCATATATATGGGGAGTATAGTAATACTAATAAATGCCGAGTTTGGTCAAGATATCTTGATAAACAAAATGTTCTTTCGTACAAAAACTTAATTTTCGACCCATCGTTCCTATGGCAACTATATGATATAGTAGTCCGATCTTAATAGGATTATGCATATATATGAGGAGCTTAGTAAAACTAATAAAGGCCGAGTTTGGTCAAGATATCTTGATAAACATAATGTTTTTTCATACAAAAACTTAATTTTCGACCCATCGTTCCTATGGCAACTATATGATATAGTAGTCCGATCTTAATAGGATTTTACATATATATGAGGAGCTTAGTAAAACTAATAAAGGCCGAGTTTGGTCAAGATATCTTGATAAACAAAATGTTTTTTCATACAACTTAATAATAGTTTGGTCAAGATATCTTGATAAACAAAATGTTTTTTTAATAGGATTTTGTTTTTATATGAAAAGCGTAGATAAACTAATAAATGCCGAGTTTAGTCAAGATATCTTGATAAACAAATATTTTTTCATACAAAAACTTAAATTTCGACCTATCATTCCTGTGGCAGCTATATGATATTGTGGTCCGATCTTGATAGGATTTTGCATATATATGACGAGCTTAGTAAAACTATTAAATGCCGTGTTTGGTCAACATAATTTGATAAACAAAATGTTTTTTCACACAAAAAGTTAATTTTCGACCGATTGTTTCTATGGCAGCTATATGATATAGTGGTCCGATATTAAAAGGATTTTGAATATATATGAGGAGCATAATAAAACTAATCAATGCAGAAATTGGTCAAGATATCTTGATAAACAAAATGTTTTTTCATACAAAAAGTTAATTTTCGACCCATCGTTCCTATGGAAACTATATGATATAGTGTCTGATCTTAATAGGATTTTGCATATATATGAGCTAGTCCGATCTTAATAAGCTTTTGCATATATATGAGGAGCTAGTGAAATTAATAAATGCCGAGTTTGGTCCAGATATCTTGATAAAGAAAATGTTTTTTCATACAAAAACTTAATTTTCGACCTATCGTTCTTATGACAGCTATATGATATAGTGTTCCGATCTTAATAGGATTTTGCATATATATTAGTATAGTAACTAATAAATGCCGAGTTTGGTCAAGATATCTTAATAAACAAAATATTTTTTCATACAAAAACTTAAATTTCGACCGATCATTCCTGTGGCAGCTATATGATATTGTGGTCCCATCTTGATAGGATTTTGCATATATATGAGGAGCTTAGTAAAACTAATAAATGCCGAGTTTGGTCAAGATATCTTGATAAACATAATGTTTTTTTCATACATAAAATTAATTTTCGACCGATCGTGCCTATGGCAGCTATGTGATATAAGGGTCCGATCTTAATAGGATTTTGCATATATATGAGGAGCTTAGTAAAACTAATAAATGCCGAGTTTGGTCAAGATATCTTGATAAACAAAATGTTTTTTCATACAAAAACTTAATTTTCGACCGATCGTTCCTATGACAGCTATATGATATAGTGGTCCGATATATATGAGGAGCATAATTAAACTAATGAATGCCGATATTGGTCAAGATATTTGATAAACATAATGTTTTTTCATACATAAAATTAATTTTCGACCGATCGTTCCTATGGCAGCTATGTGATATAAGGGTCAGATCTTAATAGGATTTTGCATATATATGAGGAGCTTAGTAAAACCAATTAATGCCGAGTTTGGTCAACATAATTTGATAAACAAAATGTTTTTTCATACAAAAAGTTAATTTTCGGCCGATTGTTTCTATGGCAGCTATATAATATAGTGGCCCGATCTTAATAGGATGTTGCATATATATGAGTAGTATAGTTAAACTAATAAATGCCGAGTTTGGTCAAGATATCTTGATAAACAAAATGTTTTTTCATACAAAAACTTAATTTTCGACCAATCGTTCCTATGGCAAACTATATGATATAGTAGTCCGATCTTAATAGGATTTTGCATATATATGAGGAGCTTAGTAAAACTAATAAAGGCCGAGTTTGGTCAAGATATCTTGATAAACAAAATGTTTTTTCATACAACTTAATAATAGTTTGGTCAAGATATCTTGATAAACAAAATGTTTTTTTTAATAGGATTTTGTTTATATATGAAGAGCGTAGATAAACTAATAAATGCCGAGTTTGGTCAAGATATCTTGATAAACAAAATATTTTTTCATACAAAAACTTAAATTTCGACCGATCATTCCTGTGGCAGCTATATGATATTGTGGTCCGATCTTGATAGGATTTTGCACATATATGAGGAGCTTAGTAAAACTAATAAATGCCGTGTTTGGTCAACATAATTTGATAAACAAAATGTTTTTGCATACAAAAAGTTAATTTTCGACCGATTGTTTCTATGGCAGCTATATGATATAGTGGTCCGATATTAAAAGAATTTTGAATATATATGAGGAGCATAATAAAACTAATAAATGTCGACATTGGTCAAGAAATCTTGATAAACAAAATGTTTTTTCATACAAAAACTTAATTTTCGACCCATCGTTCCTATGGCAACTATATGATATAGTAGTCCGATCTTAATAGGATTTTGCATATATATGAGGAGCTAGTGAAACTAATAAATGCCGAGTTTGGTCCAGATATCTTGATAAACAAATTTTTTTAATACAAAAACTTAATTTTCGACCCATCGTTCCTATGGCAGCTATATGATATTGTGGTCCCATCTTGATAGGATTTTGCATATATATAAGGAGCTTAGTAAAACTAATAAATGCCGAGTTTGGTCAAGATATCTTGATAAACAAAATAGTTTTTCATACAAAAACTTAAATTTCGACCGATCATTCCTGTGGCAGCTATATGATATAGTGGTCCGATCTTAAAAGCTTTTGCATATATATGAGGAGCTAGTGAAACTAATAAATGCCGAGTTTGGTCCAGATATCTTGATAAAGAAAATGTTTTTTCATACAAAAACTTAATTTCGACCTATCGTTCTTATGACAGCTATATGATATAGTGTTAGGATCTTAATAGGATTTTGCATATATATGAGTATAGTAAAACTAATAAATGCCGAGTTTGGTCAAGATATCTTGATAAACAAAATATTTTTTCATACAAAAACTTAAATTTCGACCGATCATTCCTGTGGCAGCTATATGATATTGTGGTCCCATCTTGATAGGATTTTGCATATATATAAGGAGCTTAGTAAAACTAATAAATGCCGAGTTTGGTCAAGATATCTTGATAAACAATTTTTTTTCATACAAAACTTAATTTTCGACCCATCGTTCCTATGGCAGCTATATGATAAAGTGCACCGCTCTTAATAGGCTTATGCAAATATATGAGGAGCTTAGTAAAACCAATAAATGCCGAGTTTGGTCAACATATCTTGATAAAGAAAATGATTTTTCACACAAAAACTTAAATTTCGACCGATCATTCCTCTGGCAGCTATGTGATATAGTGGTCCGATCTTAATAGGATTTTGCATATATATGAGGAGCTTTGTAAAACTAATAAATGCCGAGTTTGGTCAAGATATCTTGACAAACATAATGTTTTTTTCATACATAAAATTAATTTTCGACCGATCGTTCCTATGGCAGCTATGTGATATAAGGGTCCGATCTTAATAGGATTTTACATATATATGAAGAGCGTAGATAAACTAATAAATGCCGAGTTTGGTCAAGTTATCTTGATAAACAAAATGTTTTTTCACACAAAAACTTAATTTTCGACCGATCGTTCCTATGACAGCTATATGATATAGTGGTCCGATATATATGAGGAGCATAATAAAACTAATAAATGCCGACATTGGTCAAGATATTTTGATAAACAAAATGTTTTTTCATAAAAAAACTTAATTTTCGACTCATCGTTCCTATGGCAACTATATGATACAGTGGTCCGATCTTAAAACCTATAAATGCCGAGTTTGGTCAACATAATTTGATAAACAAAATGTTTTTTCATACAAAAAGTTAATTTTCGGTCGATTGTTTCTATGGCAGCTATATAATATAGTGGCCCGATCTTAATAGGATGTTGCATATATATGAGTAATATAGTAAAACTAATAAATGCCGAGTTTGGTCAAGATATCTTGATAAACAAAATGTTTTTTCATACAAAAACTTAATTTTCGACCGATCGTTCCTATGGCAGCTATATGATATAGTGGTCCGATCTTATTAGGATTTTGCATATAGATGAGGAGCTTAGTAAAACTAATAAATGCCGAGTTTGGTCAAGATATCTTGATAAACAAAATGTTTTTTCATACAAAAACTTAATTTTCGACCGATCATTCCTGTGGCAGCTATATGATATAGTGGTCCGATCTTAATAGGACAGTGCATATATATGAGGAGCTTGGTTAAACCAATAAATGCCGAGTTTGGTCAACATAATTTCATAAACAAAATGTTTTTTCATACAAAAAGTTAATTTTCGACTGATTGTTTCTATGGCAGCTATATAATATAGTGGCCCGATCTTAATAGGATGTTGCATATATATGAGTAATATAGTAAAACTAATAAATGCCGAGTTTGGTCAAGATATCTTGATAAACATAATGTTTTTTTCATACAAAAAGTTAATTTTCGACCGATCGTTCCTATGACAGCTATATGATATAGTGGTCCGATATATATGAAGAGCATAATAAAACTAATAAATGCCGACATTGGTCAAGATATTTTGATAAATAAAATGTTTTTTCATACAAAAACTTAATTTTCGACCCATCGTTCCTATCGCAACTATATGATACAGTGGTCCGATCTTAAAACCAATAAATGCCGAGTTTGGTCAACATAATTTGATAAACAAAATGTTTTTTCATACAAAAAGTTAATTCTCGGCCGATTGTTTCTATGGCAGCTATATAATATAGTGGCCCGATCTTAATAGGATGTTGCATATATATGAGTAATATAGTAAAACTAGTAAATGCCGAGTTTAGTCAAGATATCTTGATAAACATAATGTTTTTTCATACATAAACTTAATTTTCGACCCATTGCTCCTATGGCAGCTGTGTGATATAAGGATCCGATCTTAATAGTATTTTGCATATATATGAAGAGCGTAGATAAACTAATAAATGCCGAGTTTGGTCAAGATATCTTGATAAACAAAATGCTTTTTCATACAAAAACTGAATTCCTATGGCAGCTATATATTAAAGTGTACCGATTTTAATAGGCTTTTGCATATATATGAGGAGATTAGTAAAACCGATAAATGCCGAGTTTGGTCAACATATCTTGATAAACAAACTGATTTTTCATACAAAAACTTAATTTTCGACCGATCGTTCCTATGGCAGCTATATGATAAAGTGTACCGATCTTAACAGTATTTTGCATATATATGGGGAGTATAGTAAAACTAATAAATGCCGAGTGTGGTCAAGATATCTTGATAAACAAAATGTTTGATCATACAACTTAATAATAGTTTGGTCAAGATATCTTGATATGCAAAATGTTTTTTCATACAACTTAATAATAGTTTGGTCAAGATATCTTGATAAACAAAATGTTTTTTCGTACAACAACTTAATTTTCGACCCATCGCTCCTATGGCAGCTGTGTGATATAAGGATCCGATCTTAATAGTATTTTGCATATATATGAAGAGCGTAGATAAACTAATAAATGCCGAGTTTGGTCAAGATATCATGATAAACAGAATGTTTGTTCATACACAAACTTAATTTTCGACCGATCGTTCCTATGGCAGATATATAATATAGTGGCCCGATCTTAACAGTATTTTGCATATATATGAGGAGCGTAGATAAACTAATAAATGCCGAGTTTGGTCAAGATATCTTGATAAACAGAATGTTTGTTCATACACAAACTTAATTTCCGACCGATCGTTCTTATGGCAGCTATATGATAAAGTGTACCGATCTTAACACGATTTTGCATATATATGGGGAGTATAGTAAAACTAATAAATGCCGAGTTTGGTCAAGATATCTTGATAAACAAAATGTGTTTTCATACAACTTAATTTTCGACCCATCGTTCCTATATCAGCTATGTGATATAAGGATCCGATCTTAATAGGATTTTGCATATATATGAGGAGCGTAGATAAACTAATAAATGCCGAGTTTGGTCAAGATATCTTGATAAACAGAATGTTTGTTCATACACAAACTTAATTTCCGACCGATCGTTCCTATGGCAGCTATATGATAAAGTGTACCGATCTTAACACGATTTTGCATATATTTGAGGAGATTAGTGAAACCGATAAATGCCGAGTTTGGTCAACATATCTTGATAAACAAACTGATTTTTCATACAATAACTTAATTTTCGACCGATCGTTCCTATGGTAGCTATATGATAAAGTGTACCGATCTTAAAAGGATTTTGTGTATATATGGGGAGTATAGTAAAATAATAAATGCCGAGTTCGGTCAATATATCTTGATAAACAAAATATTTTTTCATACAAATTAATTTTCGACCCATCGTTCCTATGGCAGCTATGTGATATAAGGATCCGATCTTAATAGGATTTTGCATATATATGAAGAACGTAGATAAACTAATAAATGCCGAGTTTAATCAAGATATCTTGATAAACAAAATGTTTTTTCATACAAAACTTAATTTTCGACCGATCGTTTCTATGGCAGCTATATGATATAGTGGTCCTATATTAAAAGGATTTTGAATATATATGAGAAGCATAATAAAACTAATAAATGCCGACATTGGTCAAGATATCTTGATAAACAAAATGTTTTTTCATACAAAAACTTAATTTTCGACCCATCGTTCCTATGGCAACTATATGATATAGTAGTCCGATCTTAATAAGATTTTGCATATATATGAGGAGCTTAGTAAAACTAATAAATGCCGAGTTTGGTCAAGATATCTTGATAAACAAAATGTGTTTTCATACAACTTAATTTTCGACCCATCGTTCCTATATCAGCTATGTGATATAAGGATCCAATCTTAATAGGATTTTGCATATATATGAGGAGCGTAGATAAACTAATAAATGCCGAGTTTGGTCAAGATATCTTGATAAACAGAATGTTTGTTCATACACAAACTGAATTTTCGACAGATCAGCTATATATTAAAGTGTACCGATCTTAATAGGCTTCTGCATATATATGAGGAGATTAGTGAAACCGATAAATGCCGAGTTTGGTCAACATATCTTGATAAACAAACTGATTTTTCATACAATAACTTAATTTTCGAACGATCGTTCCTATGGCAGCTATGTGATAAAGTGTACCGATCTTAACAGGATTTTGTGTATATATGGGGAGTATAGTAAAAATAATAAATGCCGAGTTCGGTCAATATATCTTGATAAACAAAATGTTTTTTCATACAACTTAATTTTCGACCCATCGTTCCTATGGCAGCTATGTGATATACGGATCCGATCTTAATAGGATTTTGCATATATATGAAGACCGTAGATAAACTAATAAATGCCGAGTTTAATCAAGATATCTTGATAAACAAAATGTTTTTTCATACAAAACTTAATTTTCGACCGATCGTTTCTATGGCAGCTTTATGATATAGTGCTCCTATATTAAAAGGATTTTGAATATATATGAGAAGCATAATAAAACTAATAAATGCCGACATTGGTCAAGATATCTTGATAAACAAAATGTTTTTTCATACAAAAACTTAATTTTCGACCCATCGTTCCTATGGCAACTATATGATATAGTAGTCCGATCTTAATAAGATTTTGCATATATATGAGGAGCTTAGTAAAACTAATAAATGCCGACATTGGTCAAGATATCTTGATAAACAAAATGTTTTTTCATACAAAAACTTAAATTTCGACCGATCATTCCTGTGGCAGCTATATGATATAGTGGTCCGATCTTAATAAGCTTTTGCATATATATGAGGAGCTTAGTAAAACCAATAAATGCCGAGTTTGGTCAACATATCTTGATAAACAAAATGATTTTTCATACATAAACTTAATTTTCGACCGATCGTTCCTATGGCAGCTATATAATATAGTGGCCCGATCTTAACAGGATTTTGCATATATATGAGGAGTTTAGTAAAAGTGTACCGATCTTAACAGTATTTTGCATATATATGGGGAGTATAGTAAAACTAATAAAAGCCGAGTTTGGTCAATATATCTTGATAAACAAAATGTTTTTTCATACAACTTAATTATCGTTCCTATGTTCCTATCGTTAATAGGATTTTGCTTATATATGAAGAGCGTAGATAAACTAATAAATGCCGAGTTTGGTCAAGATATCTTGATAAACAAAATGCTTTTTCATACAATTTAATTTTCGACCGATCGTTCCTATGGCAGCTATATGATATAGTGGTCCGATCTTAATAGGATTTTGCATATATGTGAGGAACATAGTAAAACTAATAAATGTCGTGTTTGGTCAAGATTTCTTGAAAAACCAAATGTTTTTTTATACAAAAACTTAATTTTCGACCGACCGTTCCTATGGCAGCTATATGATATAGTGGCCCGATCTTAATAGGACTTTGCCTATATATGAGGAGTATAGTAAAAATAATAAACGCCGAGTTTGGTCAAGATATCTTGATAAACAAAATGCTTTTTCATACAACAATTTAATTTTCGACCGATCGTTCCTATGGCAGCTATATGATATAGTGGTCCGACCGTAATAGGATTTTGCATATATGTGTGGAGCATAGTAAAACTAATAAATGCCGACATTGGTTAAGATATCTTGATAAACAAAATGCTTTTTCATACAACAATTTAATTTTCGACCGATCGTTCCTATGGTAGCTATATGATATAATGGTCCGATCCAGCTGGTTTTGACATATGTGCTGCGTGCAACAGAAAGAGGGACTTCTGCAAAGTTTTATTAAGATAGCTTTAAAACTGAGATACTTGTTCGCATAGAAATAGACAGACGGTCAGTCGGACAGACGGACATGGCTATATCGACTCGGCTGTTGATGCTGATCAAAAATATATATACTTTATTGGGTCGGAGATGTATCCTTCTATGCGTAACAAATTTCAAGACAAAATTATAATTCCCTCTGCAAGAGTATAAAAATGCCGAATTTGGTCAAGATATCTTGAAAAACAAAATGTTTTTTCACACAACTTATTTTTCGACCGATCGTTCCTATGGCAACTATATGATATAGTCGTCCGATCCTTATAGGATTTGGCCTATATATGAGGAGTATAGTAAAACTAATAAATGGCGAGTTTGGTCAAGATATCTTGAAAAACAAAATGTTTTTTTATACAATAGAATTTTCGACCGATCCTTCTTATGGCAGCTATATGATATAGTGGTCCGATCATAAAAGGATTGTCCATATAAATGAGGAGTAAAGTAAAACTAATACATGCCGAGTTTGATCAAGATATCTTGATAAACAAAATGTTTTTTCATACAAAACTTAATTTTCGACCGATCGTTCCTATGGCAGCTATATGATATAGTGGTCCGATATTAAAAGGATTTTGAATATATATGAGGAGCATAATAAAACTAATAAATGCCGACATTGGTCAAGATATCTTGATAAACAAAATGTTTTTTCATACAACAACTTAATTTTCGGCCCATCGTTCCTATGGCAACTATATGATATAGTAGTCCGATCTTACTAGGATTTTGCATATATATGAGGAGCTTAGTAAAACTATTAATTGCCGAGTTTGGTCAAGATATCTTGATAAACAAAATGTTTTTTCATACAAAAACTTAATTTTCGACCGATCGTTCCTATGACAGCTATATGGTATAGTGGTCCGATCTTATTAGGATTTTGCATATAGATGAGGAGCTTAGTAAAACTAATAAATGCCGAGTTTGGTCAAGATATCTTGATAAACCAAATATTTTTTCATACAAAAACTTAATTTTCGACCGATCATTCCTATGGCAGCTATATGATATAGTGGTCCGATCTTAATAGGACATTGCATATATATGAGGTACTTAGTAAAACTAATAAATGCCGAGCTTGGTCAAGATATCTTGATAAACAAAATGGTCTTTCATACAAGACATAATTTTCGACCGATCGTTGCTATGGCAGCTGTATGAAAGTGTACCGATCTTAATAGGATTTTGCATATATATGAGGAGCTTGGTTACACCAATAAATGCCTGGTTTGGTCAACATATCTTGATAAACAGAATGTTTTTTCATACAAAAACAGCATACAGCTATATAATATAGTGGCCCGATCTTAACAGGATTTTGCATATGTATGAGGAGTTTAGTAAAACTAATAAATGCCGAGTTTGGTCAACATAATT
Source organism: Drosophila americana (assembly GCA_030788265.1). Taxonomy (NCBI): domain Eukaryota; kingdom Metazoa; phylum Arthropoda; class Insecta; order Diptera; family Drosophilidae; genus Drosophila; species Drosophila americana. The sequence goes on along the minus strand of JAURSC010000040.1, from coordinate 313,019 downwards.
TGATAAACAAAATTTTTTCATACAAAAAGTTAATTTTCGGCCGATTGTTTCTATGGCAGCTATATAATATAGTGGCCCGATCTTAATAGGATGTTGCATATATATGAGTAGTATAGTTAAACTAATAAATGCCGAGTTTGGTCAAGATATCTTGATAAACAAAATGTTTTTTCATACAAAAACTTAATTTTCGACCAATCGTTCCTATGGCAAACTATATGATATAGTAGTCCGATCTTAATAGGATTTTGCATATATATGAGGAGCTTAGTAAAACTAATAAAGGCCGAGTTTGGTCAAGATATCTTGATAAACAAAATGTTTTTTCATACAACTTAATAATAGTTTGGTCAAGATATCTTGATAAACAAAATGTTTTTTTTAATAGGATTTTGTTTATATATGAAGAGCGTAGATAAACTAATAAATGCCGAGTTTGGTCAAGATATCTTGATAAACAAAATATTTTTTCATACAAAAACTTAAATTTCGACCGATCATTCCTGTGGCAGCTATATGATATTGTGGTCCGATCTTGATAGGATTTTGCACATATATGAGGAGCTTAGTAAAACTAATAAATGCCGTGTTTGGTCAACATAATTTGATAAACAAAATGTTTTTGCATACAAAAAGTTAATTTTCGACCGATTGTTTCTATGGCAGCTATATGATATAGTGGTCCGATATTAAAAGAATTTTGAATATATATGAGGAGCATAAAAACTAATAAATGTCGACATTGGTCAAGAAATCTTGATAAACAAAATGTTTTTTCATACAAAAACTTAATTTTCGACCCATCGTTCCTATGGCAACTATATGATATAGTAGTCCGATCTTAATAGGATTTTGCATATATATATGAGGAGCTAGTGAAACTAATAAATGCCGAGTTTGGTCCAGATATCTTGATAAACAAATTTTTTTCATACAAAAACTTAATTTTCGACCCATCGTTCCTATGGCAGCTATATGATATTGTGGTCCCATCTTGATAGGATTTTGCATATATATAAGGAGCTTAGTAAAACTAATAAATGCCGAGTTTGGTCAAGATATCTTGATAAACAAAATAGTTTTTCATACAAAAACTTAAATTTCGACCGATCATTCCTGTGGCAGCTATATGATATAGTGGTCCGATCTTAAAAGCTTTTGCATATATATGAGGAGCTAGTGAAACTAATAAATGCCGAGTTTGGTCCAGATATCTTGATAAAGAAAATGTTTTTTCATACAAAAACTTAATTTTCGACCTATCGTTCTTATGACAGCTATATGATATAGTGTTAGGATCTTAATAGGATTTTGCATATATATGAGTATAGTAAAACTAATAAATGCCGAGTTTGGTCAAGATATCTTGATAAACAAAATATTTTTTCATACAAAAACTTAAATTTCGACCGATCATTCCTGTGGCAGCTATATGATATTGTGGTCCCATCTTGATAGGATTTTGCATATATATAAGGAGCTTAGTAAAACTAATAAATGCCGAGTTTGGTCAAGATATCTTGATAAACAATTTTTTTTCATACAAAAACTTAATTTTCGACCCATCGTTCCTATGGCAGCTATATGATAAAGTGCACCGCTCTTAATAGGCTTATGCAAATATATGAGGAGCTTAGTAAAACCAATAAATGCCGAGTTTGGTCAACATATCTTGATAAAGAAAATGATTTTTCACACAAAAACTTAAATTTCGACCGATCATTCCTCTGGCAGCTATGTGATATAGTGGTCCGATCTTAATAGGATTTTGCATATATATGAGGAGCTTTGTAAAACTAATAAATGCCGAGTTTGGTCAAGATATCTTGACAAACATAATGTTTTTTTCATACATAAAATTAATTTTCGACCGATCGTTCCTATGGCAGCTATGTGATATAAGGGTCCGATCTTAATAGGATTTTACATATATATGAAGAGCGTAGATAAACTAATAAATGCCGAGTTTGGTCAAGTTATCTTGATAAACAAAATGTTTTTTCACACAAAAACTTAATTTTCGACCGATCGTTCCTATGACAGCTATATGATATAGTGGTCCGATATATATGAGGAGCATAATAAAACTAATAAATGCCGACATTGGTCAAGATATTTTGATAAACAAAATGTTTTTTCATAAAAAAACTTAATTTTCGACTCATCGTTCCTATGGCAACTATATGATACAGTGGTCCGATCTTAAAACCTATAAATGCCGAGTTTGGTCAACATAATTTGATAAACAAAATGTTTTTTCATACAAAAAGTTAATTTTCGGTCGATTGTTTCTATGGCAGCTATATAATATAGTGGCCCGATCTTAATAGGATGTTGCATATATATGAGTAATATAGTAAAACTAATAAATGCCGAGTTTGGTCAAGATATCTTGATAAACAAAATGTTTTTTCATACAAAAACTTAATTTTCGACCGATCGTTCCTATGGCAGCTATATGATATAGTGGTCCGATCTTATTAGGATTTTGCATATAGATGAGGAGCTTAGTAAAACTAATAAATGCCGAGTTTGGTCAAGATATCTTGATAAACAAAATGTTTTTTCATACAAAAACTTAATTTTCGACCGATCATTCCTGTGGCAGCTATATGATATAGTGGTCCGATCTTAATAGGACAGTGCATATATATGAGGAGCTTGGTTAAACCAATAAATGCCGAGTTTGGTCAACATAATTTCATAAACAAAATGTTTTTTCATACAAAAAGTTAATTTTCGACTGATTGTTTCTATGGCAGCTATATAATATAGTGGCCCGATCTTAATAGGATGTTGCATATATATGAGTAATATAGTAAAACTAATAAATGCCGAGTTTGGTCAAGATATCTTGATAAACATAATGTTTTTTTCATACAAAAAGTTAATTTTCGACCGATCGTTCCTATGACAGCTATATGATATAGTGGTCCGATATATATGAAGAGCATAATAAAACTAATAAATGCCGACATTGGTCAAGATATTTTGATAAATAAAATGTTTTTTCATACAAAACTTAATTTTCGACCCATCGTTCCTATCGCAACTATATGATACAGTGGTCCGATCTTAAAACCAATAAATGCCGAGTTTGGTCAACATAATTTGATAAACAAAATGTTTTTTCATACAAAAAGTTAATTCTCGGCCGATTGTTTCTATGGCAGCTATATAATATAGTGGCCCGATCTTAATAGGATGTTGCATATATATGAGTAATATAGTAAAACTAGTAAATGCCGAGTTTAGTCAAGATATCTTGATAAACATAATGTTTTTTCATACATAAACTTAATTTTCGACCCATTGCTCCTATGGCAGCTGTGTGATATAAGGATCCGATCTTAATAGTATTTTGCATATATATGAAGAGCGTAGATAAACTAATAAATGCCGAGTTTGGTCAAGATATCTTGATAAACAAAATGCTTTTTCATACAAAAACTGAATTCCTATGGCAGCTATATATTAAAGTGTACCGATTTTAATAGGCTTTTGCATATATATGAGGAGATTAGTAAAACCGATAAATGCCGAGTTTGGTCAACATATCTTGATAAACAAACTGATTTTTCATACAAAAACTTAATTTTCGACCGATCGTTCCTATGGCAGCTATATGATAAAGTGTACCGATCTTAACAGTATTTTGCATATATATGGGGAGTATAGTAAAACTAATAAATGCCGAGTGTGGTCAAGATATCTTGATAAACAAAATGTTTGATCATACAACTTAATAATAGTTTGGTCAAGATATCTTGATATGCAAAATGTTTTTTCATACAACTTAATAATAGTTTGGTCAAGATATCTTGATAAACAAAATGTTTTTTCGTACAACAACTTAATTTTCGACCCATCGCTCCTATGGCAGCTGTGTGATATAAGGATCCGATCTTAATAGTATTTTGCATATATATGAAGAGCGTAGATAAACTAATAAATGCCGAGTTTGGTCAAGATATCATGATAAACAGAATGTTTGTTCATACACAAACTTAATTTTCGACCGATCGTTCCTATGGCAGATATATAATATAGTGGCCCGATCTTAACAGTATTTTGCATATATATGAGGAGCGTAGATAAACTAATAAATGCCGAGTTTGGTCAAGATATCTTGATAAACAGAATGTTTGTTCATACACAAACTTAATTTCCGACCGATCGTTCTTATGGCAGCTATATGATAAAGTGTACCGATCTTAACACGATTTTGCATATATATGGGGAGTATAGTAAAACTAATAAATGCCGAGTTTGGTCAAGATATCTTGATAAACAAAATGTGTTTTCATACAACTTAATTTTCGACCCATCGTTCCTATATCAGCTATGTGATATAAGGATCCGATCTTAATAGGATTTTGCATATATATGAGGAGCGTAGATAAACTAATAAATGCCGAGTTTGGTCAAGATATCTTGATAAACAGAATGTTTGTTCATACACAAACTTAATTTCCGACCGATCGTTCCTATGGCAGCTATATGATAAAGTGTACCGATCTTAACACGATTTTGCATATATTTGAGGAGATTAGTGAAACCGATAAATGCCGAGTTTGGTCAACATATCTTGATAAACAAACTGATTTTTCATACAATAACTTAATTTTCGACCGATCGTTCCTATGGTAGCTATATGATAAAGTGTACCGATCTTAAAAGGATTTTGTGTATATATGGGGAGTATAGTAAAAATAATAAATGCCGAGTTCGGTCAATATATCTTGATAAACAAAATATTTTTCATACAAATTAATTTTCGACCCATCGTTCCTATGGCAGCTATGTGATATAAGGATCCGATCTTAATAGGATTTTGCATATATATGAAGACCGTAGATAAACTAATAAATGCCGAGTTTAATCAAGATATCTTGATAAACAAAATGTTTTTTCATACAAAACTTAATTTTCGACCGATCGTTTCTATGGCAGCTATATGATATAGTGGTCCTATATTAAAAGGATTTTGAATATATATGAGAAGCATAATAAAACTAATAAATGCCGACATTGGTCAAGATATCTTGATAAACAAAATGTTTTTTCATACAAAAACTTAATTTTCGACCCATCGTTCCTATGACAGCTATATGGTATAGTGGTCCGATCTTATTAGGATTTTGCATATAGATGAGGAGCTTAGTAAAACTAATAAATGCCGAGTTTGGTCAAGATATCTTGATAAACCAAATATTTTTCATACAAAAACTTAATTTTCGACCGATCATTCCTATGGCAGCTATATGATATAGTGGTCCGATCTTAATAGGACATTGCATATATATGAGGTACTTAGTAAAACTAATAAATGCCGAGCTTGGTCAAGATATCTTGATAAACAAAATGGTCTTTCATACAAGACATAATTTTCGACCGATCGTTGCTATGGCAGCTGTATGAAAGTGTACCGATCTTAATAGGATTTTGCATATATATGAGGAGCTTGGTTACACCAATAAATGCCTGGTTTGGTCAACATATCTTGATAAACAGAATGTTTTTTCATACAAAAACAGCATACAGCTATATAATATAGTGGCCCGATCTTAACAGGATTTTGCATATGTATGAGGAGTTTAGTAAAACTAATAAATGCCGAGTTTGGTCAACATAATTTGATAAACAAAATGTTTTTTCATACAAAAAGTTAATTTTCGGCCGATTGTTTCTATGGCAGCTATATAATATAGTGGCCCGATCTTAATAGGATGTTGCATATATATGAGTAGTATAGTTAAACTAATAAATGCCGAGTTTGGTCAAGATATCTTGATAAACAAAATGTTTTTTCATACAAAAACTTAATTTTCGACCAATCGTTCCTATGGCAAACTATATGATATAGTAGTCCGATCTTAATAGGATTTTGCATATATATGAGGAGCTTAGTAAAACTAATAAAGGCCGAGTTTGGTCAAGATATCTTGATAAACAAAATGTTTTTTCATACAACTTAATAATAGTTTGGTCAAGATATCTTGATAAACAAAATGTTTTTTTTAATAGGATTTTGTTTATATATGAAGAGCGTAGATAAACTAATAAATGCCGAGTTTGGTCAAGATATCTTGATAAACAAAATATTTTTTCATACAAAAACTTAAATTTCGACCGATCATTCCTGTGGCAGCTATATGATATTGTGGTCCGATCTTGATAGGATTTTGCACATATATGAGGAGCTTAGTAAAACTAATAAATGCCGTGTTTGGTCAACATAATTTGATAAACAAAATGTTTTTGCATACAAAAAGTTAATTTTCGACCGATTGTTTCTATGGCAGCTATATGATATAGTGGTCCGATATTAAAAGAATTTTGAATATATATGAGGAGCATAATAAAACTAATAAATGTCGACATTGGTCAAGAAATCTTGATAAACAAAATGTTTTTTCATACAAAAACTTAATTTTCGACCCATCGTTCCTATGGCAACTATATGATATAGTAGTCCGATCTTAATAGGATTTTGCATATATATGAGGAGCTAGTGAAACTAATAAATGCCGAGTTTGGTCCAGATATCTTGATAAACAAATTTTTTTCATACAAAAACTTAATTTTCGACCCATCGTTCCTATGGCAGCTATATGATATTGTGGTCCCATCTTGATAGGATTTTGCATATATATAAGGAGCTTAGTAAAACTAATAAATGCCGAGTTTGGTCAAGATATCTTGATAAACAAAATAGTTTTTCATACAAAAACTTAAATTTCGACCGATCATTCCTGTGGCAGCTATATGATATAGTGGTCCGATCTTAAAAGCTTTTGCATATATATGAGGAGCTAGTGAAACTAATAAATGCCGAGTTTGGTCCAGATATCTTGATAAAGAAAATGTTTTTTCATACAAAAACTTAATTTTCGACCTATCGTTCTTATGACAGCTATATGATATAGTGTTAGGATCTTAATAGGATTTTGCATATATATGAGTATAGTAAAACTAATAAATGCCGAGTTTGGTCAAGATATCTTGATAAACAAAATATTTTTTCATACAAAAACTTAAATTTCGACCGATCATTCCTGTGGCAGCTATATGATATTGTGGTCCCATCTTGATAGGATTTTGCATATATATAAGGAGCTTAGTAAAACTAATAAATGCCGAGTTTGGTCAAGATATCTTGATAAACAATTTTTTTTCATACAAAAACTTAATTTTCGACCCATCGTTCCTATGGCAGCTATATGATAAAGTGCACCGCTCTTAATAGGCTTATGCAAATATATGAGGAGCTTAGTAAAACCAATAAATGCCGAGTTTGGTCAACATATCTTGATAAAGAAAATGATTTTTCACACAAAAACTTAAATTTCGACCGATCATTCCTCTGGCAGCTATGTGATATAGTGGTCCGATCTTAATAGGATTTTGCATATATATGAGGAGCTTTGTAAAACTAATAAATGCCGAGTTTGGTCAAGATATCTTGACAAACATAATGTTTTTTTCATACATAAAATTAATTTTCGACCGATCGTTCCTATGGCAGCTATGTGATATAAGGGTCCGATCTTAATAGGATTTTACATATATATGAAGAGCGTAGATAAACTAATAAATGCCGAGTTTGGTCAAGTTATCTTGATAAACAAAATGTTTTTTCACACAAAAACTTAATTTTCGACCGATCGTTCCTATGACAGCTATATGATATAGTGGTCCGATATATATGAGGAGCATAATAAAACTAATAAATGCCGACATTGGTCAAGATATTTTGATAAACAAAATGTTTTTTTCATAAAAAAACTTAATTTTCGACTCATCGTTCCTATGGCAACTATATGATACAGTGGTCCGATCTTAAAACCTATAAATGCCGAGTTTGGTCAACATAATTTGATAAACAAAATGTTTTTTCATACAAAAAGTTAATTTTCGGTCGATTGTTTCTATGGCAGCTATATAATATAGTGGCCCGATCTTAATAGGATGTTGCATATATATGAGTAATATAGTAAAACTAATAAATGCCGAGTTTGGTCAAGATATCTTGATAAACAAAATGTTTTTTCATACAAAAACTTAATTTTCGACCGATCGTTCCTATGGCAGCTATATGATATAGTGGTCCGATCTTATTAGGATTTTGCATATAGATGAGGAGCTTAGTAAAACTAATAAATGCCGAGTTTGGTCAAGATATCTTGATAAACAAAATGTTTTTTCATACAAAAACTTAATTTTCGACCGATCATTCCTGTGGCAGCTATATGATATAGTGGTCCGATCTTAATAGGACAGTGCATATATATGAGGAGCTTGGTTAAACCAATAAATGCCGAGTTTGGTCAACATAATTTCATAAACAAAATGTTTTTTCATACAAAAAGTTAATTTTCGACTGATTGTTTCTATGGCAGCTATATAATATAGTGGCCCGATCTTAATAGGATGTTGCATATATATGAGTAATATAGTAAAACTAATAAATGCCGAGTTTGGTCAAGATATCTTGATAAACATAATGTTTTTTTCATACAAAAAGTTAATTTTCGACCGATCGTTCCTATGACAGCTATATGATATAGTGGTCCGATATATATGAAGAGCATAATAAAACTAATAAATGCCGACATTGGTCAAGATATTTTGATAAATAAAATGTTTTTTCATACAAAAACTTAATTTTCGACCCATCGTTCCTATCGCAACTATATGATACAGTGGTCCGATCTTAAAACCAATAAATGCCGAGTTTGGTCAACATAATTTGATAAACAAAATGTTTTTTCATACAAAAAGTTAATTCTCGGCCGATTGTTTCTATGGCAGCTATATAATATAGTGGCCCGATCTTAATAGGATGTTGCATATATATGAGTAATATAGTAAAACTAGTAAATGCCGAGTTTAGTCAAGATATCTTGATAAACATAATGTTTTTTCATACATAAACTTAATTTTCGACCCATTGCTCCTATGGCAGCTGTGTGATATAAGGATCCGATCTTAATAGTATTTTGCATATATATGAAGAGCGTAGATAAACTAATAAATGCCGAGTTTGGTCAAGATATCTTGATAAACAAAATGCTTTTTCATACAAAAACTGAATTCCTATGGCAGCTATATATTAAAGTGTACCGATTTTAAAGGGTTTTTGCATATATATGAGGAGATTAGTAAAACCGATAAATGCCGAGTTTGGTCAACATATCTTGATAAACAAACTGATTTTTCATACAAAAACTTAATTTTCGACCGATCGTTCCTATGGCAGCTATATGATAAAGTGTACCGATCTTAACAGTATTTTGCATATATATGGGGAGTATAGTAAAACTAATAAATGCCGAGTGTGGTCAAGATATCTTGATAAACAAAATGTTTGATCATACAACTTAATAATAGTTTGGTCAAGATATCTTGATATGCAAAATGTTTTTTCATACAACTTAATAATAGTTTGGTCAAGATATCTTGATAAACAAAATGTTTTTTCGTACAACAACTTAATTTTCGACCCATCGCTCCTATGGCAGCTGTGTGATATAAGGATCCGATCTTAATAGTATTTTGCATATATATGAAGAGCGTAGATAAACTAATAAATGCCGAGTTTGGTCAAGATATCATGATAAACAGAATGTTTGTTCATACACAAACTTAATTTTCGACCGATCGTTCCTATGGCAGATATATAATATAGTGGCCCGATCTTAACAGTATTTTGCATATATATGAGGAGCGTAGATAAACTAATAAATGCCGAGTTTGGTCAAGATATCTTGATAAACAGAATGTTTGTTCATACACAAACTTAATTTCCGACCGATCGTTCTTATGGCAGCTATATGATAAAGTGTACCGATCTTAACACGATTTTGCATATATATGGGGAGTATAGTAAAACTAATAAATGCCGAGTTTGGTCAAGATATCTTGATAAACAAAATGTGTTTTCATACAACTTAATTTTCGACCCATCGTTCCTATATCAGCTATGTGATATAAGGATCCGATCTTAATAGGATTTTGCATATATATGAGGAGCGTAGATAAACTAATAAATGCCGAGTTTGGTCAAGATATCTTGATAAACAGAATGTTTGTTCATACACAAACTTAATTTCCGACCGATCGTTCCTATGGCAGCTATATGATAAAGTGTACCGATCTTAACACGATTTTGCATATATTTGAGGAGATTAGTGAAACCGATAAATGCCGAGTTTGGTCAACATATCTTGATAAACAAACTGATTTTTCATACAATAACTTAATTTTCGACCGATCGTTCCTATGGTAGCTATATGATAAAGTGTACCGATCTTAAAAGGATTTTGTGTATATATGGGGAGTATAGTAAAAATAATAAATGCCGAGTTCGGTCAATATATCTTGATAAACAAAATATTTTTTCATACAAATTAATTTTCGACCCATCGTTCCTATGGCAGCTATGTGATATAAGGATCCGATCTTAATAGGATTTTGCATATATATGAAGACCGTAGATAAACTAATAAATGCCGAGTTTAATCAAGATATCTTGATAAACAAAATGTTTTTTCATACAAAACTTAATTTTCGACCGATCGTTTCTATGGCAGCTATATGATATAGTGGTCCTATATTAAAAGGATTTTGAATATATATGAGAAGCATAATAAAACTAATAAATGCCGACATTGGTCAAGATATCTTGATAAACAAAATGTTTTTTCATACAAAAACTTAATTTTCGACCCATCGTTCCTATGGCAACTATATGATATAGTAGTCCGATCTTAATAAGATTTTGCATATATATGAGGAGCTTAGTAAAACTAATAAATGCCGAGTTTGGTCAAGATATCTTGATAAACAAAATGTGTTTTCATACAACTTAATTTTCGACCCATCGTTCCTATATCAGCTATGTGATATAAGGATCCAATCTTAATAGGATTTTGCATATATATGAGGAGCGTAGATAAACTAATAAATGCCGAGTTTGGTCAAGATATCTTGATAAACAGAATGTTTGTTCATACACAAACTGAATGTTCGACAGATCAGCTATATATTAAAGTGTACCGATCTTAATAGGCTTCTGCATATATATGAGGAGATTAGTGAAACCGATAAATGCCGAGTTTGGTCAACATATCTTGATAAACAAACTGATTTTTCATACAATAACTTAATTTTCGAACGATCGTTCCTATGGCAGCTATGTGATAAAGTGTACCGATCTTAACAGGATTTTGTGTATATATGGGGAGTATAGTAAAAATAATAAATGCCGAGTTCGGTCAATATATCTTGATAAACAAAATGTTTTTTCATACAACTTAATTTTCGACCCATCGTTCCTATGGCAGCTATGTGATATACGGATCCGATCTTAATAGGATTTTGCATATATATGAAGACCGTAGATAAACTAATAAATGCCGAGTTTAATCAAGATATCTTGATAAACAAAATGTTTTTTCATACAAAACTTAATTTTCGACCGATCGTTTCTATGGCAGCTTTATGATATAGTGCTCCTATATTAAAAGGATTTTGAATATATATGAGAAGCATAATAAAACTAATAAATGCCGACATTGGTCAAGATATCTTGATAAACAAAATGTTTTTTCATACAAAAACTTAATTTTCGACCCATCGTTCCTATGGCAACTATATGATATAGTAGTCCGATCTTAATAAGATTTTGCATATATATGAGGAGCTTAGTAAAACTAATAAATGCCGACATTGGTCAAGATATCTTGATAAACAAAATGTTTTTTCATACAAAAACTTAAATTTCGACCGATCATTCCTGTGGCAGCTATATGATATAGTGGTCCGATCTTAATAAGCTTTTGCATATATATGAGGAGCTTAGTAAAACCAATAAATGCCGAGTTTGGTCAACATATCTTGATAAACAAAATGATTTTTCATACATAAACTTAATTTTCGACCGATCGTTCCTATGGCAGCTATATAATATAGTGGCCCGATCTTAACAGGATTTTGCATATATATGAGGAGTTTAGTAAAAGTGTACCGATCTTAACAGTATTTTGCATATATATGGGGAGTATAGTAAAACTAATAAAAGCCGAGTTTGGTCAATATATCTTGATAAACAAAATGTTTTTTCATACAACTTAATTATCGTTCCTATGTTCCTATCGTTAATAGGATTTTGCTTATATATGAAGAGCGTAGATAAACTAATAAATGCCGAGTTTGGTCAAGATATCTTGATAAACAAAATGCTTTTTCATACAATTTAATTTTCGACCGATCGTTCCTATGGCAGCTATATGATATAGTGGTCCGATCTTAATAGGATTTTGCATATATGTGAGGAACATAGTAAAACTAATAAATGTCGTGTTTGGTCAAGATTTCTTGAAAAACCAAATGTTTTTTTATACAAAAACTTAATTTTCGACCGACCGTTCCTATGGCAGCTATATGATATAGTGGCCCGATCTTAATAGGACTTTGCCTATATATGAGGAGTATAGTAAAAATAATAAACGCCGAGTTTGGTCAAGATATCTTGATAAACAAAATGCTTTTTCATACAACAATTTAATTTTCGACCGATCGTTCCTATGGCAGCTATATGATATAGTGGTCCGACCGTAATAGGATTTTGCATATATGTGTGGAGCATAGTAAAACTAATAAATGCCGACATTGGTTAAGATATCTTGATAAACAAAATGCTTTTTCATACAACAATTTAATTTTCGACCGATCGTTCCTATGGTAGCTATATGATATAATGGTCCGATCCAGCTGGTTTTGACATATGTGCTGCGTGCAACAGAAAGAGGGACTTCTGCAAAGTTTTATTAAGATAGCTTTAAAACTGAGATACTTGTTCGCATAGAAATAGACAGACGGTCAGTCGGACAGACGGACATGGCTATATCGACTCGGCTGTTGATGCTGATCAAAAATATATATACTTTATTGGGTCGGAGATGTATCCTTCTATGCGTAACAAATTTCAAGACAAAATTATAATTCCCTCTGCAAGAGTATAAAAATGCCGAATTTGGTCAAGATATCTTGAAAAACAAAATGTTTTTTCACACAACTTATTTTTCGACCGATCGTTCCTATGGCAACTATATGATATAGTCGTCCGATCCTTATAGGATTTGGCCTATATATGAGGAGTATAGTAAAACTAATAAATGGCGAGTTTGGTCAAGATATCTTGAAAAACAAAATGTTTTTTTATACAATAGAATTTTCGACCGATCCTTCTTATGGCAGCTATATGATATAGTGGTCCGATCATAAAAGGATTGTCCATATAAATGAGGAGTAAAGTAAAACTAATACATGCCGAGTTTGATCAAGATATCTTGATAAACAAAATGTTTTTTCATACAAAACTTAATTTTCGACCGATCGTTCCTATGGCAGCTATATGATATAGTGGTCCGATATTAAAAGGATTTTGAATATATATGAGGAGCATAATAAAACTAATAAATGCCGACATTGGTCAAGATATCTTGATAAACAAAATGTTTTTTCATACAACAACTTAATTTTCGGCCCATCGTTCCTATGGCAACTATATGATATAGTAGTCCGATCTTACTAGGATTTTGCATATATATGAGGAGCTTAGTAAAACTATTAATTGCCGAGTTTGGTCAAGATATCTTGATAAACAAAATGTTTTTTCATACAAAAACTTAATTTTCGACCGATCGTTCCTATGACAGCTATATGGTATAGTGGTCCGATCTTATTAGGATTTTGCATATAGATGAGGAGCTTAGTAAAACTAATAAATGCCGAGTTTGGTCAAGATATCTTGATAAACCAAATATTTTTTCATACAAAAACTTAATTTTCGACCGATCATTCCTATGGCAGCTATATGATATAGTGGTCCGATCTTAATAGGACATTGCATATATATGAGGTACTTAGTAAAACTAATAAATGCCGAGCTTGGTCAAGATATCTTGATAAACAAAATGGTCTTTCATACAAGACATAATTTTCGACCGATCGTTGCTATGGCAGCTGTATGAAAGTGTACCGATCTTAATAGGATTTTGCATATATATGAGGAGCTTGGTTACACCAATAAATGCCTGGTTTGGTCAACATATCTTGATAAACAGAATGTTTTTTCATACAAAAACAGCATACAGCTATATAATATAGTGGCCCGATCTTAACAGGATTTTGCATATGTATGAGGAGTTTAGTAAAACTAATAAATGCCGAGTTTGGTCAACATATCTTGATAAACAGAATGTTTTTTCATACAAAAACTTAATTTTCTACCGATCGTTCCTATGGCAGCTATATGACAAAGTGTACCGATCTTAACAGGATTTTGCATATATATGGGGAGTATAGTAAAACTAATAAAAGCCGAGTTTGGTCAATATATCTTGATAAACAAAATGTTTTTTCATACAACTTAATTTTCGACCCATCGTTCCTATGGCAGCTATGTGATATAAGGGTCCCATGTTAATAGGATTTTGCTTATATATGAAGAGCGTATATAAACTAATAAATGCCGAGTTTGGTCAAGATATCTTGATAAACAAAATGCTTTTTCATACAACAATTTAATTTTCGACCAATCGTTCCTATGGCAGCTATATGATATAGTGGTCCCATCTTAATAGGATTTTGCATATATGTGAGGAGCATAGTAAAACTAATAAATGTCGAGTTTGGTCAAGATTTCTTGAAAAACCAAATGTTTTTTCATACAAAAACTTAATTTTCGACCGACCGTTCCTATGGCAGCTATATGATATAGTGGCCCGATCTTAATAGGACTTTGCCTATATATGAGGAGTATAGTAAAAATAATAAACGCCGAGTTTGGTCAAGATATCTTGATAAACAAAATGCTTTTTCATACAACAATTTAATTTTCGACCGATCGTTCCTATGGCAGCTATATGATATAGTGGTCCGACCGTAATAGGATTTTGCATATATGTGAGGAGCATAGAAAAACTAATAAATGTCGAGTTTGGTCAAGATTTCTTGAAAAACCAAATGTTTTTTCATACAAAAACTTAATTTTCGACCGACCGTTCCTATGGCAGCTATATGATATAGTGGCCCGATCTTAATAGGACTTTGCCTATATATGAGGAGTATAGTAAAAATAATAAACGCCGAGGTTGGTAAAATATCTTGAAAAACAAAATGTTTTTTCAGTCAAAAACTTAATTTTCGACCGATCGTTCCTATGGTAGCTATATGATATAATGGTCCGATCCAGCTGGTTTTGACATATGTGCTGCGTGCAACAGAAATGGGACTTCTGCAAGGTTTATTAAGATAGCTTTAAAACTGAGATACTTGTTCGCATAGAAATAGACAGACGGTCAGTCGGACAGTCGGACATGGCTATATCGACTCGGCTGTTGATGCTGATCAAAAATATATATACTTTATTGGGTCGGAGATGTATCCTTCTATGCGTAACAAATTTCAAGACAAAATTATAATTCCCTCTGCAAGAGTATAAAAATGCCGAATTTAGTCAAGATATCTTGAAAAACAAAATGTTTTTCACACAACTTATTTTTTGACCGATCGTTCCTATGGCAACTATATGATATAGTCGTCCGATCCTTATAGGATTTGGCCTATATATGAGGAGTATAGTAAAACTAATAAATGGCGAGTTTGGTCAAGATGTCTTGAAAAACAAAATGTTTTTTTATACAACAATAGAATTTTTGACCGATCCTTCTTATGGCAGCTATATGATATAGTGGTCCGATCATAAAAGGATTGTCCATATAAATGAGGAGTAAGGTAAAACTAATACATGCCGAGTTTGGTCTAGATATCTTGAAAAACAAAACGTTTTTTCATACAACTATTTAATTTTCGACCGATCGTTCCTATGGCAGCATTATGATATAGTGGTCCGATCGTAATAGGATTTTGCATATATGTGAGGAGCATAGTAAAACTAATAAATGTCGTGTTTGGTCAAGATATCTTGAAAAACCAAATGTTGTTCGTACAATAATCTACTTTTCGTCCTATCGTTTCTATGTCAGGTATATGATATTGTGGTGCCATCTTAATAGGATTTTGCCTATATATAAGGATTATAGTAAAACCAATTATCGCCGAGTTTGCTCAAGATATCTTGAAAAGCAAAATGTTTTTTCATACAACAACTTAATTTTCGACCGATCGTTCCTATGGCAACTTTATAATATAGTCGTCCGATCCCAATAGGGTTTTGCCTATATATGAGGAGTATATCGGCATATATAATAAATGCCGAGTTTGGTCAAGATATCTTGAAAGACAAAATGTTTTTTCAAACTAAAACTTAATTTTCGACCAATCGTTCCTATGGCAGCTATATATTAAAGTGTACCGATCTTAATAGGCTTTTGCATATATATGAGGAGATTAGTAAAATCGATAAATGCCGAGTTTGGTCAACATATCTTGATAAACAAACTGATTTTTCATACATAAACTTAATTTTCGACCGATCGTTCCTATGGCAGCTATATGATAAAGTTTACCGATCTTAACAGTATTTTGCATATATATGGGGAGTATAGTAAAACTAATAAATGCCGAGTTTGGTCAAGATATCTTGATAAACAAATGTTTTTTCATACAACTTAATAATAGTTTGGTCAAGATATCTTGATAAACAAAATGTTTTTTCGTACAACAACTCAATTTTCGACCCATCGCTCCTATGGCAGCTGTGTGATATAAGGATCCGATCTTAAAAGGATTTTGCTTATATATGAAGAGCGTAGATAAACTAATAAATGCCGAGTTTGGTCAACATATCTTTATAAACAGAATGTTTTTTCATACAAAAACTTAATTTTCGACCGATCGTTCCTATGGCAGCTATATAATATAGTGGCCCGATCTTAACAGTATTTTGCATATATATGAGAAGTATAGTAAAACTAATAAATGCCGAGTTTGGTCAAGATATCTTGATAAACATAATGTTTTTTTTATACATAAACTTAATTTTCGACCGATCGTTCCTATGGCAGCTATGTGATATAAGGGTCCGATCTTAATAGGATTTTGCATATATATGAAGAGCGTAGATAGACTAATAAATGCCGAGTTTGGTCAAGATATCTTAATAAACGAAATATTTTTTCATACAAAAACTTAATTTTCGACCGATCGTTCCTATGGCAGCTATATGACAAAGTGTACCGATCTTAACAGGATTTTGCATATATATGGGGAGTATACTAAAACTAATAAATGCCGAGTTTGGTCAAGATATCTTGATAAACATAATGTTTTTTCATACATAAACTTAATTTTCGACCGATCGTTCCTATGGCAGCTATATATAAAAGTGTACCGATCTTAATAGGCTTTTGCATATATATGAGGAGATAAGTAAAACCGATAAATGCCGAGTTTGGTTAACATATCTTGATAAACAAACTGATTTTTCATACAAAAACTTAGTTTTCGACCGATCGTTCCTATGGCAGCTATATGATAAAGTGTACCGATCTTAACAGGATTTTGCATATATATGGGGAGTATATTAAAACTAATAAATGCCTAGTTTGGTCAAGATATCTTGATAAACAAAATGTGTTATCATACAACTTAATCTTCGACCCATCGTTCCTATGGCAGCTATGTAATATTAGGATCCGATCTTAATAGGATTTTGCATATATATGAAGAGCGTAGATAAACTAATAAATGCCGAGTTTAATCAAGATATCTTGATAAACAAAATGTTTTTTCATACAAAACTTAATTTTCGACCGATCGTTCCTATGGCAGCTATATGATATAGTGTTCCGATATTAAAAGGATTTTGAATATATATGAGGAGCATAATAAAACTAATAAAAGCCGACATTGGTCAAGATAGCTTGATAAACAATATGTTTTTTCATACGAAAACTTAATTTTCGACCCATCGTTCTTATGGCAACTATATGATATAGTAGTCCGATTTTAATAAGCTTTTGCATATATATGAGGAGCTTAGTAAAACCCATAAATGCTGAGTTTGGTCAACATATCTTGATAAACAAAATGATTTTTCATACATAAACTTAATTTTCGACCGATCGTTCCAATGGCAGCTATATGATAAAGTGTACCGATCTTAACAGGATTTTGCATATATATGGGGAGTATAGTAAAACTAATAAATGCCGAGTTTGGTTAATATATCTTGATAAACCAAATATTTTTTCATACAAAAACTATATTTTCGTCCGATCAATCCTGTGGCAGCTATTTGATATAGTGGTCCGATCATAATAGGACATTGCATATATATGAGGAGCTTAGTTAAACTAATAAATGCCAAGATATCTTGATAAACAAAATGGTCTTTCATACAAAAACATAATTTTCGACCGATCGTTGCTATGGCAGCTGTATGATAGTGTACTGATCTTAATAGGATTTTGCATATATATGAGGAGCTTGGTTAAACCAATAAATGCCGAGTTTGGTCAACATATCTTGATAATCAGAATGTTTTTTCATGAGGACTATAGTAAAACTAATAAATGCCGAGTTTGGTTAATATATCTTGATAAACCAAATATTTTTTCATACAAAAACTATATTTTCGTCCGATCGTTCCTATGGCAGCTATGTGGTATAAGAGTCCGATCTTAACAGGATTTTGCATATATATAAGGAGCTAGTGAATCTTGATAAACAAATGTTTTTTCGTACAAAAACTTAACTTTCGACCCATTGCTCCTGTGGCAGCTGTGTGATATAAGGATCCGATCTTAATAGGATTTTGCTTATATATGAAGAGCGTAGATAAACTGAAAAATGCCGAGTTTGGTCAACATATCTTGATAAACAGAATGTTTTTTCATACAATAACTTAATTTTCGACCGATCGTTCCTATGGCAGCTATATATTAAAGTGTACCGATCTTAATAGGCTTTTGCATATATATGAGGAGATTAGTAAAACCGTAGATAAACTAATAAATGCCGAGTTTGGTCAACATATCTTGATAAGCAAACTGATTTTTCATACTAAAACTTAATTAATTCATACAAATAAATAATCTTAATAGAATTTTGCATATATATGAGGAGCTAGTGAAACTAATAAATGCCAAGTTTGGTCAAGATATCTTGATAAACAAAATATTTTTTCAAACAAAAACTTAATTTTCGACGGATCGTTCCCATGACAGCTATATGATATAGTGGTCCGATCTTAATAGAATTCTGCATATATATGAGGAGCTAGTAAAACGAATAAATGCCGAGTTTGGTCAAGATATCTTGATAAACAAAATATTTTTTCAAACAAAAACTTAATTTTCGACCGATCGTTCCTATGACAGCTATATGATATAGTGGTCCGATCTTAATAGAATTTTGCATACATATGAGGAGCTTAGTAAAACTAATAAATGCCGAATTTGATCAAGATATCTTGGAAAACAAAATATTTTTCATACAAAAACTTAATTTTCGACCCATCGCTCCTATGGCAGCTATGTGATATAAGGATCCGATCTTAATAGGATTTTGCATACATATGAAGAGCGTAGATAAACTAATAAATGCCGAGCTTGGTCAAGATATCTTGATAAACAAAATGTTTTTTAGTACAACAACTTAATTTTCGACCCATCGTTCCTATGGCAACTATATGATATAGTGGTCTTAATAGAATTCTGCATATATATGGGGAGCTAGTAAAACGAATAAATGCCGAGTTTGGTCAAGATATCTTGATAAACAAAATATTTTTTCAAACAAAAACTTAATTTTCGACCGATCGTTCCTATGACAGCTATATGATATAGTGGTCCGATCTTAATAGAATTTTGCATACATATGAGGAGCTTAGTAAAACTAATAAATGCCGAGTTTGATCAAGATATCTTGGAAAACAAAATATTTTTTCATACAAAAACTTAATTTCCGACCCATCGCTCCTATGGCAGCTATGTGATATAAGGATCCGATCTTAATAGGATTTTGCATATATATGAAGAGCGTAGATAAACTAATAAATGCCGAGCTTGGTCAAGATATCTTGATAAACAAAATGTTTTAGTAAAGCCGATAAATGCCGAGCTTGGTCAACATATCTTGATAAACAAACTGATTTTTCATACAAAAACTTAATTAATTCATACAAATAATTAATCTTAATAGGATTTTGCATATGTATGAGGAGCTAAGTTAAACTAATAAATGCAGAGTTTGGTCAAGATATCTTGATAAACAAAATGTTGTTTCGTACAACAACTTAATTTTCGACCCATTGTTCCTATGGCAACTATATGATATAGTGGTCCGATCTTAATAGAATTCTGCATATATATGAGGAGCTAGTAAAACGAATAAATGCCGAGTTTGGTCAAGATATCTTGATAAACAAAATATTTTTTCAAACAAAAACTTAATTTTCGACCGATCGTTCCTATGACAGCTATATGATATAGTGGTCCGATCTTATTAGGATTTTGCATATAGATGAGGAGCTTAGTAAAACTAATAAATGCCGAGTTTGATCAAGATATCTTGATAAACAAAATATTGTTTCGTACAACAACTTAATTTTCGACCCATTGTTCCTATGGCAACTATATGATATAGTGGTCCGATCTTAATAGAATTTTGCATACATATGAGGAGCTTAGTAAAACTAATAAATGCCAAGTTTGGTCAAGATATCTTGATAAACAAAATATTTTTTCAAACAAAAACTTAATTTTCGACCGATCGTTCCTATGACAGCTATATGATATAGTGGTCCGATCTTAATAGAATTCTGCATATATATGAGGAGCTAGTAAAACGAATAAATGCCGAGTTTGGTCAAGATATCTTGATAAACAAAATATTTTTTCAAACAAAACTTAATTTCCGACCCATCGCTCCTATGGCAGCTATGTGATATAAGGATCCGATCTTAATAGGATTTTGCATATATATGAAGAGCGTAGATAAACTAATAAATGCCGAGTTTGGTCAAGATATCTTGATAAACAAAACATTTTTTCAAACAAAAACTTAATTTTCGACCGATCGTTCCTATGACAGCTATATGATATAGTGGTACGATCTTATTAGGATTTTGCATATAGATGAGGAGCTTAGTAAAACTAATAAATGCCGAGTTCGGTCAAGATATCTTGATAAACAAAATGTTGTTTCGTACAACAACTTAATTTTCGACCCATTGTTCCTATGGCAACTATATGATATAGTGGTCCGATCTTAATAGAATTCTGCATATATATGAGGAGCTAGTAAAACGAATAAATGCCGAGTTTGGTCAAGATATCTTGATAAACAAAATATTTTTTCAAACAAAAACTTAATTTTCGACCGATCGTTCCTATGACAGCTATATGATATAGTGGTCCGATCTTAATAGAATTTTGCATACATATGAGGAGCTTAGTAAAACTAATAAATGCCGAGTTTGATCAAGATATCTTGGAAAACAAAATATTTTTTCATACAAAAACTTAATTTTCGAGCCATCGCTCCTATGGCAGCTATGTGATATAAGGATCCGATCTTAATAGGATTTTGCATATATATGAAGAGCGTAGATAAACTAATAAATGCCGAGTTTGGTCAAGATATCTTGATAAACAAAATATTTTTTCAAACAAAACTTAATTTTCGACCGATCGTTCCTATGACAGCTATATGATATAGTGGTCCGATCTTATTAGGATTTTGCATATAGATGAGGAGCTTAGTAAAACTAATAAATGCCGAGTTTGGTCAAGATATCTTGATAAACAAAATGTTGTTTCGTACAACAACTTAATTTTCGACCCATCGCTCCTATGGCAGCTATGTGATATAAGGATCCGATCTTAATGGGATTTTGCATATATATGAAGAGCGTAGATAAACTAATAAATGCCGAGTTTGGTCAAGATATCTTGATAAACAAAATATTTTTTCATACAAAAACATAATTTTCGACCGATCGTTCCTATGACAGCTATATGATATAGTGGTCCGATCTTATTAGGATTTTGCATATATATGAAGAGCGTAGATAAACTAATAAATGCCGAGTTTGGTCAAGATATCTTGATAAACAAAATGTTTTTTAATACAAAAACTTAATTTTCGACCGATCGTTCCTATGGCAGCTAAATGATATAGTGGTCCGATCTTAGAAGTATTTTGCATATATATGAGGAGTATACTAAAACTAATAAATGCCGAGTTTGGTCAAGATATCTTGATAAACAAAATGTTTTTTCATACAAAAACTTAATTTTCGACCCATCGTTCCTATGGCAACTATGTAATATTAGGATCCGATCTTAATAGGATTTTGCATATATATGAAGAGCGTAGATAAACTAATAAATGCCGAGTTTAATCAAGATATCTTGATAAACAAAATGTTTTTTCATACAAAACCTAATTTTCGACCGATCGTTCCTATGGCAGCTATATGATAAAGTGTACCGATCTTAACAGGATTTTGCATATATATGGGGAGTATAGTAAAACTAATAAATGCCGAGTTTGGTCAAGATATCTTGATAAACAAAATGTGTTTTCATACAACTTAATTTTCGACCCATCGTTCCTATGGCAGCTATGTAATATTAGGATCCGATCTTAATAGGATTTTGCATATATATGAAGAGCGTAGATAAACTAATAAATGCCGAGTTTAATCAAGATATCTTGATAAACAAAATGTTTTTCATACAAAACTTAATTTTCGACCGATCGTTCCTATGGCAGCTATATGATATAGTGTTCCGATATTAAAAGGATTTTGAATATATATGAGGAGCATAATAAAACTAATAAAAGCCGACATTGGTCAAGATAGCTTGATAAACAATATGTTTTTTCATACGAAAACTTAATTTTCGACCCATCGTTCTTATGGCAACTATATGATATAGTAGTCCGATTTTAATAAGCTTTTGCATATATATGAGGAGCTTAGTAAAACCCATAAATGCTGAGTTTGGTCAACATATCTTGATAAACAAAATGATTTTTCATACATAAACTTAATTTTCGACCGATCGTTCCAATGGCAGCTTTATGATAAAGTGTACCGATCTTAACAGGATTTTGCATATATATGGGGAGTATAGTAAAACTAATAAATGCCGAGTTTGGTTAATATATCTTGATAAACCAAATATTTTTTTATACAAAAACTATATTTTCGTCCGATCAATCCTGTGGCAGCTATTTGATATAGTGGTCCGATCTTAATAGGACATTGCATATATATGAGGAGCTTAGTTAAACTAATAAATGCCAAGATATCTTGATAAACAAAATGGTCTTTCATACAAAAACATAATTTTCGACCGATCGTTGCTATGGCAGCTGTATGATAGTGTACTGATCTTAATAGGATTTTGCATATATATGAGGAGCTTGGTTAAACCAATAAATGCCGAGTTTGGTCAACATATCTTGATAATCAGAATTTTTTTTCATGAGGACTATAGTAAAACTAATAAATGCCGAGTTTGGTCAAGATATCTTGATAAACAGAATGTTTTCTTCATATATAAACTTAATTTTCGACCGATCGTTCCTATGGCAGCTATGTGGTATAAGAGTCCGATCTTAACAGGATTTTGCATATATATAAGGAGCTAGTGAATCTTGATAAACAAAATGTTTTTTCGTACAAAAACTTAATTTTCGACCCATTGCTCCTGTGGCAGCTGTGTGATATAAGGATCCGATCTTAATAGGATTTTGCTTATATATGAAGAGCGTAGATAAATTGAAAAATGCCGAGTTTGGTCAAGATATCTTGATAAACAAAATGCTTTTTCATGCAAAAACTGAATTTTCGACCGATCGTTCCTATGGCAGCTATATATTAAAGTGTACCGATGTTAATAGGCTTTTGCATATATATGAGGAGATTAGTAAAACCGATAAATGCCGAGGTTGGTCAACATATCTTGATAAACAAACTGATTTTTCATACAAAAACTTAATTTTCGACCTATCGTTCCTATGGCAGCTATATGATAAAGTGTACCGATCTAAACAGGATTTTGCATATATATGGGGAGTATAGTAAAACTAATAAATGCCGAGTTTGGTCAAGATATCTTGATAAACAAAATGTTTTTTCATACAACTTAATAATAGTTTGGTCAAGATATCTTGATAAACAAAATGTTTTTTCGTACAACTTAATTTTCGACTCTTCGCTCCTATGGCAGCTGTGTGATATAAGGATCCGATCTTAATAGGATTTTGCATATATATGAAGAGCGTAGATAAACTAATAAATGCCGAGTTTGGTCAACATATCTTGATAAACAGAATGTTTTTTCATACAATAACTTAATTTTCGACCGATCGTTCCTATGGCAGCTATATATTAAAGTGTACCGATCTTAATAGGCTTTTGCATATATATGAGGAGATTAGTAAAACCGATAAATGCCGAGTTTGGTCAACATATCTTGATAAGCAAACTGATTTTTCATACTAAAACTTAATTAATTCATACAAATAATTAATCTTAATAGAATTTTGCATATATATGAGGAGCTAGTGAAACTAATAAATGCCAAGTTTGGTCAAGATATCTTGATAAACAAAATATTTTTTCAAACAAAAACTTAATTTTCGACGGATCGTTCCTATGACAGCTATATGATATAGTGGTCCGATCTTAATAGAATTCTGCATATATATGAGGAGCTAGTAAAACGAATAAATGCCGAGTTTGGTCAAGATATCTTGATAAACAAAATATTTTTTCAAACAAAAACTTAATTTTCGACCGATCGTTCCTATGACAGCTGTATGATATAGTGGTCCGATCTTAATAGAATTTTGCATACATATGAGGAGCTTAGTAAAACTAATAAATGCCGAGTTTGATCAAGATATCTTGGAAAACAAAATATTTTTTCATACAAAAACTTAATTTTCGACCGATCGTTCCTATGACAGCTATATGATATAGTGGTCCGATCTTAATAGAATTTTGCATACATATGAGGAGCTTAGTAAAACTAATAAATGCCGAGTTTGATCAAGATATCTTGGAAAACAAAATATTTTTTTATACAAAAACTTAATTTTCGACCGATCGTTCCTATGGCACCTATATATTAAAGTGTACCGATCTTAATAGGCTTTTGCATATATATGAGGAGATTGTAAAACCGATAAATGCCGAGTTTGGTCAACATATCTTGATAAACAAACTGATTTTTCATACAAAAACTTAATTAATTCATACAAATAATTAATCTTAATAGGATTTTGCATATGTATGAGGAGCTAAGTTAAACTAATAAATGCCGAGTTTGGTCAAGATATCTTGATAAACAAAATATTTTTTCAAACAAAAACTTAATTTTCGACCGATCGTTCCTATGACAGCTATATGATATAGTGGTCCGATCTTAATAGAATTTTGCATACATATGAGGAGCTTAGTAAAACTAATAAATGCCGAGTTTGATCAAGATATCTTGGAAAACAAAATATTTTTTTATACAAAAACTTAATTTTCGACCGATCGTTCCTATGATATGAAGAGCGTAGATAAACTAATAAATGCCGAGTTTGGTCAAGATATCTTGATAAACAAAACATTTTCTCAAACAAAAACTTAATTTTCGACCGATCGTTCCTATGACAGCTATATGATATAGTGGTCCGATCTTATTAGGATTTTGCATATAGATGAGGAGCTTAGTAAAACTAATAAATGCCGAGCTTAGTCAAGATATCTTGATAAACAAAATGTTGTTTCGTACAACAACTTAATTTTCGACCCATTGTTCCTATGGCAACTATATGATATAGTGGTCCGATCTTAATAGAATTTTGCATATATATGAGGAGCTAGTAAGACTAATAAATGCCAAGTTTGGTCAAGATATCTTGATAAACAAAATATTTTTTCAACAAAAACTTAATTTTCGACCGATCGTTCCTATGACAGCTATATGATATAGTGGTCCGATCTTAATAGAATTCTGCATATATATGAGGAGCTAGTAAAACGAATAAATGCCGAGTTTGGTCAAGATATCTTGATAAACAAAATATTTTTTCAAACAAAAACTTAATTTCCGACCCATCGCTCCTATGGCAGCTATGTGATATAAGGATCCGATCTTAATAGGATTTTGCATATATATGAAGAGCGTAGATAAACTAATAAATGCCGAGTTTGGTTAAGATATCTTGATAAACAAAACATTTTTTCAAACAAAAACTTAATTTTCGACCGATCGTTCCTATGACAGCTATATGATATAGTGGTCCGATCTTATTAGGATTTTGCATATAGATGAGGAGCTTAGTAAACCTAATAAATGCCGAGTTTGGTCAAGATATCTTGATTAACAAAATGTTGTTTCGTACAACAACTTAATTTCGACCCATTATTCCTATGGCAACTATATGATATAGTGGTCCGATCTTAATAGAATTTTGCATACATATGAGTAGCTTAGTAAAACTAATAAATGCCAAGTTTGGTCAAGATATCTTGATAAACAAAATATTTTTTCAAACAAAAACTTAATTTTCGACCGATCGTTCCTATGACAGCTATATGATATAGTGGTCCGATCTTAATAGAATTCTGCATATATATGAGGAGCTAGTAAAACGAATAAGTGCCGAGTTTGGTCAAGATATCTTGGAAAACAAAATATTTTTCATACAAAAACTTAATTTTCGACCCATCGCTCCTATGGCAGCTATGTGATATAAGGATCCGATCTTAATAGGATTTTGCATATATATGAAGAGCGTAGATAAACTAATAAATGCCGAGTTTGGTCAAGATATCCTGATAAACAAAATATTTTTTCAAACAAAAACTTAATTTTCGACCGATCGTTCCTATGACAGCTATATGATATAGTGGTCCGATCTTATTAGGATTTTGCATATAGATGAGGAGCTTAGTAAAACTAATAAATGCCGAGTTTGGTCAAGATATCTTGATAAACAAAATGTTGTTTCGTACAACTTAATTTTCGACCCATCGCTCCTATGGCAGCTATGTGATATAAGGATCCGATCTTAATAGGATTTTGCATATATATGAAGAGCGTAGATAAACTAATAAATGCCGACTTTGGTCAAGATATCTTGATAAACAAACTGATTTTTCAAACAAAAACTTAATTTTCGACCGATCGTTCCTATGACAGCTATATGATATAGTGGTCCGATCTTAATAGAATTTTGCATACATATGTGGAGCTTAGTAAAACTAATAAATTCCGAGTTTGATCAAGATATCTTGGAAAACAAAATGTTTTTTCGTACAAAAACTTAATTTTCGACCCATCGCTCCTATGGCAGCTATGTGATATAAGGATCCGATCTTAATAGGATTTTGCATATATATGAAGAGCGTTGATAAACTAATAAATGCCGAGTTTGGTCAAGATATCTTGATAAACAAAATATTTTTTCATACAAAAACATAATTTTCGACCGATCGTTCCTATGACAGCTATATGATATAGTGGTCCGATCTTATTAGGGTTTTGCATATAGATGAGGAGCTTAGTAAAACTAATAAATGCCGAGTTTGGTCAAGATATCTTGATAAACAAAATATTTTTTCATACAAAAACTAAATTTTCGTCCGATCATTTCTGTGGCAGCTATATGATATAGTGGTCCGATCATAATAGGACATTGCATATATATGTGGAGCTTAGTAAAACTAATAAATGCCGAGTTTGGTCAAGATATTGATAAACAAAATGGTCTTTCACACAAAAACATAATTTTCGACCGACCGTTGCTATGGCAGCTATATGATAGTGTACCGATCTTAATAGGATTTTGCATATATTTGAGGAGCTTAGTTAAGCCAATAAATGCCGCGGTTGGTCAACATATCTTAATAAACAGAATGTTTTTTCATACAAAAAACTTAATTTTCGTCCGATCATTCCTGTGGCAGCTATATGATATAGTATTCCGATCTCAATGGGACATTGCATATATATGAGGATCTTAGTAAAACTAATAAATGCCGAGTTTGGTCAAGATATCTGATAAAAATAATTGTCTTTCATACAAAAACATAATTTTCGACCGATCGTTGCTATGGCAGCTCTATGATAAAGTGTACCGATCTTAATAGGATCTTGCATATATATGAAGATCTTAGTAAAACTAATAAATGCCGAGTTTGGTCAAGATATCTGATAAAAATAATTGTCTTTCATACAAAAACATAATTTTCGACCGATCGTTGCTATGGCAGCTATATGATATAGTGGTCCGATCTTTTTAGGATTTTGCATATATATGAGGAGCTAGTGAAACTAATAAATGCCAAGTTTGGTCAAGATATCTTGATAAACAAAATATTTTTTCATACAAAAACTTAATTTTCGACCGATCGATCCTATAACAGCTATATGATATAGTGATCCGATCTTAATAGGACTTTGCATATATATGAGGAGCTAGTAAAACTAATAAATGCCGAGTTTGTTCAAGAAATCTTGATAAACCAAATATTTTTTCATACAAAAACTTAATTTTCGACCGATCGTTCCTATGACAGCTATATGATATAGTGGTCCGATCTTATTAGGGTTTTGCATATAGATGAGGAGCTTAGTTAAACTAATAAATGCCGAGTTTGGTCAAAATATCTTGATAAACCAAATATTTTTTCATACAAAAACTTAATTTTCGTCCGATCATTTCTGGGCAGCTATATGATATAGTGGTCCGATCATAATAGGACATTGCATATATATGTGGAGCTCAGTAAAACTAATAAATGCCGAGTTTGGTCAAGATATATTGATAAGCAAAATGGTCTTTCATACTAAAACATAATTTTCGACCGATCGTTGCTATGGCAGCTATATGATAGTGTACCGATCTTAATAGGATTTTGCATACATTTGAGGAGCTTAGTTAAGCCAATAAATGCCGAGGTTGGTCAACATATCTTGATAAACAGAATGTTTTTTCATACAAAAACTTAATTTTCGACCGATCGTTCCTATGGCAGCTATGTGATATAAGGGTCCAATCTTAACAGGATTTTGCATATATATGAAGAGCGTAGATAAACTAATAAATGCCGAGTTTGGTCAAGATATCTTGATAAACAAAATGTTGTTTCGTACAACTTAATTTTCGACCCATCGCTCCTATGGCAGCTATGTGATATAAGGATCCGATCTTAATAGGATTTTGCATATATATGAAGAGCGTAGATAAACTAATAAATGCCGACTTTGGTCAAGATATCTTGATAAACAAACTGATTTTTCAAACAAAAACTTAATTTTCGACCGATCGTTCCTATGACAGCTATATGATATAGTGGTCCGATCTTAATAGAATTTTGCATACATATGAGGAGCTTAGTAAAACTAATAAATGCCGAGTTTGATCAAGATATCTTGGAAAACAAAATGTTTTTTCGTACAAAAACTTAATTTTCGACCCATCGCTCCTATGGCAGCTATGTGATATAAGGATCCGATCTTAATAGGATTTTGCATATATATGAAGAGCGTAGATAAACTAATAAATGCCGAGTTTGGTCAAGATATCTTGATAAACAAAATATTTTTTCATACAAAAACATAATTTTCGACCGATCGTTCCTATGACAGCTATATGATATAGTGGTCCGATCTTATTAGGGTTTTGCATATAGATGAGGAGCTTAGTAAAACTAATAAATGCCGAGTTTGGTCAAGATATCTTGATAAACAAAATATTTTTTCATACAAAAACTAAATTTTCGTCCGATCATTTCTGTGGCAGCTATATGATATAGTGGTCCGATCATAATAGGACATTGCATATATATGTGGAGCTTAGTAAAACTAATAAATGCCGAGTTTGGTCAAGATATATTGATAAACAAAATGGTCTTTCACACAAAAACATAATTTTCGACCGACCGTTGCTATGGCAGCTATATGATAGTGTACCGATCTTAATAGGATTTTGCATATATTTGAGGAGCTTAGTTAAGCCAATAAATGCCGCGGTTGGTCAACATATCTTAATAAACAGAATGTTTTTTCATACAAAAACTTAATTTTCGACCGATCGTTCCTATGGCAGCTATGTGATATAAGGATCCGATCTTAATAGGTTTTTGCATATATATGAAGAGCGTAGATAAACTAATAAATTCCGAGTTTGGTCAAGAAATCTTGATAAACAAAATGTTTTTCATACAACTTAATTTTTGACCCATCGCTCCTATGGCAGCTATGTGATATAAGGATCCGATCTTAATAGGTTTTTGCATATATATGAAAAGCGTAGATAAACTAATAAATTCCGAGTTTGGTCAAGATATCATGATAAACAAAATTTTTTTTCATACAAAACTTAAGTTTTCGACCGATGGTTCCTATGGTAGCCATATGATATAGTGGTCCGATCTTAAAAGGATTTTGAATATATATGAGGATCATAATAAAACTAATAAATGCCGACATTGGTCAAGATATCTTGATAAACAAAATGTTTTTTCATACAAAAACTTAATTTTCGACCCATCGGTCGTATGGCAACTATATGATACAGTAGTCCGATCTTAATAGGATTTTGCATATATATGAGGAGTTAGTAAAACTAATAAATGCCGAGTTTGGTCAAGATATCTTGATAAACCAAATATTTTTTCATACAAAAACTTAATTTTCGTCCGATCATTCCTGTGGCAGCTATATGATATAGTATTCCGATCTCAATGGGACATTGCATATATATGAGGATCTTAGTAAAACTAATAAATGCCGAGTTTGGTCAAGATATCTGATAAAAATAATTGTCTTTCATACAAAAACATAATTTTCGACCGATCGTTGCTATGGCAGCTCTATGATAAAGTGTACCGATCTTAATAGGATCTTGCATATATATGAAGATCTTAGTAAAACTAATAAATGCCGAGTTTGGTCAAGATATCTGATAAAAATAATTGTCTTTCATACAAAAACATAATTTTCGACCGATCGTTGCTATGGCAGCTATATGATATAGTGGTCCGATCTTTTTAGGATTTTGCATATATATGAGGAGCTAGTGAAACTAATAAATGCCAAGTTTGGTCAAGATATCTTGATAAACAAATATTTTTCATACAAAAACTTAATTTTCGACCGATCGATCCTATAACAGCTATATGATATAGTGATCCGATCTTAATAGGACTTTGCATATATATGAGGAGCTAGTAAAACTAATAAATGCCGAGTTTGTTCAAGAAATCTTGATAAACCAAATATTTTTCATACAAAAACTTAATTTTCGACCGATCGTTCCTATGACAGCTATATGATATAGTGGTCCGATCTTATTAGGGTTTTGCATATAGATGAGGAGCTTAGTTAAACTAATAAATGCCGAGTTTGGTCAAAATATCTTGATAAACCAAATTTTTTCATACAAAAACTTAATTTTCGACCAATCGTTCCTATAGCAGCTATATGATATAGTGGTCCGATCATAATAGGACATTGCATATATATGTGGAGCTCAGTAAAACTAATAAATGCCGAGTTTGGTCAAGATATATGATAAGCAAAATGGTCTTTCATACTAAAACATAATTTTCGACCGATCGTTGCTATGGCAGCTATATTATAGTGTACCGATCTTAATAGGATTTTGCATACATTTGAGGAGCTTAGTTAAGCCAATAAATGCCGAGGTTGGTCAACATATCTTGATAAACAGAATGTTTTTCATACAAAAACTTAATTTTCGACCGATCGTTCCTATGGCAGCTATGTGATATAAGGGTCCAATCTTAACAGGATTTTGCATATATATGAGGAGCTAGTGAAACTAATAAATTCCGAGTTTGGTCAAGATATCTTGATAAACAAAATGTTTTTCATATAACTTAATTTTTGACCCATCGCTCCTATGGCAGCTATGTGATATAAGGATCCGATCTTAATAGGTTTTTGCATATATATGAAGAGCGTAGATAAACTAATAAATTCCGAGTTTGGTCAAGATATCATGATAAACAAAATGTTTTTTCATACAAAACTTAAGTTTTCGACCGATGGTTCCTATGGCAGCTATATGATATAGTGGTCCGATCTTAAAAGGATTTTGAATATATATGAGGATCGTAATAAAACTAATAAATGCCGACATTGGTCAAGATATCTTGATAAACAAAATGTTTTTTCATACAAAAACTTAATTTTCGACCGATCGTTCCTATGACAGCTTTATGATATAGTGGTCCGATCTTATTAGGATTTTGCATAAAGATGAGGAGCTTAGTGAAACTAATAAATGCCGAGATTGGTCAAGATATCTTGATAAACCAAATATTTTTTCATATAAAAACTTAATTTTCGACCCATCGATCCTATGGCAGCTATGTCATATAAGGATCCGATTTTAATAGGATTTTGCATATATATGAGGAGTAATTTTCGACCCATCGTTCCTGTGGCAGCTAAATGATATAGTGGTCCGATCTTAGAAGGATTTTGCATTTATATGAGGAGTATAGTAAAACTAATAAATGCCGAGTTTGGTCAAGATATCTTGATAAACAAAATGTTTTTTCGTACAACAACTTAATTTTCGACCCATCGTTCCTATGGCAACTATAGATATAGTAGTGCGATCTTAGAAGGATTTGCATTTATATGAGGAGTATAGTAAAACTAATAAATGCCGAGTTTGGTCAAGTTATCTTGATAACAAAATGTTTTTTCGTACAACTTAATTTTCGACCCATCGTTCCTATGGCAACTATAGATATAGTGGTGCGATCTTAATAGGATTTTGCATATGTATGAGGAGCTAAGTTAAACTAATAAATGCCGAGTTTGGTCAAGATATCTTGATGAACAAAATGTTTTTTCATACAAAAACTTAATTTTCGACCCTTCGTTCCTATGGCAACTATATGATATAGTGGTCCGATCTTAACCGGATTTTGCATATAATATATGAGGAGCTATTAAAACTAATAAATGCCGAGTTTGGTCAAGATATCTTGATAAATAAAATATTTTTTCATACAAAAACTTAATTTTCGACCGATCGTTCCTATAACAGCTATATGATATAGTGATCCGATCTTATTAGGACTTTGCATATATATGAGGAGCTAGTAAAACTAATAAATGCCGAGTTTGGTCAAGATATCTTGATAAACCAAGTGGTCCGATCTTAAAAGGATTTTGAATATATATGAGGATCATAATAAAACTAATAAATGCCGAGTTTGGTCAAGATATCTTGATAAACCAAATATTTTTTCATACAAAAACTTAATTTTCGTCCGATCATTCCTGTGGCAGCTATATGATATAGTATTCCGATCTCAATGGGACATTGCATATATATGAGGATCTTAGTAAAACTAATAAATGCCGAGTTTGGTCAAGATATCTTGATAAACATAATGGTCTTTCATACAAAACATAATTTTCGACCGATCGTTACTATGGCAGCTCTATGATAAAGTGTACCGATCTTAATAGGATCTTGCATATATATGAGGAGTATAGTAAAACTAATAAATGCCGAGTTTGGTCAAGATATATTGATAAACAAAATGTTTTTTAATACAAAAACTTAATTTTCGACCGATCGTTACTATGGCAGCTAAATGATATAGTGGTCCGATCTTAGAAGGATTTTGCATTTATATGAGGAGTATAGTAAAACTAATAAATGCCGAGTTGGTCAAGATATCTTGATAAACAATATGTTTTTTTCGTACAACAACTTAATTTTCGACCCATCGTTCCTAAGGCAACATAGATATAGTGGTGCGATCTTAATAGGATTTTGCATATGTATGAGGAGCTAAGTTAAACTAATAAATGCCGAGTTTGGTCAAGATATCTTGATGAACAAAATGTTTTTTCATACAAAAACTTAATTTTCGACCCTTCCTTCCTATGGCAACTATATGATATAGTGGTCCGATCTTAACCGGATTTTGCATATATATGAGGAGCTAGTAAAACTAATAAATGCCGAGTTTGTTCAAGATATCTTGAATAACAAAATATTTTTCATACAAAAACTAAATTTTCGACCGATCGTTCCTATGACAGCTATATGATATAGTGGTCTGATCTTATTAGGATTTTGCATATATATGAGGAGCTAGTGAAACTAATAAATGCCAAGTTTGGTCAAGATATCTTGATAAACAAAATATTTTTTCATACAAAAACTTAATTTTCGACCGATCGATCCTATAACAGCTATATGATATAGTGATCCGATCTTAATAGGACTTTGCATATATATGAGGAGCTAGTAAAACTAATAAATGCCGAGTTTGTTCAAGAAATCTTGATAAACCAAATATTTTTTTATACAAAAACTTAATTTTCGACCGATCGTTCCTATGACAGCTATATGATATAGTGGTCCGATCTTATTAGTGTTTTGCATATAGATGAGGAGCTTAGTTAAACTAATAAATGCCGAGTTTGGTCAAAATATCTTGATAAACCAAATATTTTTTCATACAAAAACTTAATTTTCGACCCTTCCTTCCTATGGCAACTATATGATATAGTGGTCCGATCTTAACCGGATTTTGCATATATATGAGGAGCTAGTAAAACTAATAAATGCCGAGTTTGTTCAAGATATCTTGAATAACAAAATATTTTTTCATACAAAAACTAAATTTTCGACCGATCGTTCCTATGACAGCTATATGATATAGTGGTCTGATCTTATTAGGATTTTGCATATATATGTGGAGCTAGTGAAACTAATAAATGCCAAGTTGGTCAAGATATCTTGATAAACAAAATATTTTTTCATACAAAAACTTAATTTTCGACCGATCGATCCTATAACAGCTATATGATATAGTGATCCGATCTTAATAGGACTTTGCATATATATGAGGAGCTAGTAAAACTAATAAATGCCGAGTTTGTTCAAGAAATCTTGATAAACCAAATATTTTTTATACAAAAACTTAATTTTCGACCGATCGTTCCTATGACAGCTATATGATATAGTGGTCCGATACATATAGACATATAGATGAGGAGCTTAGTTAAACTAATAAATGCCGAGTTTGGTCAAATATCTTGATAAACCAAATATTTTTTCATACAAAAACTTAATTTTCGTCCGATCATTTCTGGGCAGCTATATGATATAGTGGTCCGATCATAATAGGACATTGCATATATATGTGGAGCTTAGTAAAACTAATAAATGCCGAGTTTGGTCAAGATATATTGATAAGCAAAATGGTCTTTCATACAAAACATAATTTTCGACCGATCGTTGCTATGGCAGCTATATGATAGTGTACCGATCTTAATAGGATTTTGCATATATTTGAGGAGCTTAGTTAAGCCAATAAATGCCGAGGTTGGTCAACATATCTTGATAAACAAAATGTTTTTTCATACAAAACTTAAGTTTTCGACCGATGGTTCCTATGGCAGCTATATATATAGTGGATTTTGAATATATATGAGGATCATAATAAACTAACAAATGCCGACATTGGTCAAGATATCTTGATAAACAAAATGTTTTTTCATACAAAAACTTAATTTTCGACCCATCGGTCATATGGCAACTATATGATACAGTAGTCCGATCTTACTAGGATTTTGCATATATATGAGGAGTTAGTAAAACTAATAAATGCCGAGTTTGTTCAAGATATCTTGATAAACAAAATATTTTTTCATACAAAAACTTAATTTTCGACCGATCGTTCCTATGACAGCTTTATGATATAGTGGTCCGATCTTATTAGGATTTTGCATAAAGATGAGGAGCTTAGTGAAACTAATAAATGCCGAGATTGGTCAGATATCTGATAAACCAAATATTTTTCATACAAAAACTTAATTTTCGACCCATCGATCCTATGGCAGCTATGTCATATAAGGATCCGATTTTAATAGGATTTTGCATATATATGAGGAGTATACTAAAACTAATAATGCCGAGTTTGGTCAAGATATCTTGATAAACAAAATGTTTTTTTCATACAAAACTTAATTTTCGACCCATCGTTCCTATGTGGTCCGATCTTAGAAGGATTTTTCATATATATGAGGAGCTTAGTAAAACTAATAAATGCCGAGTTTGGTCAAGATATCTTGATAAACCAAATATTTTTTCACAAAAAACTTAATTTTCCTCCGATCATTCCTGTGGCAGCTATATGATATAGTATTCCGATCTCAATGGGACATTGCATATATATGAGGATCTTAGTAAAACTAATAAATGCCGAGTTTGGTCAAGATATCTTGATAAACATAATGGTCTTTCATACAAAAATTAATTTTCGACCGATCGGTGCTATGGCAGCTCTATGATAAAGTGTACCGATCTTAATAGGATCTTGCATATATATGAGGAGTATAGTAAAACTAATAAATGCCAAGTTTGGTCAAGATATCTTGATAAACAAAATGTTTTTTCGTACAAAAACTTAATTTTCGACCCATCGTTCCTGTGGCAGCTAAATGATATAGTGGTCCGATCTTAGAAGGATCTTGCATATATATATTCATATATGATACAGTAGTCCGATCTGAATAGGATTTTGCATATATATGAGGAGTTAGTAAAACTAATAAATGCCGAGTTTGTTCAATATATCTTGATAAACAAAATATTTTTTCATACAAAAACTTAATTTTCGACCGATCGTTCCTATGACAGCTATATGATATAGTGGTCCGATCTTATTAGGATTTTGCATATAGATGAGAAGCTTAGTAAAACTAATAAATGCCGAGTTTGGTCAAGATATCTTGATAAACCAAATATTTTTTCATACAAAAACTTAATTTTCGTCCGATCATTCCTGTGGCAGCTATATGATATAGTATTCCGATCTCAATGGGACATAAATGCCAAGTTTGGTCAAGATATCTTGATAAACAAATGTTTTTTCGTACAAAAACTTAATTTTCGACCCATCGTACCTGTGGCAGCTAAATGATATAGTGGTCCGATCTTCGAAGGATCTTGCATATATATGAGGAGTATAGTAAAACTAATAAATGCCAAGTTTGGTCAAGATATCTTGATAAACAAAATGTTTTTTTCATTCAAAAACTTAATTTTCGACCGATCGTTCCTATGGCAGCTATGTGATATAAGGGTCCAATCTTAACAGGATTTTGCATATATATGAGGAGCTAGTAAAACTAATAAATGCGAAGTTTGGTAAAGATATCTTGATAAACAAAATGTTTTTTCGTACAACAACTGAATTTTCGACCCTTCGCTCCTATGGCAGCTATGTGAAATAAGGATCCGATCTTAATAGGTTTTTGCATATATATGAAGAGCGTAGATAAACTAATAAATTCCGAGTTTGGTCAAGATATCTGATAACAAAATGTTTTTCATACAACTTAATTTTTGACCCATCGCTCCTATGGCAGCTATGTGATATAAGGATCCGATCTTAACAGGATTTTGCATATATATGAAGAGCGTAGATAACTAATAAATTCCGAGTTTGGTCAAGATATCATGATAAACAAAATGTTTTTTCATACAAAACTTAAGTTTTCGACCGATGGTTCCTATGGCAGCTATATGATATAGTGGTCCGATCTTAAAAGGATTTTAAATATATATGAGGATCATAATAAAACTAATAAATGCCGACATTGGTCAAGATATCTTGATAAACCAAATATTTTTTCATACAAAAACTTAATTTTCGTCCGATCATTCCTGTGGCAGCTATATGATATAGTATTCCGATCTCAATGGGACATTGCATATATATGAGGATCTTAGTAAAACTAATAAATGCCGAGTTTGGTCAAGATATCTTGATAAACATAATGGTCTTTCATACAAAAACATAATTTTCGACCGATCGTTGCTATGGCAGCTCTATGATAAAGTGTACCGATCTTAATAGGATCTTGCATATATATGAGGAGTATAGTAAAACTATAAATGCCGAGTTTGGTCAAGATATATTGATAAACAAAATGTTTTTTAATACAAAAACTTAATAGTGGTCCGATATTAGAAGGATTTTGCATTTATATGAGGAGTATAGTAAAACTAATAAATGCCGAGCTTGGTCAAGATATCTTGATAAACAAAATGTTTTTTCGTACAACAACTTAATTTTCGACCCATCGTTCCTAAGGCAACTATAGATATAGTGGTGCGATCTTAATAGGATTTTGCATATGTATGAGGAGCTAAGTTAAACTAATAAATGCTGAGTTTGGTCAAGATATCTTGATGAACAAAATGTTTTTTCATACAAAAACTTAATTTTCGACCCTTCCTTCCTATGGCAACTATATGATATAGTGGTCCGATCTTAACCGGATTTTGCATATATATGAGGAGCTAGTAAAACTAATAAATGCCGAGTTTGTTCAAGATATCTTGAATAACAAAATATTTTTTCATACAAAAACTAAATTTTCGACCGATCGTTCCTATGACAGCTATATGATATAGTGGTCTGATGTTATTAGGATTTTGCATATATATGAGGAGCTAGTGAAACTAATAAATGCCAAGTTTGGTCAAGATATCTTGATAAACAAAATATTTTTTCATACAAAAACTTAATTTTCGACCGATCGTTCCTATAACAGCTATATGATATAGTGATCCGATCTTAATAGGACTTTGCATATATATGAGGAGCTAGTAAAACTAATAAATGCCGAGTTTGTTCAAGAAATCTTGATAAACCAAATATTTTTTTATACAAAAACTTAATTTTCGACCGATCGTTCCTATGACAGCTATATGATATAGTGGTCCGATCTTATTAGGGTTTTGCATATAGATGAGGAGCTTAGTTAAACTAATAAATGCCGAGTTTGGTCAAAATATCTTGATAAACCAAATATTTTTTCATACAAAAACTTAATTTTCGTCCGATCATTTCTGGGCAGCTATATGATATAGTGGTCCGATCATAATAGGACATTGCATATATATGTGGAGCTTAGTAAAACTAATAAATGCCGAGTTTGGTCAAGATATATTGATAAGCAAAATGGTCTTTCATACAAAAACATAATTTTCGACCGATCGTTGCTATGGCAGCTATATGATAGTGTACCGATCTTAATAGGATTTTGCATATATTTGAGGAGCTTAGTTAAGCCAATAAATGCCGAGGTTGGTCAACATATCTTGATAAACAAAATGTTTTTTCATACAAAACTTAAGTTTTCGACCGATGGTTCCTATGGCAGCTATATGATATAGTGGATTTAGAATATATATGAGGATCATAATAAAACTAATAAATGCCGACATTGGTCAAGATATCTTGATAAACAAAATGTTTTTTCATACAAAAACTTAATTTTCGACCCATCGGTCATATGGCAACTATATGATACAGTAGTCCGATCTTACTAGGATTTTGCATATATATGAGGAGTTAGTAAAACTAATAAATGCCGAGTTTGTTCAAGATATCTTGATAAACAAAATATTTTTTCATACAAAACTTAATTTTCGACCGATCGTTCCTATGACAGCTTTATGATATAATGGTCCGATCTTATTAGGATTTTGCATAAAGATGAGGAGCTTAGTGAAACTAATAAATGCCGAGATTGGTCAAGATATCTTGATAAACCAAATATTTTTTCATACAAAAACTTAATTTTCGACCCATCGATCCTATGGCAGCTATGTCATATAAGGATCCGATTTTAATAGGATTTTGCATATATATGAGGAGTATACTAAAACTAATAAATGCCGAGTTTGGTCAAGATATCTTGATAAACAAAATGTTTTTTCATACAAAAACTTAATTTTCGATCTTGCATATATATATTCATATATATGATACAGTAGTCCGATCTGAATAGGATTTTGCATATATATGAGGAGTTAGTAAAACTAATAAATGCCGACATGGTCAAGATATCTTGATAAACAAAATGTTTTTTCATACAAAAACTCAATTTTCGACCCATCGGTCATATGGAAACTATATGATACAGTAGTCCGATCTTACTAGGATTTTGCATATATATGAGGAGTTAGTAAAACTAATAAATGCCGAGTTTGTTCAAGATATCTTAATAAACAAAATATTTTTTCATACAAAAACTTAATTTTCGTCCGATCATTTCTGGGCAGCTATATGATATAGTGGTCCGATCATAATAGGACATTGCATATATATGTGGAGCTTAGTAAAACTAATAAATGCCGAGTTTGGTCAAGATATATTGATAAGCAAAATGGTCTTTCATACAAAAACATAATTTTCGACCGATCGTTGCTATGGCAGCTATATGATAGTGTACCGATCTTAATAGGATTTTGCATATATTTGAGGAGCTTAGTTAAGCCAATAAATGCCGAGGTTGGTCAACATATCTTGATAAACAGAATGTTTTTTCATACAAAAACTTAATTTTCGACCGATCGTTCCTATGGCAGCTATGTGATATAAGGGTCCAATCTTAACAGGATTTTGCATATATATGAGGAGCTAGTGGAACTAATAAATGCCAAGTTTGGTCAAGATATATTGATAAACAAAATGTTTTTTCGTACAACAACTGAATTTTCGACCCATCGCTCCTATGTGGTCCGATCTTAGAAGGATTTTGCATATATATGAGGAGCTTAGTAAAACTAATAAATGCCGAGTTTGGTCAAGATATCTTGATAAACCAAATATTTTTTAATACAAAAACTTAATTTTCCTCCGATCATTCCTGTGGCAGCTATATGATATAGTATCCGATCTCAATGGGCCATTGCATATATATGAGGATCTTAGTAAAACTAATAAATGCCGAGTTTGGTCAAGATATCTTGATAAACATAATGGTCTTTCATACAAAAACATAATTTTCGACCGATCGTTGCTATGGCAGCTCTATGATAAAGTGTACCGATCTTAATAGGATCTTGCATATATATGAAGAGCGTAGATAAACTAATAAATGCCGAGTTTTGGTCAAGATATATTGATAAACAAAATGTTTTTTAATACAAAACTTAATTTTCGACCGATCGTTCCTATGGCAGCTAAATGATATAGTGGTCCGATCTTAGAAGGATTTTGCATTTAT
Organism: Drosophila americana; assembly: GCA_030788265.1. Lineage (NCBI taxonomy): Eukaryota > Metazoa > Arthropoda > Insecta > Diptera > Drosophilidae > Drosophila > Drosophila americana. Next base: position 271,938 of record JAURSC010000040.1, on the reverse strand, counting down.
ATGAGGAGTATAGTAAAACTAATAAATGCCGAGTTTGGTCAAGATATCTTGATAAACAAAATGTTTTTTTCGTACAACAACTTAATTTTCGACCCATCGTTCCTAAGGCAACTATAGATATAGTGGTGCGATCTTAATAGGATTTTGCATATGTATGAGGAGCTAAGTTAAACTAATAAATGCCGAGTTTGGTCAAGATATCTTGATGAACAAAATGTTTTTTTCATACAAAAACTTAATTTTCGTCCGATCATTTCTGGGCAGCTATATGATATAGTGGTCCGATCATAATAGGACATTGCATATATATGTGGAGCTTAGTAAACTAATAAATGCCGAGTTTGGTCAAGATATATTGATAAGCAAAATGGTCTTTCATACAAAAACATAATTTTCGACCGATCGTTGCTATGGCAGCTATATGATAGTGTACCGATCTTAATAGGATTTTGCATATATTTTAGGAGCTTAGTTAAGCCAATAAATGCCGAGGTTGGTCAACATATCTTGATAAACAGAATGTTTTTTCATACAAAAACTTAATTTTCGACCGATCGTTCCTATGGCAGCTATGTGATATAAGGGTCCAATCTTAACAGGATTTTGCATATATATGAGGAGCTAGTGGAACTAATAAATGCCAAGTTTGGTCAAGATATATTGATAAACAAAATGTTTTTTCGTACAACAACTGAATTTTCGACCCATCGCTCCTATGTGGTCCGATCTTAGAAGGATTTTGCATATATATGAGGAGCTTAGTAAAACTAATAAATGCCGAGTTTGGTCAAGATATCTTGATAAACCAAATATTTTTTCATACAAAAACTTAATTTTCCTCCGATCATTCCTGTGGCAGCTATATGATATAGTATTCCGATCTCAATGGGCCATTGCATATATATGAGGATCTTAGTAAAACTAATAAATGCCGAGTTTGGTCAAGATATCTTGATAAACATAATGGTCTTTCATACAAAAACATAATTTTCGACCGATCGTTGCTATGGCAGCTCTATGATAAAGTGTACCGATCTTAATAGGATCTTGCATATATATGAAGAGCGTAGATAAACTAATAAATGCCGAGTTTGGTCAAGATATATTGATAAACAAAATGTTTTTTTAATACAAAAACTTAATTTTCGACCGATCGTTCCTATGGCAACTATATGATATAGTGGTCCGATCTTAACCGGATTTTGCATATATATGAGGAGCTAGTAAAACTAATAAATGCCGAGTTTGTTCAAGATATCTTGATAAACATAATATTTTTTCATACAAAAACTTAATTTTCGACCGATCGTTCCTATGACAGCTATATGATATAGTGGTCCGATCTTATTAGGGTTTTGCATATAGATGAGGAGCTTAGTTAAACTAATAAATGCCGAGTTTGGTCAAAATATCTTGATAAACAAAAATTTTTTCATACAAAAACTTAATTTTCGTCCGATCATTTCTGGGCAGCTATATGATATAGTGGTCCGATCATAATAGGACATTGCATATATATGTGGAGCTTAGTAAAACTAATAAATGCCGAGTTTGGTCAAGATATATTGATAAGCAAAATGGTCTTTCATACAAAAACATAATTTTCGACCGATCGTTGCTATGGCAGCTATATGATAGTGTACCGATCTTAATAGGATTTTGCATATATTTGAGGAGCTTAGTTAAGCCAATAAATGCCGAGGTTGGTCAACATATCTGATAAACAGAATGTTTTTTCATACAAAAACTTAATTTTCGACCGATCGTTCCTATGGCAGCTATGTGATATAAGGGTCCAATCTTAACAGGATTTTGCATATATATGAGGAGCTAGTGGAACTAATAAATGCCAAGTTTGGTCAAGATATATTGATAAACAAAATGTTTTTTCGTACAACAACTGAATTTTCGACCCATCGCTCCTATGTGGTCCGATCTTAGAAGGATTTTGCATATATATGAGGAGCTTAGTAAAACTAATAAATGCCGAGTTTGGTCAAGATATCTTGATACCAAATATTTTTTCATACAAAAACTTAATTTTTCTCCGATCATTCCTGTGGCAGCTATATGATATAGTATTCCGATCTCAATGGGACATTGCATATATATGAGGATCTTAGTAAAACTAATAAATGCCGAGTTTGGTCAAGATATCTTGATAAACATAATGGTCTTTCATACAAAAACTAATTTTCGACCGATCGTTGCTATGGCAGCTCTATGATAAAGTGTACCGATCTTAATAGGATCTTGCATATATATGAAGAGCGTAGATAAACTAATAAATGCCGAGTTTGGTCAAGAATATATTGATAAACAAAATGTTTTTTAATACAAAAACTAAATTTTCGACCGATCGTTCCTATGACAGCTACATGATATAGTGGTCCGATCTTATTAGGATTTTGCATATATATGAGGAGCTAGTGAAACTAATAAATGCCAAGTTTGGTCAAGATATCTTGATAAACAAAATATTTTTTCATACAAAAACTTAATTTTCGACCGATCGTTCCTATAACAGCTATATGATATAGTGATCCGATCTATATAGGACTTTGCATATATATGAGGAGCTAGTAAAACTAATAAATGCCGAGTTTGTTCAAGATATCTTGATAAACCAAATATTTTTTCATACAAAAACTTAATTTTCGACCGATCGTTCCTATGACAGCTATATGATATAGTGGTCCGATCTTATTAGGGTTTTGCATATAGATGAGGAGCTTAGTAAAACTAATAAATGCCGAGTTTGGTCAAGATATCTTGATAAACCAAATATTTTTTCATACAAAAACTTAATTTTCGTCCGATCATTTCTGTGGCAGCTATGATATAGTGGTCCGATCATAATAGGACATTGCATATATATGTGGAGCTTAGTTAAGCCAATAAATGCCGAGGTTGGTCAACATATCTTGATAAACAGAATGTTTTTTCATACAAAAACTTAATTTTCGACCGATCGTTCCTATGGCAGCTATGTGATATAAGGGTCCAATCTTAACAGGATTTTGCATATATATGAGGAGCTAGTGGAACTAAGAAATGCCAAGTTTGGTCAAGATATATTGATAAACAAAATGTTTTTTCGTACAACAACTGAATTTTCGACCCATCGCTCCTATGTGGTCCGATCTTAGAAGGATTTTGCATATATATGAGGAGCTTAGTAAAACTAATAAATGCCGAGTTTGGTCAAGATATCTTGATAAACCAAATATTTTTTCATACAAAAACTTAATTTTCCTCCGATCATTCCTGTGGCAGCTATATGATTAGTATTCCGATCTCAATGGGACATTGCATATATATGAGGATCTTAGTAAAACTAATAAATGCCGAGTTTGGTCAAGATATCTTGATAAACATAATGGTCTTTCATACAAAAACATAATTTTCGACCGATCGTTGCTATGGCAGCTCTATGATAAAGTGTACCGATCTTAATAGGATCTTGCATATATATGAAGAGCGTAGATAAACTAATAAATGCCGAGTTTGGTCAAGATATATTGATAAACAAAATGTTTTTTAATACAAAAACTTAATTTTCGACCGATCGTTCCTATGGCAGCTAAATGATATAGTGGTCCGATCTTAGAAGGATTTTGCATTTATATGAGGAGTATAGTAAAACTAATAAATGCCGAGTTTGGTCAAGATATCTTGATAAACAAAATGTTTTTTCGTACAACAACTTAATTTTCGACCCATCGTTCCTATGGCAACTATATGATATAGTGGTGCGATCTTAATTGGATTTTGCATATGTATGAGGAGCTAAGTTAAACTAATAAATGCCGAGTTTGGTCAAGATATCTTGATGAACAAAATGTTTTTTCATACAAAAACTTAATTTCGACCCTTCGTTCCTATGGCAACTATATGATATAGTGGTCCGATCTTAACCGGATTTTGCATATATATGAGGAGCTATTAAAACTAATAAATGCCCAGTTTGTTCAAGATATCTCGATAAACAAAATATTTTTTCATACAAAAACTAAATTTTCGACCGATCGTTCCTATGACAGCTACATGATATAGTGGTCCGATCTTATTAGGATTTTGCATATATATGAGGAGCTAGTGAAACTAATAAATGCCAAGTTTGGTCAAGATATCTTGATAAACAAAATATTTTTTCATACAAAAACTTAATTTTCGACCGATCGTTCCAATAACAGCTATATGATATAGTGATCCGATCTTAATAGGACTTTGCATATATATGAGGAGCTAGTAAAACTAATAAATGCCGAGTTTGTTCAAGATATCTTGATAAACCAAATATTTTTTCATACAAAAACTTAATTTTCGACCGATTGTTCCTATGACAGCTATATGATATAGTGGTCCGATCTTATTAGGGTTTTGCATATAGATGAGGAGCTTAGTAAAACTAATAAATGCCGAGTTTGGTCAAGATATCTTGATAAACCAAATATTTTTTCATACAAAAACTTAATTTTCGTCCGATCATTTCTGTGGCAGCTATATGATATAGTGGTCCGATCATAATAGGACATTGCATATATATGTGGAGCTTAGTAAGCCAATAAATGACGAGGTTGGTCAACATATCTTGATAAACAGAATGTTTTTTCAAACAAAAACTTAATTTTCGACCGATCGTTCCTATGGCAGCTATGTGATATAAGGGTCCAATCTTAACAGGATTTTGCATATATATGAGGAGCTAGTAAAACTAATAAATGCCAAGTTTGGTCAAGATATCTTGATAAACAAAATGTTTTTTCGTACAACAACTGGATTTTCGACCCATCGCTCCTATGGCAGCTATGTGATATAAGGATCCGATCTTAATAAGTTTTTGCATATATATGAAGAGCGTAGATAAACTAATAAATTCCGAGTTTGGTCAAGATATCTTGATAAACAAAATGTTTTTCATACAACTTAATTTTTGACCCATCGCTCCTATGGCAGCTATTGATATAAGAGATCCGATCTTATAGTTTTTGCATATATATGAAGAGCGTAGATAAACTAATAATTCCGAGTTTGGTCAAGATATATTGATAAACAAAATGTTTTTTCATACAAAAACTTAATTTTCGACCGATCGTTCTATGGCAGCTAAATGATATAGTGGATTTAGAAGGATTTTGCATTATATGGGGAGTATAGTAAAACTATAAATGCCGAGTTTGGTCAAGATATCTTGATAAACAAAATGTTTTTTCATACAAAAACTTAATTTTCGACCCATCGTTCCTATGGCAACTATAGATATAGTGGTGGCGATCTTAATAGGATTTTGCATATATATGAGGAGCAAGTTAAACTAATAAATGCCGAGTTTGGTCAAGATATCTTATGAACAAAATGTTTTTTCATACAAAAACTTAATTTTCGACCCTTCGTTCCTATGGCAATATATGATATGTGGTCCGATCTAACCGGATTTTGCATATATATGAGGAGCTAGTAAAACTAATAAATGCCGAGTTTGGTCAAGATATCTTGATAAACAATGTTTTTTCATACAAAAATAATTTTCGACCGATCGTTCCTATGACAGCTATATGATATAGTGGTCCGATCTTAGGGATTTTGCATATATATGAGGAGCTAGTGAACTAATAAATGCCAGTTTGGTCAATATCTTGATAAACACAATATTTTTTCATACAAAACTTAATTTTCGACGATCGATCCTATAACAGCTATATGATATAGTGATCCGATCTTAAAGGACTTTGCATATATATGAGGATCTAGTAAACTAATAAATGCCGAGTTTGTTCAAGAATCTTGATAAACCAAATATTTTTTCATACAAAAACTTAATTTTCGTCCGATCATTCTGGGCAGCTATATGATATAGTGGTCCGATCTAATAGGACATTGCATATATAGTGGAGCTTAGTTAAGCCAATAAATGCCGAGGTTGGTCAACATATCTTGATAAACAGAATGTTTTTTCATACAAAAACTTAATTTTCGACCGATCGTCGTATGGCAGCTATGTGATATAAGGGTCCAATCTTAACAGGATTTTGCATATATATGAGGAGCTAGTGAAACTAATAAATGCCAAGTTTGGTCAAGATATTTGATAAACAAAATGTTTTTTCGTACAACAACTAATTTTCGACCCATCGCTCCTATGGCAGCTATGTGATATAAGGATCCGATCTTAATAGGTTTTTGCATATATATGAAGAGCGTAGATAAACTAATAAATTATGAGTTTGGTCAAGATATCTTGATAAACAAATGTTTTTCATATAACTTAATTTTGACCCATCGGTCCTATGGGAGCTATGTGATATAAGGATCCGATCTTAATAGGTTTTTGCATATATATGAAGAGCGTAGATAAACTAATAAATTCCGAGTTTGGTCAAGATATCATGATAAACAAAATTTTTTCATACAAAACTTAAGTTTTCGACCGATGGTTCCTATGGCAGCTATATGATATAGTGGTCCGATCTTAAAGGATTTGAATATATATGAGGATCATAATAAAACTAATAAATGCCGACATTGGTCAAGATATCTTGATAAACAAAATGTTTTTTCATACAAAAACTTAATTTTCGACCCATCGGTCGTATGGCAACTATATGATACAGTAGTCCGATCTTACTAGGATTTTGCATATATATGAGGAGTTAGTAAACTAATAAATGCCGAGTTTGTTCAAGATATCTTGATAAACAAAATATTTTTTCATACAAAAACTTAATTTTCGACCGATCGTTCCTATGACAGCTATATGATATAGTGGTCCGATCTTATTAGGATTTTGCATAAAGATGAGGAGCTTAGTGAAACTAATAAATGCCGAGATTGGTAAAGATATCTTGATAAACCAAATATTTTTTCATACAAAAACTTAATTTTCGTCCGATCATTCCTGTGGCAGCTATATGATATAGTGGTCCGATCTTATTAGTATTTTGCATAAAGATGAGGAGCTTAGTGAAACTAATAAATGCCGAGTTTGTTCAAGATATTGATAAACAAAATATTTTTTCATACAAAAACTTAATTTTCGACCGATCATTCCTATAAACAGCTATATGATATAGTATTCCGATCTCAATGGGACATTGCATATATGAGGATCTTAGTAAAACTAATAAATGCCGAGTTTGGTCAAGATATCTTGATAAACAAAATGGACTTTCATACAAAACATAATTTTCGACCGATCGTTGCTATGGCAGCTCTATGATAAAGTGTACCGATCTTAATAGGATTTTGCATATATATGAGGAGTATAGTAAAACAAATAAATGCCGAGTTTAGTCAAGATATCTTGATAAACAAAATGTTTTTCGTACAACAACTTAATTTTCGACCCATCGCTCCTATGGGAGCTATGTGATATTAGGATCCGATTTTAATAGGATTTTGCATAAATATGAAGAGCGTAGATAAACTAATAAATTCCGAGTTTGGTCAAGATATATTGATAAATAAAATGTTTTTTAATACAAAAACTTAATTTTCGACCGATCGTTCCTATGGCAGCTAAAGATATAGTGGATTTAGAAGGATTTTGCATTTATATGGGGAGTATAGTAAAACTAATAAATGCCGAGTTTGGTCAAGATATCTTGATAAACAAAATGTTTTTTCGTACAACAACTTAATTTTCGACCCATCGTTCCTATGGCAACTATAGATATAGTGGTGCGATCTTAATAGGATTTTGCATATGTATGAGGAGCTAAGTTAAACTAATAAATGCCGAGTTTGGTCAAGATATCTTGATGAACAAAATGTTTTTTCATACAAAAACTTAATTTTCGACCCTTCGTTCCTATGGCAACTATATGATATAGTGGTCCGATCTTAACCGGATTTTGCATATATATGAGGAGCTAGTAAACTAATAAATGCCGAGTTTGTTCAAGATATCTTGATAAACAAAATATTTTTTCATACAAAAATAAATTTTCGACCGATCGTTCCTATGACAGCTATATGATATAGTGGTCCGATCTTATTAGGATTTTGCATAAAGATGAGGAGCTTAGTGAAACTAATAAATGCCGAGATTGGTAAAGATATCTTGATAAACCAAATATTTTTTCATACAAAAAATAATTTTCGACCGATCGTTCCTATGACAGCTATATGATATAGTGGTCCGATCTTATTGGGATTTTGCATATATATGAGGAGCTAGTGAAACTAATAAATGCCAAGTTTGGTCAAGATATCTTGATAAACACAATATTTTTTCATACAAAAACTTAATTTTCGACCGATCGATCCTATAACAGCTATATGATATAGTGATCCGATCTTAATGGACTTTGCATATATATGAGGAGCTAGTAAAACTAATAAATGCCGAGTTTGTTCAAGAAATCTTGATAAACCAAATATTTTTTCATACAAAAACTTAATTTTCGTCCGATCATTTCTGGGCAGCTATATGATATAGTGGTCCGATCATAATAGGACATTGCATATATATGTGGAGCTTAGTTAAGCCAATAAATGCCGAGGTTGGTCAACATATCTTGATAAACAGAATGTTTTTTCATACAAAAACTTAATTTTCGACCGATCGTTCGTATGGCAGCTATGTGATATAAGGGTCCAATCTTAACAGGATTTTGCATATATATGAGGAGCTAGTGAAACTAATAAATGCCAAGTTTGGTCAAGATATATTGATAAACAAAATGTTTTTTCGTACAACAACTGAATTTTCGACCCATCGCTCCTATGGCAGCTATGTGATATAAGGATCCGATCTTAATAGGTTTTTGCATATATATGAAGAGCGTAGATAAACTAATAAATTATGAGTTTGGTCAAGATATCTTGATAAACAAAATGTTTTTCATATAACTTAATTTTTGACCCATCGGTCCTATGGGAGCTATGTGATATAAGGATCCGATCTTAATAGGTTTTTGCATATATATGAGAGCGTAGATAAACTAATAAATTCCGAGTTTGGTCAAGATATCATGATAAACAAAATTTTTTTTCATACAAAACTTAAGTTTTCGACCGATGGTTCCTATGGCAGCTATATGATATAGTGGTCCGATCTTAAAAGGATTTTGAATATATATGAGGATCATAATAAAACTAATAAATGCCGACATTGGTCAAGATATCTTGATAAACAAATGTTTTTTCATACAAAAACTTAATTTTCGACCCATCGGTCGTATGGCAACTATATGATACAGTAGTCCGATCTTACTAGGATTTTGCATATATATGAGGAGTTAGTAAAACTAATAAATGCCGAGTTTGTCAAGATATCTTGATAAACAAAATATTTTTTCATACAAAAACTTAATTTTCAACCGATCGTTCCTATGACAGCTATATGATATAGTGGTCCGATCTTATTAGGATTTTGCATAAAGATGAGGAGCTTAGTGAAACTAATAAATGCCGAGATTGGTAAAGATATCTTGATAAACCAAATATTTTTTCATACAAAAACTTAATTTTCGTCCGATCATTCCTGTGGCAGCTATATGATATAGTGGTCCGATCTTATTAGTATTTTGCATAAAGATGAGGAGCTTAGTGAAACTAATAAATGCCGAGTTGTTCAAGATATCTTGATAAACAAAATATTTTTTCATACAAAAACTTAATTTTCGACCGATCGTTCCTATAAACAGCTATATGATATAGTATTCCGATCTCATGGGACATTGCATATATATGAGGATCTTAGTAAAACTAATAAATGCCGAGTTTGGTCAAGATATCTTGATAAACAAAATGGACTTTCATACAAAAACATAATTTTCGACCGATCGTTGCTATGGCAGCTCTATGATAAAGTGTACCGATCTTAATAGGATTTTGCATATATATGAGGAGTATAGTAAAACAAATAAATGCCGAGTTTAGTCAAGATATCTTGATAAACAAAATGTTTTTCGTACAACAACTTAATTTCGACCCATCGCTCCTATGGGAGCTATGTGATATTAGGATCCGATTTAATAGGATTTTGCATAAATATGAAGAGCGTAGATAAACTAATAAATTCCGAGTTTGGTCAAGATATATTGATAATAAAATGTTTTTTATACAAAAACTTAATTTTCGACCGATCGTTCCTATGGCAGCTAAATGATATAGTGGATTTAGAAGGATTTTGCATTTATATGGGGAGTATAGTAAAACTAATAAATGCCGAGTTTGGTCAAGATATCTTGATAAACAAAATGTTTTTTCGTACAACAACTTAATTTTCGACCCATCGTTCCTATGGCAACTATAGATATAGTGGTGCGATCTTAATAGGATTTTGCATATGTATGAGGAGCTAAGTTAAACTAATAAATGCCGAGTTTGGTCAAGATATCTTGATGAACAAAATGTTTTTTCATACAAAAACTTAATTTTCGACCCTTCGTTCCTATGGCAACTATATGATATAGTGGTCCGATCTTAACCGGATTTTGCATATATATGAGGAGCTAGTAAAACTAATAAATGCCGAGTTTGTTCAAGATATCTTGATAAACAAAATATTTTTTCATACAAAAAATAAATTTTCGACCGATCGTTCCTATGACAGCTATATGATATAGTGGTCCGATCTTATTGGGATTTTGCATATATATGAGGAGCTAGTGAAACTAATAAATGCCAAGTTTGGTCAAGATATCTTGATAAACACAATATTTTTTCATACAAAAACTTAATTTTCGACCGATCGATCCTATAACAGCTATATGATATAGTGATCCGATCTTAATAGGACTTTGCATATATATGAGGAGCTAGTAAAACTAATAAATGCCGAGTTTGTTCAAGAAATCTTGATAAACCAAATATTTTTTCATACAAAAACTTAATTTTCGTCCGATCATTTCTGGGCAGCTATATGATATAGTGGTCCGATCATAATAGGACATTGCATATATGTGGAGCTTAGTTAAGCCAATAAATGCCGAGGTTGGTCAACATATCTTGATAAACAGAATGTTTTTTCATACAAAAACTTAATTTTCGACCGATCGTTCGTATGGCAGCTATGTGATATAAGGGTCCAATCTTAACAGGATTTTGCATATATATGAGGAGCTAGTGAAACTAATAAATGCCAAGTTTGGTCAAGATATATTGATAAACAAATGTTTTTTCGTACAACAACTGAATTTTCGACCCATCGCTCCTATGGCAGCTATGTGATATAAGGATCCGATCTTAATAGGTTTTTGCATATATGAAGAGCGTAGATAAACTAATAAATTATGAGTTTGGTCAAGATATCTTGATAAACAAAATGTTTTTCATATAACTTAATTTTTGACCCATCGGTCCTATGGGAGCTATGTGATATAAGGATCCGATCTTAATAGGTTTTTGCATATATATGAAGAGCGTAGATAAAACTAATAAATTCCGAGTTTGGTCAAGATATCATGATAAACAAAATGTTTTTTCATACAAAACTTAAGTTTTCGACCGATGGTTCCTATGGCAGCTATATGATATAGTGGTCCGATCTTAAAAGGATTTTGAATATATATGAGGATCATAATAAAACTAATAAATGCCGACATTGGTCAAGATATCTTGATAAACAAAATGTTTTTTCATACAAAAACTTAATTTTCGACCCATCGGTCGTATGGCAACTATATGATACAGTAGTCCGATCTTACTAGGCTTTGCATATATATGAGGAGTTAGTAAAACTAATAAATGCCGAGTTTGTTCAAGATATCTTGATAAACAAAATATTTTTTCATACAAAAACTTAATTTTCGACCGATCGTTCCTATGACAGCTATATGATATAGTGGTCCGATCTTATTAGGATTTTGCATAAAGATGAGGAGCTTAGTGAAACTAATAAATGCCGAGATTGGTAAAGATATCTTGATAAACCAAATATTTTTTCATACAAAAACTTAATTTTCGTCCGATCATTCCTGTGGCAGCTATATGATATAGTGGTCCGATCTCAATGGGACATTGCATATATATGAGGATCTTAGTAAAACTAATAAATGCCGAGTTTGGTCAAGATATCTTGATAAACAAAATGGACTTTCATACAAAACATAATTTTCGACCGATCGTTGCTATGGCAGCTCTATGATAAGTGTACCGATCTTAATAGGATTTTGCATATATATGAGGAGTATAGTAAACAAATAAATGCCGAGTTTAGTCAAGATATCTTGATAAACAAAATGTTTTCGTACAACAACTTAATTTTCGACCCATCGCTCCTATGGGAGCTATGTGATATTAGGATCCGATTTTAATAGGATTTTGCATATATATGAAGAGCGTAGATAAACTAATAAATGCCGAGTTTGTTCAAGATATCTTGATAAACAAAATTTTTTTAAACAAAAACTTAATTTTCGACCGATCGTTCTTATGACAGCTATATGATATAGTGGTCCGAACTTATTAGGATTTTGCATATAGATGAGGAGCTTAGTAAAACTAATAAATGCCGACTTTGGTCAAGATATCTTGATAAACAAAATGTTTTTTCGTACAACAACTTAATTTTCGACCCATCGTTCCTATGGCAACTATATGATATAGTGGTGCGATCTTAATAGGATTTGCATATGTATGAGGAGCTAAGTTAAACTAATAAATGCCGAGTTTGGTCAAGATATCTTGATAAACAAAATGTTTTTTCATACAAAAACTTAATTTTCGACCATCGTTCCTATGGCAACTATATGATATAGTGGTCCGATCTTAACCGGATTTCGCATATATGTGAGGAGCTAGTAAAACTAATAAATGCCGAGTTTGTTCAACATATCTTGATAAACAAATATTTTTCATACAAAAACTTAATTTTCGACCGATCGTTCCTATGACAGCTATATGATATAGTGGTCCGATCTTATTAGGATTTTGCATATATATGAGGAGCTAGTGAAACTAATAAATGCCAAGTTTGGTCAAGATATCTTGATAAACAAAATATTTTTTCATACAAAAACTTAATTGTCGACCGATCGTTCCTATAACAGCTATATGATATAGTGGTCCGATCTTATTAGGATTTTGCATATATATGAGGAGCTAGTGAAACTAATAAATGCCAAGTTTGGTCAAGATATCTTGATAAACAAAATATTTTTTTAAACAAAAACTTAATTTTCGACCGATCGTTCTTATGACAGCTATATGATATAGTGGTCCGAACTTATTAGGATTTTGCATATAGATGAGGAGCTTAGTAAAACTAATAAATGCCGACTTTGGTCAAGATATCTTGATAAACAAAATGTTTTTTCGTACAACAACTTAATTTTCGACCCATCGTTCCTATGGCAACTATATGATATAGTGGTGCGATCTTAATAGGATGTTGCATATGTATGAGGAGCTAAGTAAACTAATAAATGCCGAGTTTGGTCAAGATATCTTGATAAACAAATGTTTTTTCATACAAAAACTTAATTTTCGACCCATCGTTCCTATGGCAACTATATGATATAGTGGTCCGATCTTAACCGGATTTCGCATATATGTGAGGAGCTAGTAAAACTAATAAATGCCGAGTTTGTTCAACATATCTTGATAAACAAAATATTTTTTCATACAAACACTTAATTTTCGACCGATCGTTCCTATGACAGCTATATGATATAGTGGTCCGATCTTATTAGGATTTTGCATATATATGAGGAGCTAGTGAAACTAATAAATGCCAAGTTTGGTCAACATATCTTGATAAACAAAATATTTTTTCATACAAAAACTTAATTTTCGACCGATCGTTCCTATGACAGCTATATGATATAGTGGTCCGATCTTATTAGGATTTTGCATATATATGAGGAGTATACTAAAACTATTAAATGCCGAGTTTGGTCAAGATATCTTGATAAACAAAATGTTTTTTCATACAACAACTTAATTTTCGACCCATCGTTCCTATGGCAACTATATGATATAGTGGTGCGATCTTAATAGGATTTTGCATATGTATGAGGAGCTAAGTTAATCTAATAAATGTCGAGTTTGGTCAAGATATCTTGATAAACAGAATGTTTTTTCATACAAAAACTTAATTTTCGTCCCATCGTTCCTATGGCAACTATATGATATAGTGGTCCGATCTTAACCGGATTTTGCATATATATGAGGAGCTAGTAAAACTAATAAATGCCGAGTTTGTTCAAGATATCTTGATAAACAAAATAATTTTCATACAAAAACTTAGTTTTCGACCGATCGTTCCTATGACAGCTATATGATATAGTGGTCCGATCTTATTAGGATTTTGCATATATATGAGGAGCTAGTGAAACTAATAAATGCCAAGTTTGGTCAAGATATCTTGATAAAAAAAATATTTTTTCATACAAAAACTTAATTTTCGACCGATCGTTCCTATAACAGCTATATGATATAGTGGTCCGATCTTAACCGGATTTTGCATATATATGAGGAGCTAGTAAAACTAATAAATGCCGAGTTTGTTCAAGATATCTTGATAAACATAATATTTTTTCATACGAAAACTTAGTTTTCGTCCGATCGTTCCTATGACAGCTATATGATATAGTGGTCCGATCTTATTAGGATTTTGCATATATATGAGGAGCTAGTGAAACTAATAAATGCCGAGTTTGGTCAAGATATCTTCATAAACCAAATATTTTTTCACACAAAAACTTAATTTTCGTCCGATCATTTCTGTGGCAGCTATATGACATAGTGGTCCGATCTTAATAGGACATTGCATATATATGAGGAGCTTAGTAAAACTAATAAATGCCGAGTTTGGTCAAGATATCTTGATAAACAAAATGGTCTTTCATACAAAAACATAATTATCGACCGATCGTTGCTATGGCAGCTATATGATAGTATACCGATCTTAACCGGATTTGCATATATATGAGGAGCTTAGTTAAGCCATTAAATGCCGAGTTTGGTCAACATATCTGGATAAACATAATGTTTTTTCATACAAAAACTTAATTTTGACCGATCGTTCCTAAGGCAGCTATATAATAAAGTGGCCCGATCTTAACAGTATTTTACATATATATGAGGAGTATAGTAAAACTAATAAATGCCGAGTTTGGTCAAGATATCTTGATAAACATAATGTTTTTTCATACATAAACTTAATTTTCGACCGATCATTCCTATGGCAGCTATGTGATATAAGGGTCCGATCTTAACAGGATTTTGCATATATATGAGGAGCTAGTGAAACTAATAAATGCCAAGTTTGGTCAAGATATCTTGATAAACAAAATGTTTTTTTGTACAACAACTTAATTTTCGACCCATCGCTCCTATGGCAGCTGTGTAATATAAGCATCCGATCTTAATAGGATTTTGTTTATATATGAAGAGCGTAGATAAACTAATAAATGCCGAGTTTGGTCAAGATATCTTAATAAACAAAATGCTTTTTCATACAAAAAACTGAATTTTCGACCGATCGTTCCTATGGGAGCCAAATATTAAAGTGTACCGATCTTAATAGGCTTTTGCATATATATGAGGAGATTAGTACAACCGATAAATGCCGAGTTTGGTCAACATATCTTGATAAACAAACTGATTTTTCATACAAAAACTTAATTTTCGACCGATCGTTCCTATGGCAGCTATATGATAAAGTGTACCGATCTTAACAGGATTTTGCATATATATGGGGAGTATAGTAAAACTAATAATTGCCGAGTTTGGTCAAGATATCTTGATAAACAAAATGTTTTTCATACAACTTAATTTTCCACCCATCGCTCCTATGGCAGCTATGTGATATAAGGATCCGATCTTAATAGGATTTTGCATATATATGAAGAGCGTAGATAAACTAATAAATTCCGAGTTTGGTCAAGATATCTTGATAAACAAAATGTTTTTCATACAAAACTTTATTTTCGACCGATCGTTCCTATGGCAGCTATATGATATAGTGGTCCGATCTTAAAGGATTTTGAATATATATGAGGATCATAATAAAACTAATAAATGCCGACATTGGTCAAGATATCTTGATAAACAAAATGTTTTTTCTTACAAAAACTTAATTTTCGACCCATCGGTCGTATGGCAACTATATGATATAGTAGTCCGATCTTAATAGGACTTTGCATATATATGAGGAGCCAGTAAAACTAATAAATGCCGAGTTTGTTCAAGATATCTTGATAAACCAAATATTTTTTCATACAAAAACTTAATTTTCGTCCGATCATTTCTGTGGCAGCTATATGATGTAGTGGTCCGATCATAATAGGACATTGCATATATATGTGGAGCTTAGTAAAACTAATAAATGCCGAGTTTGGTCAAGATATCTTGATAAACAAAATGGTCTTTCATACAAAAACATAATTTTCGACCGATCGTTGCTAAGGCAGCTATATGATAGTGTACCGATCTTAATAGGATTTTGCATATATATGAGGAGCTTAGTTAAGCCAATAAATGCCGAGGTTGGTCAAGATATCTTGATAAACATAATGTTTTTTTCATACATAAACTTAATTTTCGACCGATCATTCCTATGGCAGCTATGTGATATAAGGGTCCGATCTTAACAGGATTTTGCATATATATGAGGAGCTAGTAAAACTAATAAATGCCGAGTTTGGTCAAGATATCTTGATAAACATAATTTTTTTTTCATACATAAACTTAATGTTCGACCGATAGTTCCTATGGCAGCTATGTAATATAAGGGTCCAATCTTAATAGGATTTTGCATATATATGAGGAGCTAGTGAAACTAATAATTGCCGAGTTTGGTCAAGATATCTTGATAAACAAAATGTTTTTTCATACAACAACTTAATTTTCGACCCATCGCTCCTATGGCAGCTGTGTGATATAAGGATCCGATCTTAATAGGTTTTTGCATATATATGAAGAGCGTAGATAAACTAATAAATTCCGAGTTTGGTCAAGATATCTTGATAAACAAAATGTTTTTTCATACAAAAACTTAATTTTCGACACACCGTTCCTATGGCAACTATATGATATAGTGGTCCGATCTTAATAGGACTTTGCATATATATGAGGAGCTAGTAAAACTAATAAATGCCGAGTTTCTTCAAGATATCTTGATAAACAAAATATTTTTTCATACAAAAACTTAATTTTCGACCGATCGTTCCTAAGGCAGCTATATAATAAAGTGGCCCGATCTTAACAGTATTTTACATATATATGAGGAGTATAGTAAAACTAATAAATGCCGAGTTTGGTCAAGATATCTTGATAAACATAATGTTTTTTTCATACATAAACTTAATTTTCGACCGATCATTCCTATGGCAGCTATGTGATATAAGGGTCCGATCTTAACAGGATTTTGCATAGGAGCTAGTGAAACTAATAAATGCCAAGTTTGGTCAAGATATCTTGATAAACAAAATGTTTTTTTGTACAACAACTTAATTTTCGACCCATCGCTCCTATGGCAGCTGTGTAATATAAGCATCCGATCTTAATAGGATTTTGCTTATATATGAAGAGCGTAGATAAACTAATAAATGCCGAGTTTGGTCAAGATATCTTAATAAACAAAATGCTTTTTCATACAAAAAAACTGAATTTTCGACCGATCGTTCCTATGGGAGCCAAATATTAAAGTGTACCGATCTTAATAGGCTTTTGCATATATATGAGGAGATTAGTACAACCGATAAATGCCGAGTTTGGTCAACATATCTTGATAAACAAACTGATTTTTCATACAAAAACTTAATTTTCGACCGATCGTTCCTATGGCAGCTATATGATAAAGTGTACCGATCTTAACAGGATTTTGCATATATATGGGGAGTATAGTAAAACTAATAATTGCCGAGTTTGGTCAAGATATCTTGATAAACAAAATGTTTTTTCATACAACTTAATTTTCCACCCATCGCTCCTATGGCAGCTATGTGATATAAGGATCCGATCTTAATAGGATTTTGCATATATATGAAGAGCGTAGATAAACTAATAAATTCCGAGTTTGGTCAAGATATCTTGATAAACAAATGTTTTTCATACAAAACTTTATTTTCGACCGATCGTTCCTATGGCAGCTATATGATATAGTGGTCCGATCTTAAAAGGATTTTGAATATATATGAGGATCATAATAAAACTAATAAATGCCGACATTGGTCAAGATATCTTGATAAACAAAATGTTTTTCTTACAAAAACTTAATTTTCGACCCATCGGTCGTATGGCAACTATATGATATAGTAGTCCGATCTTAATAGGACTTTGCATATATATGAGGAGCTAGTAAAACTAATAAATGCCGAGTTTGTTCAAGATATCTTGATAAACCAAATATTTTTTCATACAAAAACTTAATTTTCGACCGATCGTTCCTATGACAGCTATATGATAAAGTGGTCCGATCTTATTAGGATTTTGCATATAGATGAGGAGCTTAGTAAAACTAATAAATGCCCAGTTTGGTCAAGATATCTTGATAAACCAAATATTTTTTCATACAAAAACTTAATTTTCGTCCGATCATTTCTGTGGCAGCTATATGATGTAGTGGTCCGATCATAATAGGACATTGCATATATATGTGGAGCTTAGTAAAACTAATAAATGCCGAGTTTGGTCAAGATATCTTGATAAACAAAATGGTCTTTCATACAAAAACATAATTTTCGACCGATCGTTGCTAAGGCAGCTATATGATAGTGTACCGATCTTAATAGGATTTTGCATATATATGAGGAGCTTAGTTAAGCCAATAAATGCCGAGGTTGGTCAACATATCTTGATAAGCAGAATGTTTTTTCATACAAAAACTTAATTTTAGATCGATCTTTCCTATGGCAGCTATATAATATAGTGGCCCGATCTTAACAGGATTTTGCATATATATGAGGAGTATAGTAAAACTAATAAATGCCGAGTTTGGTCAAGATATCTTGATAAACATAATTTTTTTTCATACATAAACTTAATGTTCGACCGATAGTTCCTATGGCAGCTATGTAATATAAGGGTCCAATCTTAATAGGATTTTGCATATATATGAGGAGCTAGTGAAACTAATAATTGCCGAGTTTGGTCAAGATATCTTGATAAACAAAATGTTTTTTCATACAACAACTTAATTTTCGACCCATCGCTCCTATGGCAGCTGTGTGATATAAGGATCCGATCTTAATAGGTTTTTGCATATATATGAAGAGCGTAGATAAACTAATAAATTCCGAGTTTGGTCAAGATATCTTGATAAACAAAATGTTTTTTCATACAAAAACTTAATTTTCGACACACCGTTCCTATGGCAACTATATGATATAGTGGTCCGATCTTAATAGGACTTTGCATATATATGAGGAGCTAGTAAAACTAATAAATGCCGAGTTTCTTCAAGATATCTTGATAAACAAAATATTTTTTTCATACAAAAACTTAATTTTCGACCGATCGTTCCTATGACAGCTATATGATATAGTGGTCCGATCTTATTAGGTCAAGATATCTTGATAAACAAAATATTTTTTCATACAAAAACTCAATTGTCGACCGATCGTTCCTATAACAGCTATATGATATAGTGGTCCGATCTTATTAGGATTTTGCATATAGATGAGGAGCTTAGTAAAACTAATAAATGGCAGCTAAATGATATAGTGGTCCGATCTTAGAAGGATTTTGCATATATATGAGGAGTATACTAAAACTATTAAATGCCGAGTTTGGTCAAGATATCTTGATAAACAAATGTTTTTTCATACAACAACTTAATTTTCGACCCATCGTTCCTATGGCAACTATATGATATAGTGGTGCGATCTTAATAGGATTTTGCATATGTATGAGGAGCTAAGTTAAACTAATAAATGCCGAGTTTGGTCAAGATATCTTGATAAACAGAATGTTTTTTCATACAACACTTAATTTTCGTCCCATCGTTCCTATGGCAACTATATGATATAGTGGTCCGATCTTAACCGGATTTTGCATATATATGAGGAGCTAGTAAAACTAATAAATGCCGAGTTTGTTCAAGATATCTTGATAAACAAAATAATTTTTCATACAAAAACTTAGTTTTCGACCGATCGTTCCTATGACAGCTATATGATATAGTGGTCCGATCTTATTAGGATTTTGCATATATATGAGGAGCTAGTGAAACTAATAAATGCCAAGTTTGGTCAAGATATCTTGATAAAAAAAATATTTTTTCATACAAAAACTTAATTTTCGACCGATCGTTCCTATAACAGCTATATGATATAGTGGTCCGATCTTAACCGGATTTTGCATATATATGAGGAGCTAGTAAAACTAATAAATGCCGAGTTTGTTCAAGATATCTTGATAAACATAATATTTTTTCATACGAAAACTTAGTTTTCGTCCGATCATTTCTGTGGCAGCTATATGATATAGTGGTCCGATCTTAATAGGACATTGCATATATATGAGGCGCTTAGTAAAACTAATAAATGCCGAGTTTGGTCAAGATATCTTGATAAACAAAATGGTCTTTCATACAAAAACATAATTATCGACCGATCGTTGCTATGGCAGCTATATGATAGTATACCGATCTTAATAGGATTTTGCATATATATGAGGAGCTTAGTTAAGCCATTAAATGCCGAGTTTGGTCAACATATCTTGATAAACAGAATGTTTTTTCATACAAAAACTTAATTTTTGACCGATCGTTCCTAAGGCAGCTATATAATAAACTGGCCCGATCTTAACAGTATTTTACATATATATGAGGAGTATAGTAAAACTAATAAATGCCGAGTTTGGTCAAGATATCTTGATAAACATAATGTTTTTTTCATACATAAACTTAATTTTCGACCGATCATTCCTATGGCAGCTATGTGATATAAGGGTCCGATCTTAACAGGATTTTGCATATATATGAGGAGCTAGTGAAACTAATAAATGCCAAGTTTGGTCAAGATATCTTGATAAACAAAATGTTTTTTTGTACAACAACTTAATTTTCGACCCATCGCTCCTATGGCAGCTGTGTAATATAAGCATCCGATCTTAATAGGATTTTGCTTATATATGAAGAGCGTAGATAAACTAATAAATGCCGAGTTTGGTCAAGATATCTTAATAACAAAATGCTTTTTCATACAAAAAACTGAATTTTCGACCGATCGTTCCTATGGGAGCTAAATATTAAAGTGTACCGATCTTAATAGGCTTTTGCATATATATGAGGAGATTAGTACAACCGATAAATGCCGAGTTTGGTCAACATATCTTGATAAACAACTGATTTTTCATACAAAAACTTAATTTTCGACCGATCGTTCCTATGGCAGCTATATGATAAAGTGTACCGATCTTAACAGGATTTTGCATATATATGGGGAGTATAGTAAAACTAATAATTGCCGAGTTTGGTCAAGATATCTTGATAAACAAAATGTTTTTTCATACAACTTAATTTTCCACCCATCGCTCCTATGGCAGCTATGTGATATAAGGATCCGATCTTAATAGGATTTTGCATATATATGAAGAGCGTAGATAAACTAATAAATGCCGAGTTTGGTCTAGATATCATGATAAACAAAATGTTTTTTCATACAAACTTAATTTTCGACCGATCGTTCCTATGGCAGCTATATGATATAGTGGTCCGATCTTAGAAGGATTTTGCATATATATGAGGAGTATACTAAAACTATTAAATGCCGAGTTTGGTCAAGATATCTTGATAAACAAAATGTTTTTTCATACAAAAACTTAATTGTCGACCGATCGTTCCTATAACAGCTATATGATATAGTGGTCCGATCTTATTAGGATTTTGCATATAGATGAGGAGCTTAGTAAAACTAATAAATGGCAGCTAAATGATATAGTGGTCCGATCTTAGAAGGATTTTGCATATATATGAGGAGTATACTAAAACTATTAAATGCCGAGTTTGGTCAAGATATCTTGATAAACAAAATGTTTTTTCATACAACAACTTAATTTTTGACCCATCGTTCCTATGGCAACTATATGATATAGTGGTGCGATCTTAATAGGATTTTGCATATGTATGAGGAGCTAAGTTAAACTAATAAATGCCGAGTTTGGTCAAGATATCTTGATAAACAGAATGTTTTTTCATACAAACACTTAATTTTCGTCCCATCGTTCCTATGGCAACTATATGATATAGTGGTCCGATCTTAACCGGATTTTGCATATATATGAGGAGCTAGTAAAACTATAAATGCCGAGTTTGTTCAAGATATCTTGATAAACAAAATAATTTTTCATACAAAAACTTAGTTTTCGACCGATCGTTCCTATGACAGCTATATGATATAGTGGTCCGATCTTATTAGGATTTTGCATATATATGAGGAGCTAGTGAAACTAATAAATGCCAAGTTTGGTCAAAATATCTTGATAAACAGAATGTTTTTTCATACAAACACTTAATTTTCGTCCCATCGTTCCTATGGCAACTATATGATATAGTGGTCCGATCTTAACCGGATTTTGCATATATATGAGGAGCTAGTAAAACTAATAAATGCCGAGTTTGTTCAAGATATCTTGATAAACAAAATGTTTTTTCATACAAAAACTTAATTGTCGACCGATCGTTCCTATAACAGCTATATGATATAGTGGTCCGATCTTATTAGGATTTTGCATATAGATGAGGAGCTTAGTAAAACTAATAAATGGCAGCTAAATGATATAGTGGTCCGATCTTAGAAGGATTTTGCATATATATGAGGAGTATACTAAACTATTAAATGCCGAGTTTGGTCAAGATATCTTGATAAACAAAATGTTTTTTCATACAACAACTTAATTTTCGACCCATCGTTCCTATTGCAGCTATATGATATAGTGGTCCGATCTTATTAGGATTTTGCATATATATGAGGAGCTAGTGAAACTAATAAATGCCAAGTTTGGTCAAGATATCTTGATAAAAAAAATATTTTTTTGTACAACAACTTAATTTTCGACCCATCGCTCCTATGGCAGCTGTGTAATATAAGCATCCGATCTTAATAGGATTTTGCTTATATATGAAGAGCGTAGATAAACTAATAAATGCCGAGTTTGGTCAAGATATCTTAATAAACAAAATGCTTTTTCATACAAAAAACTGAATTTTCGACCGATCGTTCCTATGGGAGCTAAATATTAAAGTGTACCGATCTTAATAGGCTTTTGCATATATATGAGGAGATTAGTACAACCGATAAATGCCGAGTTTGGTCAACATATCTTGATAAACAAACTGATTTTTCATACAAAAACTTAATTTTCGACCGATCGTTCCTATGGCAGCTATATGATAAAGTGTACCGATCTTAACAGGATTTTGCATATATATGGGGAGTATAGTAAAACTAATAATTGCCGAGTTTGGTCAAGATATCTTGATAAAAAAAATATTTTTTTGTACAACAACTTAATTTTCGACCCATCGCTCCTATGGCAGCTGTGTAATATAAGCATCCGATCTTAATAGGATTTTGCTTATATATGAAGAGCGTAGATAAACTAATAAATGCCGAGTTTGGTCAAGATATCTTAATAAACAAAATGCTTTTTCATACAAAAAACTGAATTTTCGACCGATCGTTCCTATGGGAGCTAAATATTAAAGTGTACCGATCTTAATAGGCTTTTGCATATATATGAGGAGATTAGTACAACCGATAAATGCCGAGTTTGGTCAACATATCTTGATAAACAAACTGATTTTTCATACAAAAACTTAATTTTCGACCGATCGTTCCTATGGCAGCTATATGATAAAGTGTACCGATCTTAACAGGATTTTGCATATATATGGGGAGTATAGTAAAACTAATAATTGCCGAGTTTGGTCAAGATATCTTGATAAACAAAATGTTTTTTCATACAACTTAATTTTCCACCCATCGCTCCTATGGCAGCTATGTGATATAAGGATCCGATCTTAATAGGATTTTGCATATATATGAAGAGCGTAGATAAACTAATAAATGCCGAGTTTGGTCTAGATATCATGATAAACAAAATGTTTTTTCATACAAGACTTAATTTTCGACCGATCGTTCCTATGGCAGCTATATGATATAGTGGTCCGATCTTAGAAGGATTTTGCATATATATGAGGAGTATACTAAAACTATTAAATGCCGAGTTTGGTCAAGATATCTTGATAAACAAAATGTTTTTTCATACGAAAACTTAATTGTCGACCGATCGTTCCTATAACAGCTATATGATATAGTGGTCCGATCTTATTAGGATTTTGCATATAGATGAGGAGCTTAGTAAAACTAATAAATGGCAGCTAAATGATATAGTGGTCCGATCTTAGAAGGATTTTTCATATATATGAGGAGTATACTAAAACTATTAAATGCCGAGTTTGGTCAAGATATCTTGATAAACAAAATGTTTTTTCATACAACAACTTAATTTTCGACCCATCGTTCCTATGGCAACTATATGATATAGTGGTGCGATCTTAATAGGATTTTGCATATGTATGAGGAGCTAAGTTAAACTAATAAATGCCGAGTTTGGTCAAGATATCTTGATAAACAGAATGTTTTTTCATACAAACACTAATTTTCGTCCCATCGTTCCTATGGCAACTATATGATATAGTGGTCCGATCTTAACCGGATTTTGCATATATATGAGGAGCTAGTAAACTAATAAATGCCGAGTTTGTTCAAGATATCTTGATAAACAAAATAATTTTTCATACAAAAACTTAGTTTTCGACCGATCGTTCCTATGACAGCTATATGATATAGTGGTCCGATCTTATTAGGATTTTGCATATATATGAGGAGCTAGTGAAACTAATAAATGCCAAGTTTGGTCAAGATATCTTGATAAAAAAATATTTTTTCATACAAAAACTTAATTTTCGACCGATCGTTCCTATAACAGCTATATGATATAGTGGTCCGATCTTAACCGGATTTTGCATATATATGAGGAGCAGGTAAAACTAATAAATGCCGAGTTTGTTCAAGATATCTTGATAAACATAATATTTTTTCATACGAAAACTTAGTTTTCGACCGATCGTTCCTATGACAGCTATATGATATAGTGGTCCGATCTTATTAGGATTTTGCATATATATGAGGAGCTAGTGAAACTAATAAATGCCGAGTTTGTTCAAGATATCTTCATAAACCAAATATTTTTTCACACAAAAACTTAATTTTCGTCCGATCATTTCTGTGGCAGCAATATGATATAGTGGTCCGATCTTAATAGGACATTGCATATATATGAGGCGCTTAGTAAAACTAATAAATGCCGAGTTTGGTCAAGATATCTTGATAAACAAAATGGTCTTTCATACAAAAACATAATTATCGACCGATCGTTGCTATGGCAGCTATATGATAGTATACCGATCTTAATAGGATTTTGCATATATATGAGGAGCTTAGTTAAGCCATTAAATGCCGAGTTTGGTCAACATATCTTGATAAACAGAATGTTTTTTCATACAAAAACTTAATTTTTGACCGATCGTTCCTAAGGCAGCTATATAATAAAGTGGCCCGATCTTAACAGTATTTTACATATATATGAGGAGTATAGTAAAACTAATAAATGCCGAGTTTGGTCAAGATATCTTGATAAACATAATGTTTTTTCATACATAAACTTAATTTTCGACCGATCATTCCTATGGCAGCTATGTGATATAAGGGTCCGATCTTAACAGGATTTTGCATATATATGAGGAGCTAGTGAAA
This sequence comes from Drosophila americana, assembly GCA_030788265.1. Lineage (NCBI taxonomy): Eukaryota > Metazoa > Arthropoda > Insecta > Diptera > Drosophilidae > Drosophila > Drosophila americana. Next base: position 246,223 of record JAURSC010000040.1, on the reverse strand, counting down.
CTAATAAATGCCAAGTTTGGTCAAGATATCTTGATAAACAAAATGTTTTTTTGTACAACAACTTAATTTTCGACCCATCGCTCCTATTGCAGCTGTGTAATATAAGCATCCGATCTTAATAGGATTTTGCTTATATATGAAGAGCGTAGATAAACTAATAAATGCCGAGTTTGGTCAAGATATCTTAGTAAACAAAATGCTTTTTCATACAAAAAACTGAATTTTCGACCGATCGTTCCTATGGGAGCTAAATATTAAAGTGTACCGATCTTAATAGGCTTTTGCATATATATGAGGAGATTAGTACAACCGATAAATGCCGAGTTTGGTCAACATATCTTGATAAACAAACTGATTTTCATACAAAAACTTAATTTTCGACCGATCGTTCCTATGGCAGCTATATGATAAAGTGTACCGATCTTAACAGGATTTTGCATATATATGGGGAGTATAGTAAAACTAATAATTGCCGAGTTTGGTCAAGATATCTTGATAAACAAAATGTTTTTTCATACAACTTAATTTTCCACCCATCGCTCCTATGGCAGCTATGTGATATAAGGATCCGATCTTAATAGGATTTTGCATATATATGAAGAGCGTAGATAAACTAATAAATGCCGAGTTTGGTCTAGATATCATGATAAACAAAATGTTTTTTCATACAAAACTTAATTTTCGACCGATCGTTCCTATGGCAGCTATATGATATAGTGGTCCGATCTTAAAAGGATTTTGAATATATATGAGGATCATAATAAAACTAATAAATGCCGACATTGGTCAAGATATCTTGATAAACAAAATGTTTTTTCATACAAAAACTTAATTTTCGACCCATCGGTCGTATGGCAACTATATGATATAGTAGGCCGATCTTAATAGGACTTTGCATATATATGAGGAGCTAGTAAAACTAATAAATGCCGAGTTTGTTCAAGATATCTTGATAAACAAAATGTTTTTCATACAACTTAATTTTTGACCCATCGCTCCTATGGCAGCTATGTGATATAAGGATCCGATCTTAATAGGTTTTTGCATATATATGAAGAGCGTAGATAAACTAATAAATTCCGAGTTTGGTCAAGATATCATGATAAACAAAATGTTTTTTCATACAAAACTTAAGTTTTCGACCGATGGTTCCTATGGCAGCTATATGATATAGTGGTACGATCTTAAAAGGATTTTGAATATATATGAGGATCATAATAAAACTAATAAATGCCGACATTGGTCAAGATATTTTTATTTATTTATTCATTAATGGTCGACAAAACGAGTGTCTTCCTCATTATTCAATAGATTATACAATAGAATTTTATGCTAAAAGCCTAGTGAAAGAATACAATTTTTAAAATAGCATCACCGACCGATGGAGGTGTTTTATTTGCCAGTCCGGCCAGCTGTGCCCCTTTTCACAGCTAATTTTGTCAGTGACGCTATTAGAGCCTACATCTAAGCAGAAGGTTGTAAGTAGGAAAAAAGTGTTCTCAAGTAACATTAAAATAATCTTAATTTGCTATATTAATAAAGAAAATACAATAAATAGGAAAAATGAAAGTAAGAAGATTGTTAATAAAGTAAAGCAATGTAAGTTAGATAAAGAGTGTTAAGTAGATAGGGCAGAGAGAAAAGTAATGGGAAATCACCGACCCGGTGGGGGAAAATTTTTCAGCCTGTCCGGCAAGCTATGCCCCTGCTCATAGCTGGGAATGGTAAGCGACTTCCCGAAGGTATCCTGAAAGCAACGATTTTATTAGGGGTAGAGACAGTTCGGTAGAGAAAACGTGATGCAAACTATTATAATTTTTACATAGCACGCGAAAAGGATTGTGCATAGCGTAGTCTGTTGTGCACGTAGATAGTAAAAAGGGGCGATAATTTCTGGTTGGTCTAGCCGGAACAGAGAATTGAAGACGCCCTAGCAGAAAAGGAGAATCTATGTCGCCAATAATCAACTTATGTAGAAGGACAACACCGAGAATTGTCCTACGGTTGGTTAACGACGGAAGGTTGAGAAGAAGCAGTCTGCTGGAGTAGGACGGCAACCGAAGATTAGGGTCCCAATTTAAACCTGGTAAGGCAAAAAGCAGAAATTGCTTCTGAACAGATTCAATACGATCCTGGCTGTTGTTATACTGTGGAGACCAAATGCAAGAGCAGTATTCAAGGATAGGGCGAACAAGAGAGATGTACAGAAGTTTTGTTATAAAAGGATCGTTAAACTCTTTAGACCATCGTTTAATGAATCCAAGTACACCTTTTGCCTCATTAACGATGGTATCTATGTGAAGATTGAAACAGAGTTTAGAATCAAAAATTACGCCTAGATCCTTAACTGTTAGTATACGTTGCAAAGGGATATTGTCGATTGTATAACTGACAAGATAAGTCAGATAAGATTAAAAGTCATAAACATACACTTTGAACAGTTTAGATGCAATTGATTGGCCGAACACCATAGTTGCATAGCGTTCAATCGTCTTGTAGACGAGAATGATGTAGGGGATTAGTGTATGATAGAAAAAGTTTGACATCGTCCGCATACATGAGTACACGGGCATGTGATATAACAGAGGGGAGATCATTTATAAAAAGGGTAAAGAGTAAAGGTCCAAGATGACTACCTTGACGAACACCAGAAGTACCGTGAACCCGTTTAAAGGTAGTCAGCCTCAGCATTACTCTTTGGGTCCTACCTTTTAAATAAGAATTAATCCAAAGCAGAAGAGACTGGGGGAAACCTATTCGGTCAAGTTTAAAAAGTAAAATGTCATGGTGCACAGAGTCAAACGCCTTACTGAAGTCAGTGTAAATGACATCAGTTTGCATTTTCGAAAGGAAAGCATCGTTTACCAAGGAAGTAAACTCAAGCAGATTGGTCGTAGTTGACCGATTCTTTACGAATCCATGTTGAACAGGGGAAACAACTGATTTGCAGAAATGCTGCAAATTCGAAGTGATTATTTTTTCAAATAATTTAGGAATAGCGGACAGTTTTGCAATGCCCATGTAATTTCGTATATCAGACTTTCCACCTTTCTTGTGAAAGAATGATATAAGAAACAGAAGTTTCAAGGGATAGATTAAAAAGCTTTAGCAATGGATAAAGAAGGGAAGAACTACACTCCTTGAGTAGACAACTAGGAATATTGTCCGGCCCAGGAGAGTAAGAAGACTTTAAAGAGTTTATAGCTAATAGGAGAGAGGAGTGTGAAATAATTAGAGGAGGTATATAACTTGCGGAAGAAATAGTATAAGGGTAAGCATTAGTATTATGACAGACTGAAGAGTAAGTTGATTGGAAAAAATTAGCAAAGAGGTTAGCAGAATCAGTGTCATTGCTAGCTTTATCCAAGCCAAGAAAAAAAGAAGATGGCAAACTTGAAGATTTACGCTTCAAGTTTACAAAATTATAAAACTGTCTCGGATTTCGGGCAAATTGTCTTTTACAACGTGTTAGATAATTCTCATAGCATTGAGAATTAAGAAGAAAGAAGTTCGACTTGGCTATGGAATATTTAGCCAAGTCTGTACACGAACCAGACTTTTTAAACTTTTTAAAATATTTGGATTTTACATTTTTTAGATGTGATAATCTGGTAGTAAACCAGGGTGGTTTTGAAAAAGTAGTCGAAGGAATTGACTTAGGAATACACACATCTAAGAGGGAGATTAGGGTGATGTAAAAAAAATTAATGGCTGTATTCATATCAACTGAGTCATATAAGAAAGACCAATCGGTTGAATAAATAAGCTGATTCAACAAAGAATAATTTCCTTTGCGAAAGCAATAGCGGGGCTTATTGGCTGATGAGCACGAAATGAAAGGATTACAATTTAGCATTGCAATCTCTAAAGTTGGATGATAGACATCCTCAGGAAGAGATAAAGGAGGGGACCTAGACACATTAGAAATAAGGTAGTCGTTAACAAGTACAAGGTCAAGTGTTCTATTCATATGATTAGAAATTGAATTGATTTGAAACAACGAAAGATAAAGCATGCAATCTATAAAATCGTGGTGTGCTGGGGGCACTAGATAATTTTCAGCAGTGAATAATGACCAAGAGATGTTGGGCAAATTAAAATCACCCAACACCATAAATAGGTCACTATCACGCACGTGTGAAGAAACTTCTTTAATACAAGTAATATGTTTCATATAAACTTGAATATCAGTAGAAGATGGGACATAAGAGCATGTTACATAGACATTCCGTGTAGGAAAAGACACCTTAACTGAGACAATCTCAGCGTCAGTAGGCGTACTAAAACAGAAAAGTTCAGACTGGAGAGTGGCTTTAACGGCAATTAACACACCACCACCTCGAGTCGGCCGATCATTTCTATACAAAATAAAGTTATTTGATAAAATCTCAAAATCAGATATGGTTGAGTTCAACCATGTTTCTGAAAATGCTATTATATCCGAATTGAAGGAAGTGCTGGCCATGAAAAGATTTTTAAGTTTTGAAATAAGACCTCTAACATTCTGATAATGAATAAAGATTTGGTCAGAAGATGAAGCTAGTTTTTTGGGGCAGAAATGGTACCCTGTATTGAAGGGACTGGAAGGGTGACAGGCTGGTTACGCTTTTTAGGCTTGAACTCGTGAACAATCATGTCTGGAGGCCAAAATTTAGGATCACAAATGATTGGGAACATATCATGTGAAACATTTATTTTGAATGATGATGTTTCACGAGGGGTGGAGAAATTAAATTTAGTTATTGACACGCTAGCAGAAGATTTGCTAGCAATATAGGCTGCCAATGACTCAGAAGTGGTGTCCGACGAAAGTCGAGACACAAAGACTTGCCTACGAGGGGCAACTACCGTTAAAGTAGGCGCTGATGGGGCTGTAGGTAATACAGGAGTTGGGGGAGCTAACGAGGCACAATGATTGTTTTTAACAATCTGGGCAAGATTGCGCGCAGGTCTACCTTTGCGGCCAGGAGCTGATGGGGCTGAGGCAGTTTGATTAATTGGGACGGGATCAGGTACGGGCTCTACTGGGACTAGTACAGGGGTTGAAACAGGGGTAATTGGACAGTCGCTTGGAGAAGGCGATAAAGACAACATTGGAGATACCTCCAAGTTGCTAGGAAGGGACAAGAAAGTAGTAGGTGTCTGAACAGACGTAGAGGGCAATTGCAAAAGTTGAGGCTCCAATCGGCGATTGGTTGGGGACTCAAATTTATATTTGCCAAGCAACTCGAAACTCGAGTCAAAATTACTCGAGAGCTGCTTAGCCACATTATTTAATTTTAAGAATTGACTTCTCACAGAATTATACATTCTAGAGAAATCAATTTGCTTGTCGATGCATTCTGGGCACGACCAACGCAAGCCACCACAGCCCCTTCTTGGCAATAGCAGCGATCTTGTCGCAATCACGCCCAGTGAGACCTGCACATTCAGCATGCATCATATTCTCACACAGCCAGCAATTAACAAATTGCGGCAGTGCAGAATCATCAGCCTGCTTGAACGTGCACGGCTTCTTACAGCACAACATAATTATTTAATGCGTATGCAAATTGCGAGAGCACAGAGCAATACGAAAACGGTGCACAAGATAGAGCAAGTAAATACACAAACAAATTGTTTGGAGCAAAAAGCAATAGAAAAAGTTTGCGAGAGCGCGATACTCAAGTAGAAAGTATGCAGCGAACACACGCACAAACAAGTGTATGCACAGGGGAGCACCAAAGAAAAAGAATCAAAACAGGCAATAACAACAACACGGAACTGATGCCGCGTTTTATAAAATGTAATAATTAACAGACTTACGCTGCACAACAGATAACACTTTGCACAGTTTATTAAAGCTTCTTAAATAAAGCACCGAAAAATGCAAAATTTTGAAATAAAAAACAGGATAAAAGCGCAAAAATATATAAAAATCTTGGAGCACAAGTAAAACACGTCAATCACTCTCAACTGAGAACTCGCTCTTGATAAACAAAATGTTTTTTCATACAAAAACTTAATTTTCGACCCATCGGTCGTATGGCAACTATATGATATAGTAGTCCGATCTTAATAGGATTTTGCATATATATGAGGAGTTAGTAAAACAAATGCCGAGTTTGTTCAAGATATCTTGATAAACAAAATATTTTTTCATACAAAAACTTAATTTTCGGCCGATAGTTCCTATGACAGCTATATGATATAGTGGTCCGATCTTATTAGGATTTTGCATATAGATGAGGAGCTTAGTAAAACTAATAAATGCCGAGTTTGGTCAAGATATCTTGATAAACCAAATATTTTTTCATACAAAAACTTAATTTTCGTCCGATCATTCCTGTGGCAGCTATATGATATAGTATTCCGATCTCAATGGGACATTGCATATATTTGAGGAGCTTAGTAAAACTAATAAATGCCGAGTTTGGTCAAGATATCTTGATAAACAAAATGGTCTTTCATACAAAAACATAATTTTCGACCGATCGTTGCTATGGCAGCTCTATGATAAAGTGTGCCGATCTTAATAGGATTTTGCATATATATGAGGAGTATACTAAAACTAATAAATGCCGAGTTTCGTCAAGATATCTTGATAAACAAAATGTTTTTTCGTACAACAACTTAATTTTCGACCCATCGTTCCTATGGCAGCTATGTCATATAAGGATCCGATTTTAATAGGATTTTGCATATATATGAAGAGCGTAGATGAACTAATAAATGCCGAGTTTGGTCAACATATCTTGATAAACAAAATATTTTTTCATACAAAAACTTAATTTTCGACCGATCGTTCCTATGGCAGCTAAATGATATAGTCGTCCGATCTTAGAAGGATTTTGCATATATATGAGGAGCTTAGTAAAACTAATAAATGCCGAGTTTGGTCAAGATATCTTGATAAACAAAATGTTTTTTCATACAAAAACTTAATTTTCGTCCGATCATATCTGTGGCAGCTATATGATATAGTGTCCGATCTTAATAGGACATTGCATATATATGAGGAGCTTAGTAAAACTAATAAATGCCGAGTTTGGTCAAGATATCTCGATAAACAAAATGGTCTTTCATACAAAAACATAATTTTCGACCGAAAACAAAATGTTTTTTCGTACAACAACTTAATTTTCGACCCATCGTTCCTATGGCAGCTATATGATAGTATACCGATCTTAACCGGATTTTGCATATATATGACGAGCTAGTAAAACTAATAAATGCCGAGTTTGTTCTAGATATCTTGATAAACAAAAACTTTTTCATACAAAAACTTAATTTTCGACCCATCGTTCCTATGTGGTCCGATCTTAGAAGGATTTTGCATATATTTGAGGAGCTGGTAAAACTAATAAATGCCGAGTTTGGTCAAGATATCTTGATAAACCAAATATTTTTTCATACAAAACTTAATTTTCGACCGATCGTTCCTATGGCAGCTAAATGATATAGTGGTCCGATCTTAGAAGGATTTTGCATATATATGAGGAGTATACTAAAACTAATAAATGACGAGTTTGGTCAAGATATCTTGATAAACAAAATGTTTTTTCGTAAAACAACTCAATTTTCGACCCATCGTTCCTATGGCAACTATATGATATAGTGGTCCGATCTTAACCGGATTTTGCATATGTATGAGGAGCTAAGATAAACTAATAAATGCCGAGTTTGGTCAAGATATCTTGATGAACAAAATATTTTTTCATACTTAACTTAATTTTCGACCCATCGTTCCTATGTGGTCCGATCTTAGAAGGATTTTGCATATATTTGAGGAGCTAAGTTAAACTAATAAATGCCGAGTTTGGTCAAGATATCTTGATAAACAAAATGTTTTTTCATACAAAACTTAATTCTCGACCCATCGTTCCTATGGCAACTATATGATATAGTGGTCCGATCTTAACCGGATTTTGCATATGTATGAGGAGCTAAGTTAAACTAATAAATGCCGAGTTTGGTCAAGATATCTTGATGAACAAATATTTTTTCATACAAAAACTTAATTTTCGACCCATCGTTCCTATGGCAACTATATGATATAGTGGTCCGACCTTAACCGGATTTTGCATATACATGAGGAGCTAGTAAAACTAATAAATGCCGAGTTTGTTCAAGATATCTTGATAAGCAAAATATTTTTTCATACAAAAACTTAATTTTCGACCGATCGTTCCTATGACAGCTATATGATATAGTGGTGCGATCTTAATAGAATTTTGCATATATATGAGGAGCTAGTGAAACTAAAAAATTCCAAGTTTGGTCCGGATATCTTGATAAACAAAATATTTTTTCACACAAAACTTAATTTTCGACCGATCGTTCCTATGACAGCTATATGATATAGTGGTCCGATCTTAATAGAATTTTGCATATATATGAGGAGCTAGTGAAACTAATAAATGCCAAGTTTGGTCAAGATATCTTGATAAACAAAATATTTTTTCAAACAAAAACTTAATTTTCGACCGATCGTTCCTATGACAGCTATATGATATAGTGGTCCGATCTTAATAGAATTTTGCATAAATATGAGCAGCTTAGTAAAACTAATAAATGCCGAGTTTGGTCAAGTTATCTTGATAAACATAATGTTTTTTCATACAAAAACTTAATTTTCGACCCATCGTTCTTATGGCAACTATATGATATAGTGGTGCCATCTTAATAGGATTTTGCATATGTATGAGGAGCTAAGTTAAACTAATAAATGCCGAGTTTGGTCAAGATATCTTGATAAACAAAATGTTTTTTCATACAAAAACTTAATTTTCGACCCGTCGTTCCTATGGCAACTATATGATATAGTGGTCCGACCTTAACCGGATTTTGCATATATATGAGGAGCTAGTGAAACCAAAAAATGCCAAGTTTGGTCAGGATATCTTGATAAACAAAATATTTTTTCACACAAAAACTTAATTTTCGACCGATCGTTCCTATGACAGCTATATGATATAGTGGTCCGATCTTAATAGAATTTTGCATATATATGAGGAGCTAGTGAAACTAATAAATGCCAAGTTTGGTCAAGATATCTTGATAAACAAAATATTTTTCAAACAAAAACTTAATTTTCGACCGATCGTTCCTATGACAGCTATATGATATAGTGGTCCGATCTTAATAGAATTCTGCATATATATGAGGAGCTAGTAAAACGAATAAATGCCGAGTTTGGTCAAGATATCTTGATAAACAAAATATTTTTTCAAACAAAAACTTAATTTCCGACCCATCGCTTCTATGGCAGCTATGTGATATAAAGATCCGATCTTAATAGGATTTTGCATATATATGAAGAGCGTAGATAAACTAATAAATGCCGAGTTTGGTCAAGATATCTTGATAAACAAAATGTTTTTTCATACAAAACTTAATTTTCGACCGATCGTTCCTATGGCAGCTATATGATATAGTGGTCCGATCTTAATAGGACATTGCATATATATGAGGAGCTTAGTAAAACTAATGAATGCCGAGTTTGGTCAAGATATCTTGATAAACAAAATGGTCTTTCATACAAAATCTTAATTTTCGTCCGATCATATCTGTGGCAACTATATGATATAGTGGTCCGATCTTAATAGGACATTGCATATATATGAGGAGCTTAGTAAAACTAATAAATGCCGACTTTGGTCAAGATATCTTGATAAACAAAATGGTCTTTCATACAAAAACATAATTTTCGACCGATCGTTGCTATGGCAGTTATATGATAGTGTACCGAACTTAAAAGGATTTTGCATATATATGAGGAGCTTAGTTAAGCCAATAAATGCCGAGTTTGGTCAACATATCGTGATAAACAGAATGCTTTTTCATACAAAAACTTAATTTTCGACCGATCGTTCCTATGGCAGCTACATAATATAGTGGCCCGATCTTAACAGGATTTTGCATATATATGGAGAGTATAGTAAAACTTATAAATGCCGAGCTTGGTCAAGATATCTTGATAAACAAAATGTTTGTTCATACAACTTAATTTTCGACCCATCGCTCCTATGGCAGCTATGTGATATAAGGGTCCGATCTTAAAAGGATTTTGCATATATATGAGGAGCTAGTGAAAGTAATAAATGCCAAGTTTGGTCAAGATATTTTGATAAACAAAATGTTTTTTCATACAAAAACTTAATTTTCGATCGATCGTTCCTATGGCAGCTATATATTAAAGTTTACCGATCTTAATAGGATTTTGCATATATATGAAGAGCGTAGATAAACTAATAAATGCCGAGTTTGCTCAAGATATCATGATAAACAAAATGGTCTTTCATACAAAAACATAATTTTTGACCGATCGTTGCCATGGCAGCTCTATGATAAAGTGTATCGATCTTAATAGGATTTTGCATATATATGAGGAGTATAGTAAATCTAATAAATGCCGAGTTTGGTCAAGATATCTTGATAAACATAATGTTTTTTTCATACATAAACTTAATTTTCGACCGATCGTTCCTATGGCAGCTATGTGATATGAGGGTCCGATCTTAACAGGATTTTGCATATATATGAGGAGCTAGTGAAAGTAATAAATGCCAAGTTTGGTCAAGATATCTTGATAAACAAAATGTTTTTTCATACAAAAACTGAATTTTCGATCGATCGTTCCTATGGCAGCTATATATTAAAGTGTACCGATCTTAATAGGCGTTAGCATATATATGAGGAGATTAGTAAAACCGATAAATGCCGAGTTTGGTCAACATATCTTGATAAACAAACTGATTTTTCATACAAAAACTTAATTTTCGACCGATCGTTCCTATGGCAGCTATATGATAAAGTGTACCGATCTTAACAGGATTTTGCATATATATGGGGAGTAAAGTAAAACTAATAAATGCCGAATTTGGTCAAGATATCTTGATACACAAAATGTTTTTTTATACAACTTAATTTTCGACCCATTGCTCCTATGGCAGCTTTGTGATATAATTATCCGATCTTAATAGGATTTTGCATATATATGAAGAGCGTAGATAAACTAATAAATGCCGAGTTTGGTCAAGATATCTTGATAAACAAAATGTTTTTTCATACAAAACTTAATTTTCGACCGATCGTTCCTATGGCAGCTATATGATATAGTGGTCCGATCTTAATAGGACATTGCATATATATGAGGAGCTTAGTAAAACTAATAAATGCCGAGTTTGGTCTAGATATCTTGATAAACAAAATGGTCTTTCATACAAAAGCATAATTTTCGACCGATCGTTGCTATAGCAGCTATATGATAGTGTACCGATCTTAAAAGGATTTTGCATATATATGAGGAGCTTAGTTAAGCCAATAAATGCCGAGTTTGGTCAACATATCTTGATAAACAGAATGTTTTTTCATACAAAAACTTAATTTTCGACCGATCGTTCCTATGGCAGCTATATAATATAGTGGCCCGATCTTAAAAGGATTTTGCATATATATGTGGAGTATAGTAAAACTAATAAATGCCGAGTTTGGTCAAGATATCTTGATAAACATAATGTTTTTTTCATACATAAACTTAATTTTCGACCGATCGTTGCTATGGCAGCTTTGTGATATAAGGGTGCGATCTTAACAGGATTTTGCATATATATGAGGAGCTAGTGAAAGTAATAAATGCCAAGTTTGGTCAAGATATCTTGATAAACAAAATGTTTTTTCATACAAAAACTGAATTTTCGATCGATCGTTCCTATGGCAGCTATAAATTCAAGTGTACCGATCTTAATAGGCCGAGTTTGGTCAACATATCTTGATAAACAAACTGATTTTTCATACAAAAACTTAATTTTCGACCGATCGTTCCTATGGCAGCTATATGATAAAGTGTACCGATCTTAACAGGATTTTGCATATATATGGGGAGTATAGTAAAATTAATAAATGCCGAGTTTGGTCAAGATATGTTGATACACAAAATGTTTTTTCATACAACTTAATTTACGACCCATCGGTCGTATGGCAACTATATGATATAGTAGTCCGATCTTAATAGGATTTTGCATATATGAGGAGCTAGTGAAACTAATAAATGCCAAGTTTGGTCAAGATATCTTGATAAACAAAATGTTTTTTCGTACAACAACTTAATTTTCGACCCATCGTTTCTATGGCAGCTATGTCATATAAGGATCCGATTTTAATAGGATTTTGCATATATATGAAGAGCGTAGATAAACTAATAAATGCCGAGTTTGGTCAAGATATCTTGATAAACAAAATGTTTTTTCATACAAAACTTAATTTTCGACCGATCGTTCCTATGGCAGCTATATGATATAGTGGTCCGATCTTAAAAGGATTTTGAACATATATGAGAATCATAATAAAACTAAAAAATGCCGAATTGGTCAAGATATCTTGATAAACAAAATGTTTTTTCATACAAAAACATAATTTTCGACCCATCGGTCGTATGGCAACTATATGATATAGTAGTCCGATCTTAATAGGATTTTGCATATATATGAGGAGCTAGTAAAACTAATAATTGCCCAGTTTGTTCAAGATATCTTGATAAACAAAATGTTTTTTCATACAAAAACTTAATTTTCGACCCATCGGTCGTATTGCAACTATATGATATAGTAGTCCGATCTTAATAGGATTTTGCATATATATGAGGAGCTAGTGAAACTAATAAATGCCAATTTTGGTCAAGATATCTTGATAAACAAAATGTTTTTTCGTACAACAACTTAATTTTCGACCCATCGTTCCTATGGCAGCTATGTCATATAAGGATCCGATTTTAATAGGATTTTGCATATATATGAAGAGCGTAGATAAACTAATAAATGCCGAGGTTGGTCAAGATATCTTGATAAACAAATATTTTTTCAAACAAAAACTTAATTTTCGACCGATCGTTCCTATGACAGCTATATGATATAGTGGTCCGAACTTAATAGGATTTTGCATATATATGAGGGGCTAGAAAACGAATAAATGCCGAGTTTGGTCAAGATATCTTGATAAACAAAATATTTTTCAAACAAAAACTTAATTTTCGACCTATCGTTCCTATGACAGCTATATGATATAGTGGTCCGATCTTAATAGAACTTTGCATATATATGAGGAGCTTAGTAAAACTAATAAATGCCGAGTTTGATCAAGATATCTTGATAAACAAAATATGTTTTCAAACAAAAACTTAATTTTCGACCCATCGCTCCTATGGCAGCTATGTGATATAAGGATCCGATCTTAATAAGATTTTGCATATATATGAAGAGCGTAGATAAACTAATAAATGCCGAGTTTGGTCAAGATATCTTGATAAACAAAATATTTTTTCAAACAAAAACTTAATTTTCGACCGATCATTTCTGTGGCAGCTATATGATATAGTGGCCCGATCTTAATAGGACATTGCAAATATATGAGGAGCTTAGTAAAACTAATAAATGCCGAGTTTGGTCAAGATATCTTGATAAACAAAATGGTCTTTCATACAAAAACATAATTTTCGACCGATCGTTGCTATGGCAGCTATATGATAGTGTACCGATCTTAAAAGGATTTTGCATGTATATGAGGAGCTTAGTTAAGACAATAAATGCCGAGTTTGGGCAACATATCTTGATAAACAGAATGTTTTTTCATACAAAAACTTAATTTTCGACCCATCGCTCCTATGGCAGCTGTGTGATATAAGGATCCGATCTTAATAGGTTTTTGCATATATATGAAGAGCGTAGATAAACTAATAAATGCCGAGTTTGGTCAAGATATCTTGATAAACAAAATATTTTTCAAACAAAAACTTAATTTTCGACCGATCATTTCTGTGGCAGCTATATGATATAGTGGTCCGATCTTAATAGAACTTTGCATATATATGAGGAGCTTAGTAAAACTAATAAATGCCGAGTTTGATCAAGATATCTTGATAAACAAAATATGTTTTCAAACAAAAACTTAATTTTCGACCCATCGCTCCTATGGCAGCTATGTGATATAAGGATCCGATCTTAATAAGATTTTGCATATATATGAAGAGCGTAGATAAACTAATAAATGCCGAGTTTGGTCAAGATATCTTGATAAACAAAATATTTTTTCAAACAAAAACTTAATTTTCGACCGATCATTTCTGTGGCAGCTATATGATATAGTGGTCCGATCATAATAGGACATTGCATATATATGTGGAGCTTAGTAAAACTAATAAATGCCGAGTTTGGTCAAGATATCTTGATAAACAAAATGGTCTTTCATACAAAAACATAATTTTCGACCGATCGTTGCTAAGGCAGCTATATGATAGTGTACCGATCTTAATAGGATATTGCATATATATGAGGAGCTTAGTTAAGCCAATAAATGCCGAGGTTGGTCAACATATCTTGCTAAACAGAATGTTTTTCATACAAAAACTTAATTTTCGACCGATCGTTCCTATGGCAGCTATATAATATAGTGGCCCGATCTTAACAGGATTTTGCATATATATGAGGAGTATAGTAAAACTAATAAATGCCGAGTTTGGTCAAGATAAATTGATAAACATAATTTTTTTTCATACATAAACTTAATTTTCGACCGATAGTTCCTATGGCAGCTATGTAATATAAGGGTCCAATCTTAATAGGATTTTGCATATATATGAGGAGCTAGTGAAACTAATAATTGCCGAGTTTGGTCAAGATATCTTGATAAACAAAATGTTTTTTCATACAACAACTTAATTTTCGACCCATCGCTCCTATGGCAGCTGTGTGATATAAGGATCCGATCTTAATAGGTTTTTGCATATATATGAAGAGCGTAGATAAACTAATAAATTCCGAGTTTGGTCAAGATATCTTGATAAACAAAATGTTTTTCATACAAAACTTAATTTTCGACCGATCGTTCCTATGGCAGCTATATGATATAGTGGTCCGATCTTAAAAGGATTTTGAATATATATGAGGATCATAATAAAACTAATAAATGCCGACATTGGTCAAGATATCTTGATAAACAAAATGTTTTTTCATACAAAAACTTAATTTTCGACCCATCGGTCGTATGGCAACTATATGATATAGTAGTCCGATCTTAATAGGACTTTGCATATATATGAGGAGCTAGTAAAACTAATAAATGCCGAGTTTGTTCAAGATATCTTGATAAACCAAATATTTTTTCATACAAAAACTTAATTTTCGACCGATCGTTCCTATGACAGCTATATGATATAGTGGTCCGATCTTATTAGGATTTTGCATATAGATGAGGAGCTTAGTAAAACTAATAAATGCCCAGTTTGGTCAAGATATCTTGATAAACCAAATATTTTTTCATACAAAAACTTAATTTTCGTCCGATCATTTCTGTGGCAGCTATATGATGTAGTGGTCCGATCATAATAGGACATTGCTTATATATGTGGAGCTTAGTAAAACTAATAAATGCCGAGTTTGGTCAAGATATCTTGATAAACAAAATAGTCTTTCATACAAAAACATAATTTTCGACCGATCGTTGCTAAGGCAGCTATATAATATAGTGGCCCGATCTTAACAGGATTTTGCATATATATGAGGAGTATAGTAAAACTAATAAATGCCGAGTTTGGTCAAGATATCTTGATAAACATAATTTTTTTTCATACATAAACTTAATTTTCGACCGATAGTTCCTATGGCAGCTATGTAATATAAGGGTCCAATCTTAACAGGATTTTGCACATATATGAGGAGCTAGTGAAACTTATAAATGCCAAGTTTGGTCAAGATATCTTGATAAGCAAAATGTTTTTTCGTACAACAACTTAATTTTCGACCCATCGCTCCTATGGCAGCTGTGTGATATAAGGGTCCAATCTTAACAGGATTTTGCACATATATGAGGAGCTAGTGAAACTTATAAATGCCGAGTTTGGTCAAGATATCTTGATAAACATAATTTTTTTTTCATACATAAACTTAATTTTCGACCGATAGTTCCTATGGCAGCTATGTAATATAAGGGTCCAATCTTAACAGGATTTGCACATATATGAGGAGCTAGTGAAACTTATAAATTCCGAGTTTGGTCAAGATATCTTGATAAACAAAATGTTTTTCATACAACTTAATTTTTGACCCATCGCTCCTATGGCAGCTATGTGATATAAGGATCCGATCTTAATAGGTTTTTGCATATATATGAAGAGCGTAGATAAACTAATAAATTCCGAGTTTGGTCAAGATATCATGATAAACAAAATGTTTTTTCATACAAAACTTAAGTTTTCGACCGATGGTTCCTATGGCAGCTATATGATATAGTGGTCCGATCTTAAAAGGATTTTGAATATATATGAGGATCATAATAAAACTAATAAATGCCGACATTGGTCAAGATATTTTTATTTATTTATTCATTAATGGTCGACAAAACGAGTGTCTTCCTCATTATTCAATAGATTATACAATAGAATTTTATGCTAAAAGCCTAGTGAAAGAATACAATTTTTAAAATAGCATCACCGACCGATGGAGGTGTTTTATTTGCCAGTCCGGCCAGCTGTGCCCCTTTTCACAGCTAATTTTGTCAGTGACGCTATTAGAGCCTACATCTAAGCAGAAGGTTGTAAGTAGGAAAAAAGTGTTCTCAAGTAACATTAAAATAATCTTAATTTGCTATATTAATAAAGAAAATACAATAAATAGGAAAAATGAAAGTAAGAAGATTGTTAATAAAGTAAAGCAATGTAAGTTAGATAAAGAGTGTTAAGTAGATAGGGCAGAGAGAAAAGTAATGGGAAATCACCGACCCGGTGGGGGAAAATTTTTCAGCCTGTCCGGCAAGCTATGCCCCTGCTCATAGCTGGGAATGGTAAGCGACTTCCCGAAGGTATCCTGAAAGCAATGATTTTATTAGGGGTAGAGACAGTTCGGTAGAGAAAACGTGATGCAAACTATTATAATTTTTACATAGCACGCGAAAAGGATTGTGCATAGCGTAGTCTGTTGTGCACGTAGATAGTAAAAAGGGGCGATAATTTCTGGTTGGTCTAGCCGGAACAGAGAATTGAAGACGCCCTAGCAGAAAAGGAGAATCTATGTCGCCAATAATCAACTTATGTAGAAGGACAACACCGAGAATTGTCCTACGGTTGGTTAACGACGGAAGGTTGAGAAGAAGCAGTCTGCTGGAGTAGGACGGCAACCGAAGATTAGGGTCCCAATTTAAACCTGGTAAGGCAAAAAGCAGAAATTGCTTCTGAACAGATTCAATACGATCCTGGCTGTTGTTATACTGTGGAGACCAAATGCAAGAGCAGTATTCAAGGATAGGGCGAACAAGAGAGATGTACAGAAGTTTTGTTATAAAAGGATCGTTAAACTCTTTAGACCATCGTTTAATGAATCCAAGTACACCTTTTGCCTCATTAACGATGGTATCTATGTGAAGATTGAAACAGAGTTTAGAATCAAAAATTACGCCTAGATCCTTAACTGTTAGTATACGTTGCAAAGGGATATTGTCGATTGTATAACTGACAAGATAAGTCAGATAAGATTAAAAGTCATAAACATACACTTTGAACAGTTTAGATGCAATTGATTGGCCGAACACCATAGTTGCATAGCGTTCAATCGTCTTGTAGACGAGAATGATGTAGGGGATTAGTGTATGATAGAAAAAGTTTGACATCGTCCGCATACATGAGTACACGGGCATGTGATATAACAGAGGGGAGATCATTTATAAAAAGGGTAAAGAGTAAAGGTCCAAGATGACTACCTTGACGAACACCAGAAGTACCGTGAACCCGTTTAAAGGTAGTCAGCCTCAGCATTACTCTTTGGGTCCTACCTTTTAAATAAGAATTAATCCAAAGCAGAAGAGACTGGGGGAAACCTATTCGGTCAAGTTTAAAAAGTAAAATGTCATGGTGCACAGAGTCAAACGCCTTACTGAAGTCAGTGTAAATGACATCAGTTTGCATTTTCGAAAGGAAAGCATCGTTTACCAAGGAAGTAAACTCAAGCAGATTGGTCGTAGTTGACCGATTCTTTACGAATCCATGTTGAACAGGGGAAACAACTGATTTGCAGAAATGCTGCAAATTCGAAGTGATTATTTTTTCAAATAATTTAGGAATAGCGGACAGTTTTGCAATGCCCATGTAATTTCGTATATCAGACTTTCCACCTTTCTTGTGAAAAGAATGATATAAGAAACAGAAGTTTCAAGGGATAGATTAAAAAGCTTTAGCAATGGATAAAGAAGGGAAGAACTACACTCCTTGAGTAGACAACTAGGAATATTGTCCGGCCCAGGAGAGTAAGAAGACTTTAAAGAGTTTATAGCTAATAGGAGAGAGGAGTGTGAAATAATTAGAGGAGGTATATAACTTGCGGAAGAAATAGTATAAGGGTAAGCATTAGTATTATGACAGACTGAAGAGTAAGTTGATTGGAAAAAATTAGCAAAGAGGTTAGCAGAATCAGTGTCATTGCTAGCTTTATCCAAGCCAAGAAAAAAAGAAGATGGCAAACTTGAAGATTTACGCTTCAAGTTTACAAAATTATAAAACTGTCTCGGATTTCGGGCAAATTGTCTTTTACAACGTGTTAGATAATTCTCATAGCATTGAGAATTAAGAAGAAAGAAGTTCGACTTGGCTATGGAATATTTAGCCAAGTCTGTACACGAACCAGACTTTTTAAACTTTTTAAAATATTTGGATTTTACATTTTTTAGATGTGATAATCTGGTAGTAAACCAGGGTGGTTTTGAAAAAGTAGTCGAAGGAATTGACTTAGGAATACACACATCTAAGAGGGAGATTAGGGTGATGTAAAAAAAATTAATGGCTGTATTCATATCAACTGAGTCATATAAGAAAGACCAATCGGTTGAATAAATAAGCTGATTCAACAAAGAATAATTTCCTTTGCGAAAGCAATAGCGGGGCTTATTGGCTGATGAGCACGAAATGAAAGGATTACAATTTAGCATTGCAATCTCTAAAGTTGGATGATAGACATCCTCAGGAAGAGATAAAGGAGGGGACCTAGACACATTAGAAATAAGGTAGTCGTTAACAAGTACAAGGTCAAGTGTTCTATTCATATGATTAGAAATTGAATTGATTTGAAACAACGAAAGATAAAGCATGCAATCTATAAAATCGTGGTGTGCTGAGGGCACTAGATAATTTTCAGCAGTGAATAATGACCAAGAGATGTTGGGCAAATTAAAATCACCCAACACCATAAATAGGTCACTATCACGCACGTGTGAAGAAACTTCTTTAATACAAGTAATATGTTTCATATAAACTTGAATATCAGAAGAAGATGGGACATAAGAGCATGTTACATAGACATTCCGTGTAGGAAAAGACACCTTAACTGAGACAATCTCAGCGTCAGTAGGCGTACTAAAACAGAAAAGTTCAGACTGGAGAGTGGCTTTAACGGCAATTAACACACCACCACCTCGAGTCGGCCGATCATTTCTATACAAAATAAAGTTATTTGATAAAATCTCAAAATCAGATATGGTTGAGTTCAACCATGTTTCTGAAAATGCTATTATATCCGAATTGAAGGAAGTGCTGGCCATGAAAAGATTTTTAAGTTTTGAAATAAGACCTCTAACATTCTGATAATGAATAAAGATTTGGTCAGAAGATGAAGCTAGTTTTTTGGGGCAGAAATGGTACCCTGTATTGAAGGGACTGGAAGGGTGACAGGCTGGTTACGCTTTTTAGGCTTGAACTCGTGAACAATCATGTCTGGAGGCCAAAATTTAGGATCACAAATGATTGGGAACATATCATGTGAAACATTTATTTTGAATGATGATGTTTCACGAGGGGTGGAGAAATTAAATTTAGTTATTGACACGCTAGCAGAAGATTTGCTAGCAATATAGGCTGCCAATGACTCAGAAGTGGTGTCCGACGAAAGTCGAGACACAAAGACTTGCCTACGAGGGGCAACTACCGTTAAAGTAGGCGCTGATGGGGCTGTAGGTAATACAGGAGTTGGGGGAGCTAACGAGGCACAATGATTGTTTTTAACAATCTGGGCAAGATTGCGCGCAGGTCTACCTTTGCGGCCAGGAGCTGATGGGGCTGAGGCAGTTTGATTAATTGGGACGGGATCAGGTACGGGCTCTACTGGGACTAGTACAGGGGTTGAAACAGGGGTAATTGGACAGTCGCTTGGAGAAGGCGATAAAGACAACATTGGAGATACCTCCAAGTTGCTAGGAAGGGACAAGAAAGTAGTAGGTGTCTGAACAGACGTAGAGGGCAATTGCAAAAGTTGAGGCTCCAATCGGCGATTGGTTGGGGACTCAAATTTATATTTGCCAAGCAACTCGAAACTCGAGTCAAAATTACTCGAGAGCTGCTTAGCCACATTATTTAATTTTAAGAATTGACTTCTCACAGAATTATACATTCTAGAGAAATCAATTTGCTTGTCGATGCATTCTGGGCACGACCAACGCAAGCCACCACAGCCCCTTCTTGGCAATAGCAGCGATCTTGTCGCAATCACGCCCAGTGAGACCTGCACATTCAGCATGCATCATATTCTCACACAGCCAGCAATTAACAAATTGCGGCAGTGCAGAATCATCAGCCTGCTTGAACGTGCACGGCTTCTTACAGCACAACATAATTATTTAATGCGTATGCAAATTGCGAGAGCACAGAGCAATACGAAAACGGTGCACAAGATAGAGCAAGTAAATACACAAACAAATTGTTTGGAGCAAAAAGCAATAGAAAAAGTTTGCGAGAGCGCGATGCACAAGTAGAAAGTATGCAGCGAACACACGCACAAACAAGTGTATGCACAGGGGAGCACCAAAGAAAAAGAATCAAAACAGGCAATAACAACAACACGGAACTGATGCCGCGTTTTATAAAATGTAATAATTAACAGACTTACGCTGCACAACAGATAACACTTTGCACAGTTTATTAAAGCTTCTTAAATAAAGCACCGAAAAATGCAAAATTTTGAAATAAAAAACAGGATAAAAGCGCAAAAATATATAAAATCTTGGAGCACAAGTAAAACACGTCAATCACTCTCAACTGAGAACTCGCTCTTGATAAACAAAATGTTTTTTCATACAAAAACTTAATTTTCGACCCATCGGTCGTATGGCAACTATATGATATAGTAGTCCGATCTTAATAGGATTTTGCATATATATGAGGAGTTAGTAAAACAAATGCCGAGTTTGTTCAAGATATCTTGATAAACAAAATATTTTTTCATACAAAAACTTAATTTTCGGCCGATAGTTCCTATGACAGCTATATGATATAGTGGTCCGATCTTATTAGGATTTTGCATATAGATGAGGAGCTTAGTAAAACTAATAAATGCCGAGTTTGGTCAAGATATCTTGATAAACCAAATATTTTTTCATACAAAAACTTAATTTTCGTCCGATCATTCCTGTGGCAGCTATATGATATAGTATTCCGATCTCAATGGGACATTGCATATATTTGAGGAGCTTAGTAAAACTAATAAATGCCGAGTTTGGTCAAGATATCTTGATAAACAAAATGGTCTTTCATACAAAACATAATTTTCGACCGATCGTTGCTATGGCAGCTCTATGATAAAGTGTGCCGATCTTAATAGGATTTTGCATATATATGAGGAGTATACTAAAACTAATAAATGCCGAGTTTCGTCAAGATATCTTGATAAACAAAATGTTTTTTCGTACAACAACTTAATTTTCGACCCATCGTTCCTATGGCAGCTATGTCATATAAGGATCCGATTTTAATAGGATTTTGCCTATATATGAAGAGCGTAGATGAACTAATAAATGCCGAGTTTGGTCAACATATCTTGATAAACAAAATATTTTTTCATACAAAAACTTAATTTTCGACCGATCGTTCCTATGGCAGCTAAATGATATAGTGGTCCGATCTTAGAAGGATTTTGCATATATATGAGGAGCTTAGTAAAACTAATAAATGCCGAGTTTGGTCAAGATATCTTGATAAACAAAATGTTTTTTCATACAAAAACTTAATTTTCGTCCGATCATATCTGTGGCAGCTATATGATATAGTGTCCGATCTTAATAGGACATTGCATATATATGAGGAGCTTAGTAAAACTAATAAATGCCGAGTTTGGTCAAGATATCTCGATAAACAAAATGGTCTTTCATACAAAAACATAATTTTCGACCGAAAACAAAATGTTTTTTCGTACAACAACTTAATTTTCGACCCATCGTTCCTATGGCAGCTATATGATAGTATACCGATCTTAACCGGATTTTGCATATATATGAGGAGCTAGTAAAACTAATAAATGCCGAGTTTGTTCTAGATAACTTGATAAACAAAAACTTTTTCATACAAAAACTTAATTTTCGACCCATCGTTCCTATGTGGTCCGATCTTAGAAGGATTTTGCATATATTTGAGGAGCTGGTAAAACTAATAAATGCCGAGTTTGGTCAAGATATCTTGATAAACCAAATATTTTTTCATACAAAAACTTAATTTTCGACCGATCGTTCCTATTGCAGCTAAATGATATAGTGGTCCGATCTTAGAAGGATTTTGCATATATATGAGGAGTATACTAAAACTAATAAATGACGAGTTTGGTCAAGATATCTTGATAAACAAAATGTTTTTTCGTAAAACAACTCAATTTTCGACCCATCGTTCCTATGGCAACTATATGATATAGTGGTCCGATCTTAACCGGATTTTGCATATGTATGAGGAGCTAAGATAAACTAATAAATGCCGAGTTTGGTCAAGATATCTTGATGAACAAAATATTTTTTCATACAAAAACTTAATTTTCGACCCATCGTTCCTATGTGGTCCGATCTTAGAAGGATTTTGCATATATTTGAGGAGCTGGTAAAACTAATAAATGCCGAGTTTGGTCAAGATATCTTGATAAACCAAATATTTTTTCATACAAAAACTTAATTTTCGACCGATCGTTCCTATTGCAGCTAAATGATATAGTGGTCCGATCTTAGAAGGATTTTGCATATATATGAGGAGTATACTAAAACTAATAAATGACGAGTTTGGTCAAGATATCTTGATAAACAAAATGTTTTTTCGTAAAACAACTCAATTTTCGACCCATCGTTCCTATGGCAACTATATGATATAGTGGTCCGATCTTAACCGGATTTTGCATATGTATGAGGAGCTAAGATAAACTAATAAATGCCGAGTTTGGTCAAGATATCTTGATGAACAAAATATTTTTTCATACAAAAACTTAATTTTCGACCCATCGTTCCTATGTGGTCCGATCTTAGAAGGATTTTGCATATATTTGAGGAGCTAAGTTAAACTAATAAATGCCGAGTTTGGTCAAGATATCTTGATAAACAAAATGTTTTTTCATACAAAAACTTAATTCTCGACCCATCGTTCCTATGGCAACTATATGATATAGTGGTCCGATCTTAACCGGATTTTGCATATGTATGAGGAGCTAAGTTAAACTAATAAATGCCGAGTTTGGTCAAGATATCTTGATGAACAAAATATTTTTTCATACAAAAACTTAATTTTCGACCCATCGTTCCTATGGCAACTATATGATATAGTGGTCCGACCTTAACCGGATTTTGCATATATACGAG
Source organism: Drosophila americana (assembly GCA_030788265.1). Taxonomy (NCBI): domain Eukaryota; kingdom Metazoa; phylum Arthropoda; class Insecta; order Diptera; family Drosophilidae; genus Drosophila; species Drosophila americana. Next base: position 222,613 of record JAURSC010000040.1, on the reverse strand, counting down.
GAGCTAGTAAAACTAATAACTGCCGAGTTTGTTCAAGATATCTTGATAAGCAAAATATTTTTTCATACAAAAACTTAATTTTCGACCGATCGTTCCTATGACAGCTATATGATATAGTGGTGCGATCTTAATAGAATTTTGCATATATATGAGGAGCTAGTGAAACTAAAAAATGCCAAGTTTGGTCCGGATATCTTGATAAACAAAATATTTTTTCACACAAAAACTTAATTTTCGACCGATCGTTCCTATGACAGCTATATGATATAGTGGTCCGATCTTAATAGAATTTTGCATATATATGAGGAGCTAGTGAAACTAATAAATGCCAAGTTTGGTCAAGATATCTTGATAAACAAAATATTTTTTCAAACAAAAACTTAATTTTCGACCGATCGTTCCTATGACAGCTATATGATATAGTGGTCCGATCTTAATAGAATTTTGCATAAATATGAGCAGCTTAGTAAAACTAATAAATGCCGAGTTTGGTCAAGTTATCTTGATAAACATAATGTTTTTTCATACAAAAACTTAATTTTCGACCCATCGTTCTTATGGCAACTATATGATATAGTGGTGCCATCTTAATAGGATTTTGCATATGTATGAGGAGCTAAGTTAAACTAATAAATGCCGAGTTTGGTCAAGATATCTTGATAAACAAAATTTTTTTTATACAAAAACTTAATTTTCGACCCGTCGTTCCTATGGCAACTATATGATATAGTGGTCCGACCTTAACCGGATTTTGCATATATATGAGGAGCTAGTGAAACCAAAAAATGCCAAGTTTGGTCAGGATATCTTGATAAACAAAATATTTTTTCACACAAAAACTTAATTTTCGACCGATCGTTCCTATGACAGCTATATGATATAGTGGTCCGATCTTAATAGAATTTTGCATATATATGAGGAGCTAGTGAAACTAATAAATGCCAAGTTTGGTCAAGATATCTTGATAAACAAAATATTTTTTCAAACAAAAACTTAATTTTCGACCGATCGTTCCTATGACAGCTATATGATATAGTGGTCCGATCTTAATAGAATTCTGCATATATATGAGGAGCTAGTAAAACGAATAAATGCCGAGTTTGGTCAAGATATCTTGATAAACAAAATATTTTTTCAAACAAAAACTTAATTTCCGACCCATCGCTCCTATGGCAGCTATGTGATATAAGGATCCGATCTTAATAGGATTTTGCATATATATGAAGAGCGTAGATAAACTAATAAATGCCGAGTTTGGTCAAGATATCTTGATAAACAAAATGTTTTTCATACAAAACTTAATTTTCGACCGATCGTTCCTATGGCAGCTATATGATATAGTGGTCCGATCTTAATAGGACATTGCATATATATGAGGAGCTTAGTAAAACTAATGAATGCCGAGTTTGGTCAAGATATCTTGATAAACAAAATGGTCTTTCATACAAAATCTTAATTTTCGTCCGATCATATCTGTGGCAACTATATGATATAGTGGTCCGATCTTAATAGGACATTGCATATATATGAGGAGCTTAGTAAAACTAATAAATGCCGACTTTGGTCAAGATATCTTGATAAACAAAATGGTCTTTCATACAAAAACATAATTTTCGACCGATCGTTGCTATGGCAGTTATATGATAGTGTACCGAACTTAAAAGGATTTTGCATATATATGAGGAGCTTAGTTAAGCCAATAAATGCCGAGTTTGGTCAACATATCGTGATAAACAGAATGCTTTTTCATACAAAAACTTAATTTTCGACCGATCGTTCCTATGGCAGCTATATAATATAGTGGCCCGATCTTAATAGGCGTTAGCATATATATGAGGAGATTAGTAAAACCGATAAATGCCGAGTTTGGTCAACATATCTTGATAAACAAACTGATTTTTCATACAAAAACTTAATTTTCGACCGATCGTTCCTATGGCAGCTATATGATAAAGTGTACCGATCTTAACAGGATTTTGCATATATATGGGGAGTAAAGTAAAACTAATAAATGCCGAATTTGGTCAAGATATCTTGATACACAAAATGTTTTTTTATACAACTTAATTTTCGACCCATTGCTCCTATGGCAGCTTTGTGATATAATTATCCGATCTTAATAGGATTTTGCATATATATGAAGAGCGTAGATAAACTAATAAATGCCGAGTTTGGTCAAGATATCTTGATAAACAAAATGTTTTTTCATACAAAACTTAATTTTCGACCGATCGTTCCTATGGCAGCTATATGATATAGTGGTCCGATCTTAATAGGACATTGCATATATATGAGGAGCTTAGTAAAACTAATAAATGCCGAGTTTGGTCTAGATATCTTGATAAACAAAATGGTCTTTCATACAAAAGCATAATTTTCGACCGATCGTTGCTATAGCAGCTATATGATAGTGTACCGATCTTAAAAGGATTTTGCATATATATGAGGAGCTTAGTTAAGCCAATAAATGCCGAGTTTGGTCAACATATCTTGATAAACAGAATGTTTTTTCATACAAAAACTTAATTTTCGACCGATCGTTCCTATGGCAGCTATATAATATAGTGGCCCGATCTTAAAAGGATTTTGCATATATATGTGGAGTATAGTAAAACTAATAAATGCCGAGTTTGGTCAAGATATCTTGATAAACATAATGTTTTTTTCATACATAAACTTAATTTTCGACCGATCGTTGCTATGGCAGCTTTGTGATATAAGGGTGCGATCTTAACAGGATTTTGCATATATATGAGGAGCTAGTGAAAGTAATAAATGCCAAGTTTGGTCAAGATATCTTGATAAACAAAATGTTTTTTCATACAAAAACTGAATTTTCGATCGATCGTTCCTATGGCAGCTATAAATTCAAGTGTACCGATCTTAATAGGCCGAGTTTGGTCAACATATCTTGATAAACAAACTGATTTTTCATACAAAAACTTAATTTTCGACCGATCGTTCCTATGGCAGCTATATGATAAAGTGTACCGATCTTAACAGGATTTTGCATATATATGGGGAGTATAGTAAAATTAATAAATGCCGAGTTTGGTCAAGATATGTTGATACACAAAATGTTTTTTCATACAACTTAATTTTCGACCCATCGGTCGTATGGCAACTATATGATATAGTAGTCCGATCTCAATAGGATTTTGCATATATGAGGAGCTAGTGAAACTAATAAATGCCAAGTTTGGTCAAGATATCTTGATAAACAAAATGTTTTTTCGTACAACAACTTAATTTTCGACCCATCGTTTCTATGGCAGCTATGTCATATAAGGATCCGATTTTAATAGGATTTTGCATATATATGAAGAGCGTAGATAAACTAATAAATGCCGAGTTTGGTCAAGATATCTTGATAAACAAAATGTTTTTTCATACAAAACTTAATTTTCGACCGATCGTTCCTATGGCAGCTATATGATATAGTGGTCCGATCTTAAAAGGATTTTGAACATATATGAGAATCATAATAAAACTAAAAAATGCCGAAATTGGTCAAGATATCTTGATAAACAAAATGTTTTTTCATACAAAAACATAATTTTCGACCCATCGGTCGTATGGCAACTATATGATATAGTAGTCCGATCTTAATAGGATTTTGCATATATATGAGGAGCTAGTAAAACTAATAATTGCCCAGTTTGTTCAAGATATCTTGATAAACAAAATGTTTTTTCATACAAAAACTTAATTTTCGACCCATCGGTCGTATTGCAACTATATGATATAGTAGTCCGATCTTAATAGGATTTTGCATATATATGAGGAGCTAGTGAAACTAATAAATGCCAATTTTGGTCAAGATATCTTGATAAACAAAATGTTTTTTCGTACAACAACTTAATTTTCGACCCATCGTTCCTATGGCAGCTATGTCATATAAGGATCCGATTTTAATAGGATTTTGCATATATATGAAGAGCGTAGATAAACTAATAAATGCCGAGGTTGGTCAAGATATCTTGATAAACAAAATATTTTTTCAAACAAAACTTAATTTTCGACCGATCGTTCCTATGACAGCTATATGATATAGTGGTCCGAACTTAATAGGATTTTGCATATATATGAGGGGCTAGAAAACGAATAAATGCCGAGTTTGGTCAAGATATCTTGATAAACAAAATATTTTTTCAAACAAAAACTTAATTTTCGACCTATCGTTCCTATGACAGCTATATGATATAGTGGTCCGATCTTAATAGAACTTTGCATATATATGAGGAGCTTAGTAAAACTAATAAATGCCGAGTTTGATCAAGATATCTTGATAAACAAAATATGTTTTCAAACAAAAACTTAATTTTCGACCCATCGCTCCTATGGCAGCTATGTGATATAAGGATCCGATCTTAATAAGATTTTGCATATATATGAAGAGCGTAGATAAACTAATAAATGCCGAGTTTGGTCAAGATATCTTGATAAACAAAATATTTTTTCAAACAAAAACTTAATTTTCGACCGATCATTTCTGTGGCAGCTATATGATATAGTGGCCCGATCTTAATAGGACATTGCAAATATATGAGGAGCTTAGTAAAACTAATAAATGCCGAGTTTGGTCAAGATATCTTGATAAACAAAATGGTCTTTCATACAAAAACATAATTTTCGACCGATCGTTGCTATGGCAGCTATATGATAGTGTACCGATCTTAAAAGGATTTTGCATGTATATGAGGAGCTTAGTTAAGACAATAAATGCCGAGTTTGGGCAACATATCTTGATAAACAGAATGTTTTTTCATACAAAAACTTAATTTTCGACCCATCGCTCCTATGGCAGCTGTGTGATATAAGGATCCGATCTTAATAGGTTTTTGCATATATATGAAGAGCGTAGATAAACTAATAAATGCCGAGTTTGGTCAAGATATCTTGATAAACAAAATATTTTTCAAACAAAAACTTAATTTTCGACCGATCATTTCTGTGGCAGCTATATGATATAGTGGTCCGATCTTAATAGAACTTTGCATATATATAGGGAGCTTAGTAAAACTAATAAATGCCGAGTTTGATCAAGATATCTTGATAAACAAAATATGTTTTCAAACAAAAACTTAATTTTCGACCCATCGCTCCTATGGCAGCTATGTGATATAAGGATCCGATCTTAATAAGATTTTGCATATATATGAAGAGCGTAGATAAACTAATAAATGCCGAGTTTGGTCAAGATATCTTGATAAACAAAATATTTTTTCAAACAAAAACTTAATTTTCGACCGATCATTTCTGTGGCAGCTATATGATATAGTGGTCCGATCATAATAGGACATTGCATATATATGTGGAGCTTAGTAAAACTAATAAATGCCGAGTTTGGTCAAGATATCTTGATAAACAAAATGGTCTTTCATACAAAAACATAATTTTCGACCGATCGTTGCTAAGGCAGCTATATGATAGTGTACCGATCTTAATAGGATTTTGCATATATATGAGGAGCTTAGTTAAGCCAATAAATGCCGAGGTTGGTCAACATATCTTGCTAAACAGAATGTTTTTTCATACAAAAACTTAATTTTCGACCGATCGTTCCTATGGCAGCTATATAATATAGTGGCCCGATCTTAACAGGATTTTGCATATATATGAGGAGTATAGTAAAACTAATAAATGCCGAGTTTGGTCAAGATAAATTGATAAACATAATTTTTTTTTCATACATAAACTTAATTTTCGACCGATAGTTCCTATGGCAGCTATGTAATATAAGGGTCCAATCTTAATAGGATTTTGCATATATATGAGGAGCTAGTGAAACTAATAATTGCCGAGTTTGGTCAAGATATCTTGATAAACAAAATGTTTTTTCATACAACAACTTAATTTTCGACCCATCGCTCCTATGGCAGCTGTGTGATATAAGGATCCGATCTTAATAGGTTTTTGCATATATATGAAGAGCGTAGATAAACTAATAAATTCCGAGTTTGGTCAAGATATCTTGATAAACAAAATGTTTTTCATACAAAACTTAATTTTCGACCGATCGTTCCTATGGCAGCTATATGATATAGTGGTCCGATCTTAAAAGGATTTTGAATATATATGAGGATCATAATAAAACTAATAAATGCCGACATTGGTCAAGATATCTTGATAAACAAAATGTTTTTTCATACAAAAACTTAATTTTCGACCCATCGGTCGTATGGCAACTATATGATATAGTAGTCCGATCTTAATAGGACTTTGCATATATATGAGGAGCTAGTAAAACTAATAAATGCCGAGTTTGTTCAAGATATCTTGATAAACCAAATATTTTTTCATACAAAAACTTAATTTTCGACCGATCGTTCCTATGACAGCTATATGATATAGTGGTCCGATCTTATTAGGATTTTGCATATAGATGAGGAGCTTAGTAAAACTAATAAATGCCCAGTTTGGTCAAGATATCTTGATAAACCAAATATTTTTTCATACAAAAACTTAATTTTCGTCCGATCATTTCTGTGGCAGCTATATGATGTAGTGGTCCGATCATAATAGGACATTGCTTATATATGTGGAGCTTAGTAAAACTAATAAATGCCGAGTTTGGTCAAGATATCTTGATAAACAAAATAGTCTTTCATACAAAAACATAATTTTCGACCGATCGTTGCTAAGGCAGCTATATGATAGTGTACCGATCTTAATAGGATTTTGCATATATATGAGGAGCTTAGTTAAGCCAATAAATGCCGAGGTTGGTCAACATATCTTGATAAGCAGAATGTTTTTTCATACAAAAACTTAATTTTCGACCGATCGTTCCTATGGCAGCTATATAATATAGTGGCCCGATCTTAACAGGATTTTGCATATATATGAGGAGTATAGTAAAACTAATAAATGCCGAGTTTGGTCAAGATATCTTGATAAACATAATTTTTTTTTCATACATAAACTTAATTTTCGACCGATAGTTCCTATGGCAGCTATGTAATATAAGGGTCCAATCTTAACAGGATTTTGCACATATATGAGGAGCTAGTGAAACTTATAAATGCCAAGTTTGGTCAAGATATCTTGATAAGCAAAATGTTTTTTCGTACAACAACTTAATTTTCGACCCATCGCTCCTATGGCAGCTGTGTGATATAAGGATCCGATCTTAATAGGTTTTTGCATATATATGAAGAGCGTAGATAAACTAATAAATTCCGAGTTTGGTCAAGATATCTTGATAAACAAAATGTTTTTCATACAACTTAATTTTTGACCCATCGCTCCTATGGCAGCTATGTGATATAAGGATCCGATCTTAATAGGTTTTTGCATATATATGAAGAGCGTAGATAAACTAATAAATTCCGAGTTTGGTCAAGATATCATGATAAACAAAATGTTTTTTCATACAAAACTTAAGTTTTCGACCGATGGTTCCTATGGCAGCTATATGATATAGTGGTACGATCTTAAAAGGATTTTGAATATATATGAGGATCATAATAAAACTAATAAATGCCGACATTGGTCAAGATATTTTTATTTATTTATTCATTAATGGTCGACAAAACGAGTGTCTTCCTCATTATTCAATAGATTATACAATAGAATTTTATGCTAAAAGCCTAGTGAAAGAATACAATTTTAAAATAGCATCACCGACCGATGGAGGTGTTTTATTTGCCAGTCCGGCCAGCTGTGCCCCTTTTCACAGCTAATTTTGTCAGTGACGCTATTAGAGCCTACATCTAAGCAGAAGGTTGTAAGTAGGAAAAAAGTGTTCTCAAGTAACATTAAAATAATCTTAATTTGCTATATTAATAAAGAAAATACAATAAATAGGAAAAATGAAAGTAAGAAGATTGTTAATAAAGTAAAGCAATGTAAGTTAGATAAAGAGTGTTAAGTAGATAGGGCAGAGAGAAAAGTAATGGGAAATCACCGACCCGGTGGGGGAAAATTTTTCAGCCTGTCCGGCAAGCTATGCCCCTGCTCATAGCTGGGAATGGTAAGCGACTTCCCGAAGGTATCCTGAAAGCAACGATTTTATTAGGGGTAGAGACAGTTCGGTAGAGAAAACGTGATGCAAACTATTATAATTTTTACATAGCACGCGAAAAGGATTGTGCATAGCGTAGTCTGTTGTGCACGTAGATAGTAAAAAGGGGCGATAATTTCTGGTTGGTCTAGCCGGAACAGAGAATTGAAGACGCCCTAGCAGAAAAGGAGAATCTATGTCGCCAATAATCAACTTATGTAGAAGGACAACACCGAGAATTGTCCTACGGTTGGTTAACGACGGAAGGTTGAGAAGAAGCAGTCTGCTGGAGTAGGACGGCAACCGAAGATTAGGGTCCCAATTTAAACCTGGTAAGGCAAAAAGCAGAAATTGCTTCTGAACAGATTCAATACGATCCTGGCTGTTGTTATACTGTGGAGACCAAATGCAAGAGCAGTATTCAAGGATAGGGCGAACAAGAGAGATGTACAGAAGTTTTGTTATAAAAGGATCGTTAAACTCTTTAGACCATCGTTTAATGAATCCAAGTACACCTTTTGCCTCATTAACGATGGTATCTATGTGAAGATTGAAACAGAGTTTAGAATCAAAAATTACGCCTAGATCCTTAACTGTTAGTATACGTTGCAAAGGGATATTGTCGATTGTATAACTGACAAGATAAGTCAGATAAGATTAAAAGTCATAAACATACACTTTGAACAGTTTAGATGCAATTGATTGGCCGAACACCATAGTTGCATAGCGTTCAATCGTCTTGTAGACGAGAATGATGTAGGGGATTAGTGTATGATAGAAAAAGTTTGACATCGTCCGCATACATGAGTACACGGGCATGTGATATAACAGAGGGGAGATCATTTATAAAAAGGGTAAAGAGTAAAGGTCCAAGATGACTACCTTGACGAACACCAGAAGTAACGTGAACCCGTTTAAAGGTAGTCAGCCTCAGCATTACTCTTTGGGTCCTACCTTTTAAATAAGAATTAATCCAAAGCAGAAGAGACTGGGGGAAACCTATTCGGTCAAGTTTAAAAAGTAAAATGTCATGGTGCACAGAGTCAAACGCCTTACTGAAGTCAGTGTAAATGACATCAGTTTGCATTTTCGAAAGGAAAGCATCGTTTACCAAGGAAGTAAACTCAAGCAGATTGGTCGTAGTTGACCGATTCTTTACGAATCCATGTTGAACAGGGGAAACAACTGATTTGCAGAAATGCTGCAAATTCGAAGTGATTATTTTTTCAAATAATTTAGGAATAGCGGACAGTTTTGCAATGCCCATGTAATTTCGTATATCAGACTTTCCACCTTTCTTGTGAAAAGAATGATATAAGAAACAGAAGTTTCAAGGGATAGATTAAAAAGCTTTAGCAATGGATAAAGAAGGGAAGAACTACACTCCTTGAGTAGACAACTAGGAATATTGTCCGGCCCAGGAGAGTAAGAAGACTTTAAAGAGTTTATAGCTAATAGGAGAGAGGAGTGTGAAATAATTAGAGGAGGTATATAACTTGCGGAAGAAATAGTATAAGGGTAAGCATTAGTATTATGACAGACTGAAGAGTAAGTTGATTGGAAAAAATTAGCAAAGAGGTTAGCAGAATCAGTGTCATTGCTAGCTTTATCCAAGCCAAGAAAAAAAGAAGATGGCAAACTTGAAGATTTACGCTTCAAGTTTACAAAATTATAAAACTGTCTCGGATTTCGGGCAAATTGTCTTTTACAACGTGTTAGATAATTCTCATAGCATTGAGAATTAAGAAGAAAGAAGTTCGACTTGGCTATGGAATATTTAGCCAAGTCTGTACACGAACCAGACTTTTTAAACTTTTTAAAATATTTGGATTTTACATTTTTTAGATGTGATAATCTGGTAGTAAACCAGGGTGGTTTTGAAAAAGTAGTCGAAGGAATTGACTTAGGAATACACACATCTAAGAGGGAGATTAGGGTGATGTAAAAAAAATTAATGGCTGTATTCATATCAACTGAGTCATATAAGAAAGACCAATCGGTTGAATAAATAAGCTGATTCAACAAAGAATAATTTCCTTTGCGAAAGCAATAGCGGGGCTTATTGGCTGATGAGCACGAAATGAAAGGATTACAATTTAGCATTGCAATCTCTAAAGTTGGATGATAGACATCCTCAGGAAGAGATAAAGGAGGGGACCTAGACACATTAGAAATAAGGTAGTCGTTAACAAGTACAAGGTCAAGTGTTCTATTCATATGATTAGAAATTGAATTGATTTGAAACAACGAAAGATAAAGCATGCAATCTATAAAATCGTGGTGTGCTGAGGGCACTAGATAATTTTCAGCAGTGAATAATGACCAAGAGATGTTGGGCAAATTAAAATCACCCAACACCATAAATAGGTCACTATCACGCACGTGTGAAGAAACTTCTTTAATACAAGTAATATGTTTCATATAAACTTGAATATCAGAAGAAGATGGGACATAAGAGCATGTTACATAGACATTCCGTGTAGGAAAAGACACCTTAACTGAGACAATCTCAGCGTCAGTAGGCGTACTAAAACAGAAAAGTTCAGACTGGAGAGTGGCTTTAACGGCAATTAACACACCACCACCTCGAGTCGGCCGATCATTTCTATACAAAATAAAGTTATTTGATAAAATCTCAAAATCAGATATGGTTGAGTTCAACCATGTTTCTGAAAATGCTATTATATCCGAATTGAAGGAAGTGCTGGCCATGAAAGATTTTTAAGTTTTGAAATAAGACCTCTAACATTCTGATAATGAATAAAGATTTGGTCAGAAGATGAAGCTAGTTTTTTGGGGCAGAAATGGTACCCTGTATTGAAGGGACTGGAAGGGTGACAGGCTGGTTACGCTTTTTAGGCTTGAACTCGTGAACAATCATGTCTGGAGGCCAAAATTTAGGATCACAAATGATTGGGAACATATCATGTGAAACATTTATTTTGAATGATGATGTTTCACGAGGGGTGGAGAAATTAAATTTAGTTATTGACACGCTAGCAGAAGATTTGCTAGCAATATAGGCTGCCAATGACTCAGAAGTGGTGTCCGACGAAAGTCGAGACACAAAGACTTGCCTACGAGGGGCAACTACCGTTAAAGTAGGCGCTGATGGGGCTGTAGGTAATACAGGAGTTGGGGGAGCTAACGAGGCACAATGATTGTTTTTAACAATCTGGGCAAGATTGCGCGCAGGTCTACCTTTGCGGCCAGGAGCTGATGGGGCTGAGGCAGTTTGATTAATTGGGACGGGATCAGGTACGGGCTCTACTGGGACTAGTACAGGGGTTGAAACAGGGGTAATTGGACAGTCGCTTGGAGAAGGCGATAAAGACAACATTGGAGATACCTCCAAGTTGCTAGGAAGGGACAAGAAAGTAGTAGGTGTCTGAACAGACGTAGAGGGCAATTGCAAAAGTTGAGGCTCCAATCGGCGATTGGTTGGGGACTCAAATTTATATTTGCCAAGCAACTCGAAACTCGAGTCAAAATTACTCGAGAGCTGCTTAGCCACATTATTTAATTTTAAGAATTGACTTCTCACAGAATTATACATTCTAGAGAAATCAATTTGCTTGTCGATGCATTCTGGGCACGACCAACGCAAGCCACCACAGCCCCTTCTTGGCAATAGCAGCGATCTTGTCGCAATCACGCACGATAAAAGTGGTGCTTAGCAGTCTTCACAGCGGCTTCCCATAGTCCACCAAAGTGCGGAGAGCGAGGAGGGATGAACAACCATTCAATTGATTCGGTTAGGCAAAACTCGTTAACGGCCTTGACATGCTCGTCTCTCAGGAACAGGCGGTTCAGATCTGCTAGTTCGTTCTTGGCACCTACGAAGTTTGTCGCATTGTCAGACCAGATCCTTGAAGGTCGAGAGCGAGTCAGGATGAAACGTTTTAGGGCGTTTAGAAACGATGTTGTGGACAAGTCCTTTACAAGCTCTAAGTGCACCGCCTTTGTAGCGAAGCATATGAACAGACTGATATAGCATTTCACTGGTGGCCTGTTGCGCACTTCGTTCTTGTAGTAAAATGGTCCACAGTAATCAACGCCAGTGACCATAAAGGGATACGATGTATTAAGACGATCAGCTGGTAGGTCTGCCATTATATGCTCGGCCAATCGTGGCTTGGCACGAAAACAGATTATGCATTTGGCAACAATACTGGAGACTGTTTTTCGACCGCCAATGGGCCAGTACTGGAGCCGAATCGAAGACAATAAAGCGCGAGGTCCAGCGTGTAAGTTTCGTTTATGAAAGTAAACTATGATTGCTCGCGTCACAGGATGCTGACGGGGCAATATAATCGGATGTCGCGCTGAGAAGTCCAACGACGAGTTTTTCAGCCGTCCACCGATGCGAAGTAGGCCGAAGTCGTCAAGGAATGGTGCAAGAGAGGCCATTGAGCTAGACGGTTTGACATGCCTTCCTTCCTTCAATGCCTTGTAGTCATCGCTGAGAGTAGCCATTTGCACTGACCGCAGCAACCAATGTGTGCCATGATGCAAGTGGTCAACGGTTAGTTCAGCTCCTCGGATTCGATTTACAAATTTGTAAACATAAGCAAAGACCCGCTGCAGCTTGGAAAACGAATTGATGAACTTGCAACCAATCGAGAGATCCGGTTGCGCTGCAGTTCCGAGGAGTACCTTGTGTCGAAGTTCTGGTAAGGATTCGACAGGTACACAGGAGGCAGGCCACTCTTCCTTTCCCTTACTGAGAAAACTCGGACCATGGGCCCATAATGGAGACCGGAAGAGCTCACTAGGCAGCGCTCCTCGTGAAATTATATCCGCCGGGTTTAATTCGGTGGGAATATGATGCCATTCCATTCCAGTGGTGAGCTCTTGGATGGCTGCGACTCGGTTGGCAACGAAAACGTTGAATTTCGAAGCATCATTGCGAATCCAAGCCAAGTCACGGCAGAGTCTGACCAACAGTAATACCGACAGTCGAACACTTTCATTTGGCATATTTCGCTGAGAAGTTGAGCCAGTAATGCAGCTCCGCAGAGTTCCAGCTTTGGTACCGTGATGGTTTTCACAGGCGCGACACGCGATTTGGAGCATAAGAGACGCACGCTGGTGTTGCCATTGCACTTTGAGACTGTATAGACGCATGCTCCATAAGCGCTTAGGCTGGCATCACAAAATCCGTGAATCTCCACTGTACTGTCTGATGAGAGTGCTCGACGGGGATACTGGAATTGCTGAGTATACTCAAAATCAGCGCAGAAGTTGACCCAGGCTGTGCTTAAGTGTACGGGCAGGCTCTCATCCCAGTCCAGCTTTTCTCTCCAGAGATCCTGCATAAAAATTTTCGATTTTGTTATTACGGGACCAACAAGACCAAGGGGGTCGTAAAAGCGAGCAATTGCGGAGAGTATTGACCGTTTTGTCAGTCTGGAGGGCAACCTCAGTGGAGAGAAGGAGAAAAGGAAACAGTCTGAAGCGGGATCCCAAACGAGGCCTAACGTTTTCGTGATGTCACTGCCATCGTCAAACTTAAGCAGCGTTTCTCTATCCTCTTCCGGTATGTTTTGGAGTACAGCTGTGTCGCTAGAACACCATTTGCGCAGCCTAAAGTTCCCCTTGGCGAGTAGTCCAGATGTTTGTTTCAATATCTCAATTGCTTCTTGAACACAGCTACCACCAGAAATGAGATCATCCACGTAAAAATCTCTTTTAACAATGTCAGAGCCAATAGGGAAAGTTTTCTGCTCATCCATGGCCAGTTGGTGCATAGCTCGCACTGAGAGAAACGATGCTGGTTTTGTGCCGTAGGTGACGGTGTCTAATTTGTAAATCTGTATCTTCTGATGCTGAGACTCACGCCACAAGATACATTGAAAATAACTGTCTGCGGGTTCGACTCGTACGCATCGATACATTTTGCATATATCGCCTGTCAGGGCGACTGCAAATGTACGAAACCGCATCAGTATCGAAAACAGCTTCGGTTGGATGGTAGGACCTGCCATCAGTGCATCATTCAGCGAGTGTCCAGAGGTAGTAACTGCTGAGCCATCAAACACGACCCTTAGCTTGGTTGTAGTGCTATCCTCCTTCAGCACGCAGTGATGTGGCAGGTAGTACTTGCATTGGCCCAGTGCAGCTGAGGTAACAAGGACATGTGACCCAAGTCAAGATACTCCTTGATAAATGCTGCATACTGGGGTTTCAATAGTGGATTACGGTCTAGTTTTCTTTCTAAGTTCAGGAATCGACGAACCGCCTGTTGATAGGAGTCACCCAGCGGATACATGCCTAGACGTAGCGGTAAACGAACTGAATAGTCGCCAGTCGACAGACGTTTAAAATTGGCCTGAAAGTGTGCCTCACAGTCGCGTTCCTCCTTGTTTGGTAAGGACTCAGGGTCGGTGCAGCATTCCAATTCCCAAAAACGACGGATTAATTCATCAATCTGTGTATTAGGCTGCAGATGCGAGTCAACCAGCAGATCTGGATTCTCCATTGATCTCATGGCCATGAATGATGATTTTCCAGCATGTGAGGCACCTCCCGTAGCCACCCAACCAAGGCGAGTCTTTTGCAATATCGGCAGTCCAGCAGCTAGTTTAATCTGGCCGACGCATAGCAGATCGAAGAACAGACTGGCTCCAATCAACATGTCGATTTGCTGAGATTTAAAGAATTCAGGATCAGCTAGTTGTATATTTGATGGAATGTTCCATGATGCAGGGTCAAGAGTGAAGCCAGGCTGATTATCGGTGATGGATGGTGCAATCAAGGCCGGGATGCATGTGGAGTACTCCGACACTCGAGATTTGACATTGATGTTGACCGAAAACCCATCGGACGCAAATGCTGCATCACCAATGCCAGAGACGATTGCTGTTGACTTGAATTTGCGCAGCTGGAGCTGATGAGCAAGACGAGAGGTGATGATGTGCAACTGCGACCCAGAGTCGAGCAACGCACGGCAGGGCACCAAGGAGCCAGCGCGATTTTTCACGTTGATGACGGCAGTGGCAAGCAGAACCACATTGTGCTTGAGATGCTGGGCGGTAGTGAGAGGCGAAGATAAAAGTGCCGCCAAGGTGTTTTGGGATGACGAATAAGTTTCGGTATCTTGAGCATTGTTTGGGCTAGAAGCAGCGATGTGACTGCTTGTGTTGCCAAGATGCAACAAGCTATGATGTTTGCTTCCACAAATTCTGCAAGCGCTGGAGCCGCAGACTCTCAGCTGATGTCCCCTTTGCAGGCAGTTTAGGCACAGCGCAAGCCGCTTGGCTTCGTGAAGGCGCAGCAAGGGCGATAAATTTGCGAATTGCAAACATTTATAAATAGAGTGGCCTGCGACTTCACAAAACACACAAGCACTCGTTCCATTCCTAGTCACTACAAACGTTCTTCTACTACTGTTGTTCTGGCCCACCTGGGAGCTAGGCGTGTACATTGCCGTAGCGTGATCCGCATTTTCCAGCCTTTGGCAACGCCTCTCTATGAAGGTTGTAAACCGCTCGCATGATGGTATGACGTCCAACGGCGCATCATCCTCCCAGCTAGCCTGCGTAACGCTATCTAGTTTTTGCAGCAACGTATGTACTATGACGCAACCGGCGATCTGTTCCACACTGCCCATCGATTTTAAAGCACGTAGATGAGAGTTGAGCTTATCTGAAAATTCGCGCAGCTGTGCAGTCGCGCCCTTGTCCACCTTTCTCAAACCCAAAATTTCAGAGATGTGTGCCTGAAAAATAAGACGCTTGTTATTAAAACGCTTATCAAGCAGTTCTAAAGCGGCAGCATAATTAGCGTTTGAAATTTCCAATGAGCGAATTGTATCCAG
The DNA here is from genome assembly GCA_030788265.1 of Drosophila americana. NCBI lineage: Eukaryota > Metazoa > Arthropoda > Insecta > Diptera > Drosophilidae > Drosophila > Drosophila americana. The sequence goes on along the minus strand of JAURSC010000040.1, from coordinate 206,789 downwards.
CGCTGTTCCTTTAAGGCATGACCGTAGATGCTGGAGTTTTTCAATGTTGGTCAAATACGGATCCTTGTCAATGACCGTGGTGAACAGGTTCGAGAAATCGGCCCATTCTGTGTAGCCTCCACTAAACTCCGGCAATTTAAGTTGAGGCAATCGAGAGTGGTTTGGAACAACAAAGGTAGAACGCGAGTCATCGGCTGCGGCTGAATTGAAGGTGGAACAATGCGGAATCTGCTGAACCTTGCTTCGATTTCCGCGCTCGCGTTGAAGGGACAGCCGTAGCTGCCTAATAGTTGACTCAAAACTTGTCTGAAGATCCTCATCAACGCTGGCATGATCCACCTCCAACAAACCATCACAGACTATCTCAAATTTCGCCTGCAAGTCAGATGCCATGCTTATGTAATCTTGCAGCTCGTAGTCATCAACATCGCGAAGTCGAGCGGGATCAAGTTCCGAGGACAATCTATTGAGTCGATCACTTAATTCTTGATCTTTATTTTAAAAACAGCAGCCTGGGTTCCAACCGCCACTTGACTAGCTGATGTCGCCTCATCATTTCCATTTGCACTTGCACCTTCATCAAACATTATGAATGTAGCGCACAACAAGGTTCACACAGCCGAACTACAATACAAGTCTGATCGCGCAAGTGTTCGTTCGAGCGAGATAGCGTATAGCGGGTTATAGCGCGCAACAATTAGCGGGGATTTGCTACGGCGTTTATGTATAACAACCAACTGTATGCAGATGCGCAAGCAAACGGCTCACCACACCGCTTTGCCCGAACTGATAACTGTCCGTTGACACGACAAGAACGAAGTACAAGAAAAATAGCAAAAATGAAAGAAAGAAAAATCACGTCGGGGTCACCAAAATGTGTAGTTGCAAGCTTTTTTGCAACCAATTAATTCTAACTGCTTGTGCAGCGAAATTCAAACACTTAGATTAGTTTTCAAATGGATTTATTTGCCGCGCAGGGCACTTATTAGAATTTATAAGTTTTATATTGTTGCTTGGCAGCCAACTCGAATTAGTTGTGCCTAGGTTGCGATCAAACGAAAGACAGACTGGTTATGACAATATGTAAAGCGAATCGAAACGAAACTCCAATAAGACGCTCGCCGGTTAGAGCAAAGGGCAGCAATGCAAGCAAAGCAATTCAGAAGGAGAGTGGGCAGCAGCTTACAAAGAGCGCGCAAAAAAAACTATTTGCTCTTAGGCTGTAATTATGATTGTTATTTTCTGCTGTTGGATGATGTCCGCAGCCGTCGGTGTTATCTCTGCTGTTACTTGACCAAACACTAATAAATGCCGAGTTTGGTCAAGATATCTTGATAAACCAAATATTTTTTCATACAAAAACTTAATTTTCGTCCGATCATTCCTGTGGCAGCTATATGATATAGTATTCCGATCTCAATGGGACATTGCATATATTTGAGGAGCTTAGTAAAACTAATAAATGCCGAGTTTGGTCAAGATATCTTGATAAACAAATGGTCTTTCATACAAAAACATAATTTTCGACCGATCGTTGCTATGGCAGCTCTATGATAAAGTGTGCCGATCTTAATAGGATTTTGCATATATATGAGGAGTATACTAAAACTAATAAATGCCGAGTTTCGTCAAGATATCTTGATAAACAAAATGTTTTTTCGTACAACAACTAATTTTCGACCCATCGTTCCTATGGCAGCTATGTCATATAAGGATCCGATTTTAATAGGATTTTGCCTATATATGAAGAGCGTAGATGAACTAATAAATGCCGAGTTTGGTCAACATATCTTGATAAACAAATATTTTTTCATACACAAAACTTAATTTTCGACCGATCGTTCCTATGGCAGCTAAATGATATAGTGGTCCGATCTTAGAAGGATTTTGCATATATATGAGGAGCTTAGTAAAACTAATAAATGCCGAGTTTGGTCAAGATATCTTGATAAACAAAATGTTTTTTCATACAAAAACTTAATTTTCGTCCGATCATATCTGTGGCAGCTATATGATATAGTGTCCGATCTTAATAGGACATTGCATATATATGAGGAGCTTAGTAAAACTAATAAATGCCGAGTTTGGTCAAGATATCTCGATAAACAAAATGGTCTTTCATACAAAAACATAATTTTCGACCGAAAACAAAATGTTTTTTCGTACAACAACTTAATTTTCGACCCATCGTTCCTATGGCAGCTATATGATAGTATACCGATCTTAACCGGATTTTGCATATATATGAGGAGCTAGTAAAACTAATAAATGCCGAGTTTGTTCTAGATAACTTGATAAACAAAACTTTTTCATACAAAAACTTAATTTTCGACCCATCGTTCCTATGTGGTCCGATCTTAGAAGGATTTTGCATATATTTGAGGAGCTGGTAAAACTAATAAATGCCGAGTTTGGTCAAGATATCTTGATAAACCAAATATTTTTTCATACAAAAACTTAATTTTCGACCGATCGTTCCTATGGCAGCTAAATGATATAGTGGTCCGATCTTAGAAGGATTTTGCATATATATGAGGAGTATACTAAAACTAATAAATGACGAGTTTGGTCAAGATATCTTGATAAACAAAATGTTTTTTCGTAAAACAACTCAATTTTCGACCCATCGTTCCTATGGCAACTATATGATATAGTGGTCCGATCTTAACCGGATTTTGCATATGTATGAGGAGCTAAGATAAACTAATAAATGCCGAGTTTGGTCAAGATATCTTGATGAACAAAATATTTTTTCATACAAAAACTTAATTTTCGACCCATCGTTCCTATGTGGTCCGATCTTAGAAGGATTTTGCATATATTTGAGGAGCTAAGTTAAACTAATAAATGCCGAGTTTGGTCAAGATATCTTGATAAACAAAATGTTTTTTCATACAAAAACTTAATTCTCGACCCATCGTTCCTATGGCAACTATATGATATAGTGGTCCGATCTTAACCGGATTTTGCATATGTATGAGGAGCTAAGTTAAACTAATAAATGCCGAGTTTGGTCAAGATATCTTGATGAACAAAATATTTTTTCATACAAAAACTTAATTTTCGACCCATCGTTCCTATGGCAACTATATGATATAGTGGTCCGACCTTAACCGGATTTTGCATATATATGAGGAGCTAGTAAAACTAATAACTGCCGAGTTTGTTCAAGATATCTTGATAAGCAAAATATTTTTTCATACAAAAACTTAATTTTCGACCGATCGTTCCTATGACAGCTATATGATATAGTGGTGCGATCTTAATAGAATTTTGCATATATATGAGGAGCTAGTGAAACTAAAAAATGCCAAGTTTGGTCCGGATATCTTGATAAACAAAATATTTTTTCACACAAAAACTTAATTTTCGACCGATCGTTCCTATGACAGCTATATGATATAGTGGTCCGATCTTAATAGAATTTTGCATATATATGAGGAGCTAGTGAAACTAATAAATGCCAAGTTTGGTCAAGATATCTTGATAAACAAAATATTTTTTTCAAACAAAAACTTAATTTTCGACCGATCGTTCCTATGACAGCTATATGATATAGTGGTCCGATCTTAATAGAATTTTGCATAAATATGAGCAGCTTAGTAAAACTAATAAATGCCGAGTTTGGTCAAGTTATCTTGATAAACTAATGTTTTTCATACAAAAACTTAATTTTCGACCCATCGTTCTTATGGCAACTATATGATATAGTGGTGCCATCTTAATAGGATTTTGCATATGTATGAGGAGCTAAGTTAAACTAATAAATGCCGAGTTTGGTCAAGATATCTTGATAAACAAATGTTTTTCATACAAAAACTTAATTTTCGACCGTCGTTCCTATGGCAACTATATGATATAGTGGTCCGACCTTAACCGGATTTTGCATATATATGAGGAGCTAGTGAAACCAAAAAATGCCAAGTTTGGTCAGGATATCTTGATAACACAAAATATTTTTCACACAAAAACTTAATTTTCGACCGATCGTTCCTATGACAGCTATATGATATAGTGGTCCGATCTTAATAGAATTTTGCATATATATGAGGAGCTAGTGAAACTAATAAATGCCAGTTTGGTCAAGATATCTTGATAAACAAAATATTTTTTCAAACAAAAACTTAATTTTCGACCGATCGTTCCTATGACAGCTATATGATATAGTGGTCCGATCTTAATAGAATTCTGCATATATATGAGGAGCTAGTAAAACGAATAAATGCCGAGTTTGGTCAAGATATCTTGATAAACAAAATATTTTTTCAAACAAAAACTTAATTTCCGACCCATCGCTCCTATGGCAGCTATGTGATATAAGGATCCGATCTTAATAGGATTTTGCATATATATGAAGAGCGTAGATAAACTAATAAATGCCGAGTTTGGTCAAGATATCTTGATAAACAAAATGTTTTTTCATACAAAACTTAATTTTCGACCGATCGTTCCTATGGCAGCTATATGATATAGTGGTCCGATCTTAATAGGACATTGCATATATATGAGGAGCTTAGTAAACTAATGAATGCCGAGTTTGGTCAAGATATCTTGATAAAAAAATGGTCTTTCATACAAAATCTTAATTTTCGTCCGATCATATCTGTGGCAACTATATGATATAGTGGTCCGATCTTAATAGGACATTGCATATATATGAGGAGCTTAGTAAAACTAATAAATGCCGACTTTGGTCAAGATATCTTGATAAACAAAATGGTCTTTCATACAAAAACATAATTTTCGACCGATCGTTGCTATGGCAGTTATATGATAGTGTACCGAACTTAAAAGGATTTTGCATATATATGAGGAGCTTAGTTAAGCCAATAAATGCCGAGTTTGGTCAACATATCGTGATAAACAGAATGCTTTTTCATACAAAAACTTAATTTTCGACCGATCGTTCCTATGGCAGCTATATAATATAGTGGCCCGATCTTAATAGGCGTTAGCATATATATGAGGAGATTAGTAAAACCGATAAATGCCGAGTTTGGTCAACATATCTTGATAAACAAACTGATTTTTCATACAAAAACTTAATTTTCGACCGATCGTTCCTATGGCAGCTATATGATAAAGTGTACCGATCTTAACAGGATTTTGCATATATATGGGGAGTAAGTAAAACTAATAAATGCCGAATTTGGTCAAGATATCTTGATACACAAAATGTTTTTTTATACAACTTAATTTTCGACCCATTGCTCCTATGGCAGCTTTGTGATATAATTATCCGATCTTAATAGGATTTTGCATATATATGAAGAGCGTAGATAAACTAATAAATGCCGAGTTTGGTCAAGATATCTTGATAAACAAAATGTTTTTTTCATACAAAACTTAATTTTCGACCGATCGTTCCTATGGCAGCTATATGATATAGTGGTCCGATCTTAATAGGACATTGCATATATATGAGGAGCTTAGTAAAACTAATAAATGCCGAGTTTGGTCTAGATATCTTGATAAACAAAATATTTTTTCAAACAAAAGCATAATTTTCGACCGATCGTTGCTATAGCAGCTATATGATAGTGTACCGATCTTAAAGGATTTTGCATATATATGAGGAGCTTAGTTAAGCCAATAAATGCCGAGTTTGGTCAACATATCTTGATAAACAGAATGTTTTTTCATACAAAAACTTAATTTTCGACCGATCGTTCCTATGGCAGCTATAATATAGTGGCCCGATCTTAAAAGGATTTTGCATATATATGTGGAGTATAGTAAAACTAATAATGCCGAGTTTGGTCAAGATATCTTGATAAACATAATGTTTTTTTCATACATAAACTTAATTTTCGACCGATCGTTGCTATGGCAGCTTTGTGATATAAGGGTGCGATCTTAACAGGATTTTGCATATATATGAGGAGCTAGTGAAAGTAATAAATGCCAAGTTTGGTCAAGATATCTTGATAAACAAAATGTTTTTCATACAAAAACTGAATTTTCGATCGATCGTTCCTATGGCAGCTATAAATTCAAGTGTACCGATCTTAATAGGCCGAGTTTGGTCAACATATCTTGATAAACAAACTGATTTTCATACAAAAACTTAATTTTCGACCGATCGTTCCTATGGCAGCTATATGATAAAGTGTACCGATCTTAACAGGATTTTGCATATATATGGGGAGTATAGTAAAATTAATAAATGCCGAGTTTGGTCAAGATATGTTGATACACAAAATGTTTTTTCATACAACTTAATTTTCGACCCATCGGTCGTATGGCAACTATATGATATAGTAGTCCGATCTTAATAGGATTTTGCATATATATGAGGAGCTAGTGAAACTAATAAATGCCAAGTTTGGTCAAGATATCTTGATAAACAAAATGTTTTTTTCGTACAACAAACTTAATTTTCGACCCATCGTTTCTATGGCAGCTATGTCATATAAGGATCCTATTTTAATAGGATTTTGCATATATATGAAGAGCGTAGATAAACTAATAAACGCCGAGTTTGGTCAAGATATCTTGATAAACAAAATGTTTTTTCATACAAAACTTAATTTTCGACCCATCGGTCGTATGGCAACTATATGATATAGTAGTCCGATCTTAATAGGATTTTGCATATATATGAGGAGCTAGTAAAACTAATAATTGCCCAGTTTGTTCAAGATATCTTGATAAACAAAATGTTTTTCATACAAAAACTTAATTTTCGACCCATCGGTCGTATGGCAACTATATGATATAGTAGTCCGATCTTAATAGGATTTTGCATATATATGAGGAGCTAGTGAAACTAATAAATGCCAATTTTGGTCAAGATATCTTGATAAACAAAATGTTTTTTCGTACAACAACTTAATTTTCGACCCATCGTTCTATGGCAGCTATGTCATATAAGGATCCGATTTTAATAGGATTTTGCATATATATGAAGAGCGTAGATAAACTAATAAATGCCGAGGTTGGTCAAGATATCTTGATAAACAAAATATTTTTTCAAACAAAAACTTAATTTTCGACCGATCGTTCCTATGACAGCTATATGATATAGTGGTCTGAACTTAATAGGATTTTGCATATATATGAGGGGCTAGAAAACGAATAAATGCCGAGTTTGGTCAAGATATCTTGATAAACAAAATATTTTTCAAACAAAAACTTAATTTTCGACCTATCGTTCCTATGACAGCTATATGATATAGTGGTCCGATCTTAACAGAACTTTGCATATATATGAGGAGCTTAGTAAAACTAATAAATGCCGAGTTTGATCAAGATATCTTGATAAACAAAATATGTTTTCAAACAAAACTTAATTTTCGACCCATCGCTCCTATGGCAGCTATGTGATATAAGGATCCGATCTTAATAAGATTTTGCATATATATGAAGAGCGTAGATAAACTAATAAATGCCGAGTTTGGGCAACATATCTTGATAACAGAATGTTTTTTCATACAAAAACTTAATTTTCGACCGATCGTTCCTATGGCAGCTATATAATATAGTGGCCCGATCTTAACAGGATTTTGCATATATATGAGGAGTATAGTAAAACTAATAAATGCCGTTTGGTCAAGATATCTTGATAAAAATAATGTTTTTTTTCATACAGAAACTTAATTTTCGACCGATCGTTCCTATGGCAGCTATGTGATATAAGGGTCCGATCTTAATAGGATTTAACATATATATGAGGAGCTAGTGAAACAAATAAATGCCAAGTTTGGTCAAGATATCTTGATAAACAAATGTTTTTCATACAACTTAATTTTCGACCCATCGCTCCTATGGCAGCTATGTGACATAAGGATCCGATCTAATAGGGTTTTGCATATATATGAGGAGCTAGTGAAACTAATAAATGCCGAGTTTAGTCAAGATATCTTGATAAACAAAATGTTTTTTCATACAAAAAGTTAATTTTCGACAGATGGCCAGTGGCAATGGCAGCTATATGATATAGTGGTCCGATCTTAAAAGGATTTTGCATATATATGAGGAGCATAGTAAAACCAATACATGCCGAGTTTGGTCAACATATCTTGATAAACAAAATGTTTTTCATACAACAACTTAATTTTCGACCCATCGTTCTTATGGCAGCTATATGATGTAGTGGGCCCATCTTAATAGGATTTAGCATATATATGAGCGGCTAGTGAACTAATAAATGCCAACTTTGGTCAAGATATCTTGATAAACAAAATGTTTTTTTCATACAACAACTTAATTTTCGACCCATCGTTCCTATGACAGCTATATGATATAGTGGTCCGATCTTAATATGATTTTGCATATATATGAGGAGCTTAGTAAATCTAATAAATGCCGAGTTTGGTAAAGATATCATTGATAAACAAAATATTTTTTCATCCAAAAACTTAATTTTCGACCCATCGTTCCTATGGCAGCTATAGGATATAGTGGTCCGATCTTAAAAGAATTTTGCATATATATGAGGAGCATAGTAAAACTAATACATGCCGAGTTTAGTCAACATATCTTGATAAACAAAATGTTTTTTAGTACAAAAACTGAATTTCGACCGATAACTCCTACGGAAGCTATATGATATAGTGGTCCGATCTAATAGGATTTTGCATATATATGAGGAGCTTAGTAAATCTAATACTTGCCGAGTTTGGTAAAGATATCTTGATAACAAAATGTTTTTAAGTACCAACACTGAATTTTCGACCGATAACTCCTACGGTAGCTATATGATATAGTGGTCCGATCTTAATAGGATTTTGCATATATATGAGGATCTTAGTAAAACTATTAAATGCTGAGTTTGGTCAAGATATCTTGATAAACCAAATTTTTTTTCATACAAAACTTATTTTTCGTCTGATCATTCCTGTGGCAGCTATATGATATAGTATTCCGATCTCAATAAGACATTGCATATATATGAGGAGCTTAGTAAAAACTAATAAATGCCGAGTTTGGTCAAGATATCATGATAAGCAAAATGGTCTTTCATACAAAAACATAATTTTCGACCGATCGTTGCTATGGCAGCTCTATGATAAAGTGTACCGATCTTAATAGGATTTTGCATATATATGAGGAGTATAGTAAAACTAATAAATGCCGAGTTTGGTCAAGATATCTTGATAAACCAAATATTTTTTTATACAAAAACTTAATTTTCGTCGGATCATTCCTGTGGCAGCTATATGACATAGTATTCGATCTCAATAGGACATTGCATATATATGAGGAGCTTAGTAAAACTAATAAATGCCGAGTTTGGTCAAGATATCATGATAAGTAAAATGGTCTTTCATACAAAAACATAATTTTCGACCGATAGTTGCTATGGCAGCTCTATGATAAAGTGTACCGATCTTAATAGGATTTAACATATATATGAGGAGCTAGTGAAACTCTTTTAGTACCAAAACTGAATTTTCGACCGATAACTCCTACGGCAGCTATATGATATAGTGGTCCGATCTTAATAGGATTTTGCATCTATATGAGGAGCTTAGTAAAACTAATAAATGCCGAGTTTGGTCAAGATATCTTGATAAACCAAATATTTTTTCATACAAAAACTTAATTTTCGTCTGATCATTCCTGTGGCAGCTATATGATATAGTATTCCTATCTCAATAGGACTTTGCATATATATGAGGAGCTTAGTAAAACTAATAAATGCCGAGTTTGGTCAAGATATCATGATAAGCAAAATGGTCTTTCATACAAAAACATAATTTTCGACCGATCGTTGCTATGGCAGCTCTATGATAAAGTGTACCGATCTTAATAGGATTTAACATCTATATGAGGAGCTAGTGAAACTAATAAATGCCAGTTTGGTCAAGATATCTTGATAAACAAAATTTTTTTCATACAACTAAATTTTCGACCCATCGCTCCTATGGCAGCTATGTCATATAAGGATCCGATTTTAATAGGATTTTGCATATATATGAAGAGCGTAGATAAACTAATAAATGCCGAGTTTGCTCAAGATATATTGATAAACAAAATGTTTTTTAATACAAAAACCTAATTTTCGACCGATCGTTCCTATGGCAGCTATGTCATATAAGGATCCGATTTTAATAGGATTTTGCATATATATGAAGAGCGTAGATAACTAATAAATGCCGAGTTTGGTCAAGATATATTGATAAACAAAATGTTTTTTAATACAAAAACCTAATTTTCGACCGATCGTTCCTATGGCAGCTATATGATATAGTGGTCCGATCTTGGAAGGATTTTAAACATATATGAGGAGCATATAAAACTAATAAATGCCGACATTGGTCAAGATGTCTTGATACACAAAAATGTTTTTTCATACAAAAACTTAATTTTCGACACTCGTTCCTATGTCAACTATATGATATAGTGGTGCGATCTTAATAGGATTTTGCATATATATGAGGAGCTTAGTTAAACTAATAAACGCCGAGTTTGGTCAAGATATCTTGATAAACAAAATGTTTTTTCATACAAAAACTTAATTTTCGACCGATCGTTCCTATTGCAACTATATGATATAGTGGTCGATTCTTAATAGGATTTTGCATATATATGAGGAGCTTAGTAAAACTAATAAATGCCGAGTTTGATCAAGATATCTTGATAAACAAAATATTTTTTCATACAAAAACTTCATTTTCGACCGATCATTCCTGTGGCAGCTATATGATATGGTGGTCCGATTTTAATAGGATTTTGCATATATATAAGGAGCTTAGTAAAACTAATAAATGCCGAGTTTGGTCAAGATATCTTGATAAACAAAATGTTTTTTCATACAAAAGTTAATTTTCGACAGATGGCAGTGGCAATGGCAGCTATATGATATAGTGGTCCGATCTTAAAGGATTTTGCATATATATGAGGAGCATAGTAAAACCAATACATGCCGAGTTTGGTCAACATATCTTGATAAACAAATGTTTTTCATACAACAACTTAATTTTCGACCCATCGTTCTTATGGCAGCTATATGATGTAGTGGGCCCATCTTAATAGGATTTAGCATATATATAGCGGCTAGTGAAACTAATAATGCCAACTTTGGTCAAGATATCTTGATAAACAAAATGTTTTTTTCATACAACAACTTAATTTTCGACCCATCGTTCCTATGACAGCTATATATATAGTGGTCCGATCTTAAAAGAATTTTGCATATATATGAGGAGCATAGTAAACTAATACATGCCGAGTTTAGTCAACATATCTTGATAAACAAAATGTTTTTTAGTACAAAAACTGAATTTTCGACCGATAACTCCTACGGAAGCTATATGATAAGTGGTCCGATCTTAATAGGATTTTGCATATATATGAGGAGCTTAGTAAAACTAATACTTGCCGAGTTTGGTAAAGATATCTTGATAACAAAATTTTTAAGTACCAACACTGAATTTTCGACCGATAACTCCTACGGTAGCTATATGATATAGTGGTCCGATCTTAATAGGATTTTGCATATATATGAGGATCTTAGTAAAACTATTAAATGCTGAGTTTGGTCAAGATATCTTGATAAACCAAATTTTTTTTCATACAAAAACTTATTTTTCGTCTGATCATTCCTGTGGCAGCTATATGATATAGTATTCCGATCTCAATAAGACTTGCATATATATGAGCTTAGTAAACTAATAAATGCCGAGTTTGGTCAAGATATCATGATAAGCAAAATGGTCTTTCATAAAAAAAAATAATTTTCGACCGATCGTTGCTATGGCAGCTCTATGATAAAGTGTACCGATCTTAATAGGATTTTGCATATATATGAGGAGTATAGTAAACTAATAAATGCCGAGTTTGGTCAAGATATCTTGATAAACCAAATATTTTTTTATACAAAAACTTAATTTTCGTCGGATCATTCCTGTGGCAGCTATATGACATAGTATTCCGATCTCAATAGGACATTGCATATATATGAGGAGCTTAGTAAAACTAATAAATGCCGAGTTTTGGTCAAGATATCTGATAAGTAAAATGGTCTTTCATACAAAAACATAATTTTCGACCGATAGTTGCTATGGCAGCTCTATGATAAAGTGTACCGATCTTAATAGGATTTAACATATATATGAGGAGCTAGTGAAACTCTTTTAGTACCAAAACTGAATTTTCGACCGATAACTCCTACGGCAGCTATATTATATAGTGGTCCGATCTTATAGGATTTTGCATCTATATGAGGAGCTTAGTAAAACTAATAAATGCCGAGTTTGGTCAAGATATCTTGATAAACCAAATATTTTTTCATACAACAACTTAATTTTCGTCTGATCATTCCTGTGGCAGCTATATGATATAGTATTCCTATCTCAATAGGACTTTGCATATTATATGAGAGCTTAGTAAAACTAAAATGCCGAGTTTGGTCAAGATATCATGATAAGCAAATGGTCTTTCATACAAAAACAAATTTTCGACCGATCGTTGCTATGGCAGCTCTATGATAAAGTGTACCGATCTTAATAGGATTTAACATCTATATGAGGAGCTAGTGAAACTAATAAATGCCAAGTTTGGTCAAGATATCTTGATAACAAAATGTTTTTTCATACACTAATTTTCGACCCATCGCTCCTATGGCAGCTATGTCATATAGGATCCGATTTTAATAGGATTTTGCATATATATGAAGAGCGTAGATAAACTAATAAATGCCGAGTTTGCTCAGATATATTGATAAACAAAATGTTTTTTATACAAAACCTAATTTTCGACCGATCGTTCCTATGGCAGCTATGTCATATAAGGATCCGATTTTAATAGGATTTTGCATATATATGAAGAGCGTAGATAAACTAATAAATGCCGAGTTTGGTCAAGATATATTGATAAACAAAATGTTTTTCATACAAAAACCTAATTTTCGACCGATCGTTCCTATGGCAGCTATATGATATAGTGTCCGATCTTGGAAGGATTTTAAACATATATGAGGAGCATATAAAACTAATAAATGCCGACATTGGTCAAGATGTCTTGATACACAAAATGTTTTTTCATACAAAAACTTAATTTTCGACACTCGTTCCTATGTCAACTATATGATATAGTGGTGCGATCTTAATAGGATTTTGCATATATATGAGGAGCTTAGTTAAACTAATAAACGCCGAGTTTGGTCAAGATATCTTGATAAACAAAATGTTTTTTCATACAAAAACTTAATTTTCGACCGATCGTTCCTATTGCAACTATATGATATAGTGGTCGATTCTTAATAGGATTTTGCATATATATGAGGAGCTTAGTAAACTAATAAATGCCGAGTTTGATCAAGATATCTTGATAAACAAATATTTTTTCATACAAAAACTTCATTTTCGACCGATCATTCCTGTGGCAGCTATATGATATGGTGGTCCGATTTTAATAGGATTTTGCATATATATAAGGAGCTTAGTAAAACTAATAAATGCCGAGTTTGGTCAAGATATCTTGATAAACAAAATGTTTTTTCATACAAAAACTTAATTTTCGACCCATCGCTCCTATGACAGCTATATGATATAGTGGTCCGATCTTAGAAGGATTTTGCATATATATGAGGAGCTTAGTAAAACTAATAAATGCCGAGATTGGTCAAGATATCTTGATAAACAAAATGTTTTTCATACAAAAACTTAATTTTCGACCCATCGTTCCGATATCAACTATATGATATAGTGGTCTTAAGATATCCGATCTTAATAGGATTTTGCATATATATGAGGAGCTTAGTGAAACTAATAAATGCCGAGTTTGGTCAAGATATCTTGATAAGCAAAATGTTTTTTCATACAAAAATTTAATTTTCGACCCATCGTTCCTATGACAGCTATATGATATAGTGGTCTGATCTTAGAAGGATTCTGCATATATATGAGGAGCTTAGTAAACTAATAAATGTCGAGTTTGGTCAAGATATCTTGAATATACAAAATGTTTTTTCATACAACATAATTTTCGACCGATCGTTGCTATTGCAGCTATATGATAAAGTGGCCCCGATCTTAATAGGAATTTTCATATATAGGGGAAGTATAGTAAAACTAATAAATGTCGAGTTTGGTCAAGATGTCTTGATAAACAAAATGTTTTTTTCATACAACAACTTAATTTTCGACCGATCGTTCCTATGGCAGCTATATGATATAGTGGTCCGATCTTATTAGGATTTTGCATATAGATGAGGAGCTTAGTATAACTAATAAATGCAGAGTTTGGTCAAGATATCTTGATAAACAAAATGTTTTTTCATACAAAACTTAATTTTCGACCGATCGTTCCTATTGCAGCTATATGATATAGTGGTCCGATCTTATTAGGATTTTGCATATAGATGAGGAGCTTAGTAAAACTAATAAATGCCAAGTTTGGTCAAGATATCTTGATAAACAAAATGTTTTTTCATACAAAAACTTAATTTTCGACCTATCGTTCCTATGCCAGCGAAAAAACATTTTGTATATCAAGATATCTTGACCAAACTCGACATTTATTAGTTTTACTAAGCAAAATCCTTCTAAGATCGGACCACTATATCATATAGCTGTCATAGGAACGATGGGTCGAAATTAATTTTTGTATGAAAAACATTTTGCTTATCACGATATCTTGACCAAACTCGGCATTTATTAGTTTTACTAAGCTCCTCATATATATGCAAAATCCTATTAAGATCGGATATCTTAAGACCACTATATCATATAGTTGCCATCGAACGATGGGTCGAAAATTAAGTTTTTGTATGAAAAAACATTTTGTTTATCAAGATATCTTGACCAATCTAGGCATTTATTAGTTTTACTAAGCTCCTCATATATATGCAAAATCCTTCTAAGATCGGACCACTATATCATATAGCTGTCATAGGAACGATGGGTCGAAAATTAAGTTGTTGTACGAAAAACATTTGTATATCAAGATATCTTGACCAAACTCGACATTTATTAGTTTTACTAAGCTCCTCATATATATGCAAAATCCTTCTAAGATCGGACCACTATATCATATAGCTGTCATAGGAACGATGGTCGAAATTAAATTTTTGTATGAAAAAACATTTTGCTTATCAAGATATCTTGACCAAACTCGGCATTTATTAGTTTCACTAAGCTCCTCATATATATGCAAAATCCTATTAAATCGGATATCTTAAGACCACTACATCATATAGTTGATATCGGAACGATGGAACTAATAAATGTCGAGTTTGGTCAAGATGTCTTGATAAACAAAATGTTTTTTCATACAACAACTTAATTTTCGACCGATCGTTCCTATGGCAGCTATATGATATAGTGGTCCGATCTTATTAGGATTTTGCATATAGATGAGGAGCTTAGTATAACTAATAAATGCAGAGTTTGGTCAAGATATCTTGATAAACAAAATGTTTTTTTCATACAAAACTTAATTTTCGACCGATCGTTCCTATTGCAGCTATATGATATAGTGGTCCGATCTTATTAGGATTTTGCATATAGATGAGGAGCTTAGTAAAACTAATAAATGCCGAGTTTGGTCAAGATATCTTGATAAATAAAATGGTCTTTCATACAAAAACATAATTTTCGAACGATCGTTGCTATGGCAGCTATATGATAAAGTAGCCCGATCTTATAGTATTTTGCATATATATGAGGAGCTAGTGAAACTATAAATACCAAGTTTGGTCAAGATATCTTGATAAACAAAATGTTTTTTCATACAAAAACTTAATTTTCGACCTATCGTTCCTATGCCAGCTATATGATATAGTGGTCCGATCTTATGAGGATTTGGCATATAGATGAGGAGTTTAGTAAAACTAATAAATGCCGAGCTTGGTCAAGATATCTTGATAAGCAAAATGTTTTTTCATACAAAAATTTAATTTTCGACCCATCGTTCCTATGACAGCTATATGATATAGTGGTCCGATCTTAGAAGGATTTTGCATATATATGAGAGCTTAGTAAACTAATAAATGTCGAGTTTGGTCAAGATATCTTGATATACAAAATTTTTTTTCATACAACAACATAATTTTCGACCGATCGTTGCTATTGCAGCTATATGATAAAGTGGCCCGATCTTAATAGGAATTTGGATATATAGGGGGAGTATAGTAAAACTAATAAATGTCGAGTTTGGTCAAGATGTCTTGATAAACAAAATGTTTTTTCATACAACAACTTAATTTTCGACCGATCGTTCCTATGGCAGCTATATGATATAGTGGTCCGATCTTATTAGGATTTTGCATATAGATGAGGAGCTTAATATAACTAATAATGCAGAGTTTGGTCAAGATATCTTGATAAACAATGTTTTTTCATACAAAACTTAATTTCGACCGATCGTTCCTATTGCAGCTATATGATATAGTGTCCGATCTTATTAGGATTTTGCATATATATAAGGAGCTTAGTAAACTAATAAATGCCGAGTTTGGTCAAGATATCTTGATAAACAAATGTTTTTTCATACAAAAACTTAATTTTCGACCCATCGTTCCTATGACAGCTATATGATATAGTGGTCCGATCTTAGAAGGATTTTGCATATATATGAGGAGCTTAGTAGAACTAATAAATGCCGAGATTGGTCAAGATATCTTGATAAACAAAATGTTTTTTCATACAAAAACTTAATTTTCGACCCATCGTTCCGATATCAACTATATGATATAGTGGTCTTAAGATATCCGATCTTAATAGGATTTTGCATATATATGAGGAGCTTAGTGAAACTAATAAATGCCGAGTTTGGTCAAGATATCTTGATAAGCAAAATGTTTTTTCATACAAAAATTTAATTTTCGACCCATCGTTCCTATGACAGCTATATGATATAGTGGTCCGATCTTAGAAGGATTCTGCATATATATGAGGAGCTTAGTAAAACTAATAAATGTCGAGTTTGGTCAAGATGTCTTGATAAACAAAATGTTTTTTTCATACAACAACTTAATTTTCGACCGATCGTTCCTATTGCAGCTATATGATATAGTGGTCCGATCTTATTAGGATTTTGCATATAGATGAGGAGCTTAGTAAAACTAATAAATGCCAAGTTTGGTCAAGATATCTTGATAAACAAAATGTTTTTTCATACAAAAACTTAATTTTCGACCTATCGTTCCTATGCCAGCGAAAAAACATTTTGTATTTCAAGATATCTTCAAGATATCTTGATATACAAAATGTTTTTTCATACAACAACATAATTTTCGACCGATCGTTGCTATTGCAGCTATATGATAAAGTGGCCCGATCTTAATAGGAATTTTCATATATAGGGGAAGTATAGTAAAACTAATAAATGTCGAGTTTGGTCAAGATGTCTTGATAAACAAAATGTTTTTTTCATACAACAACTTATTTTCGACCGATCGTTCCTATGGCAGCTATATGATATAGTGGTCCGATCTTATTAGGATTTTGCATATAGATGAGGAGCTTAGTATAACTAATAAATGCAGAGTTTGGTCAAGATATCTTGATAAACAAAATGTTTTTTCATACAAAACTTAATTTTCGACCGATCGTTCCTATTGCAGCTATATGATATAGTGGTCCGATCATATTAGGATTTTGCATATTGATGAGGAGCTTAGTAAACTAATAAATGCCGAGGTTGGTCAAGATATCTCGATAAACAAAATGTTATTTCATACAACAACTTAATTTTCGACCGATCGTTCCTATGACAGCTATATGATTAGTGGTCCGATCTTAATAGTATTTTGCATATATATGAAGAGCTTAGTAAAACTAATAAATGCCGAGTTTGGTCAAGATATCTTGATAAACAAAATATTTTTTCATACAAAACTACATCTTCGACCGATCGTTCCTATGGCAGCTATATGATATAGTGGTCCGATCTTATTAGGATTTTGCATATAGATGAGGAGCTTAGTATAACTAATAAATGCCGAGGTTGGTCAAGATATCTTGATAAACAAAATGTTTTTTCATACAAAACGTAATTTTCGAACGATCGTTCCTATTGCAGCTATATGATATAGTGGTCCGATCTTATTAGGATTTTGCATATTGATGAGGAGCTTAGTAAAACTAATAAATGCCGAGGTTGGTCAAGATATCTCGATAAACAAAATGTTTTTTCATACAAAACTTAATTTTCGACCGATCGTTCCTATTGCAGCTATATGATATAGTGGTCCGATCTTATTAGGATTTTGCATATAGATGAGGAGCTTAGTAACTAATAAATGCCGAGTTGGTCAAGATATCTTGATAAACAAAATATTTTTTTCTAACAAAAACTTAATTTTCGACCGATCGTTCCTATGACAGCTATATGATTTAGTGGTCCGATCTTAATAGTATTTTGCATATATATGAAGAGCTTAGTAAAACTAATAAATGCCGAGTTTGGTCAAGATACCTTGATAAACAAAATATTTTTTCATACAAAAACTACATTTTCGACCGATCGTTCCTATGGCAGCTATATGATATAGTGGTCCGATCTTATTAGAATTTTGCATATAGATGAGGAGTATAGTAAAACTAATAAATGCCGAGTTTGGTCAAGATATCTTATAAACAAATGTTTTTTCATACAAAAACTTAATTTTCGACCTATCGATCTTATGCCAGCTATATGATATAGTGGACCGATCTTATAAGGATTTGGCATATAGATGAGGAGTTTAGCAAAACTAATAAATGCAGAGTTTGGTCAAGATATCTTGATAAACAAAATGTTTTTTCATACAAAACTTAATTTTCGACCGATCGTTCCTATTGCAGCTATATGATATAGTGGTCCGATCTTATTAGGATTTTGCAGATAGATGAGGAGCTTAGTAAAACTAATAAATGCCGAGGTTGGTCAAGATATCTCGATAAACAAAATATTTTTTCTAACAAAAACTTAATTTTCGACCGATCGTTCCTATGACAGCTATATGATTTAGTGGTCCGATCTTAATAGTATTTTGCATATATATGAAGAGCTTAGTAAAACTAATAATGCCGAGTTTGGTCAAGATATCTTGATAAACAAAATATTTTTCATACAAAAACTACATTTCGACCGATTGTTCCTATGGCAGCTATATGATATAGTGGTCCGATCTTATTAGGATTTTGCATATAGATGAGGAGCTTAGTATAACTAATAAATGCCGAGTTTGGTCAAGATATCTTGATAAGCAAAATGTTTTTTCATACAAAAATTTAATTTTCGACCCATCGTTCCTATGACAGCTATATGATATAGTGGTCCGATCTTAGAAGGATTTTGCATATATATGAGGAGCTTAGTAAAACTAATAAATGTCGAGTTTGGTCAAGATATCTTGATATACAAAATGTTTTTTCATACAACAACATAATTTTCGACCGATCGTTGCTATTGCAGCTATATGATAAGTGGCCCGATCTTAATAGGAATTTGCATATATATGGGGAGTATAGTAAAACAAATAAATGTCGAGTTTGGTCAAGATGTCCTGATAAACAAAATGTTTTTTCATACAACAACTTAATTTTCGACCGATCGTTCCTATGGCAGCTATATGATATAGTGGTCCGATCTTATTAGGATTTTGCATATAGATGAGGAGCTTAGTATAACTAATAAATGCAGAGTTTGGTCAAGATATCTTGATAAACATAATGTTTTTTCATACAAACTTAATTTTCGACCGATCGTTCGTATGGCAGCTATATGATATAGTGGTCCGATCTTATTAGGATTTTGCATATAAATGAGGAGCTTAGTAAGCTAATAAATGCCGAGTTTGGTCAAGATATCTTGATAAACAAAATGGTCTTTCATACAAAAACATAATTTTCGAACGATCGTTGCTATGGCAGCTATATGATAAGTAGCCCGATCTTAATAGGATTTTGCATATATATGAGGAGCTAGTGAAACTAATAAATACAAAGTTTGGTCAAGATATCTTGATAAACAAAATGTTTTTTCATACAAAAACTTAATTTTCGACCTATCGTTCCTATGCCAGCTATATGATATAGTGGTCCGATCTTATGAGGATTTGGCATATAGATGAGGAGTTTAGTAAAACTAATAAATGCCGAGTTTGGTCAAGATATCTTGATAAGCAAAATGTTTTTTCATACAAAAATTTAATTTTCGACCCATCGTTCCTATGACAGCTATATGATATAGTGGTCCGATCTTAGAAGTATTTTGCATATATATGAGGAGCTTAGTAAAACTAATAAATGTCGAGTTCGGTCAAGATATCTTGATATACAAATTTTTTTTCATACAACAACATAATTTTCGACCGATCGTTGCTATTGCAGCTATATGATAAAGTGGCCCGATCTTAATAGGATTTTGCATATAGATGAGGAGCTTAGTAAAACTAATAAATGCCGAGGTTGGTCAAGATATCTTGATAAACAAAATATTTTTTCTAACAAAAACTTAATTTTCGACCGATCGTTCCTATGACAGCTATATGATTTAGTGGTCCGATCTTAATAGTATTTTGCATATATATGAAGAGCTTAGTAAACTAATAAATGCAGAGTTTGGTCAAGATATCTTGATAAACAAAATATTTTTTCGTACCAAAACTACATTTTCGACCGATCGTTCCTATGGCAGCTATATGATATAGTGGTCCGATCTTATTAGATTTTGCATATAGATGAGGAGTATAGTAAAACTAATAAATGCCGAGTTTGGTCAAGATATCTTAATAAGCAAAATGTTTTTTCATACAAAAACTTAATTTTCGACCTATCGATCCTATGCCAGCTATATGATATAGTGGACCGATCTTATAAGGATTTGGCATATGGATGAGGAGTTTAGCAAAACTAATAAATGCCGAGTTTGGTCAAGATATCTTGATAAACAAAATGTTTTTTCATACAAAACTTAATTTTCGACCGATCGTTCTTATGACAGCTATATGATTTAGTGGTCCGATCTTAATAGTATTTTGCATATATATGAAGAGCTTAGTAAAACTAATAAATGCCGAGTTTGGTCAAGATATCTTGATAAACAAAATATTTTTTCTTACAAAAACTACATTTTCGACCGATCGTTCCTATGGCAGCTATATGATATAGTGGTCCGATCTTATTAGGATTTGGCATATAGATGAGGAGTTTAGTAAAACTAATAAATGCCGAGTTTGGTCAAGATATCTTGATAAGCAAAATGTTTTTTCATACAAAAATTTAATTTTCGACCCATCGTTCCTATGACAGCTATATGATATAGTGGTCCGATCTTAGAAGGATTTTGCATATATATGAGGAGCTTAGTAAAACTAATAAATGTCGAGTTTGGTCAAGATATCTTGATATACAAAATGTTTTTTCATACAACAACATAATTTTCGACCGATCGTTGCTATTGCAGCTATATGATAAAGTGGCCCGATCTGATTAGGAATTTGCATATATAGGGGGAATATAGTAAAACTAATAAATGTCAAGTTTGGTCAAGATGTCCTGATAAACAAAATGTTTTTTCATACAACAACTTAATTTTCGACCGATCGTTCCTATGGCAGCTATATGATATAGTGGTCCGATCTTATTAGGATTTTGCATATAGATGAGGAGCTTAGTATAACTAATAAATGCAGAGTTTGGTCAAGATATCTTGATAAACATAATGTTTTTTTCATACAAAACTTAATTTTCGACCGATCGTTCCTATTGCAGCTATATGATATAGTGGTCCGATCTTATTAGGATTTTGCATATAGATGAGGAGCTTAGTAAAACTAATAAATGCCGAGTTTGGTCAAGATATCTTGATAAACAAAATGGTCTTTCATACAAAAACATAATTTTCGAACGATCGTTGCTATGGCAGCTATATGATAAAGTAGCCCGATCTTAATAGGATTTTGCATATATATGAGGAGCTAGTGAAACTAATAAATACCAAGTTTGGTCAAGATATCTTGATAAACAAAATTTTTTTCATACAAAAACTTAATTTTCGACCTATCGTTCCTATGCCAGCTATATGATATAGTGCTCCGATCTAATGAGGATTTGGCATATAGATGAGGAGTTTAGTAAAACTAATAAATGCCGAGTTTGGTCAAGATATCTTGATAAACAAAATGTTTTTTCATACAAAACTTAATTTGGACCTATCGTTCCTATGCCAGCTATATGATATAGTGGTCCGATCTTATGAGGATTTGGCATATAGATGAGGAGTTTAGTAAAACTAATAAATGCCGAGTTTGGTCAAGATATCTTGATAAACAAATGTTTTTTTCATACAAAACTTAATTTTCGACCGATCGTTCCTATTGCAGCTATATGATATAGTGGTCCGATCTTATTAGGATTTTGCATATAGATGGGGAGCTTAGTAAAACTAATAAATGCCGAGGTTGGTCAAGATATCTTGATAAACAAAATATTTTTTCTAACAAAACTTAATTTTCGACCGATCGTTCCTATGACAGCTATATGATTTAGTGGTCCGATCTTAATAGTATTTTGCATATATATGAAGAGCTTAGTAAAACTAATAAATGCCGTGTTTGGTCAAGATATCTTGATAAACAAAATATTTTTTCATACAAAAACTACATTTTCGACCGATCGTTCCTATGGCAGCTATATGATATAGTGGTCCGATCTTATTAGGATTTTGCATATAGATAAGGAGTATAGTAAAACTAATAAATGCCGAGTTTGGTCAAGATATCTTGATAAACAAAATGTTTTTTCATACAAAAACTTAATTTTCGACCTATCGTTCCTATGCCAGCTATATGATATAGTGGTCCGATCTTATGAGGATTTGGCATATAGATGAGGAGTTTAGTAAAACTAATAAATGCCGAGTTTGGTCAAGATATCTTGATAAACAAAATGTTTTTTCATACAAAACTTAATTTTCGACCGATCGTTCCTATTGCAGCTATATGATATAGTGGTCCGATCTTATTAGGATTTTGCATATAGA
Organism: Drosophila americana; assembly: GCA_030788265.1. NCBI lineage: Eukaryota > Metazoa > Arthropoda > Insecta > Diptera > Drosophilidae > Drosophila > Drosophila americana. Next base: position 183,872 of record JAURSC010000040.1, on the reverse strand, counting down.
TGGGGAGCTTAGTAAAACTAATAAATGCCGAGTTGGTCAAGATATCTTGATAAACATAATGTTTTTTCATACAAAACTTAATTTTCGACCGATCGTTCCTATTGCAGCTATATGATATAGTGGTCCGATCTTATTAGGATTTTGCATATAGATGAGGAGCTTAGTAAAACTAATAAATGCCGAGTTTGGTCAAGATATCTTGATAAACAAAATGGTCTTTCATACAAAAACATAATTTTCGAACGATCGTTGCTATGGCAGCTATATGATAAAGTAGCCCGATCTTAATAGGATTTTGCATATATATGAGGAGCTAGTGAAACTAATAAATACCAAGTTTGGTCAAGATATCTTGATAAACAAAATGTTTTTTCATACAAAAACTTAATTTTCGACCTATCGTTCCTATGCCAGCTATATGATATAGTGGTCCGATCTTATGAGGATTTGCATATAGATGAGGAGTTTAGTAAAACTAATAAATGCCGAGTTTGGTCAAGATATCTTGATAAACAAAATGTTTTTTCATACAAAACTTAATTTTCGACCGATCGTTCCTATTGCAGCTATATGATATAGTGGTCCGATCTTATTAGGATTTTGCATATAGATGGGGAGCTTAGTAAAACTAATAAATGCCGAGTTGGTCAAGATATCTTGATAAACAAAATATTTTTTCTAACAAAACTTAATTTTCGACCGATCGTTCCTATGACAGCTATATGATTTAGTGGTCCGATCTTAATAGTATTTTGCATATATATGAAGAGCTTAGTAAAACTAATAAATGCCGAGTTTGGTCAAGATATCTTGATAAACAAAATATTTTTTCGTACCAAAACTACATTTTCGACCGATCGTTCCTATGGCAGCTATATGATATAGTGGTCCGATCTTATTAGATTTTGCATATAGATGAGGAGTATAGTAAACTAATAAATGCCGAGTTTGGTCAAGATATCTTAATAAGCAAAATGTTTTTTCATACAAAAACTTAATTTTCGACCTATCGATCCTATGCCAGCTATATGATATAGTGGACCGATCTTATAAGGATTTGGCATATGGATGAGGAGTTTAGCAAAACTAATAATGCCGAGTTTGGTCAAGATATCTTGATAAACAAAATGTTTTTTCATACAAAACTTAATTTTCGACCGATCGTTCTTATGACAGCTATATGATTTAGTGGTCCGATCTTAATAGTATTTTGCATATATATGAAGAGCTTAGTAAAACTAATAATGCCGAGTTTGGTCAAGATATCTTGATAAACAAAATATTTTTTCTTACAAAAACTACATTTTCGACCGATCGTTCCTATGGCAGCTATATGATATAGTGGTCCGATCTTATTAGGATTTGGCATATAGATGAGGAGTTTAGTAAAACTAATAAATGCCGAGTTTGGTCAAGATATCTTGATAAGCAAAATGTTTTTTCATACAAAAATTTAATTTTCGACCCATCGTTCCTATGACAGCTATATGATATAGTGGTCCGATCTTAGAAGGATTTTGCATATATATGAGGAGCTTAGTAAAACTAATAAATGTCGAGTTTGGTCAAGATATCTTGATATACAAAATGTTTTTTCATACAACACATAATTTTCGACCGATCGTTGCTATTGCAGCTATATGATAAAGTGGCCCGATCTGATTAGGACTTTGCATATATAGGGGGAATATAGTAAAACTAATAAATGTCCAAGTTTGGTCAAGATGTCCTGATAAACAAAATGTTTTTTCATACAACAACTTAATTTTCGACCGATCGTTCCTATGGCAGCTATATGATATAGTGGTCCGATCTTATTAGGATTTTGCATATAGATGAGGAGCTTAGTATAACTAATAAATGCAGAGTTTGGTCAAGATATCTTGATAAACATAATGTTTTTTCATACAAAACTTAATTTTCGACCGATCGTTCCTATTGCAGCTATATGATATAGTGGTCCGATCTTATTAGGATTTTGCATATAGATGAGGAGCTTAGTAAAACTAATAAATGCCGAGTTTGGTCAAGATATCTTGATAAACAAAATGGTCTTTCATACAAAAACATAATTTTCGAACGATCGTTGCTATGGCAGCTATATGATAAAGTAGCCCGATCTTAATAGGATTTTGCATATATATGAGGAGCTAGTGAAACTAATAAATACCAAGTTTGGTCAAGATATCTTGATAAACAAAATGTTTTTTCATACAAAAACTTAATTTTCGACCTATCGTTCCTATGCCAGCTATATGATATAGTGCTCCGATCTAATGAGGATTTGGCATATAGATGAGGAGTTTAGTAAAACTATAAATGCCGAGTTTGGTCAAGATATCTTGATAAACAAATGTTTTTTCATACAAAACTTAATTTTGGACCTATCGTTCCTATGCCAGCTATATGATATAGTGGTCCGATCTTATGAGGATTTGGCATATAGATGAGGAGTTTAGTAAAACTAATAAATGCCGAGTTTGGTCAAGATATCTTGATAAACAAAATGTTTTTTCATACAAAACTTAATTTTCGACCGATCGTTCCTATTGCAGCTATATGATATAGTGGTCCGATCTTATTAGGATTTTGCATATAGATGGGGAGCTTAGTAAAACTAATAAATGCCGAGGTTGGTCAAGATATCTTGATAAACAAAATATTTTTTCTAACAAAACTTAATTTTCGACCGATCGTTCCTATGACAGCTATATGATTTAGTGGTCCGATCTTAATAGTATTTTGCATATATATGAAGAGCTTAGTAAAACTAATAAATGCCGTGTTTGGTCAAGATATCTTGATAAACAAAATATTTTTTCATACAAAAACTACATTTTCGACCGATCGTTCCTATGGCAGCTATATGATATAGTGGTCCGATCTTATTAGGATTTTGCATATAGATAAGGAGTATAGTAAAACTAATAAATGCCGAGTTTGGTCAAGATATCTTGATAAACAAAATGTTTTTTCATACAAAAACTTAATTTTCGACCTATCGTTCCTATGCCAGCTATATGATATAGTGGTCCGATCTTATGAGGATTTGGCATATAGATGAGGAGTTTAGTAAAACTAATAAATGCCGAGTTTGGTCAAGATATCTTGATAAACAAAATGTTTTTTCATACAAAACTTAATTTTCGACCGATCGTTCCTATTTCAGCTATATGATATAGTTGTCCGATCTTAAAAGGATTTGCATATATATGAGGAGCTAGTAAAACGAATAAATGCTGAGTTGTTCAAGATATCTTGATAAACAAAATATTTTTCGAACAAAAACTTAATTTTCGATCGATCGTTCCTATGACAGCTATATGATATAGTGGTCCGATCATAATAGTATTTTGCATATATATGAAGAGCTTAGTAAAACTAATAAATGTCAAATTTGGTCAAGATATCTTGATAAACAAAATATTTTTTCATACAAAAACTACCTTTTCGACCGATCGTTCCTATGGCAGCTATATGATATAGTGGTCCGATCTTATTAGGATTTTGCATATAGATGAGGAGTATAGTAAAACTAATAAATGCCGAGTTTGGTCAAGATATCTTGATAAACAAAATGGTCTTTCATACAAAAACATAATTTTCGAACGATCGTTGCTATGGCAGCTATATGATAAAGTAGCCCGATCTTAATAGGATTTTGCATATATATTAGGAGCTAGTGAAACTAATAAACACCAAGTTTGGTCAAGATATCTTGCTAAACAAAATGCTTTTTTCATACAACAACTTAATTTTCGACCGATCGTTCCTATGGCAGCTATGTGATATTAGGTTGGATCTTAATAGGATTTTGCATGCATATGAGGAGTATAGTAAAACTAATAAATGCCGAGTTTGGTCAAGATATCTTGATTAACAAAATCTTTTTTTCATACATAAACTTAATTGTCGACCGATCGTTCCTATGGCAGCAATGTGATATAAGGGTCCGATCTTAATAGGATTTAACATATATATGAGGAGCTAGTGAAACTAATAAATGCCAAGTTTGGTCAAGATATCTTGATAAACAAAATGTTTTTTCATAAAACTTAATTTTTGACCCATCGCTCCTATGGCAGCTATATGATATAGTGGTCCGATCTAAAAAGGATTTTGAATATATATGAGGACCATAATAAAACTAATAAATACCGACATTGGTCAAGATGTCTTAAGAAACAAAATGTTTTTTCATACAACAACTTAATTTTCGACCCATCGTTCCTATGGCAGCTATATGATATAGTGGCCCCATCTTAATCGGATTTAGCATCTATATGAGCGGCTAGTGAAACTAATAAATGCCAAGTTTGGTCAAGATATTTTGATAAACAAAATGTTTTTTCATACAACAACTTAATTTTCGACCCATCGTTCCTATGGCAGCTATATATATAGTGGTCCGATCTTAATATGATTTTGCATATATATGAGGAGCTTAGTAAAACTAATAAATGCCGAGTTTTGTCAAGATATCTTGATAAACAAAATATTTTTGCATCCAAAAACTTAATTTTCGACCCATCGTTCCTATGGCAGCTATATGATATAGTGGTTCGATCTTAATAGGATTTTGCATATATATGGTGAGTTAATAAATGCCAAGTTTGGTCAAGATAATCTTGATAAGCAAAATGTTTTTTCACACAGAAACTTAATTTTCGACCGAGTTTTCCTATGGCAGCTATATGATATAGTGGTCCGATCTTAAAAGATTTTGCATATATATGAGGAGCATAGTAAAACCAATACATGCCGAGTTTGGTTAACATATCTTGATAAACAAAATGTTTTTTAGTACAAAAACTGAATTTTCGACCGATAACTTTACGGCAGCTATATGATATAGTGGTCCGATCTTAATAGGATTTTGCATATATATGAGGAGCTTAGTAAAACAAATACTTGCCGAGTTTGGTAAAGATATCTTGATAACAAAATGGTTTTTATACAAAACTTAATTTTCGACGAATCGTTGCTATGGCAGCTGTATGATAAAGTGAACCGATCTTAATAGGATTTTGCATATATATGAGCAGCTTAGTAAAACCAATAATTGCCGAGCTTGGTCAACAAAAATTTTTTCATAAAAAACTTAGTTTTCGATCTATCGTTCCTATGGCAGCTATATGATATAGTGGTCCAATCTTAATAGGATTTTGCATATATATGAGGAGCTTAGTAAACTAATAAATGCCGAGTTTGGTCAAGATAAATAAAGGTTTTTCATACAAAAAATGCCGAGTTTGGTCAAGATATCTTGATAAACAAAATATTTTTTCGTACCAAAACTACATTTTCGACCGATCGTTCCTATGGCAGCTATATGATATAGTGGTCCGATCTTATTAGATTTTGCATATAGATGAGGATTATAGTAAAACTAATAAATGCCGAGTTTGGTCAAGATATCTTAATAAGCAAAATGTTTTTTCATACAAAACTTAATTTTCGACCTATCGATCCTATGCCAGCTATATGATATAGTGGACCGATCTTATAAGGATTTGGCATATGGATGAGGAGTTTAGCAAACTAATAAATGCCGAGTTTGGTCAAGATATCTTGATAACAAAATGTTTTTTCATACAAACTTATTTTCGACCGATCGTTCTTATGACAGCTATATGATTTAGTGGTCCGATCTTAATAGTATTTTGCATATATATGAAGAGCTTAGTAAAACTAATAAATGCCGAGTTTGGTCAGATATCTTGATAAACAAAATATTTTTTCTTACAAAAACTACATTTTCGACCGATCGTTCCTATGGCAGCTATATGATATAGTGGTCCGATCTTATTAGGATTTGGCATATAGATGAGGAGTTTAGTAAAACTAATAAATGCCGAGTTTGGTCAAGATATCTTGATAAGCAAAATGTTTTTTCATACAAAAATTTAATTTTCGACCCATCGTTCCTATGACAGCTATATGATATAGTGGTCCGATCTTAGAAGGATTTTGCATATATATGAGGAGCTTAGTAAAACTAATAAATGTCGAGTTTGGTCAAGATATCTTGATATACAAAATGTTTTTTCATACAACAACATAATTTTCGACCGATCGTTGCTATTGCAGCTATATGATAAAGTGGCCCGATCTGATTAGGAATTTGCATATATAGGGGGAATATAGTAAAACTAATAATGTCAAGTTTGGTCAAGATGTCCTGATAAACAAAATGTTTTTTCATACAACAACTTAATTTTCGACCGATCGTTCCTATGGCAGCTATATGATATAGTGGTCCGATCTTATTAGGATTTTGCATATAGATGAGGAGCTTAGTATAACTAATAAATGCAGAGTTTGGTCAAGATATCTTGATAAACATAATGTTTTTTCATACAAAACTTAATTTTCGACCGATCGTTCCTATTGCAGCTATATGATATAGTGGTCCGATCTTATTAGGATTTTGCATATAGATGAGGAGCTTAGTAAAACTAATAAATGCCGAGTTTGGTCAAGATATCTTGATAAACAAAATGGTCTTTCATACAAAAACATAATTTTCGAACGATCGTTGCTATGGCAGCTATATGATAAAGTACCCGATCTTAATAGGATTTTGCATATATATGAGGACTAGTGAAACTAATAAATACCAAGTTTGGTCAAGATATCTTGATAAACAAAATGTTTTTTTCATACAAAAACTTAATTTTCGACCTATCGTTCCTATGCCAGCTATATGATATAGTGCTCCGATCTAATGAGGATTTGGCATATAGATGAGGAGTTTAGTAAAACTAATAAATGCCGAGTTGGTCAAGATATCTTGATAAACAAAATGTTTTTTCATACAAACTTAATTTTGGACCTATCGTTCCTATCCAGCTATATGATATAGTGGTCCGATCTTATGAGGATTTGGCATATAGATGAGGAGTTTAGTAAAACTAATAAATGCCGAGTTTGGTCAAGATATCTTGATAAACAAAATGTTTTTTCATACAAAAACTTAATTTTCGACCGATCGTTCCTATTGCAGCTATATGATATAGTGGTCCGATCTTATTAGGATTTTGCATATAGATGGGGAGCTTAGTAAAACTAATAAATGCCGAGGTTGGTCAAGATATCTTGATAAACAAAATATTTTTTCTAACAAAAACTTAATTTTCGACCGATCGTTCCTATGACAGCTATATGATTTAGTGGTCCGATCTTAATAGTATTTTGCATATATATGAAGAGCTTAGTAAAACTAATAAATGCCGTGTTTGGTCAAGATATCTTGATAAACAAAATATTTTTTCATACAAAAACTACATTTTCGACCGATCGTTCCTATGGCAGCTATATGATATAGTGGTCCGATCTTATTAGGATTTTGCATATAGATAAGGAGTATAGTAAAACTAATAAATGCCGAGTTTGGTCAAGATATCTTGATAAACAAATGTTTTTTCATACAAAAACTTAATTTTCGACCTATCGTTCCTATGCCAGCTATATGATATAGTGGTCCGATCTTATGAGGATTTGGCATATAGATGAGGATTTAGTAAACTAATAAATGCCGAGTTTGGTCAAGATATCTTGATAAACAAAATGTTTTTTCATACAAAACTTAATTTTCGACCGATCGTTCCTATTTCAGCTATATGATATAGTTGTCCGATCTTAAAAGGATTTTGCATATATATGAGGAGCTAGTAAAAGAATAAATGCGAGTTGTTCAAGATATCTTGATAAACAAAATATTTTTTCGAACAAAAACTTAATTTTCGATCGATCGTTCCTATGGACAGCTATATGATATAGTGGTCCGATCATAATAGTATTTTGCATATATATGAAGAGCTTAGTAAAACTAATAAATGTCAAATTTGGTCAAGATATCTTGATAAACAAAATATTTTTTCATACAAAAACTATTTTCGACCGATCGTTCCTATGGCAGCTATATGATATAGTGGTCCGATCTTATTAGGATTTTGCATATAGATGAGGAGTATAGTAAAACTAATAAATGCCGAGTTTGGTCAAGATATCTTGATAAACAAAATGGTCTTTCATACAAAACATAATTTTCGAACGATCGTTGCTATGGCAGCTATATGATAAAGTAGCCCGATCTTAATAGGATTTTGCATATATATTAGGAGCTAGTGAAACTAATAAACACCAAGTTTGGTCAAGATATCTTGCTAAACAAAATGCTTTTTCATACAACAACTTAATTTTCGACCGATCGTTCCTATGGCAGCTATGTGATATTAGGGTTGGATCTTAATAGGATTTTGCATGCATATGAGGAGTATAGTAAAACTAATAAATGCCGAGTTTGGTCAAGATATCTTGATTAACAAAATTTTTTTCATACATAAACTTAATTGTCGACCGATCGTTCCTATGGCAGCAATGTGATATAAGGTCCGATCTTAATAGGATTTGCATATATATGAGGAGCTAGTGAAACAATAAATGCCAGTTTGGTCAAGATATCTTGATAAACAAAATGTTTTTTCATAAAACTTAATTTTGACCCATCGCTCCTATGGCAGCTATATGATATAGTGGTCCGATCTAAAAAGGATTTGAATATATATGAGGACCATAATAAAACTAATAAATACCGACATTGGTCAAGATGTCTTAAGAAACAAAATGTTTTTTCATACAACAACTTAATTTTCGACCCATCGTTCCTATGGCAGCTATATGATATAGTGGCCCCATCTTAATCGGATTTAGCATCTATATGAGGGCTAGTGAACTAATAAATGCCAAGTTTGGTCAAGATATTTTGATAAACAAAATGTTTTTTCATACAACAACTTAATTTCGACCCATCGTTCCTATGGCAGCTATATGATATAGTGGTCCGATCTTAATATGATTTTGCATATATATGAGGAGCTTAGTAAAACTAATAAATGCCGAGTTTGTCAAGATATCTTGATAAACAAAATTTTTGCATCCAAAAACTTAATTTTCGACCCATCGTTCCTATGGCAGCTATATGATATAGTGGTTCGATCTTAATAGGATTTTGCATATATATGGTGAGTTAATAAATGCCGAGTTTGGTCAGATAATCTTGATAAGCAAAATGTTTTTTCACACAGAAACTTAATTTTCGACCGAGTTTTCCTATGGCAGCTATATGATATAGTGGTCCGATCTTAAAGAATTTTGCATATATATGAGGAGCATAGTAAAACCAATACATGCCGAGTTTGGTTAACATATCTTGATAAACAAAATGTTTTTAGTACAAAAACTGAATTTTCGACCGATAACTTTTACCGGCAGCTATATGATATAGTGGTCCGATCTTAATAGGATTTTGCATATATATGAGGAGCTTAGTAAAACAAATACTTGCCGAGTTTGGTAAAGATATCTTGATAACAAAATGGTTTTTATACAAAAACTTAATTTTCGACGAATCGTTGCTATGGCAGCTGTATGATAAAGTGAACCGATCTTAATAGGATTTTGCATATATATGAGCAGCTTAGTAAAACCAATAATTGCCGAGCTTGGTCAACAAAAATTTTTTCATAAAAAACTTAGTTTTCGATCTATCGTTCCTATGGCAGCTATATGATATAGTGGTCCAATCTTAATAGGATTTTGCATATATATGAGGAGCTTAGTAAAACTAATAAATGCCGAGTTTGGTCAAGATAAATAAAAGGTTTTTTCATACAAAAAATGCCGAGTTTGGTCAAGATATCTTGATAAACAAAATGTTTTTTTCATACAAGTACTTAATTTTCGACCGATCGTTCCATGATATATGATATAGTGGTCCTATCTTAATAGGATTTGGCATATATATGAGGAGCTTAATAAACTAATAAATGCCGACATTGGTCAAGATGTCTTGAGAGACAAAATGATTTTTAATACAACAACTTAATTTTCGACCGATCGTTCCTATGGCAGCTATATGATATAGTCTTCCGATCTTAATATGATTTTGCATATATTTGAGGAGCTTAGTAAAACTAATAAATGCCGAGTTTGGTCAAGATATATTGATAGACAAAATGTTTTTAATACAAAAACTAAATTTTCGACCCTCGTTCTTATGGCAGCTATGTGATATAGTGGTCCGATCTTAATAGGATTTTGCATATATATGAGGAGCTTAGTGAAACTAATAAATCCCGAGATTGGGCAAGATGTCTTGATAAACAAAATTTTTTCATACAAAACTTAATTTTCGACCCATCGTTCCTATGGCAGCTATATGATAGTGGTTCGATCTTAATAGGATTTTGCATATATATGGTGAGCTAATAAATGCCGAGCTTGGTCAAGATAATAATAAGCAAAATGTTTTTTCAAACAAAAACTTAATTTTCGACCGTTTTCCTATGGCAGCTATATGATGTAGTGGTCCGATCTTAAAAGAATTTTGCATATAATATGAGGAGCTTAGTAAAACCTATAAAACCCGAGTTTGGTCAACATATCTTGATATCTTGATAGATAAATGTTTTTTCGTACAAAAAATGCCGAGTTGGTCAAGATAATAATAAGCAAAATGTTTTTTTCAAACAAAAACTTAATTTTCGACCGATTTTTCCTATGGCAGCTATATGATGTAGTGGTCCGATCTTAAAAGAATTTTGCATGTATATGATGAGCTAGTAAAACCAATAAAACCCGAGTTTGGTCAACATATCTTGATATCTTGATAATAAAATGTTTTTTCGTACAAAAAATGCCGAGTTTGGTCAAGATATTTTGATAAACAAAATGTTTTTTTATACAAAAACTAATTTTCGAGCGAGTGTTTCCATTACACTATATGATATAGTGGTCCGATCCTTATCGAATTTGCATATATATGAGGAGCTTAGAAAAACCAATAATTGCCGAGTTTGCTCACCATATCTTGCTAAACAAAATGTTTTTTCATACAACTTAATTTTTGAACGATCGTTCCCATGACAGCTATATGATAGAGTGGTCCGATCTTAATAAGATTTTGCATATATATGAGGAGCTAGTGAAACTAATAAATGCCGAGCTTAGTCAAGATATCTTGATAAACAAAATGTTTTTTCATACAACAACTTAATTTTCGACCCATCGTTCCTATTGCAGCTATATGATATAATGGTCCGATCTTAACAGGTTTTTAATATATATGAGGAGCTTAGTAAAACCAGTAAGTGGCAGGTTGGTCAAGATATCTTGATAAACAAAATGTTTTTTTTATACAAAAACTCAATTTTCGACCGATCGTTCCTATGGCAGCTATATGATATAGTCGTCCGATCCTTATATGATTTTTCCTATATACGAGGAGTAAAGTAAAACTAATAAATGCCGAGTTTGGTCAAGATATCTTGATAAACCAAATATTTTTTCATACAAAAACTTAATTTCCATCAATCGTTCCTATGACAGCTATATGATATAGTGGTCCGATCTTAGTAGGATTTTGCATATATATGAGGAGCTTAGTAAACTAATAAATGCCGAGTTTTGCCAAGATATCTTGATAAACAACATTTTTTTCATACAAAAACTTAATTTTCGATCGATTGTTCCTATGGCAGCTATATGATATAATTGTCCGATCTTAACAGGATTTTGCATATATATGAGGAGCTTAGTAAAACTAATAAATGCCGAGTTTGGTCAAGATATCTTGATAACCAATATTTTTTCATACAAAACTTAATTTTCCATCAATCGTTCCTATGGCAGCTATATGATATAGTGGTCCGATCTTAACAGGATTTTGCATATATATGAGGAGCTAGTGAAACTAATAAATGCTGAGCTTAGTCAAGATATCTTGATAAACAAAATGTTTTTTCATACAACAACTTAATTTTCGACCCATCGTTCCTATTGCAGCTATATGATATAAGTGGTCCGATCTTAACAAGATTTTGCATATATATGAGGAGCTAGTGAAACTAATAAATGCCGAGCTTAGTCAGATATCTTGTAAACAAAATGTTTTTTCATACAACAACTTAATTTTCGACCCATCGTTCCTATGGCAGCTATATGATATAGTGGTCCGATCTTAATAGAATTTTGTATATATATGAGGAGCTTAGTAAAATTAATAAATGCCGAGTTTGGCCAAGTTATCTTGATAAACAAAATTTTTTTTCATACAAAAACATGATTTCGACCGATCGTTCCTATGGCAGCTATATGATATAGTGGTACGATCTTAATAGGATTTTGCGTTTATATGAAGATTATAGTTAAACCAACAAATGCCGAGCTTGGTCAAGATATCTTGATAAACAAAATGTTTTTTCAAACAAAACTTAATTTTCGAGCGATCGTTCCTATGGCAACTCCATGATATAGTGTCCGATCTAAACAGGATTTTGCATATATAGAGGAGCTTAGTAAAACTAATAAATGCCGAGGTTGGCCAAGATATCTTGATAAACAAAATGTTTTTCATACAAAAACTCAGTTTTCGACCCATCGTTCCTATGGCAGCTATATTATATAGTGGTCCGATCTTAATAGATTTTGCATATATATGAGGAGCTTAGTAAAACTAATAAATGCCGAGTTTGGCCAAGATATCTTGATAAACAAAATGTTTTTTTATACAAAACTTAATTTTCGACCGATCGTTCCCATGGCAACTATATGATATAGTGGTCCGATCTTAACAGGATTTTGCATATATATAGGAGCCAGTGAAACTTATAAATGCCGAGCTTGTCAAGATATATGAGATCAAAATTTTTTTCATAAAAAACTTAATTTCGAGCGAATATTTCTATGGCAGCTATATGATTAAGAGTACCGAGCTTAATAGGCTTTTGCGTTTATATGAAGAGCATAGTAAAGAGCATAGTAAAACCAATAAATGCCGAGGTTGGTCAAGATATCTTGATAAACAAAATGTTTTTTCATACAAAACTTAATTTTCGACAGATCGTTCCTATGGCAACTACATGATATAGTGGCCGATCTAAACAGGATTTTCATATATATGAGGAGCTAGTGAAACTAATAAATGCCGAGTTTGGTCAAGTTATTTGATAAATAAAATGTTTTTTATACAAAAACTAATATTCGACCGATCGTTCCCATGGCAACTATATGATATAGTGGTCCGATCCGTATCGAATTTGCATATATACGAGGAGCTTAGTAAAAATAATAAATGCCGAGTTTGGTCAAGATATCTTGATAAACAAAATGTTTTTTTCATACAAGAACTTAATTTTCGACCGATCGTTCCTATGGCAGCTATATGATATAGTGGTCCGATCTTACAGGATTTTGCTTATATTTGAGGAGCTTAGTAAAACTATTTAATGCCGATTTGGTCAAGATATCTTGATAAACAAAATGTTTTTCGTACAACTTAAATTTCCACTCATCGTCTTATGGCAGCTATCTGATATAGGATCCGATCTAAATAGGATTTTGCATTATATGATGAGAGCGAGTTTGGCCAATATATCTTGATAAACAAAATGTTTTTTTCATACAAAAACTTAATTTTCGACAGATCGTTCCTATGGCAGCTATATGAATAGTGGTCGATCATAAAGGATTTTGAACATATATGAGGAGCATAATAAAACTAATAAATGCCGAGCATGGTCAAGATATCTTGATAAACAAAATGTTTTTCATAAAAAAACTTAATTTTCGAGCGATCGTTTCTATGGCAGCTATATGATTAAGTGTACCGATCTTAATAGGCTTTGCGTTTATATGAAGCTTAGTAAAACTAATAAATGCCAAGTTTGGTCAAGATATCTTGATAAACAAAATTTTTTATACAAATTAATTTTCGACCGATCATCCTATAGCAGCTATATAATATAGTGGTCCGATCTTAATAGGATTTTGCATATATATGAGGAGCTTAGTACAACCAATAAATGCCGACATTGGTAAAGATGTCTTGATAAACAAAATGTTTTTTTCATCAACAACTTAATTTTCGACCATCGTTCCTATGGCAGCTATATGATATAGTGGTCCGATCTTAATAGGATTTTGTATATATATGAGGGGCTAGTGAAACTAATAAATGTCAAGTTTGGTCAAGATATCTTGATAAACAAAATGTTTTTCATACAATAACTTATTTTCGACCCATCGTTCCTATGGCAGCTTTATGATATAGTGGTCCGATCTTAATAGGATTTTGCGTTTATATGAAGATTATAGTAAAACCAACAAATGCCGAGCTTGGTCAAGATATCTTGGTAAACAAAATGTTTTTTCAAGCAAATCTTATTTTCGAGCGATCGTTCCTATGGCAACTACATGATATAGTGGTCCGATCTAAGCAGGATTTTGCATATATATGAGGAGCTTAGTAAAACTAATAAATGCCAAGTTTGGTCAAGATATCTTGATAAACAAAATATTTTTTCTTACAAATTAATTTTCGACCGATCGTTCATATGGCAGCTATATGATATAGTTGTCCGATCCTTATAGGATTTTTCCTATATACGAGGATTATAGTACAACTAATAAATGCCGAGTTTGTCAAGATATCTTGATAAGCAAAATGTTTTTCATACAAATAATTTTCCACCAATCGTTCCTATGGCAGCTATATGATATAGTGGTCCGATCTTAATAGGATTTTGCATATATATGAGAAGCTTAGTAAAACTAATAAATGCCGAGTTTTGCCAAGATATCTTGATAAACAACATTTTTTTTCATACAAAAACTTAATTTTCGATCGAGCGTCCTATGGCAGCTATTTGATATAGTGGTCCGATCTTAACAGGATTTTTGCATATATGAGGAGCTAGTGAAACTAATAAATCCGAGCTTAGTCAAGATATCTTGATAAACAAAAAGTTTTTTCATTCAACAACTTATTTTCGACCCATCGTTCCTATGTCAGCTATATGATATAGTGGTCCGACTTAATAGAATTTTGTATATATATGAGGAGTTTAGTAAAACTAATAAATGCCAAGTTGGTCAAGATATCTTGATAAACAAAATATTTTTTCTTACAAATTAATTTTCCACCAATCGTTCCTATGGCAGCTATTATACAGTGGTCCGATCTTATTAGGATTTTGCATATATATGAGGAGCTTAGTAAAAATAATAAATGCCGAGTTTTGCCAAGATATCTTGATAAACAACATTTTTTTTCATACAAAAACTAAATTTTCGATCGATCGTTCCTATGGCAGCTATTTGATATAGTGGTCCGATCTTAACAGGATTTAGCATATATAGAGGAGCTAGTGAAACTAATAAATGCCGAGCTTAGTCAAGATATCTGATAACAAAATGTTTTTTCATACAACAACTTAATTTTCGAACCATCGTTCCTATTGCAGCTATATGATATAATGGTCCGATATTAACAAGATTTGCATATATTGAGGAGCTAGTGAAACTAATAAATGCCGAGCTTCGTCAAGATATCTTGATAAACAAATGTTTTTTCATACAACAACTTAATTTTCGACCCATCGTTCCTATGGCAGCTTATGATATAGTGGTCCGATCTTAATAGAATTTTGTATATATATGAGGAGCTTAGTAAAAATTAATAAATGCCGAGTTTGGCCAATATCTTGATAAACAAATTTTTTTTTCATACAAAAACATGATTTTCGACCGATCGTTCCTATGGCAGCTATATGATATAGTGGTACGATCTTAATAGGATTTTGCGTTTATATGAAGATTATAGTTAAACCAACAAATGCCGAGCTTGGTCAAGATATCTTGATAAACAAATGTTTTTTCAAACAAAAACTTAATTTTCGAGCGATCGTTCCTATGGCAACTCCATGATATAGTGGTCCGATCTAAACAGGATTTTGCATATATATGGGAGTAGTAAAAACTAATAAATGCCGAGGTTGGCCAAGATATCTTGATAAACAAAATTTTTTTCATACAAAAACTTAGTTTTCGACCCTTCGTTCCTATGGCAGCTATATTATATAGTGGTCCGATCTTAATAGGATTTTGCATATATATGAGGAGCTTAGTAAAACTAATAAATGCCGAGTTTGGCCAAGATATCTTGATAAACAAAATGTTTTTTATACAAAAACTTAATTTTCGACCGATCGTTCCCATGGCAATTATATGATATAGTGGTCGATCTTAACAGGATTTTGCATATATATGAGGAGCCAGTGAAATTATAAATGCCCGAGCTTGGTCAAGATATATTGAGAAACAAAATGTTTTTCATAAAAAACTTAATTTTCGAGCGAATATTTCTATGGCAGCTATATGATTAAGAGTACCGAGCTTAATAGGCTTTTGCGTTTATATGAAGAGCATAGTAAAACCAATAAATGCCGAGGTTGGTCAAGATATCTTGATAAACAAAATGTTTTTTCATACAAAAACTTAATTTTCGACAGATCGTTCCTATGGCAACTACATGATATAGTGGTCCGATCTAAACAGGATTTTACATATATATGAGGAGCTAGTGAAACTAATAAATGCCGAGTTTGGTCAAGTTATTTTGATAAACAAAATGTTTTTTTATACAAAAACTTACTATTCGACCGATCGTTCCCATGGCAACTATATGATATAGTGGTCCGATCCGTATCGAATTTGCATATATACGAGGAGCTTAGTAAAACTAATAAATGCCGAGTTTGGTCAAGATATCTTGATAAACAAAATGTTTTTTTCATACAAGAACTTAATTTTCGACCGATCGTCCTATGGCAGCTATATAATATAGTGGTCCGATCTTAATAGGATTTTGCATATATATGAGGAGCTTAGTACAACCAATAAATGCCGACATTGGTAAAGATGTCTTGATAAACAAAATGTTTTTTCGTGCAACTTAAATTTCGACTCATCGTTCTTATGGCAGCTATCTGATATAAGGATCCGATCTAAATAGGATTTTGCATTTATATGAAGAGCGAGTTGGCCAATATATCTTGATAAACAATGTTTTTTCATACAAAAACTTAATTTTCGACAGATCGTTCCTATGGCAGCTATATGATTAGTGGTCCGATCATAAAATGATTTTGAACATATATGAGGAGCATAATAAAACTAATAAATGCCGAGCTTGGTCAAGATATCTTGATAAACAAAATGTTTTTTCATAAAAAACTTAATTTTCGAGCGATCGTTTCTATGGCAGCTATATGATTAGTGTACCGATCTTAATAGGCTTTTGCGTTTATATGAAGAGCTTAGTAAAACTAATAAATGCCAAGTTTGGTCAAGATATCTTGATAAACAAAATATTTTTATACAAATTAATTTTCGACCCGATCATTCCTATAGCAGCTATAAATATGTGGTCCGATCTTAATAGGATTTTGCATATATATGAGGAGCTTAGTACAACCAATAAATGCCGACATTGGTAAAGATGTCTTGATAAACAAATGTTTTTTCATACAACAACTTAATTTTCGACCCATCGTTCCTATGGCAGCTATATGATATAGTGGTCCGATCTTAATAGGATTTTGTATATATATGAGGGGCTAGTGAAACTAATAAATGTCAAGTTTGGTCAAGATATCTTGATAAACAAAATGTTTTTATACAATAACTTAATTTTCGACCCATCGTTCCTATGGCAGCTATATGATATAGTGGTACGATCTTAATAGGATTTTGCGTTTATATGAAGATTATAGTAAAACTAACAAATGCCGAGCTTGGTCAAGATATCTTGATAAACAAAATGTTTTTTCAAAAAAAACTTAATTTTCGAGCGATCGTTCCTATGGCAGCTACATGATATAGTGGTCCGATCTAAGCAGGATTTTGCATATATATTAGGAGCTTAGTAAAACTAATAAATGCCAAGTTTGGTCAAGATATCTTGATAAACAAAATATTTTTCTTACAAATTAATTTTCGACCGATCGTTCATATGGCAGCTATATGATATAGTCGTCCGATCCTTATAGGATTTTTCCTATATACGAGGATTATAGTACAACTAATAAATGCCGAGTTTGGTCAAGATATCGATAAGCAAAATGTTTTTTCATACAAATTAATTTTCAAACAATCGTTCCTATGGCAGCTATATGATATAGTGGTCCGATCTTAATAGGATTTTGCATATATATGAGGAGCTTAGTAAAACTAATAAATGCCGAGTTTTGCCAAGATATCTTGATAACAACATTTTTTTTCATACAAAAACTTAATTTTCGATCGATCGTTCCTATGGCAGCTATTTGATATAGTGGTCCGATCTTAACAGGATTTTGCATATATATGAGGAGCTAGTGAAACTAAATGCCGAGCTTAGTCAAGATATCTTGATAAACAAAAAGTTTTTTCATACAACAACTTAACTTTCGACCCATCGTTCCTATGGCAGCTATATGATTAGTGGTCCGACCTTAATAGAATTTGTATATATATGAGGAGTTTAGTAAAACTATAAATGCCAAGTTTGGTCAAGATATGTTGATAAACAAATATTTTTCTTACAAATTAATTTTCCACCAATCGTTCCTATGGCAGCTATATGATATAGTGGTCCGATCTTAATAGGATTTTGCATATATATGAGGAGCTTAGTAAAACTAATAAATGACGAGTTTTGCCAAGATATCTTGATAAACAACATTTTTTTTCATACAAAAACTTAATTTTCGATCGATCGTTCCTATGGCAGCTATTTGATATAGTGGTCGATCTTAACAGGATTAAGCATATATATGAGGAGCTAGTGAAACTAATAAATGCCAAGCTTAGTCAAGATATCTTGATAAACAAAAAGTTTTTTCATACAACAACTTAATTTTCGACCCATCGTTCCTATGGCAGCTATATGATATAGTGGTCCGACCTTAATAGAATTTTGTATATATATGAGGAGCTTAGTAAAACTAAAAAATGCCAAGTTTGGCCAAGATATCTTGATAAACAAATTTTTTTTTCAAAAAAAAACATGATTTTCGACTGATCGTTCCTATGGCAGCTATATGATATAGTGGTACGATCTTAATAGGATTTTGCGTTTATATGAAGATTATAGTAAAACCAACAAATGCCGAGCTTGGTCAAGATATCTTGATAAACAAAATGTTTTTTAAACAAAAACTTAATTTTCGAGCGATCGTTCCTATGGCAACTACATGATATAGTGGTCCGAACTAAACAGGATTTTGCATATATATGAGGAGCTAGTGAAACTAATAAATGCCGAGTTTTGGTCAAGTTATTTTGATAAACAAAATATTTTTCTTACAAATTAATTTTCCACCAATCGTTCCTATGGCAGCTATATGATATAGTGGTCCGATCTTAATAGGATTTTGCATATATATGAGGAGCTTAGTAAAACTAATAAATGCCGAGGTTGGCCAAGATATCTTGATAAAGAAAATTTTTCATACACAAAAACTTAGTTTTCGACCCATCGTTCCTATGGCAGCTATATTATATAGTGGTCCGATCTTAACAGGATTTTGCATATATATGAGGAGCCAGTGAAACTTATAAATGTCAAGTTTGGTCAAGATATCTTGATAAACAAAATGTTTTTTCATACAATAACTTAATTTTCGACCCATCGTTCCTATGGCAGCTTTATGATATAGTGGTCCGATCTTAATAGGATTTTGCGTTTATATGAAGATTATAGTAAAACCAACAAATGCCGAGCTTGGTCAAGATATCTTGGTAAACAAAATGTTTTTTCATAAAAAACTTAATTTTCGAGCGTTCGTTTCTATGGCAGCTATATGATTAAGTGTACCGATCTTAATAGGCTTTTGCGTTTATATGAAGAGCTTAGTAAAACTAATAAATGCCAAGTTTGGTCAAGATATCTTGATAAACAAAATATTTTTTATACAAATTAATTTTCGACCGATCATTCTATAGCAGCTATATATATAGTGGTCCGATCTTAATAGGATTTTGCATATATATGAGGAGCTTAGTACAAACCAATAAATGCCGACATTGGTAAAGATGTCTTGATAAACAAAATGTTTTTTCATACAACAACTTAATTTTCGACCCATCGTTCCTATGGCAGCTATATGATATAGTGGTCCGATCTTAATAGGATTTTGTATATATATGAGGGCTAGTGAAACTAATAAATGTCAAGTTTGGTCAAGATATCTTGATAAACAAAATGTTTTTTCATACAATAACTTAATTTTCGACCCATCGTTCTATGGCAGCTTTATGATATAGTGGTCCGATCTTAATAGGATTTTGCGTTTATATGAAGATTATAGTAAAACCAAAAATGCCGAGTTGGTCAAGATATCTTGGTAAACAAAATGTTTTTCAAGCAAAATCTTAATTTTCGAGCGATCGTTCCTATGGCAACTACATGATATAGTGGTCCGATCTAAGCAGGATTTTGCATATATATGAGGAGCTTAGTAAACTAATAAATGCCGTTTGGTCAAATATCTTGATAAACAAAATATTTTTCTTACAAATTAATTTTCGACCGATCGTTCATATGGCAGCTATATGATATAGTGTCCGATCCTTATAGGATTTTTCATATTACGAGGATTATAGTACAACTAATAAATGCCGAGTTTGGTCAAGATATCTTGATAAGCAAATGTTTTTTCATACAAATTAATTTTCCACCATCGTTCCTATGGCAGCTATATGATATAGTGGTCCGATCTTAATAGGATTTTGCATATATATGAGGAGCTTAGTAAAACTAATAAATGCCGAGTTTTGCCAGATATCTTGATAAACAACATTTTTTTCATACAAACTTAATTTTCGATCGATCGTTCCTATGGCAGCTATTTGATATAGTGGTCCGATCTTACAGGATTTTGCATATATATAGGAGCTAGTGAAACTAATAAATGCCGAGCTTAGGTCAAGATATCTTGATAAACAAAAAGTTTTTTCATACAACAACTTAATTTTCGACCCATCGTTCTATGGCAGCTATATGATATAGTGGTCCGACCTTATAGAATTTTGTATATATATGAGGAGCTTAGTAAAACTAATAAAAAATGCCAAGTTTGGCCAAGATATCTTGATAAACAAAATTTTTTTTCATACAAAAACATGATTTTCGACTGATCGTTCCTATGGCAGCTATATGATATAGTGGTCCGATCTTAATAGGATTTTGCGTTTATATGAGGATTATAGTAAAACCAACAAATGCCGAGCTTGGTCAAGATATCTTGATAAACAAATGTTTTTTCAAACAAAAACTTAATTTTCGAGCGATCGTTCCTATGGCAACTACATGATATAGTGGTCCGATCTAAACAGGATTTTGCATATATATGAGGAGCTAGTGAAACTAATAAATGCCGAGTTTGGTCAAGTTATTTTGATAAACAAAATATTTTTTTACAAATTATTTTCCACCAATCGTTCCTATGGCAGCTATATGATATAGTGGTCGATCTTAATAGGATTTTGCATATATATGAGGAGCTTAGTAAAAATAATAAATGCCGAGGTTGCCAAGATATCTTGATAAAGAAAATTTTTTCATACAAAAACTTAGTTTTCGACCCATCGTTCCTATGGCAGCTATATGATATAGTGGTCCGATCTTAATAGGATTTTGCATATATATGAGGAGCCGTGAAACTTATAAATGTCAAGTTTGGTCAAGATATCTTGATAACAAATGTTTTTTCATACAAAACTAATTTTCGACCCATCGTTCCTATGGCAGCTTTATGATATAGTGGTCCGATCTAATAGGATTTTGCGTTTATATGAGAGTATAGTAAAACCAACAAATGCCGAGCTTGGTCAAGATATCTGGTAAACAAAATGTTTTTTCATAAAAAACTTAATTTTCGAGCGATCGTTTCTATGGCAGCTATATGATTAAGTGTACCGATCTTAATAGGCTTTTGCGTTATATGGAGAGCTTAGTAAACTAATAAATGCCAAGTTTGGTCAAGATATCTTGATAACAAAATATTTTTTATACAAATTAATTTTCGACCGATCATTCCTATAGCAGCTATATAATATAGTGGTCCGATCTTAATAGGATTTTGCATATATATGAGGAGCTTAGTAAACCAATAAATGCCGACATTGGTAAAGATGTCTTGATAAACAAAATGTTTTTTCATACAACAACTTAATTTTCGACCCATCGTTCCTATGGCAGCTATATGATATAGTGGTCCGATCTTAATAGGATTTTGATATATATGAGGGCTAGTGAAACTAATAAATGTCAAGTTTGGTCAAGATATCTTGATAAACAAATTTTTTTTCATACAACTTAATTTCGACCCATCGTTCCTATGGCAGCTTTATGATATAGTGGTCCGATCTTAATAGGATTTTGCGTTTATATGAGATTATAGTAAAACCAACAAATGCCGAGCTTGGTCAAGATATCTTGTAAACAAAATGTTTTTTCAAGCAAATCTTAATTTTCGAGCGATCGTTCCTATGGCAACTAGATATAGTGGTCCGATCTAAGCAGGATTTTTGCATATATATGAGGAGCTTAGTAAAACTAATAAATGCCAAGTTTGGTCAACATATCTTGATAAACAAAATATTTTTTCTTACAAATTAATTTTCGACCGATCGTTCATATGGCAGCTATATGATATAGTCGTCCGATCTTATAGGATTTTTCCTATATACGAGGATTATAGTAAACTAATAAATGCCGAGTTTGGTCAAGATATCTTGATAAGCAAAATGTTTTTCATACAAATTAATTTTCCACCATCGTTCCTATGGCAGCTATATGATATAGTGGTCCGATCTTAATAGGATTTTGCATATATATGAGGAGCTTAGTAAAACTAATAAATGCCGAGTTTTGCCAAGATATCTTGATAAACAACATTTTTTTTCATACAAAAACTTAATTTTCGATCGATGTGTTCCTATGGCAGCTATTGATATAGTGGTCCGATCTTAACAGGATTTTGCATATATATGAGGAGCTACTGAACTATAAATGCCGACTTTCAAGATATCTTGATAAACAAAAGTTTTTTCATACAACAACTTAATTTTCGACCCATCGTTCCTATGGCAGCTATATGATATAGTGGTCCGACCTTAATAGATTTGTATATATATGAGGAGTTTAGTAAAACTAATAAATGCCAAGTTTGGTCAAGATATCTTGATAACAAAATATTTTTTCTTACAAACAATTAATTTTCCACCAATCGTTCCTATGGCAGCTATATGATATAGTGGTCCGATCTTAATAGGATTTTGCATATATATGAGGAGCTTAGTAAAACTAATAATGCCGAGTTTGGCCAAGATATCTTGATAAACAACATTTTTTTTTCATACAAAAACTTAATTTTCGATCGATTGTTCCTATGGCAGCTATTTGATATAGTGGTCCGATCTTACAGGATTTTAGCATATATATGAGGAGCTAGTGAACTAATAATGCCGAGCTTGTCAAGATCTTGATAAACAAAAAGTTTTTTCATACAACTTAATTTTCGACCCATCGTTCCTATGGCAGCTATATGATATAGTGGTCCGACCTTAATAGAATTTTGTATATATATGAGGACTTAGTAAAACTAATAAATGCCAAGTTTGCCAAGATATCTTGATAAACAAATTTTTTTTTCATACAAAACTGATTTTCGACTGATCGTTCCTATGGCAGCTATATGATATAGTGGTACGATCTTAATAGGATTTTGCGTTATATGAATATAGTAAAACTAACAAATGCCGAGCTTGGTCAAGATATCTTGATAAACAAATGTTTTTTCAACAAAAACTTAATTTTCGAGCGATCGTTCCTATGGCAACTACATGATATAGTGGTCCGATCTAAACAGGATTTTGCATATATATGAGGAGCTAGTGAAAACTAAATGCCGAGTTTGGTCAAGTATTTTGATAAACAAATGTTTTTTTATACAAAACTTTTTTCGACCGATCGTTCCCATGGCAGCTATATGATATAGGGGTCCGATCCTTATCGAATTTGCATATATATGAGGAGCTTAGTAAAACTAAATGCCGAGTTGGCCAAGATATCTTGATAAAGAAAATTTTTTTCATACAAAACTTAGTTTTCGACCCATCGTTCCTATGGCAGCTATATTATATAGTGGTCCGATCTTAATAGGATTTTGCATATATATGAGGAGCTTAGTAAAACTAATAACTGCCGAGTTTGGCAAGATATCTTGATAAACAAAATGTTTTTTTAGTACAACTTAATTTTCGACTCATCGTTCTTATGTCAGCTATATGATATAAGTGTCCGATCTAAATAGGATTTTGCATTTATATGAGGAGCGTAGATAAACTAATAAATTCCGAGTTTGGCAATATATCTGACAAACAAAATGTTTTTTCATACAAAACTTGATTTTTGACGCGATCGTTCCTATGGCAGCTATATGATTAAGAGTACCGATTAATAGGCTTTGCGTTTATATGAGAGCATAGAAAAAAATAAATGCCGAGCTTGGTCAAGATCTTGATAAACAAAATGTTTTTTTATACAAAAACTTATTTTTCGACCGATCGTTCCCATGGCAACTATATGATATAGTGTTCCGATCTTATCGAATTTGCATATATACGAGGAGCTTAGTAAAACTAATAAATGCCGAGTTTGGTCAAGATATCTTGATAAACATGTTTTTTCATGAAGAACTTAATTTTCGACCATCGTTCCTATGGCAGCTATATGATATAGTGGTCCGATCCTAACGATTTTGCTTATATTTGAGGAGTTTAGTAAAACTATTAAATGCCGATTTTGGTCAAGATATCTTGATACACAAAATGTTTTTTATACAACTTAAATTTCGACTCATCGTTCTTATGGCAGCTATCTGATATAAGATCCGATCTAATAGGATTTTGTATTTATATGAAGAGCGTAGATAAACTAATAAATCCGAGTTTGGCCAATATATCTTGACAAACAAAATGTTTTTTCATACAAAAACTTAATTTTCGACAGATCGTTCCTATGGCAGCTATATGATATAGTGGTCCGATCTTAAAGGATTTGAACATATATAGGAGCTAATAAAACTAATAAATGCCGACATTGGTCAAGATGTCTTGAAAACAAAATATTTTTTAATACAACAACTTAATTTTCGACCATCGTTCATATGTCAGCTATGATATAGTGCCCGATCTTAATAGATTTGGCATATATATGAGGGGCAAGTGAAGCTAATAAATGCCAGTTTGGTCAAGATATCTTGATAAACAAAATATTTTTTCATACAAATTAATTTTCGACCGATCATTCCTATGCAGCTATAATATAGTGGTCCGATCTTAATAGGATTTTGAATATATATGAGGAGCTAGTGAAACTATAAATGCCGACTTGGTCAAGATATCTTGATAAACAAAATTTTTTTCATAAAAAACTTAATTTTCGACGATCGTTCCTATGGCAGCTATATGATTAGTGGTACCGATCTTAATAGGCTTTTGCGTTATATGAAGAGCTTAGTAAACTAATAAATGCCAGTTTGGTCAAGATATCTCGTTAAACAAAATTTTTTAATACAAATTAATTTTCGACCGATCATTCCTATAGCAGCTATATAATATAGTGGTCCGATCTTATAGGATTTTGCATATATGAGGAGCTTAGTAAACCTATAAATGCCGACATAGGTAAAGATGTCTTGATAAACAAAATGTTTTTTCATACAACAACTTAATTTTCGACCATCGTTCCTATACCAGCTATATGATATAGTGGTCCGATCTTATAGGATTTTGCATTAATATGAGGAGCTTAGTAAACTAATAAATGCCAAGTTGGTCAAGATATCTTGATAAACAAAATTTTTTCTTACAAATTAATTTTCGACCGATCATTCCTATGGCAGCTATATAATATAGTGGTCCGATCTTAATAGGATTTTGCATATATATGAGGAGCTTAGTACAACCATAAATGCCGACATTGGTAAAGATTCTTGATAAACAAAATGTTTTTTCATACAACAACTTAATTTTCGACCCATCGTTCCTATGGCAGCTATATGATATAGTGGTCCGATCTTAATTGGATTTTGTATATATATGAGGGCCAGTGAAACTAATAAATGTCAAGTATGGTCAAGATATCTTGATAAACAAAATGTTTTTTTCATTCAATAACTTAATTTTCGACCCATCGCTCCTATGGCAGCTATATGATATAGTGGTCCGATCTTAATAGGATATTGCTTTATATATGAGGAGCTTAGTAAAACTAATAAATACCGAGTTTGGTCAAGATATCTTGATAAACAAAATGGTTATTGTATACAAAAACTTAATTTTCAACCGATCGTGCTATGGCAGCTGTTGGATAAAGTGTACCGATCTTAAAGGATTTTGCATATATATGAGGGCCTAGTAAAACCAATAAATGCCGAGTTTGGTCACATATTTTGATAAACAAAATGTTTTTTCATACAAAAACTTAATTTTCGACCGATCGTTCCTTTGGCAGCTATATGATATAGTGGTCCGATCTTAATAGGATTTTGCATATAATGAGGAGCCTAGTAAAACAATAAATGCCGAGATTGGTCAAGATATCTTGATAAACAAAATGTTTTTTCATACAAAATTTATTTTCGACCGATCGTTGCTATGGCAGCATATGATATAGTGGTTCGATCTTAATAGGATTATGCATATATATGGGGAGCTTATAAATGCCGAGTGTGGTCAAGATATCTTGATAAGCAAAAGTTTTTTCATACAAAACTTAATTCTCGACCGATCGTTCCTATGGCAGCTATATGATATAGTGGTCCGATCTTAATAGGATTTTGCATATATATGAGGAGCTTAGTAAAACCAATAAATGCCGAGTTTGGTCAACATATCTAGATAAACAAAATGTTTTTTCATACAAAAATTAATTTTCGACCGATCGTTCCAATGACAGCTATATGATATAGTGGTTCGATCTTAATAGGATTATGCATATATATGGGGAGCTTATAAATGCCGAGTGTGGTCATGATAATCTTGATAAGCAAAATGTTTTTTCATACAAAACTTAATTTTCGACCGATCGTCCTATGGCAGCTATGATATAGTGGTCCGATATTAATAGGATTTTGCATATATATGAGGAGCTAGTAAAACAATAAATGCCGAGTTGGTCAAGATATCTTGATAAACAAAATGTTTTTTCATACAACTTAATTTCGACCCATCGTTCCTATGGCAGCTATATGATGTAGTGGTCCGATCTTAATAGATTGCATATATATATAAGGAGCTTAGTAAAACTAATAAATACCGAGTTTGGTCAAGATATTTTGATAAACAAAATGGTTGTTATACAAAATCTTAATTTTCAACCGATCGTTGCTATGGCAGCTGTTGGATAAGTGTACCGATCTTAAAAGGATTTGCATATATATGAGGAGCCTAGTAAAGCCAATAAATGCCGAGCTTGGTCAACATATCTTGATAAACAAAATGTTTTTTTTATACAAAAACTTATTTTCGACCGATCGTTCCAATGACAGCTATATGATATAGTGGTCCGATCTTAATGGGATTTTGCATATATATAGGAGCTTAGTAAAACTAATAAATACCGAGTTTGGTCAAGATATCTTGATAAACAAATGGTATTGTATACAAAAATTTAATTTTCAACCGATCGTTGCTATGGCAGCTGTTGGATAAAGTGTACCGATCTTAAAAGGATTTTGCATATTTTGAGGAGCTTAGTAAAACTATAAATGCCGAGTTTGGTCAAGATATCTTGATAAACAAAATGTTTTTTCAGACAAAAACTTAATTTCGACCGATCGTTCCTATGGCAGCTATATGATAAAGTGTACCAATCTTGATAGGATTATCAAGATATCTTGATAAACAAAATTTTTTTCATAAAACTTAATTTTCGACCTATCTTATAATATTTGACCACTATATGATATAGGGTTCGATGTTCATAGATTCGCATATATATGAAGCTAGTGAAACTAATAAATGCCGAGTTTGGTCAGATATCTTGATAAGCTAAATTTTTTTTCATACAGAAACTTAATTTTCGACCAATCGTTCCTATGGCAGCTATATGATATGTGGTCCGATCTTAATAGGATTTGGCATATATATGAGAGCTTACTAAAACTAATAATTGCCGAGTTTGGTCAAATATATTGTTAAACCAAATGTTTTTTTCATACAAGAACTTAATTTTCGACCGATCGTTCCTATGGCAGCTATATGATATAGTGGTCCGATCTTAACAGGATTTTGCATATATATGAGGAGCTAGTGAAACTAATAAGTGCCGAGGTTGGTCAAGATATCTTGATAATAAAATGTTTTTTCATACAAAAACTTAATTTTCAAGCGATTGTTCCTATGGCAACTATATGATATAGTGGTCCGATATTACAAGATTTTGCATATATATGAGGAGCTAGTGAAACTAATAAGTGCCGAGGTTGGTCAAGATATCTTGATAAACAAAATGTTTCTAAATACAAAAACTTTATTTTCGACCGATCGTTCCTATGGCAGCTATTTGATATAGTCGTTCGATCTTAACAGGGTTTTGCATATATATGAAGAGCTAGTGAAACTAATAAGTGCCGAGGTTGGTCAAGAATCTTGATAAACAAAATGTTTTTTTCATACAGAAACTTAATTTTCGAGCGATCGTTCCTATGGCAGCTATATGATAAAGTGTACCAATCTTGATAGGATTATCAAGATATCTTGATAAACAAAATTTTTTTTCATACAACTTAATTTTCGACCTATCTTTTAATTTTTGACCAGCTATATGATATAGTGGCCCGATCTTAAAAGGATTTTGCATATATGATTAGCTTAGTAAAACTAATAAATGCCGAGTTTGGTCAAGATATCTTGATAAACAAATTTTTTTTATACAAAGCTTTATTTCGACCGATCGTTCGATGGCAGCTATATGATATAGTGGTCCGATCTTAACAGATTTTGCATATATATGAGGAGCTAGTGAAACTAATAAGTGCCGAGGTTGGTCAAGATATCCTGATAAACAAAATGTTATTTTATACAAAAACTTAATTTTCGAGCGATTGTTCCTATGGCAGCTATATAATATAGTGGTGGATCTTAATAGATTTTGCATTATATGAGGAGCTTAGTACAACTAATAAATGCCGAGCTTGGTCAAGATATATTGTTAACCAAATTTTTTTCATACAAAAACTTAGTTTTCGTCCGATCGTTTCGATATGATATAGTGGTCCGATCTTTAACAGGATTTGGCATATATATAAGAGCTAGTGAAACTAATAAGTGCCGAGGTTGGTCAAGAAATCTTGATAAACAAAATGTTTTTATATGCAAATTTTAATTTTCGAGCGGTTGTTCCTATGGCAGCTGTATAATATAGTGGTCCGATCTTAATAGGATATGAGTAGTAGTGAAATAATAAGTGCCGAGGTTTTTCAGATATCTTGATAAACAAAATGTTTTTTCATACAAAAACTTAATTTTCGAGCGATCGTTCCTATGGCAACTATATGATATATTCGTCCGATCCTTATAGGATTTTGGCTATATATGAGGAGTATAGTAAAACTAATAATTGTCGAGTTTCGTCGAGATATCTTGATAAACAAAATGTTTTTTCATACAAAAACTTAATTTTCGACCGATCGTTGCTATGGCAGCTATATGATTAAGCGTACCGATCTCAATAGGCTTTTGCGTTTATATGAAGCGCATAGTAAAACCAATAAATGCCGACTCGGTCAACATATCTTGCTAAACAAAATGTTTTTTCATACAAAAACTAAATTTTCGAGCGATTGTTCCTATGGCAGCTATATAATATAGTTGTCCGATCTTAATAGGATTTTACATATATATGAGGATCTTAGTAAACTATTTAATGCCGAGTTTGGTCAAGATATCTTGATAAACAAAATGTTTTTTCAAACGAAAGCTTAATTTTCGAGCGATCGTTCCTATGGCAGCTATATGATATAGTGGTCCGATATCAATGGGATTTTGCATATATATGAAGAGCTTAGTAAAACTAATAAATGCCGAGTTTGGTCAAGATATCTTGATAAATAAAATGTTTTTTCAGACAAGAACCTAATTTTCAATCAATCGTTCCTATGGCAGCTATATGATATAGTAGTCGGATCTTAATAGGATTTTGCATATATTTGAGGAGCTTAGTAAAACTATTAAATGCCGAGTTTGGTCAAGATATCTTGATAAACAAAACGTTTTTTCAGACAAAAACTTTATTTTCGACCGATCGTTTCGATGGCAGCTATATGATATAGTGGTCCGATCTTAACAGGATTTGGCATATATGGTAGGAGCTAGTGAAAACTAATAAGTGCCGAGGTTGGTCAAGATATCCTGATAAACAAAATGTTTTTTATACAAAAACTTAATTTTCTAGCGATTGTTCCTATGGCAGCTATATGATATAGTGGTCCGATCTTAATTGGATTTTGTATATATACGAGGGGCTAGTGAAACTGATAAATGTCAAGTATGGTCAAGATATCTTGATAAACAAAATGTTTTTTCATACAATAACTTAATTTTCGACCCATCGTTCCTATGGCAGCTATATGATATAGTGGTCCGACCTTAATAGGATTTTGCTTATATATGAGGAGCTTAGTAAAACTAATAAATGCCGAGATTGGTCAGGATGTCTTGATAAACAAAATGTTTTTTCATACAACAACTTAATTTTCGACCCATCGTTCCTATGGCAGCTATATGATATGGTGGTTCGATCTTAATAGGATTTTGCATATATATGAGGATCTTAGTAAAACTATTTAATGCCGAGTTTGGTCAAGATATCTTGATAAACAAAATGTTTTTTCAAACGAAAACTTAATTTTCGAGCGATCGTTCCTATGGCAGCTATATGATATAGTGGTCCGATATCAATGGGATTTTGCATATATATGAAGAGCTTAGTAAAACTAATAAATGCCGAGTTTGGTCAAGATATCTTGATAAATAAAATGTTTTTTCAGACAAAGAACCTAATTTTCAATCAATCGTTCCTATGGCAGCTATATGATATAGTAGTCGGATCTTAATAGGATTTTGCATATATTTGAGGAGCTTAGTAAAACTATTAATGCCGAGTTTGGTCAAGATATCTTGATAAACAAAATGTTTTTTCAAACGAAAACTTAATTTTCGACCGATCATTCCTATGGCAGCTATATAATATAGTGGTCCGATCTTAATAGGATTTTGCATATATATGCGGAGCTTAGTACAACCAATAAATGCCGACATTGGTAAAGATGTCTTGATAAACAAAATGTTTTTTCATACAACAACTTAATTTTCGACCCATCGTTCCTATGGCAGCTATATGATATAGTGGTCCGATCTTAATTGGATTTTGTATATATATGAGGGGCTAGTGAAACTAATAAATGTCAAGTATGGTCAAGATATCTTGATAAACAAAATGTTTTTCATACAATAACTTAATTTTCGACCCATCTTTCCTATGGCAGCTATATGATATAGTGGTCCGATCTTAATAGGATTTTGCTTATATATGAGGAGCTTAGTAAAACTAATAAATGCCAAAATTGGTCAGGATGTCTTGATAAACAAAATGTTTTTTCATACAACAACTTAATTTTCGACCCATCGTTCCTATGGCAGCTATATGATATGTGGTTCGATCTTAATAGGATTTTGCATTTATATGGGGAGCTAATAAATGCCTAGTTTGGTCAAGATATCTTGATAAACAAAATGGTATTGTATACAAAAACTTAATTTTCGACCGATCGTTCCTATGGCAGCTATATGATATAGTGGTCCGATCTTAATGGGTTTTGCATATATATGAGGAGGTTATAAATGCCGAGTGTGGTCAAGATAATCTTGGTAAGCAAAATGTTTTTTCATACAAAAACTAAATTTTCGACCGATCGTTCCTATGGCAGCTATATGATATAGTGGTTCGATCTTAATAGGATTTTGCATATATATGGGGAGCTTATACATGCCGAGTGTGGTCAAGATAATCTTGATAAGCAAAATGTTTTTTCATACAAAAACTTAATTTTCGACCGATCGTTCCTATGGCAGCTATATGATATAGTGGTCCGATCTTAATAGGATTTTGCATATATATGAGGAGCTTAGTAAAACCAATAAATGCCGAGTTTGGTCAACATATCTTGATAAGCAAAATGTTTTTTCATACAAAACTTAATTTTCGACCGATCGTTCCAATGACAGCTATATGATATAGTGGTCCGATCTTAATGGGATTTTGCATATATATATATAAGGAGCTTAGTAAACTAATAAATACCGAGTTTGGTCAAGATATCTTGATAAACAAAATGGTATTGTATACAAAAACTTAATTTTCAACCGATCGTTGCTATGGCAGCTGTTGGATAAAGTGTACCGATCTTAAAAGGATTTTGCATATATATGAGGAGCCTAGTAAAACCAATAAATGCCGAGTTTGGTCAACATATCTTGATAAACAAAATGTTTTTTCATACAAAAACTTAATTTTCGACCGATCGTTCCTTTGGCAGCTATATGATATAGTGGTCCGATCTTAATAGGATTTTGCATATATATGAGGAGCTTAGTAAAACCAATAAATGCCGAGTTTGGTCAACATATCTAGATAAACAAAATGTTTTTTCATACAAAAATTAATTTTCGACCGATCGTTCCAATGACAGCTATATGATATAGTGGTTCGATCTTAATAGGATTATGCATATATATGGGGAGCTTATAAATGCCGAGTGTGGTCAAGATAATCTTGATAAGCAAAATGTTTTTCATACAAAAACTTAATTTTCGACCGATCGTTCCTATGGCAGCTATATGATATAGTGGTCCGATCTTAATAGGATTTTGCATATATATGAGGAGCTTAGTAAAACCAATAAATGCCGAGTTTGGTCAACATATCTTGATAAACAAAATGTTTTTTCATACAAAACTTAATTTTCGACCGATCGTTCCAATGGCAGCTATATGATATAGTGGTCCGATCTTAATGGGATTTTGCATATATATAAGAGCTTAGTAAAACTAATAAATACCGAGTTTGGTCAAGATATCTTGATAAACAAAATGGTATTGTATACAAAAACTTAATTTTCAACCGATCGTTGCTATGGCAGCTGTTGGATAAAGTGTACCGATCTTAAAGGATTTTGCATATATATGAGGAGCCTAGTAAAACCAATAAATGCCGAGTTTGGTCAACATATCTTGATAAACAAAATGTTTTTTCATACAAAAACTTAATTTTCGACCGATCGTTCCTTTGGCAGCTATATGATATAGTGGTCCGATCTTAATAGGATTTTGCATATATATGAGGAGCTTAGTAAAACCAATAAATGCCGAGTTTGGTCAACATATCTAGATAAACAAAATGTTTTTTCATACAAAAATTTAATTTTCGACCGATCGTTCCAATGACAGCTATATGATATAGTGGTTCGATCTTAATAGGATTATGCATATATATGGGGAGCTTATAAATGCCGAGTGTGGTCAAGATAATCTTGATAAGCAAAATGTTTTTTCATACAAAAACTTAATTTTCGACCGATCGTTCCTATGGCAGCTATATGATATAGTGGTCCGATCTTAATAGGATTTTGCATATATATGAGGAGCTTAGTAAAACCAATAAATGCCGAGTTTGGTCAAGATATCTTGATAATCAAAATGTTTTTTCATACAACAACTTAATTTTCGACCCATCGTTCCTATGGCAGCTATATGATGTAGTGGTCCGATCTTAATAAGATTTTGCATATATAAGGAGCTTAGTAAAACTAATAAATACCGAGTTTGGTCAAGATATCTTGATAAACAAAATGGTATTGTATACAAAACTTAATTTTCAACCGATCGTTGCTATGGCAGCTGTTGGATAAAGTGTACCGATCTTAAAGGATTTTGCATATATATGAGGAGCCTAGTAAAACCAATAAATGCCGAGTTTGGTCAACATATCTTGATAAACAAAATGTTTTTTCATACAAAAACTTAATTTTCGACCGATCGTTCCAATGACAGCTATATGATATAGTGGTTCGATCTTAATAGGATTATGCATATATATGGGGAGCTTATAAATGCCGAGTGTGGTCAAGATAATCTTGATAAGCAAAATGTTTTTTCATACAAAAACTTAATTTTCGACCGATCGTTCCTATGGCAGCTATATGATATAATGGTCCGATCTTAATAGGATTTTGCATATATATGAGGAGCTTAGTAAAACCAATAAATGCCGAGTTTGGTCAAGATATCTTGATAAACAAAATGTTTTTTCATACAACAACTTAATTTTCGACCCATCGTTCCTATGGCAGCTATATGATGTAGTGGTCCGATCTTAATAAGATTTTGCATATATATAAGGAGCTTAGTAAAACTAATAAATACCGAGTTTGGTCAAGATATTTTGATAAACAAAATGGTATTGTATACAAAATCTTAATTTTCAACCGATCGTTGCTATGGCAGCTGTTGGATAAAGTGTACCGATCTTAAAAGGATTTTGCATATATATGAGGAGCCTAGTAAAGCCAATAAATGCCGAGCTTGGTCAACATATCTTGATAAACAAAATGTTTTTTTATACAAAAACTTAATTTTCGACCGATCGTTCCAATGACAGCTATATGATATAGTGGTCCGATCTTAATAGGATTTTGCATATATATGAGGAGCTTAGTAAAACCAATAAATGCCGAGTTTGGTCAACATATCTTGATAAACAAAATGTTTTTTCATACAAAAACTTAATTTTCGACCGATCGTTCCAATGACAGCTATATGATATAGTGGTCCGATCTTAATGGGATTTTGCATATATATAAGGAGCTTAGTAAACTAATAAATACCGAGTTTGGTCAAGATATCTTGATAAACAAAATGGTATTGTATACAAAAACTTAATTTTCAACCGATCGTTGCTATGGCAGCTGTTGGATAAAGTGTACCGATCTTAAAGGATTTTGCATATATATGAGGAGCCTAGTAAAACCAATAAATGCCGAGTTTGGTCAACATATCTTGATAAACAAAATGTTTTTTCATACAAAAACTTAATTTTCGACCGATCGTTCCTTTGGCAGCTATATGATATAGTGGTCCGATCTTAATAGGATTTTGCATATATATGAGGAGCTTAGTAAAACCAATAAATGCCGAGTTTGGTCAACATATCTAGATAAACAAAATGTTTTTTCATACAAAAATTTAATTTTCGACCGATCGTTCCTATGGCAGCTATATGATATAGTGGTTCGATCTTAATAGGATTTTGCATATATATGGGGAGCTTATACATGCCGAGTGTGGTCAAGATAATCTTGATAAGCAAAATGTTTTTTCATACAAAACTTAATTTTCGACCGATCGTTCCTATGGCAGCTATATGATATAGTGGTCCGATCTTAATAGGATTTTGCATATATATGAGGAGCTTAGTAAAACCAATAAATGCCGAGTTTGGTCAACATATCTTGATAAACAAAATGTTTTTTCATACAAAAACTTAATTTTCGACCGATCGTTCCAATGACAGCTATATGATATAGTGGTCCGATCTTAATGGGATTTTGCATATATATAAGGAGCTTAGTAAAACTAATAAATACCGAGTTTGGTCAAGATATCTTGATAAACAAAATGGTATTGTATACAAAAACTTAATTTTCAACCGATCGTTGCTATGGCAGCTGTTGGATAAAGTGTACCGATCTTAAAAGGATTTTGCATATATATGAGGAGCCTAGTAAAACCAATAAATGCCGAGTTTGGTCAACATATCTTGATAAACAAAATGTTTTTTCATACAAAAACTTAATTTCGACCGATCGTTCCTTTGGCAGCTATATGATATAGTGGTCCGATCTTAATAGGATTTTGCATATAAATGAGGAGCTTAGTAAAACCAATAAATGCCGAGTTTGGTCAACATATCTAGATAAACAAAATGTTTTTTCATACAAAAATTTAATTTTCGACCGATCGTTCCTATGGCAGCTATATGATATAGTGGTTCGATCTTAATAGGATTTTGCATATATGGGGAGCTTATACATGCCGAGTGTGGTCAAGATAATCTTGATAAGCAAAATGTTTTTTCATACAAAAACTTAATTTTCGACCGATCGTTCCTATGGCAGCTATATGATATAGTGGTCCGATCTTAATAGGATTTTGCATATATATGAGGAGCTTAGTAAAACCAATAAATGCCGAGTTTGGTCAACATATCTTGATAAACAAAATGTTTTTTCATACAAATACTTAATTTTCGACCGATCGTTCCAATGACAGCTATATGATATAGTGGTCCGATCTTAATGGGATTTTGCATATATATAAGGAGCTTAGTAAAACTAATAAATACCGAGTTTGGTCAAGATATCTTGATAAACAAAATGGTATTGTATACAAAAACTTAATTTTCAACCGATCGTTGCTATGGCAGCTGTTGGATAAAGTGTACCGATCTTAAAAGGATTTTGCATATATATGAGGAGCCTAGTAAAACCAATAAATGCCGAGTTTGGTCAACATATCTTGATAAACAAAATGTTTTTTCATACAAAAACTTAATTTTCGACCGATCGTTCCTTTGGCAGCTATATGATATAGTGGTCCGATCTTAATAGGATTTTGCATATATATGAGGAGCTTAGTAAAACCAATAAATGCCGAGTTTGGTCAACATATCTTGATAAACAAAATGTTTTTTCATACAAAAATTTAATTTTCGACCGATCGTTCCAATGACAGCTATATGATATAGTGGTTCGATCTTAATAGGATTATGCATATATATGGGGAGCTTATAAATGCCGAGTGTGGTCAAGACAATCTTGATAAGCAAAATGTTTTTTCATACAACAACTTAATTTTCGACCGATCGTTCCTATGGCAGCTATATGATATAGTGGTCCCATCTTAATAGGATTTTGCATTATATGAGGAGCTTAGTAAAACCAATAAATGCCGAGTTTGGTCAACATATCTTGATAAACAAAATGTTTTTTCATACAAAAACTTAATTTTCGACCGATCGTTCCAATGACAGCTATATGATATAGTGGTCCGATCTTAATGGGATTTTGCATATATATAAGGAGCTTAGTAAAACTAATAAATACCGAGTTTGGTCAAGATATCTTGATAAACAAAATGGTATTGTATACAAAAACTTAATTTTCAACCGATCGTTGCTATGGCAGCTGTTGGATAAAGTGTACCGATCTTAAAAGGATTTTGCATATATATGAGGAGCCTAGTAAAACCAATAAATGCCGAGTTTGGTCAACATATCTTGATAAACAAAATGTTTTTTCATACAAAAACTTAATTTTCGACCGATCGTTCCAATGACAGCTATATGATATAGTGGTCCGATCTTAATGGGATTTTGCATATATATAAGGAGCTTAGTAAAACTAATAAATACCGAGTTTGGTCAAGATATCTTGATAAACAAAATGGTATTGTATACAAAAACTTAATTTTCAACCGATCGTTGCTATGGCAGCTGTTGGATAAAGTGTACCGATCTTAAAAGGATTTTGCATATATATGAGGAGCCTAGTAAAACCAATAAATGCCGAGTTTGGTCAACATATCTAGATAAACAAAATGTTTTTTCATACAAAAATTTAATTTTCGACCGATCGTTCCTATGGCAGCTATATGATATAGTGGTTCGATCTTAATAGGATTTTGCATATATATGGGGAGCTTATACATGCCGAGTGTGGTCAAGATAATCTTGATAAGCAAAATGTTTTTTCATACAAAAACTTAATTTTCGACCGATCGTTCCTATGGCAGCTATATGATATAGTGGTCCGATCTTAATAGGATTTTGCATATATATGAGGAGCTTAGTAAAACCAATAAATGCCGAGTTTGGTCAACATATCTTGATAAACAAAATGTTTTTTCATACAAAAACTTAATTTTCGACCGATCGTTCCAATGACAGCTATATGATATAGTGGTCCGATCTAAATGGGATTTTGCATATATATAAGGAGCTTAGTAAAACTAATAAATACCGAGTTTGGTCAAGATATCTTGATAAACAAAATGGTATTGTATACAAAAACTTAATTTTCAACCGATCGTTGCTATGGCAGCTGTTGGATAAAGTGTACCGATCTTAAAGGATTTTGCATATATATGAGGAGCCTAGTAAAACCAATAAATGCCGAGTTTGGTCAACATATCTTGATAAACAAAATGTTTTTTCATACAAAAACTTAATTTTCGACCGATCGTTCCTTTGGCAGCTATATGATATAGTGGTCCGATCTTAATAGGATTTTGCATATATATGAGGAGCTTAGTAAAACCAATAAATGCCGAGTTTGGTCAACATATCTAGATAAACAAAATGTTTTTTCATACAAAAATTTAATTTTCGACCGATCGTTCCAATGACAGCTATATGATATAGTGGTTCGATCTTAATAGGATTATGCATATATATGGGGAGCTTATAAATGCCGAGTGTGGTCAAGATAATCTTGATAAGCAAAATGTTTTTCATACAAAAACTTAATTTTCGACCGATCGTTCCTATGGCAGCTATATGATATAGTGGTCCGATCTTAATAGGATTTTGCATATATATGAGGAGCTTAGTAAAACCAATAAATGCCGAGTTTGGTCAACATATCTTGATAAACAAAATGTTTTTTCATACAAAAACTTAATTTTCGACCGATCGTTCCAATGACAGCTATATGATATAGTGGTCCGATCTTAATGGGATTTTGCATATATATAAGGAGCTTAGTAAAACTAATAAATACCGAGTTTGGTCAAGATATCTTGATAAACAAAATGGTATTGTATACAAAAACTTAATTTTCAACCGATCGTTGCTATGGCAGCTATATGTTATAGTGGTTCGATCTTAATAGGATTATGCATATATATGGGGAGCTTATAAATGCCGAGTGTGGTCAAGATAATCTTGATAAGCAAAATGTTTTTTCATACAAAAACTTAATTTTCGACCGATCGTTCCTATGGCAGCTATATGATATAGTGGTCCGATCTTAATAGGATTTTGCATATATATGAGGAGCTTAGTAAAACCAATAAATGCCGAGTTTGGTCAACATATCTTGATAAACAAAATGTTTTTTCATACAAAAACTTAATTTTCGACCGATCGTTCCAATGACAGCTATATGATATAGTGGTCCGATCTTAATGGGATTTTGCATATATATAAGGAGCTTAGTAAAACTAATAAATACCGAGTTTGGTCAAGATATCTTGATAAACAAAATGGTATTGTATACAAAAACTTAATTTTCAACCGATCGTTGCTATGGCAGCTGTTGGATAAAGTGTACCGATCTTAAAAGGATTTTGCATATATATGAGGAGCCTAGTAAAACCAATAAATGCCGAGTTTGGTCAACATATCTTGATAAACAAAATGTTTTTTCATACAAAAACTTAATTTTCGACCGATCGTTCCTTTGGCAGCTTTATGATATAGTGGTCCGATCTTAATAGGATTTTGCATATATATGAGGAGCTTAGTAAAACCAATAAATGCCGAGTTGGTCAACATATCTAGATAAACAAAATGTTTTTCATACAAAAATTTAATTTTCGACCGATCGTTCCAATGACAGCTATATGATATAGTGGTTCGATCTTAATAGGATTATGCATATATATGGGGAGCTTATAAATGCCGAGTGTGGTCAAGATAATCTTGATAAGCAAAATGTTTTTTCATACAAAAACTTAATTTTCGACCGATAGTTCCTATGGCAGCTATATGATATAGTGGTCCGATCTTAATAGGATTTTGCATATATATGAGGAGCTTAGTAAAACCAATAAATGCCGAGTTTGGTCAAGATATCTTGATAAACAAAATGTTTTTTCATACAACAACTTAATTTTCGACCCATCGTTCCTATGGCAGCTATATGATGTAGTGGTCCGATCTTAATAAGATTTTGCATATATATAAGGAGCTTAGTAAAACTAATAAATACCGAGTTTGGTCAAGATATTTTGATAAACAAAATGGTATTGTATACAAAATCTTAATTTTCAACCGATCGTTGCTATGGCAGCTGTTGGATAAAGTGTACCGATCTTAAAAGGATTTTGCATATATATGAGGAGCCTAGTAAAGCCAATAAATGCCGAGCTTGGTCAACATATCTTGATAAACAAAATGTTTTTTTATACAAAAACTTAATTTTCGACCGATCGTTCCAATGACAGCTATATGATATAGTGGTCCGATCTTAATGGGATTTTGCATATATATAAGCAGCTTAGTAAAACTAATAAATACCGAGTTTGGTCAAGATATCTTGATAAACAAAATGGTATTGTATACAAAAACTTAATTTTCAACCGATCGTTGCTATGGCAGCTGTTGGATAAAGTGTACCGATCTTAAAAGGATTTTGCATATATTTGAGGAGCTTAGTAAAACTATTAAATGCCGAGTTTGGTCAAGATATCTTGATAAACAAAATGTTTTTTCAGACAAAAACTTAATTTTCGACCGATCGTTCCTATGGCAGCTATATGATAAAGTGTACCAATCTTGATAGGATTATCAAGATATCTTGATAAAGAAAATTTGTTTTCATAAAACTTAATTTTCGACCTATCTTTATAATATTTTGACCAGCTAGATGATATAGGGGTTCGATGTTCATAGGATTTCGCATATATATGGAAGCTAGTGAAACTAATAAATGCCGAGTTTGGTCAAGATATCTTGATAAGCTAAATTTTTTTTCATACAGAAACTTAATTTTCGACCAATCGTTCCTATGGCAGCTATATGATATTGTGGTCCGATCTTAATAGGATTTGGCATATATATGAGAGGCTTACTAAAACTAATAAATGCCGAGTTTGGTCAAGATATATTGTTAACCAAATGTTTTTTTCATACAAGAACTTAATTTTCGACCGATCGTTCCTATGGCAGCTATATGATATAGTGGTCCGATCTTAACAGGATTTTGCATATATATGAGGAGCTAGTGAAACTAATAAGTGCCGAGGTTGGTCAAGATATCTTGATAAATAAAATGTTTTTTCATACAAAAACTTAATTTTCAAGCGATTGTTCCTATGGCAACTATATGATAAAGTCGTCCGATCCTTATTGGATTTTGGCTATATATGAGGAGTATAGTAAATCTAATAAATGCCGAGTTTGGTCAAGATATCTTGAGAAACAAAATGTTTTTTCATACACAAACTTAATTTTCCACCGATCGTTTCGATGGCAGCTATATGATATAGTGGTCCGATCTTAACAGGATTTTGGCTATATATGAGGAGCTAGTGAAACTAATAAGTGCCGAGGTTGGTCAAGATATCCTGATAAACAAAATGTTTTTTATACAAAAACTTAATTTTCGAGCGATTGTTCCTATGGCAGCTATATAATATAGTGGTCCGATCTCAATAGAATTTTGCATATATATGAGGATCTTAGTAAAACTATTAAATGCCGAGTTTGGTCAAGATATCTTGATAAACAAAATGTTTTTTCAAACAAAAACTTAATTTTCGAGCGATCGCTTCTATGGCAGCTATATGATATAGTGGTCCGATCTCAATGGCATTTTGCATATATTTGGGGAGTTTAGTAAAACTATTAAATGCCGAAATTGGTCAAGATATCCTGAAAAACAAAATGTTTTTTCATACAACTTAATTTTCGAGCGTTCGTTCCTATGGCAACTATATTATATAGTGGTCCGTCTTATCGAATTTTGCATATATATGAAGAGCTTAGTAAAACTAATAAATGCCGCTTATTATATAGTGGTCGGATCTTAATAAGATTTTTCATATATTTGAGGAGCTTAATAAAACTATTAAATGCCGAGTTTGGTCAAGATATCTTAATAAACAAAATGTTTTTTCAAACAAAAACCTTATTTTCGAGCGATCGTTTCTATGGCAGCTATATGATATAGTAGTCGGATCTTAATAGGATTTTGCATATATTTGAGGAGCTTAGTAAAACTATTAAATGCCGAGTTTGGTCAAGATATCTTGATAAACAAAATGTTTTTTCAGACAAAAACTTAATTTTCGACCGATCGTTCCTATGGCAGCTATATGATAGTGTACCAATCTTGATAGGATTATCAAGATATCTTGATAAACAATATTTTTTTCATACAACTTAATTTTCGACCTATCTTTATAATATTTTGACCAGCTATATGATATAGGGGTTCGATGTTAATAGGATTTCGCATATATATGGAAGCTAGTGAAACTAATAAATGCCGAGTTTGGTCAAGATATCTTGATAAACAAAATGTTTTTTCAAACAAAAACTTAATTTTCGAGCGATCGTTCCTATGGCAGCTATATAATATAGTGGTCCGATCTCAATAGGATTTTGCATATATATGAGGATCTTAGTAAAACTATTAAATGCCGAGTTTGGTCAAGATATCTTAATAAACAAAATGTTTTTTCAAACAAAAACCTTATTTTCGAGCGATCGTTTCTATGGCAGCTATATGATATAGTAGTCGGATCTTAATAAGATTTTGCATATATGTGAGGAGCTTAATAAAACTATTAAATGCCGAGTTTGGTCAAGATATCTTGATAAACAAAATGTTTTTTCAGACAAAAACTTAATTTTCGACCGATCGTTCCTATGGCAGCTATATGATAGAGTGTACCAATCTTGATAGGATTATCAAGATATCTTGATAAACAAAATTTTTTTTCATACAACTAAATTTTCGACCTATCTTTATAATATTTTGACCAGCTATATGATGTTAATAGGATTTCGCATATATATGGAAGCTAGTGAAACTAATAAATGCCGAGTTTGGTCAAAATATCTAGATAAACAAAATGTTTTTTCATACAAAAATTTAATTTTCGACCGATCGTTCCAATGACAGCTATATGATATAGTGGTTCGATCTTAATAGGATTATGCATATATATGGGGAGCTTATA
Organism: Drosophila americana; assembly: GCA_030788265.1. Taxonomy (NCBI): domain Eukaryota; kingdom Metazoa; phylum Arthropoda; class Insecta; order Diptera; family Drosophilidae; genus Drosophila; species Drosophila americana. The sequence continues at coordinate 140,897 of JAURSC010000040.1, read as the reverse complement.
AATGCCGAGTTTGGTCAAGATAATCTTGATAAGCAAAATGTTTTTTCATACAAAAACTTAATTTTCGACCGATCGTTCCTATGACAGCTATATGATATAGTGGTCCGATCTTAATGGGATTTTGCATATATATAAGGAGCTTAGTAAAACTAATAAATACCGAGTTTGGTCAAGATATCTTGATAAACAAAATGGTATTGTATACAAAAACTTAATTTTCAACCGATCGTTGCTATGGCAGCTGTTGGATAAAGTGTACCGATCTTAAAAGGATTTTGCATATGTATGAGGAGCCTAGTAAAACCAATAAATGCCGAGTTTGGTCAACATATCTTGATAAACAAAATGTTTTTTCATACAAAAACTTAATTTTCGACCGATCGTTCCTTTGGCAGCTATATGATATAGTGGTCCGAAATTAATAGGATTTTGCATATATATGAGGAGCTTAGTAAAACTAGTAAATGCCGAGATTGGTCAGGATGTCTTGATAAACAAAATGTTTTTTCATACAACAACTTAATTTTCGACCCATCGTTCCTATGGCAGCTATATGATATGGTGGTTCGATCTTAATAGGATTTTGCATTTATATGGGGAGCTAATAAATGCCTAGTTTGGTCAAGATATCTTGATAAACAAAATGGTATTGTATACAAAAACTTAATTTTCGACCGATCGTTCCTATGGCAGCTATATGATATAGTGGTCCGATCTTAATAGGTTTTTGCATATATATGAGGAGGTTATAAATGCCGAGTGTGGTCAAGATAATCTTGATAAGCAAAATGTTTTTTCATACAAAAACTAAATTTTCGACCGATCGTTCCTATGGCAGCTATATGATATAGTGGTTCGATCTTAATAGGATTTTGCATATATATGGGAGCTTATACATGCCGAGTGTGGTCAAGATAATCTTGATAAGCAAAATGTTTTTTCATACAAAAACTTAATTTTCGACCGATCGTTCCTATGGCAGCTATATGATATAGTGGTCCGATCTTAATAGGATTTTGCATATATATGAGGAGCTTAGTAAAACCAATAAATGCCGAGTTTGGTCAACATATCTTGATAAACAAAATGTTTTTTCATACAAAAATTTAATTTTCGACCGATCGTTCCTTTGGCAGCTATATGATATAGTGGTCCGATCTTAATAGGATTTTGCATATATATGAGGAGCTTAGTAAAACCAATAAATGCCGAGTTTGGTCAACATATCTAGATAAACAAAATGTTTTTTCATACAAAAATTTAATTTTCGACCGATCGTTCCAATGACAGCTATATGATATAGTGGTTCGATCTTAATAGGATTATGCATATATATGGGGAGCTTATAAATGCCGAGTGTGGTCAAGATAATCTTGATAAGCAAAATGTTTTTTCATACAAAAACTTAATTTTCGACCGATCGTTCCTATGGCAGCTATATGATATAGTGGTCCGATCTTAATAGAATTTTGCATATATATGAGGAGCTTAGTAAAACCAATAAATGCCGAGTTTGGTCAACATATCTTGATAAACAAAATGTTTTTTCATACAAAAACTTAATTTTCGACCGATCGTTCCAATGACAGCTATATGATATAGTGGTCCGATCTTAATGGGATTTTGCATATATATAAGGAGCTTAGTAAAACTAATAAATACCGAGTTTGGTCAAGATATCTTGATAAACAAAATGGTATTGTATACAAAAACTTAATTTTCAACCGATCGTTGCTATGGCAGCTGTTGGATAAAGTGTACCGATCTTAAAAGGATTTTGCATATATATGAGGAGCCTAGTAAAACCAATAAATGCCGAGTTTGGTCAACATATCTTGATAAACAAAATGTTTTTTCATACAAAAACTTAATTTTCGACCGATCGTTCCTTTGGCAGCTATATGATATAGTGGTCCGATCTTAATAGGATTTTGCATATATATGAGGAGCTTAGTAAAACCAATAAATGCCGAGTTTGGTCAACATATCTAGATAAACAAAATGTTTTTTCATACAAAAATTTAATTTTCGACCGATCGTTCCAATGACAGCTATATGATATAGTGGTTCGATCTTAATAGGATTATGCATATATATGGGGAGCTTATAAATGCCGAGTGTGGTCAAGATAATCTTGATAAGCAAAATGTTTTTTCATACAAAAACTTAATTTTCGACCGATCGTTCCTATGGCAGCTATATGATATAGTGGTCCGATCTTAATAGGATTTTGCATATATATGAGGAGCTTAGTAAAACCAATAAATGCCGAGTTTGGTCAAGATATCTTGATAAACAAAATGTTTTTTCATACAACAACTTAATTTTCGACCCATCGTTCCTATGGCAGCTATATGATGTAGTGGTGCGATCTTAATAAGATTTTGCATATATATAAGGAGCTTAGTAAAACTAATAAATACCGAGTTTGGTCAAGATATTTTGATAAACAAAATGGTATTGTATACAAAATCTTAATTTTCAACCGATCGTTGCTATGGTAGCTGTTGGATAAAGTGTACCGATCTTAAAAGGATTTTGCATATATATGAGGAGCCTAGTAAAGCCAATAAATGCCGAGCTTGGTCAACATATCTTGATAAACAAAATGTTTTTTTATACAAAACTTAATTTTCGACCGATCGTTCCAATGACAGCTATATGATATAGTGGTCCGATCTTAATGGGATTTTGCATATATATAAGCAGCTTAGTAAAACTAATAAATACCGAGTTTGGTCAAGATATCTTGATAAACAAAATGGTATTGTATACAAAAACTTAATTTTCAACCGATCGTTGCTATGGCAGCTGTTGGATGAAGTGTACCGATCTTAAAAGGATTTTGCATATATTTGAGGAGCTTAGTAAAACTATAAATGCCGAGTTTGGTCAAGATATCTTGATAAACAAAATGTTTTTTCAGACAAAAACTTAATTTTCGACCGATCGTTCCTATGGCAGCTATATGATAAAGTGTACCAATCTTGATAGGATTATCAAGATATCTTGATAAAGAAAATTTTTTTTCATAAAACTTAATTTTCGACCTATCTTTATAATATTTTGACCAGCTAGATGATATAGGGGTTCGATGTTCATAGGATTTCGCATATATATGGAAGCTAGTGAAACTAATAAATGCCGAGTTTGGTCAAGATATCTTGATAAGCTAAATTTTTTTTCATACAGAAACTTAATTTTCGACCAATCGTTCCTATGGCAGCTATATGATATTGTGGTCCGATCTTAATAGGATTTGGCATATATATGAGAGGCTTACTAAAACTAATAAATGCCGAGTTTGGTCAAGATATATTGTTAACCAAATGTTTTTTTCATACAAGAACTTAATTTTCGACCGATCGTTCCTATGGCAGCTATATGATATAGTGGTCCGATCTTAACAGGATTTTGCATATATATGAGGAGCTAGTGAAACTAATAAGTGCCGAGGTTGGTCAAGATATCTTGATAAATAAAATGTTTTTTCATACAAAAACTTAATTTTCAAGCGATTGTTCCTATGGCAACTATATGATAAAGTCGTCCGATCCTTATTGGATTTTGGCTATATATGAGGAGTATAGTAAATCTAATAAATACCGAGTTTGGTCAAGATATCTTGAGAAACAAAATGTTTTTTCATACACAAACTTAATTTTCCACCGATCGTTTCGATGGCAGCTATATGATATAGTGGTCCGATCTTAACAGGATTTTGGCTATATATGAGGAGCTAGTGAAACTAATAAGTGCCGAGGTTGGTCAAGATATCCTGATAAACAAAATGTTTTTTATACAAAAACTTAATTTTCGAGCGATTGTTCCTATGGCAGCTATATAATATAGTGGTCCGATCTCAATAGAATTTTGCATATATATGAGGATCTTAGTAAAACTATTAAATGCCGAGTTTGGTCAAGATATCTTGATAAACAAAATGTTTTTTCAAACAAAAACTTAATTTTCGAGCGATCGCTTCTATGGCAGCTATATGATATAGTGGTCCGATCTCAATGGCATTTTGCATATATTTGGGGAGTTTAGTAAAACTATTTAATGCCGAAATTGGTCAAGATATCGTGAAAAACAAAATGTTTTTTCATACAACTTAATTTTCGAGCGTTCGTTCCTATGGCAACTATATTATATAGTGGTCCGTCTTATCGAATTTTGCATATATATGAAGAGCTTAGTAAAACTAATAAATGCCGCTTATTATATAGTGGTCGGATCTTAATAAGATTTTTCATATATTTGAGGAGCTTAATAAAACTATTAAATGCCGAGTTTGGTCAAGATATCTTAATAAACAAAATGTTTTTTCAAACAAAAACCTTATTTTCGAGCGATCGTTTCTATGGCAGCTATATGATATAGTAGTCGGATCTTAATAGGATTTTGCATATATTTGAGGAGCTTAGTAAAACTATTAAATGCCGAGTTTGGTCAAGATATCTTGATAAACAAAATGTTTTTTCAGACAAAAACTTAATTTTCGACCGATCGTTCCTATGGCAGCTATATGATAGTGTACCAATCTTGATAGGATTATCACGATATCTTGATAAACAAAATTTTTTTTCATACAACTTAATTTTCGACCTATCTTTATAATATTTTGACCAGCTATATGATATAGGGGTTCGATGTTAATAGGATTTCGCATATATATGGAAGCTAGTGAAACTAATAAATGCCGAGTTTGGTCAAGATATCTTGATAAACAAAATGTTTTTTCAAACAAAAACTTAATTTTCGAGCGATCGTTCCTATGGCAGCTATATGATATAGTGTTCCGATCTCAATGGGATTTTGCATATAATTGGGGAGTTTAGTAAAAATATTAAATGCCGAGATTGGTCAAGATATCCTGATAAACAAAATGTTTTTTTATACAAAAACTTAATTTTCGAACGGCAGCTATATAATATAGTGGTCCGATCTCAATAGGATTTTGCATATATATGAGGATCTTAGTAAAACTATTAAATGCCGAGTTTGGTCAAGATATCTTAATAAACAAAATGTTTTTTCAAACAAAAACCTTATTTTCGAGCGATCGTTTCTATGGCAGCTATATGATATAGTAGTCGGATCTTAATAGGATTTTGCATATATGTGAGGAGCTTAATAAAACTATTAAATGCCGAGTTTGGTCAAGATATCTTGATAAACAAAATGTTTTTTCAGACAAAAACTTAATTTTCGACCGATCGTTCCTATGGCAGCTATATGATAGAGTGTACCAATCTTGATAGGATTATCAAGATATCTTGATAAACAAAATTTTTTTTCATACAACTAAATTTTCGACCTATCTTTATAATATTTTGACCAGCTATATGATGTTAATAGGATTTCGCATATATATGGAAGCTAGTGAAACTAATAAATGCCGAGTTTGGTCAAAATATCTTGATAAGCTAAATTTTTTTTCATACAGAAACTTAATTTTCGACCAATCGTTCCTATGGCAGCTATATGATATTGTGGTCCGATCTTAATAGGATTTGGCATATATATGAGAGGCTTAGTAAAACTAATAAATGCCGAGTTTGGTCAAGATATATTGTTAACCAAATTTTTTTCATACAAGAACTTAATTTTCGACCGATCGTTCTTATGGCAGCTATATGATATAGTGGTCCGATCTTAACAGGATTTTGCATATATATGAAGAGCTAGTGAAACTAATAAGTACCGAGGTTGGTCAGGATATCTTGATAAATAAAATGTTTTTTCATACAAAAACTTAATTTTCAAGCGATTGTTCCTATGGCAACTATATGATATAGTCGTCCGATCCATATAGGATTTTGGCTATATATGAGGAGTATAGTAAAACTAATAAATGCCGAGTTTAGTCAAGATATCTTGAGAAACAAAATGTTTTTTCATACACTAACTTAATTTTCGACCGATCGTTCATATGGCAACTATATGATATAGTCGTCCGATCCTTATAGGATTTTGGCTATATATGAGGAGTATAGGAAAACTAATAATTGCCGAGTTTGGTCAAGATATCTTGATAAACAAAATGTTTTTTCATACACAAACTTAATTTACGACCGATCGTTGCTTTACAGCTATATGAATAAGTGTACCGATCTTAATAGGCTTTTGCGTTTATATGAAGAGCATAGTAAAACCAATAAACGTCGAGCTTGGTCAACATATCTTGATAAACAAAATTTTTTTCATACAAAAACTAAATTTTCGACCGATCGTTCCGATGGCAGCTATATGATATAGTGGTCCGATCTTAACAAGATTTTGCATATATAGGAGGAGCTAGTGAAACTAATAAGTGCCGAGGTTGGTCAAGATATCTTGATAAACAAAATGTTTTTAAATACAAAAACTTTATTTTCGACTGATCGTTCCTATGGCAGCTATTTGATATAGTCGTCCGATCTTAACAGGATTTTGCATATATATGAGGAGCTAGTGAAACTAATAAGTGCCGAGGTTGGTCAACAAATCTTGATAAACAAAATTTTTTTTCATACAACTTAATTTTCGACCTATCTTTATAAAATTTTGACCAGCTATATGATATAGTGGCCCGATCTTAACAGGATATTGCGTATATATGAGGAGCTTAGTAAAACTAATAAATGCCGTGTTTGGTCAAGATATCTTGATAAACAAATTTTTTTTTCATACAAAAACTTTATTTTCGACCGATCGTTTCGATGGCAGCTATATGATATAGTGGTCCGATCTTAACAGGATTTTGCATATATATGCGGAGCTAGTGAAACTAATAAGTGCCGAGGTTACTCAAGATATCCTGATAAACAAAATGTTTTTTTATACAAAAACTTAATTTTCGACTGATCGTTCCTATGGCAGCTATATGATATAGTGGTCCGATCTTAACAGGATTTTGCATATATATGAGGAGCTAGTGAAACTAATAAGTGCCGAGGTTGGTCAAGATATCTTGATAAATAAAATGTTTTTTCATACAAAAACTTAATTTTCAAGCGATTGTTCCTATGGCAACTATATGATATAGTCGGCCGATCTCAATAGAATTTTGCATATATGTGAGGATCTTAGTAAAACTAATAAATGCCGTGTTTGGTCAAGATATCTTGATAAACAAATTTTTTTTTCATACAAAAACTTTATTTTCGACCGATCGTTTCGATGGCGGCTATATGATATAGTGGTCCGATCTTAACAGGATTTTGCATATATATGAGGAGCTAGTGAAACTAATAAGTGCCGCGGTTGGTCAAGATATCCTGATAAACAAAATGTTTTTTTATACAAAAACTTAATTTTCGAGCGATTGTTCCTATGGCAGCTATATAATATAGTGGTCCGATCTCAATAGAATTTTGCATATATATGAGGATCTTATTAAAACTATTAAATGCCGAGTTTGGTCAAGATATCTTGATAAACAAAATGTTTTTTCAAACAAAAACTTAATTTTCGAGCGATCGTTTCTATGGCAGCCATATGATATAGTGGTCCGATCTCAATGGGATTTTGCATATATTTGGGGAGTTTAGTAAAACTATTAAATGCCGAAATTGGTCAAGATATCGTGAAAAACAAAATGTTTTTTCATACAACAACTTAATTTTCGAGCGTTCGTTCCTATGGCAACTATATTATTTAGTGGTCCGTCTTATCGAATTTTGCATATATATGAAGAGCTTAGTAAAGCTAATAAATGCCGAGTTTGGTCAAGATATTTTGATAAATAAAATGTTTTTTTCATACAAGAACTTAATTGTCAATCAATCGTTCCTATGGCAGCTTATTATATAGTGGTCGGATCTTAATAAAATTTTGCATATATTTGAGGAGCTTAATTAAACTATTAAATGCCGAGTTTGGTCAAGATATCTTGATAAACAAATTTTTTTTTCATACAAAAACTTTATTTTCGACCGATCGTTTCTATGGCAGCTATATGATACAGTGGTCCGATCTTAACAGGATTTTGCATATATATGAGGAGCTAGTGAAACTAATAAGTGCCGAGGTTAGTCAAGATATCCTGATAAACAAAATGTTTTTTTATACAAAAACTTAATTTTCGACTGATCGTTCCTATGGCAGCTATATGATATAGTGGTCCGATCTTAACAGGATTTTGCATATATATGAGGAGCTAGTGAAACTAATAAGTGCCGAGGTTGGTCAAGATATCTTGATAAATAAAATGTTTTTTCATACAAAAACTTAATTTTCAAGCGATTGTTCCTATGGCAACTATATGATATAGTCGTCCGATCCATATAGGATTTTGGCTATATATGAGGAGTATAGTAAAACTAATAAATGCCGAGTTTGGTCAAGATATCTTGAGAAACAAAATGTTTTTTCATACACATACACTAATCGTTCATATGGCAACTATATGATATAGTCGTCCGATCCTTATAGCATTTTGGCTATATATGAGGAGTATAGTAAAACTAATAATTGCCGAGTTTGGTCAAGATATCTTGATAAACAAAATGTTTTTTCATACACAAACTTAATTTACGACCGATCGTTGCTTTACAGCTATATGATTAAGTGTACCGATCTTAATAGGCTTTTGCGTTTATATGAAGAGCATAGTAAAACCAATAAATGCCGAGCTTGGTCAACATATCTTGATAAACAAAATTTTTTTCATACAAAAACTTAATTTTCAAGCGATTGTTCCTATGGCAACTATATGATATAGTCGTCCGATCCATATAGGATTTTGGCTATATATGAGGAGTATAGTAAAACTAATAATTGCCGAGTTTGGTCAAGATATCTTGATAAATAAAATGTTTTTTCATACAAGAACTTAATTGTCAATCAATCGTTCCTATGGCAGCTTATTATATAGTGGTCGGATCTTAACAAAATTTTGCATATATTTGAGGAGCTTAATTAAACTATTAAATGCCGAGTTTGGTCAAGATATCTTGATAAACAAATTTTTTTTTCATACAAAAACTTTATTTTCGACCGATCGTTTCTATGGCAGCTATATGATACAGTGGTCCGATCTTAACAGGATTTTGCATATATATGAGGAGCTAGTGAAACTAATAAATGCCGAGGTTGGTCAAGATATCTTGATAAACAAAATGTTTTTTTATACAAAAACTTAATTTTCGAGCGATCGTTGCTTTACAGCTATATGATTAAGTGTACCGATCTTAATAGGCTTTTGCGTTTATATGAAGAGCATAGTAAAACCAATAAATGCCGAGCTTGGTCAACATATCTTGATAAACAAAATTTTTTTCATACAAAAACTAAATTTTCGACCGATCGTTCCGATGGCAGCTATATGATATAGTGGTCCGATCTTAACAAGATTTTGCATATATAGGAGGAGCTAGTGAAACTAATAAGTGCCGAGGTTGGTCAACAAATCTTGATAAACAAAATTTTTTTTCATACAACTTAATTTTCGACCTATCTTTATAATATTTTGACCAGCTATATGATATAGTCGCCCGATCTTAACAGGATATTGCATATATATGAGGAGCTTAGTAAAACTAATAAGTGCCGAGTTTGGTCAAGATATCTTGATAAACAAATTTTTTTTTCATACAAAAACTTAATTTTCGACCGATCGTTTCGATGGCGGCTTATGATATAGTGGTCCGATCTTAACAGGATTTTGCATATATATGAGGAGCTAGTGAAACTAATAAGTGCCGAGGTTGGTCAAGATATCCTGATAAACAAAATGTTTTTTCAAACAAAAACTTTATTTTCGAGCGATTGTTCCTATGGCAGCTATATAATATAGTGGTCCGATCTCAATAGAATTTTGCATATATATGAGGATCTTAGTAAAACTATTAAATGCCGAGTTTGGTCAAGATATCTTGATAAACAAAATGTTTTTTCAAACAAAAACTTAATTTTCGAGCGATTGTTCCTATGGCAGCTATATAATATAGTGGTCCGATCTCAATAGAATTTTGCATATATATGAGGATCTTAGTAAAACTATTAAATGCCGAGGTTGGTCAAGATATCCTGATAAACAAAATGTTTTTTCAAACAAAAACTTAATTTTCGAGCGATTGTTCCTATGGCAGCTATATAATATAGTGGTCCGATCTCAATAGAATTTTGCATATATATGAGGATCTTAGTAAAACTATTAAATGCCGAGTTTGGTCAAGATATCTTGATAAATAAAATTTTTTTCATACAAAAACATAATTTTCAAGCGATTGTTCCTATGGCAACTATATGATATAGTCGTCCGATCCATATAGGATTTTGGCTATATATGAAGAGCTTAGTAAAACTAATAAATGCCGAGTTTGGTCAAGATATCTTGATAAATAAAATGTTTTTTTCATATAAGAACTTAATTGTCAATCAATCGTTCCTATGGCAGCTTATTATATAGTGGTCGGATCTTAATAAAATTTTGCATATATTTGAGGAGCTTAATTAAACTATTAAATGCCGAGTTTGGTCAAGATATCTTGATAAACAAATTTTTTTTTCATACAAAAACTTTATTTTCGACCGATCGTTTCTATGGCAGCTATATGATACAGTGGTCCGATCTTAACAGGATTTTGCATATATATGAGGAGCTAGTGAAACTAATAAATGCCGAGGTTGGTCAAGATATCCTGATAAACAAAATGTTTTTTTATACAAAAACTTAATTTTCGAGCGATTGTTCCTATGGCAGCTATATAATATAGTGGTCCGATCTCAATAGAATTTTGCATATATTTGGGGAGTTTAGTAAAACTATTAAATGCCGAAATTGGTCAAGATATCGTGAAAAACAAAATGTTTTTTCATACAACAACTTAATTTTCGAGCGTTCGTTCCTATGGCAACTATATTATTTAGTGGTCCGTCTTATCGAATTTTGCATATATATGAAGAGCTTAGTATAACTAATAAATGCCGAGTTTGGTCAAGATATCTTGATAAATAAAATGTTTTTTCATACAAGAACTTAATTGTCAATCAATCGTTCCTATGGCAGCTTATTATATAGTGGTCGGATCTTAATAAAATTTTGCATATATTTGAGGAGCTTAATTAAACTATTAAATGCCGAGTTTGGTCAAGATATCTTGATAAACAAATTTTTTTTTCATACAAAAACTTTATTTTCGACCGATCGTTTCTATGGCAGCTATATGATACAGTGGTCCGATCTTAACAGGATTTTGCATATATATGAGGAGCTAGTGAAACTAATAAGTGCCGAGGTTAGTCAAGATATCCTGATAAACAAAATGTTTTTTTATACAAAAACTTAATTTTCGACTGATCGTTCCTATGGCAGCTATATGATATAGTGGTCCGTTCTTAACAGGATTTTGCATATATATGAGGAGCTAGTGAAACTAATAAGTGCCGAGGTTGGTCAAGATATCTTGATAAATAAAATGTTTTTTCATACAAAAACTTAATTTTCAAGCGATTGTTCCTATGGCAACTATATGATATAGTCGTCCGATCCATATAGGATTTTGGCTATATATGAGGAGTATAGTAAAACTAATAAATGCCGAGTTTGGTCAAGATATCTTGAGAAACAAAATGTTTTTTCATACACTAACTTAATTTTCGACCGATCGTTCATATGGCAACTATATGATATAGTCGTCCGATCCTTATAGGATTTTGGCTATATATGAGGAGTATAGTAAAACTAATAATTGCCGAGTTTGGTCAAGATATCTTGATAAATAAAATGTTTTTTTCATACAAGAACTTAATTGTCAATCAATCGTTCCTATGGCAGCTTATTATATAGTGGTCGGATCTTAACAAAATTTTGCATATATTTGAGGAGCTTAATTAAACTATTAAATGCCGAGTTTGGTCAAGATATCTTGATAAAAAAAATGTTTTTTCAGATAAAAACTTAATTTTCGACCGATCGTTCCTATGGCAGCTATATGATAAAGTGTACCAATCTTGACAGGATTATCAAGATATCTTGATAAACAAAATTTTTTTTCATACAACTTAATTTTCGACCGATCGTTCCTATGGCAGCTATATGATAAAGTGTACCAATCTTGATAGGATTATCAAGATATCTTGATAAACAAAATTTTTTTTTCATACAACTTAATTTTCCACCTATCTTTATAATATTTTGACCAGCTATATGATAAAGTGGCCCGATCTTAACAGGATATTGCATATATATGACAGCTATATGATATAGTGGTCCGATCTTAACAGGATTTTGCATATATATGAGGAGCTAGTGAAACTAATAAGTGCCGAGGGTGGTCAAGATATCCTGATAAACAAAATGTTTTTTTATACAAAAACTTAATTTTCGAGCGATTGTTCCTATGGCAGCTTATTATATAGTGGCCGGATCTTAATAAGATTTAGCATGTATTTGAGGAGCTTAATAAAACTATTAAATGCCGAGTTTGGTCAAGATATCTTGATAAACAAAATGTTTTTTCAGCCAAAAACTTAATTTTCGAGCGATTGTTCCTATGGCTCAATGATATAGTGGTCCGATCTTAACAGGATTTTGCATATATATGAGGAGCTAGTGAAACTAATAAGTGCCGAGGTTGGCCAAAATATCCTGATAAACAAAATGTTTTTTTATACAAAAACTTAATTTTCGAGCGATTGTTCCTATGGCAGCTATATAATATAGTGGTCCGATCTCAATAGAATTTTGCATATATATGAGGATCTTAGTAAAACTATTAAATGCCGACTTTGGTCAAGATATCTTGATAAACAAAATGTTTTTTCAGACAAAAACTTAATTTTCGAGCGATTGTTCCTATGGCAGCTATATAATATAGTGGTCCGATCTCAATAGAATTTTGCATATATATGAGGATCTTAGTAAAACTATTAAATGCCGAGTTTGGTCAAGATATCTTGATAAACAAAATGTTTTTTCAAACAAAAAATTTATTTTCGACCGATCGTTTCGATGACAGCTATATGATATAGTGGTCCGATCTTAACAGGATTTTGCATATATATGAGGAGCTAGTGAAACTAATAAGTGCCGAGGTTGGTCAAGATATCCTGATAAACAAAATGTTTTTTATACAAATACTTAATTTTCGAGCGATTGTTCCTATGGCAGCTATATAATATAGTGGTCCGATCTCAATAGAATTTTGCATATATATGAGGATCTTAGTAAAACTATTAAATGCCGACTTTGGTCAAGATATCTTGATAAACAAAATGTTTTTTCATACAACAACTTAATTTTCGAGCGTTCGTTCCTATGGCAACTATATTATATAGTGGTCCGTCTTATCGAATTTTGCATATATATGAAGAGCTTAGTTAAACTAATAAATGCCGAGTTTGGTCAAGATATCTTGATAAATAAAATGTTTTTTTCATACAAGAACTTAATTTTCAATCAATCGTTCCTATGGCAGCTTATTATATAGTGGTCGGATCTTAATAAGATTTTGCATATATTTGAGGAGCTTAATAAAACTATTAAATGCCGAGTTTGGTCAAGATATCTTGATAAACAAAATGTTTTTTCAGACAAAAAGTTAATTTTCGACCGATCGTTCCTATGGCAGCTATATGATAAAGTGTACCAATCTTAATAGGATTATCAAGATATCTTGATTAACAAAATTTTTTTTCATACAACTTAATTTTCGACCTATCTTTATAATATTTTGACCAGCTATATGATATAGGCGTTCGATGTTAATAGGATTTCGCATATATATGGAAGCTAGTGAAACTAATAAATGCTGAGTTTGGTCAAGATATCTTGATAAGCTACATTTTTTTTCATACAAAAACTTAATTTTCGACCAATCGTTCCTATAGCAGCTATATGATATTGTGGTCCGATCTTAATAGGATTTGGCATATATATGAGAGGCTTAGTAAAACTAATAAATGCCGAGTTTGGTCAAGATATATTGTTAACCAAATGTTTTTTCATACAAGAACTTAATTTTCGACCGATCGTTCCGATGGCAGCTATATGATATAGTGGTCCTATCTTAACAGGATTTTGCATATATATGAGGGGCTAGTGAAACTAATAAGTGCCGAGGTTGGTCAAGATATCTTGATAAACAAAATGTATTTAAATACAACAACTTAATTTTCGACCGATCGTTCCTATGGCAGCTATTTGATATAGGCGTCCGATCTTAACAGGATTTTTCATATATATGAGGAGCTAATGAAATTAATAAGTGCCGAGGTTGGTCAAGATATCTTGATAAATAAAATGTTTTTTCATACAAAAACTTTATTTTCAAGCGATTGTTCCTATGGCAACTATATGATATAGTCGTCCGATCCTTATAGGGTTTTGGCTATATATGAGGAGTATAGTAAAACTAATAAATGCCGAGTTTGGTCAAGATATCTTGAGAAAAAAAATGTTTTTTCATACACAAACTTAATTTTCGACCGATCGTTCATATGGCAACTATATGATATAGTCGTCCGATCCTTATAGGATTTTGGCTATATATGAGGAGTAGAGTAAAACTAATAAATGCCGAGTTTGGTCAAGATATCTTGATAAACAAAATGTTTTTTCATACAAAAACTAATTTTTCGACCGATCGTGCCTATGGCAGCTATTTGATATAGTCGTCCGATCTTAACAGGATTTTGCATATATATGAGGAGCTAGTGAAACTAATAAGTGCCGAGGTTGGTCAAGAAATCTTGATAAACAAAATGTTTTTTTCATACAAAAACTTAATTTTCGAGCGATCGTTCCTATGGCAACTATGTATATAATATAGTGGTCCGATCTTAATAGGATTTTGCATATATTTGAGGAGTTTAGTAAAACTATTAAATGCCGAGTTTGGTCAAGATATCTTTATAAACAAAATGATATAGTGGTCCGATCTTAATAGGATTTTGCATATATATGAGGATCTAAGTAAAACTATTAAATGCCGAGTTTGGTCAAGATATCTTGATAAACAAAATGTTTTTTCAAACAAAAACTTAATTTTCGACCGATCATTCCTATGGCAGCTATATGATATAGTGGTCCGATCTCAATAGGATTTTGCCTATATTTGAGGAGTTTACTAAAACTATTAAATGCCGAGTTTGGTCAAGATATCGTGAAAAACAAAATGTTTTTCATTACAAAAACTTAATTTTCGAGCGATCGTTCCTATGGCAACTATATGATATAGTGGTCCGATCCTTATCGAATTTTGCATATATATGAGGTGCTTAGTAAAACTAATAAATGCCGAGTTTGGTCGATATCTTGATAAACAAAATGCTCTTTCATACAAAAACTTAATTTTCGAGCGATTGTTCCTATGGCAGCTATATGATATATTGGTCCGATCTTAATGGGATTTTGCATATATTTGAGGAGCTTAGTAAAACTATTAAATGCCGAGTTTGGTCAAGATATCTTGATAAACAAAATGTTTTTTCATACAAAAACTTATTTTCGACCGATCATTCCTATGGCAGCTATATGATAAAGTGTACCGATCTTGATAGGATTATCAAGATATCTTGATAAACAAAATGTTTTTTTCATACAACTTAATTTTCGACCTATCATTATAATATTTTGACCAGCTATATGATATAGTGGTTCGATCTTAATATCATTTTGCATATATATGAGGAGCTAGTGAAACTAATAAATGCGAGTTTGGTCAATATATCTTGATAAACAAAATGATATAGTGCTCCGATCTTAATGGGATTTTGAATATATATGAGGGGCTTAGTTAAACTAATAAATGCCGAGCTTGGTCAAGATATCTTGAAAAACAAAATGTTTTTTCATACAACTATTTAATTTTCGACCGATCGTTCCTATGGCAACTATATGATATAGTGGTCCGATCCTTATCGAATTTTGCATATATATGAGACGCTTAGTAAAACTAATAAATGCCGAGTTTGGTCGATATCTTGATAAGCTAAACATTTTTTTTCATACAAAAACTTAATTTTCGACCCATCGTTCCTATGGCAGTTATATGATTTAGTGGTCGGATCTAAATAGGATTTTGCATATATTTGAGGAGCTTAGTAAAACTAATAAATGCCGAATTTAGTCATTATGTCTTGATAAATAAAATGTTTTTGCAAACAAAAACTTAATTTTCGACTGATCGTTCCTATGGCAGCTATATGATATAGTGGTCCGATGTTGTTTTTCATACAACTTAATTTTCGACCTATTTAAATGTTTTTTCGACCAGCTTTATGATATAGTGGTTCGATCTTAACAGGATTTTGCATATATATGAGGAGCTAGTGAAACTAATAAGTGCCGAGGTTGGTCAAGATATCTTGATAAACAAAATGTTTTTTCATACAAAAACTTAATTTTCGAGCGATTGTTCCTATGGAAGCTATATAATATAGTGGTCCGATCTTATTAGGATTTTGCATATATTTGAGGAGCTTAGTGAAACTAATAAATGCCGAGTTTGGTCAAGATATCTTGATAAGAAAAATGTTTTTTCATACAAAAACTTAGTTTTCGACAATTGTTCCTATGGCAGCTATATGATATAGTGGTCCGATCTTAACAGGATTTTGCATATATATGAGGAGCTAGTGAAACTAATAAATGCCGAGTTTGGTCAAGATATCTTGATAAGCTAAATGTTTTTTCATACAAAAACTTAATTTTCGACCAATCGTTCCTATGGCAGCTATATGATATAGTGGTCCGATCTTAACAGGATTTTGCATATATATGAGGAGCTAGTGAAACTAATAAGTGCCGAGGTTGGTCAAGATATCTTGATAAACAAAATTTTTTTTCATACAAATTAATTTTCGACCGATCGTTCCTATGGCAGCTATATGATAAAGTGTACCAATCTTGATAGGATTATCAAGATATCTTGATAAACAAAATTTTTTTTCATACAACTTAATTTTGACCTATCTTTATAATATTTTGACCAGCTGTGTGATAAAGTGGCCCGATCTTAACAGGATATTGCATATATATGAGGAGCTTAGTAAAACTAATAAATGCCGAGTTTGGTCAAGATATCTTGATAAACAAATTTTTTTTTCATACAAAAACTTTATTTTCGACCGATCGTTTCGATGACAGCTATATGATATAGTAGTCCGATCTTAACAGGATTTTGCATATATATGAGGAGCTAGTGAAACTAATAAGTGCCGAGGTTGGTCAAGATATCCTGATAAACAAAATGTTTTTTTATACAAAAACTTAATTTTCGAGCGATTGTTCCTATGGCAGCTATATAATATAGTGGTCCGATCTCAATAGAATTTTGCATATATATGAGGATTTTAGTAAAACTATTAAATGCCGAGTTTGGTCAAGATACCTTGATAAACAAAATGTTTTTTCAAACAAAAACTTAATTTTCGAGCGATCGTTTCTATGGCTGCTATATGATATAGTGGTCCGATCTCAATGGGATTTTACATATATTTGGGGAGTTTAGTAAAACTATTAAATGCCGAAATTGGTCAAGATATCGTGAAAAACAAAATGTTTTTTCATACAACAAATTAATTTTCGAGCGTTCGTTCCTATGGCAACTATATTATATAGTGGTCCGTCTTATCGAATTTTGCATATATATGAAGAGCTTATTAAAACTAATAAATGCCGAGTTTGGTCAAGATATCTTGATAAATAAAATGTTTTTTTCATACAAGAACTTAATTTTCAATCAATCGTTCCTATGGCAGCTTATTATATAGTGGTCGGATCTTAATAAGATTTTGCATATATTTGAGGAGCTTAATAAAACTATTAAATGCCGAGTTTGGTCAAGATATCTTGATAAACAAAATGTTTTTAAATACAACAACTTAATTTTCGACCTATCGTTCCTATGGCAGCTATTTGATATAGGCGTCCGATCTTAACAGGATTTTGCATATATATGAGGAGCTAATGAAATTAATAAGTGCCGAGGTTGGTCAAGATGTCTCGATAAATAAAATGTTTTTTCATACAAAAACTTAATTTTCAAGCGATTGTTCCTATGGCAACTATATGATATAGTCGTCCGATCCTTATAGGATTTTGGCTATATTTGAGGAGTATAGTAAAACTAATAAATGCCGAGTTTGGTCAAGATATCTTGAGAAACAAAATGTTTTTTCATACACAAACTTAATTTTCGACCGATCGTTCATATGGCAACTATATAATATAGTCGTCCGATCCTTATAGGATTTTGGCTATATATGAGGAGTATAGTAAAACTAATAAATGCCGAGTTTGGTCAAGATATCTTGATAAACAAAATGTTTTTTCATACAAAAACTAAATTTTCGACCGATCGTTCCGATGGCAGCTATATGATATAGTGGTCCGATCTTAACAGGATTTTGCATATATATGAGGAGCTAGTGAAACTAATAAGTGCCGAAGTTGGTCAAGATATCTTGATAAACAAAATGTTCTTAAATACAAAAACTTAATTTTCGAGCGATCGTGCCTATGGCAGCTATTTGATATAGTCGTCCGATCTTAACAGGATTTTGCATATATATGAGGAGCTAGTGAAACTAATAAGTGCCGAGGTTGGTCAAGAAATCTTGATAAACAAAATGTTTTTTTCATACAAAAACTTAATTTTCGAGCGATCGTTCCTATGGCAACTATGTATATAATATAGTGGTCCGATCTTAATAGGATTTTGCATATATTTGAGGAGTTTAGTAAAACTATTAAATGCCGAGTTTGGTCAAGATATCTTTATAAGCAAAATGATATAGTGGTCCGATCTTAATAGGATTTTGCATATATATGAGGATCTAAGTAAAACTATTAAATGCCGAGTTTGGTCAAGATATCTTGATAAACAAAATGTTTTTTCATACAAAAACTTAATTTTCGAGCGATCGTTCCTATGGCAACTATATGATATAGTGGTCCGATCCTTATCGAATTTTGCATATATATGAGGTGCTTAGTAAAACTAATAAATGCCGAGTTTGGTCGATATCTTGATAAACAAAATGCTTTTTCATACAAAAACTTAATTTTCGAGCGATTGTTCCTATGGCAGCTATATGATATATTGGTCCGATCTTAATGGGATTTTGCATATATTTGAGGAGCTTAGTAAAACTATTAAATGCCGAGTTTGGTCAAGATATCTTGATAAACAAAACGTTTTTTCATACAAAAACTTATTTTCGACCGATCGTTCCTATGGCAGCTATATGATA
Source organism: Drosophila americana (assembly GCA_030788265.1). Lineage (NCBI taxonomy): Eukaryota > Metazoa > Arthropoda > Insecta > Diptera > Drosophilidae > Drosophila > Drosophila americana. Next base: position 121,712 of record JAURSC010000040.1, on the reverse strand, counting down.
AAGTGTACCGATCTTGATAGGATTATCAAGATATCTTGATAACCAAAATGTTTTTTTTCATACAACTTAATTTTCGACCTATCATTATAATATTTGAACAGCTATATGATATAGTGGTTCGATCTTAATATCATTTTGCATATATATGAGGAGCTAGTGAAACTAATAAATGCGAGTTTGGTCAATATATCTTGATAAACAAAATGATATAGTGCTCCGATCTTAATGGGATTTTGAATATATATAAGGGGCTTAGTTAAACTAATAAATGCCGAGTTTGGTCAAGATATCTTGAAAAACAAAATGTTTTTTCATACAACTGCTTAATTTTCGAGCGATCGTTCCTATGGCAACTATATGATATAGTGGTCCGATCCTTATCGAATTTTGCATATATATGAGACGCTTAGTAAAACTAATAAATGCCGAGTTTGGTCGATATCTTGATAAGCTAAATGTTTTTTCATACAAAAACTTAATTTTCGACTGATCGTTCCTATGGCAGCTATATGATATAGTGGTCCGATGTTGTTTTTCATACAACTTAATTTTCGACCTATTTATATGTTTTTTCGACCAGCTTTATGATATAGTGGTTCGATCTTAATAGGATTTTGCATATATATGAGGAGCTAGTGAAACTAATAAATGCCGAGTTTGGTCAAGATATCCTGATAAGAAAAATGTTTTTTCATACAAAAACTTAGTTTTCGCCCAATTGTTCCTATGGCTGCTATATGATATAGTGGTCCGATCAAAACAGGATTTTGCATATATATGAGGAGCTAGTGAAACTAATAAGTGCCGAGGTTGGTCAAGATATCTTGATAAACAAAATGTTTTTAAATACAAAAACTTTATTTTCGACCGATCGTGCCTGTTCACACAAGAAGTGTATCCGACAGTCGCCATCCAACCGCCATGTAACTCCGGAACCAGTACATGGAACATGTACTGAAGTTTCACCACACTTATACTAATACACTTGTAGGTACTCTTGTAATGTACTCTGAAAAAATAGAATAGATGAAAATAACCTTCAAGCGAACAAAACGTGTTTTTCTTTCAAACCTGAGTTAAATTTGTGCAGAGCAGAAACACTCCCCCAACGACAATTCATTTTGTAAAAGTTCACCTGGAAGCCCTGCGGACGCCCTACTACAACAGTGCCTATGGCAGCTATTTGATATAGTGGTCCGATCTTAATAGGATTTTGCATATATATGAGGATCTAAGTAAAACTATTAAATGCCGAGTTTGGTCAAGATATCTTGATAAACAAAATGTTTTTTCATACAAAAACTTAATTTTCGAGCGATTGTTCCTATGGCAGCTATATAATATAGTGGTCCGATCTTATTAGGATTTTGCATATATATGAGGAGCTTAGTGAAACTAATAAATGCCGAGTTTGGTCAAGATATCTTGATAAGAAAAATGTTTTTTCATACAAAAACTTAGTTTTCGCCCAATTGTTCCTATGGCAGCTATATGATATAGTGGCCCGATCCTTATAGGATTTTGGCTATATATGAGGAGTATAGTAAAACTAATAAATGCCGAGTTTGGTCAAGATATCTTGATAAACAAAATGTTTTTTCATACAAAAACTAAATTTTCGACCGATCGTTCCGATGGCAGCTATATGATATAGTGGTCCGATCTTAACAGGATTTTGCATATATATGAGGAGCTAGTGAAACTAATAAGTGCCGAGGTTGGTCAAGATATCTTGATAAACAAAATGTTTTTAAATACAAAAACTTTATTTTCGACCGATCGTGCCTGTTCACACAAGAAGTGTATCCGACAGTCGCCATCCAACCGCCATGTAACTCCGGAACCAGTACATGGAACATGTACTGAAATTTCACCACACTTATACTAATACACTTGTAGGTACTCTTGTAATGTACTCTGAAAAAATAGAATAGATGAAAATAACCTTCAAGCGAACAAAACGTGTTTTTCTTTCAAACCTGAGTTAAATTTGTGCAGAGCAGAAACACTCCCCCAACGACAATTCATTTTGTAAAAGTTCACCTGGAAGCCCTGCGGACGCCCTACTACAACATTTGGTCCTTCGAGCCGGATACTTCTACAACATTTGGTATATCCAGTTCGCCCCAGCAAGCATTGGTGGATCTGCAAGAAAAGGTTCCAGGAACAGCTATAAATTCAAACAAGATAAGTAGCAGTGCACCTACCTCAACTTGTCCATTGCCAAATTTCCGGCAACTCCAGTTAATTATTTCTTTTGTGTGTCTGAACATATTTTTTCGCTTCACATTGTCCGTGGTTAAAGCGAGGGGCAATTGTATTTAAAAAATTCAACAAAAAACCCGCAGATAAAATATTGTTCGTGGCCATTAAGGCGTCTAAAAAGTGATAAATATTGAAAGAAATAAAACAGAAAGTGACTCCGATAAGGTCGCCATATTGGTGTCTGTACATATATATATACATATATGTACAAGTGCATACCCAAAAATTTAACCGATCGCCATATTGATGTACGCAAGTACATCTAGAAATATCTGCACACATAGGCTTTCGCTCCGTTGAACAACAAGTGTATGCGCTTCTCCATTCCAACCTTCACCAAATAATCACACACTAAATACATATATAAAAACACACAATTCTAATTGGTATTTAATTAACTAAAACCACACTGTGCAAATTCACCTGCATGTATACACACACACACATCCTATTATATGTGTATCGTTTGTTATTTTTCCTCCACAGCAGCTTCAATATTAATTTATATATTTATTTTTACCAATTAATTGGCAAGTGCAAAAGGTAAACAAACATCAGGGTTCTCAAGTATCAAGATCGTTTTTCGATAAACTGTTTCTGAAAAACTTTTATATTTTGTATGTTTCCACTTTGCCATTGAGCTGCGTTCTTAACTTAATAAAATACAATCATATGCACTACTTTTTCTTATTCTTATCAAAATTTATAAATCATAATTACGTTTCCAAGTTGCGTATTAAATCGAATATCCGTGCGATTTTTTATTAAAATAACAATTTATATAAATAATTCTATGACAAAAAACCTTTTCATTGAGCTGCGTTTAGAATAAACGTGCTTCTTCTTGAGCTCAACCATCAATAAGCAATAAGCGATAAGCATCATTTTTTTGCGCGATCCGTTTCCCCTACACTGCCGCTTTGTCAAAAGAGAATAAATCCTTTTCTCTGGTGTTTCAATAAAGAAATAATTAGATTTTTTCTCAATTAAAGGAAACTAAATAAGAATCAATTTGGTAAATTATTAGTAAAATAATTAATTTAACAAAATTTTCCGATTTCGTTGGACTCAATAGTGCACACCATTTCGGTCATTCCATTTTATTCTGATATCTCGATTCCATCGTTCCTGTGCCATTTCTTATTCCGTTTTCTCTCTGCTGATTCAAATTATTTGTATTTGATCACATTTCACCTGGTTAGTACAATTTTTGGCTCTGTGAAGAGCCTAGTATCGGTGGTGATCAAAACAGCCAAAAACGACTCACAGCACCGTCCGTCAAGGAGTCAAAGCGACCTTTAACCTCACCTAGAGCAGTTTTCGGGAAACTCAAGGTCGAGAGTACCAGCACAACCGTCCGCAAGACTGTGAGTCCGATTCCAACAAGAGATATTACCCCAAAAATTACCCGTTCGACTACGCAAAAAATGCAGAAGTCAAGCGAAATGGCACTGAACGACTTCGTTTCTATAACTGACCGACTAGGCCAGTTTGAAGTGAAGATCAATGACGCAGCGGACAGTGACGTGTCACTGTTCACTCTCCAAGTCCGACAAGATCAGATTAAGACTTTATGGGAAAAGGTAGAACGCGAGTACGACTTATGTTCCAAAGCTCTCAACCAAGGCGCTTGCAGCAGCAGTGACCTGGTGGCTATGCAAGCTAAATATGATTACTCGTACTCCGTTTACGAGCGATGTGCGGCTCAACTAAGCGAAAAAATAGAAAGAGCCACGGCGTTAAATAGACAAGCTGAGCAACCCCCCTCCAACTTCTCCATGTCCAGGGGTTGCAGTCTCCCGCCATGCGACACTGAAGTTTTCAGTGGGGAATTACCTAAGCTGGCCTACTTTCCGAGACTTGTTTACAGCTGTTTATATTAACAATCCAAGATTGACGCCGGTGGAAAAATTTTTCCATCTTAATTCCAAAACCAGCGGCGAAGCTAGAGCAATTGTCTCCAAGTCCCCGCTCACGAATGACGGCTTTCAGTCAGCGTGGGCGAGCCTGACGGAGAGATTTGAGAATAAGCGACTATTAGTCATTAGTCAATTGAAAATTCTTTTCAATCTCCCCTCAGCAACACAAGAGTCTGGAGCCGCCCTTAAAGAGCTTCAGGGCACAATCCAGGGATGTTTAACGGCTCTCGACTTGTCCAGGGTGAGCACCGAAAATTGGGATTGTCTGCTAATTTTCTTGTGCTCCTCTAAATTGCCTAAGCTCACGCTGTCGTTATGGGAACAATCGCTCCACGATAAGGCAGAGATCCCTCAATGGTCCGAGATGAATTTATTTCTGATCGACCGATATCGCACCTTGGAGGCGATAGAGGATGTACGACCTACCGCACATACGCCACTCCAGTCCAAACCCACAAGAAAAGAGTCCAACCACCTGAGAACCTTCGAAGCAACAGTGACTGCAAAGCCACAGCACTGCAAATTGTGTCAGAAGGAAAACCATCCCGTGCGTCTATGCCCGCGTTTTCTACAAATGTGCGTACCCGAGAGAGTTTCCGTCATTAAGCAACAAAAGCTGTGCTTAAACTGCTTCGCTAGACAACACCAGTTGAAAGACTGCACCAGCGCACATAGTTGTTTCACGTGCAAGGGACGTCACAACACGCCACTCCACCGTGACAGACCCCAGGTGCCCTCAGCTTCCACAACACCAATAGTTTTGAACCCTCCTTCACCAATACAGTCCACTTCTACTTCAACCCAAGCTACCGTTCAAAACTATTTTTCCGCAAACTCACATGGTGTTCTCCTCGGCACGGCTGTCATCCAAGTGTGTCATTTGGGCACAAAGTATACAGCCCGGGCATTAATCGACTCTGGGTCTGAAGCGACCTTTATTTCAGAGCGATTGTTCAAAAGGGTTAAACTTCCTTATCAACCCGTCGACGCACAGGTCTCCGGTTTGAATCAAGCCATTTCGGCTCAACCTCAAAAACTTTCCATTTTAATATTGGCTCTCCTATAAAGCCCAGGGTTCATATTGAAACCTCGGCTTATGTTCTTCCAAAGCTGGCAGGCAATTTGCCCTCCTACACCATCCCCCAAACTGCTTTGGAAGAACTTCCAAAATTACACTTGGCCGATCCCTCTTTCTATAGGAGCTCACAGATAGACGTGCTTCTCGGCGCCGATATCCTCCCATCCATATTGTTAGGTGGCTCCTATCCCAACATATGTGTCACTCTCCTTGGTCAAGAAACGATTTTCGGCTGGATCCTTACAGGCCCCGTTTCTAAGACCAGTGTCAAATTTGTCGCATCCTTTTCGACTCAAGTCTTGCTGAATCCAAATGCGAGCTTGGATAAACTGCTCACAAAATTTTGGGAGGTGGAGGATATTCCAGTTAAGCTGGAAAAGGAATCCGACCTTTTTTGTGAGCGCAATTTTCGAAAAAAAACCCTAAAAGGGATAAAAACGGCAGATACTTGGTCACACTGCCATTCAAGAATTCCGATCACATCCAGTTAGGCCATTCAAGGTCCATCGCACTAGCTCAATTTCTACGAAATGAGAATCGTCTGGCAAAAAATGCCCCTCTTAAGGAGCAGTACGATGCGGTGATCCAGGAATATCTGGACTTAGGTCACATGCGACAAGTCCCTCCAAGCAATGGTTCAGATAACTTTTATCTACCACACCATGCTGTTCACAAGCCTGACAGCACCACGACCAAGCTCCGCGTAGTATTTAACGCCTCCCACCCGTCATCGAATGGTAAAAGTCTGAACGATGTGCTACATGCAGGGCCCGTTCTGCAATCCGACTTAACCATTCAAATTCTAAGATGGCGCTTCTTCCGATATGTGTTCAATGCCGATATCACAAAAATGTATCGGCAAATACTTGTGCATCCCAACCACACGCCCTATCAGAGAATTCTGTTCCGAACAAAGGACAACGAGCTTCGTGACTTCGAACTCAGCACAGTCACGTTTGGAGTTAACTGTGCCCCCTTTTTGGCAATCTGGGTACTACATCAGCTATCTGATGACGTTCGTTCGCTCTATCCCTTAGCAAGTCATATTATCGCAAACAATATGTATGTCGACGATGTACTAGCGGGAGCCCATTCCAAATCAACAGCAGATCAAGCAATTGCAGAACTCCGCAAGGCCCTTGAATCTGCCGGGTTCCCCTTGCGAAAATGGACATCCAATGAAAAGGACTTGCTAAGAGCGATTCCCAAGGACCACTTGCTTCACGCCGACTTTTTAGAGATCGAGGAAGCCTGTTCGGCAAAGACTCTCGGGATCAGATGGAAAGCTGACACCGATAAGTTCTTTTTCGCTCCATCCGAGCTAACAGCCAAACAGTCCGTCTCCAAACGTGAAGTCCTTTCACAGATTGCCAAACTGTTCGACCCAGCAGGTTGGCTGGGTCCAGTCATTATCCAGGCAAAAATATTCATGCAGGAGATCTGGCTCCAAGAACTGGGCTGGGACGATCCGCTACCTGAGAGTCTTTTCATTAAGTGGAATTTATTTCTGCAAGAGTTTCCGGGCCTCAGTGCGATTCGCATCCCTAGATGGGTCGAATTCCGCCCACAGAGGACTATCCAATACCATGGGTTTTGTGACGCTTCGCAGCGTGCATATGGGGCCGCCATTTACGTGCGCACTGAGATACAAGATCGCATCTCAGTACATCTCCTAACAGCGAAAACGAGGGTCGCTCCGGTCAAGACGATATCCTTGCCACGACTAGAGCTGTGCGGAGCAGCACTTCTGTCCGAGTTATCCGCTGCACTCAGTCCCCAGCTACCTTCCGCTGGCGGCGACTGGTTCTATTGGACAGATTCCACAATTGTGCTAGCTTGGCTTCATAAGCCACCATGCGCCTGGACTACCTTTGTAGCAAACAGAGTCGCAAAAATTACTCAGGCCACCGACTCCAATAAATGGTCCCATGTACGATCCGAGTACAATCCAGCGGACCTAGCGAGCAGAGGTGCCCCACCACACGCGTTAGTCAACAATGAGCTGTGGTGGCACGGGCCAGAATGGTTACGCCTACCTCAGAACCAATGGCCCATTCCTTCAGATCCCCTCCCAGATACGACAATAGAGCAACGTACGATTAAGGTAAACCTCGTAAACACGGCTCCATCATTTTCTTTCCTCGAGCGCTTCTCCAAGTTCGATCGAGCCCTGCGAGTGTTAGCCTACATCTATCGCTTCTTCAAGCGTTGCAAACGATTGTCGCTCCCGTCAACTATGGAAATTGACAGCAACGAGATTTCTTATGCACAAGAAAAACTCATTCTCCTGACCCAGAGACAAGCATACTCGTCAGAGTACACTTGCTTGAGCACGAAAAAACAGCTCACTTCCAGCAAAATCCTTAATTTGAACCCCTTTTTAGATGGTAAGGGAATTATTCGAGCATGTGGTCGTGTAAGAGCGGCCGAAGCAATCGGCTACGATGAGCGGCATCCAATCATACTGCCATACACATGTGCATATTCGCGTCTCTTGACCGCTTTCACCCATCTTATATCCTTGCATGGAGGCAACCAGCTCATGATGCGTTTAATACGATCACAGTACTGGATTCCAAAGCTGAAGGTGTTGTTCAAATCCACAATTCATTCCTGCAAAATCTGCGTCATCCGAAAAAAGAAATTGCAAACGCAGCTCATGGGCGACTTGCCTGTGGAGAGAGTCACATTCTCTCGACCGTTCACTCACACAGGAGTCGATTTTGCAGGCCCCTTCGATGTAAAAAATTACACAGGTCGAGCCTGTCTTATTACGAAAGGCTACGTGTGCGTCTTTGTGTGCTTCAGCACCAAAGCCATCCACCTAGAAGCTACATCTGACCTGACCACAGAGAAATTCCTAGCGGCATTTGCGAGATTTGTGGCACGACGAGGGTGCCCAAGTCAAATGCATTCCGACAACGGCAAAACCTTCGTCGGAGCGGCCAAAGTCCTCTCGCGCGATTTTGTAGAAGCGCTTAAGACTCAACTCCAGGCCACTTACAGTCTCCAGAAACTGTCCTGGCACTTCAACCCTCCTAGTGCACCGCATATGGGTGGCCTGTGGGAGGCAGGTGTAAAGAGTTTCAAAAATCTATTTTATAAATCTACATCGACCTCCAAATACACCTTCGAAGAGCTTTCCACGCTCCTATCCAAAGTTGAAGCATGCCTGAATTCAAGACCGATATCTCCAATGTCGGAAGATCCTACTGATCTCCTAGCTCTGACTCCCGGTCATTTTCTAGTCGGGGGTCCTCTACTTTCCGCCACAGAGCCAGAGATCAAGGAAAACGCCGCGTCCATCATCAACCGCTGGCAGCGCTTGAAGGCTTTGCAACAACAGTTCTGTCTCCGTTGGAAACATGAGTATCTTTTAGAGTTACACAAAAGAAACAAATGGCAAACTCCAACGCGAGACTTACAACGGGACGATCTAGTCATTATTAAAGAAGATAATCTTCCAGTTAATGACTGGCGTCTAGGTCGAATCCAAACGACCTATCCTGGCGACGACCAAAGAGTCCGAGTAGTCGACGTCTTAACAGCCCGAGGTGTCTCCAAGAGACCTATCTCTAAGCTGATCCTGCTCCCGATAGAATCTAGTCTCCATTTTCCATCCAGTAAAATTTCCAGTAAAGACTAGAATCCTAGATCCATAGGTCTGCGGACCATCCGTATAAAGCCGCATCAGTAATGTCTATGTTTTTTTCACATTCTTCACGTAACAGCACGATGTCTCCACGCCAACAACAAGGCCGATCCAAGAGCCGACCGGCAACGGAATCGTTCCGATGCCGAGTATGCCGAGGAGTCCACGCGCTGCGCAAGTGCCAGCGGTTCATGCGGCTGTCTCCAGAGAAGAGACTCCGAGCAGTTCTAGTCAATAAATACTGCCCAAACTGCCTGGCTCACCAACATTCCGGGGAGTCATGTCGCCGCAAGGACAAGTGCCGCAAGTGCCAGGGCGACCATCACACCTTGCTTCATTTGCAAGAAGCGCGTCGCATGCCATCTCCAGAGCGATCCCAGACAAGGCGCAGCACCAAGGCCCAAGCGCGACGCTCCGCGCCGCCTTCATCCGCTGGTTCCATCTCCTTATCATCATTAATGGAACACAAAAGGACAACCGTGCTCCCGAGAGCACTCATCCGACTCGGAAACGGCAAGGCGACCCGCGACACTCGGGCACTTTTAGACCCGTGCTGTCCGGTAAGTCTTATCGACGCATCCTTGGCAAAGGCCTCCGGGCTATCCGTCACCCGCGTCGGTAAAGACAACGCTTGCTCGGCTTCAATAAGCTCTAGGACCTCTAGCTTCCAGCGAGAGGTCATCCTGCAAGTGATGCCAAATCTCCGGTATCAAACTCCAACGAAGCCCGTCAGCGAGGAACTGAACGAGCCCTTCACCAACATTCGATTGGCAGACGATCGCTGGTTCCAGCCGGAAATCTCCAATCTGGTTTTGGGCTCGGATATATATCCGGATTTAATTCTCCAAGGCGTCCTGCCGAGTCTTGGCGGCGCACCACTGGCCCAAAACACGGTCTTTGGGTGGATATTGTCCGGCTCCTGTGCTCAATAGTAGGAACAGAGCCACGTCCCTCTCCCTTTTTCTTTTTGCAATACTGCAAGGCGGGCGGCATGTTCACACAAGAAGTGTATCCGACAGTCGCCATCCAACCGCCATGTAACTCCGGAACCAGTACATGGAACATGTACTGAAATTTCACCACACTTATACTAATACACTTGTAGGTACTCTTGTAATGCACTCTGAAAAAATAGAATAGATGAAAATAACCTTCAAGCGAACAAAACGTGTTTTTCTTTCAAACCTGAGTTAAATTTGTGCAGAGCAGAAACGCTCCCCCAACGACAATTCATTTTGTAAAAGTTCACCTGGAAGCCCTGCGGACGCCCTACTACAACAGTGCCTATGGCAGCTATTTGATATAGTCGTCCGATCTTAACAGGATTTTGCATATATATGAGGAGCTAGTGAAACTAATAAGTGCCGAGGTTGGTCAAGAAATCTTGATAAACAAAATGTTTTTTTCATACAAAAACTTAATTTTCGAGCGATCGTTCCTATGGCAACTATGTATATAATATAGTGCTCCGATCTTAATAGGATTTTGCATATATTTGAGGAGTTTAGTAAAACTATTAAATGCCGAGTTTGGTCCAGATATCTTTATAAGCAAAATGATATAGTGGTCCGATCTTAATAGGATTTTGCATATATATGAGGATCTAAGTAAAACTATTAAATGCCGAGTTTGGTCAAGATATCTTGATAAACAAAATGTTTCTTCAAACAAAAACTTAATTTTCGACCGATCATTCCTATGGCAGCTATATGATATAGTGGTCCGATCTCAATGGGATTTTGCCTATATTTGAGGAGTTTACTAAAACTATTAAATGCCGATTTTGGTCAAGATATCGTGAAAAACAAAATGTTTTTTCATACAAAAACTTAATTTTCGAGCGATCGTTCCTATGGCAACTTTATGATATAGTGGTTCGATCTTAATAGGATTTTGCATATATATGAGGAGCTAGTGAAACTAATAATGCCGAGTTTGGTCAAGATATCCTGATAAGAAAAATGTTTTTTCATACAAAAACTTAGTTTTCGCCCAATTGTTCCTATGGCTGCTATATGATATAGTGGTCCGATCAAAACAGGATTTTGCATATATATGAGGAGCTAGTGAAACTAATAAGTGCCGAGGTTGGTCAAGATATCTTGATAAACAAAATGTTTTTTTCATACAAAAACTTAATTTTCGAGCGATTGTTCCTATGGCAGCTATATAATATAGTGGTCCGATCTTAACAGGATTTTGCATATATATGAGGAGCTAGTGAAACTAATAAATGCCGAGTTTGGTCAAGATATCTTGATAAGCTAAATGTTTTTTCATACAAAAACTTAATTTTCGACCAATCGTTCCTATGGCAGTTATATAATTTAGTGGTCGGATCTTAATAGGATATTGCATATATTTGAGGAGCTTAGTAAAACTATTAAATGCCGAGTTTGGTCAAGATATCCTGATAAACAAAATGTTTTTTCAGACAAAAACTTAATTTTCGTCCGATCGGCCATATGGCAGCTATATGATAAAGTGTACCGATCTTGATAGGATTATCAAGATATCTTGATAAACAAAATGTTTTTTCATACAACTTAATTTTCGACCTATCTTTATAATATTTTGACCAGCTATATGATATAGGGCTTCGATCTTAATAGGATTTGCATATATATGAGGAGCTAGTGAAACTAATATATGCCGAGTTTGATCAAGCTATATTGATAAGCTAAATGTTTTTTCATACAAAAACTTAATTTACGACCAATCGTTCCTATGGCAGCTATATGATATAGTGGTCCGATCTTAATAGGATTTTGCATATATGAGGAGCTTAGTAAAACTAATAAATGTCGAGTTTGGTTAAGATATACTGTTAACCAAATGTTTTTTTCATACAAGAAAGATATAATCAAGATATCTTGATAAGCTAAATGTTTTTCAATACAAAAACTTAATTTTCGACCAATCGTTCCTATCGCAGCTATATGATATAGTGGTCGGATCTTAATAGGATTTTGCATATATTTAAGAAGCTTAGTAAAACTATTAAATGCCGAGTTTGGTCAAGATATCTTGATAAACAAATGGTTTTTTAGACAAAAACTTAATTTTCGACCGAACATTCCTATGGCAGCTATATGATATAGTGGTCCGATCTTAATGGGATTTTGCATATATTTGTGGAGCTAAGTAAAACTATTAAATGCCGAGTTTGGTCAAGATATCTTGATAAACAAAATTTTTTTCATACAACTTAATTTTCGACCTATCTTTATAATATTTTGACCAGCTATATGATATAGTGGTTCGATCTTAAAAGGATTTTGCATATAAATGAGGAGCTTAGTGAAACTAATAAATGCCGAGATTGGTCAAGATATCTTGACAAACAAAATGTTTTTTCATACAAAAACTTAATTTTAGACCGATCGTTCCTATGGCAGCTATATGATATAGTGGCCCGATCTTAACAGGATATTGCATATATATGATAAGCTTAGTAAAACTAATAAATGCCGAGTTTGGTCAAGATATCTTGATAAACAAATTTTTTTTAAAAAAAAAAACGTAGTTTTCGACCGATCCTTACTATGGCAGCTATATGACATAGTGGTCCGATCTTAATAGGATTTTGATAATATATAGGAGCTTAGTAAAACCAATAAGTGCCATGTTTGGTCAAGATATCTTGGTAAACAAAATATTTGTCTTAAAAAAACGTAATTTTCGACCGATCCTTCCTATGGCAGCTATATGATATAGTGGTCCGATCTTAATAGGATTTTGATAATATATAGGAGCTTAGTAAAACCAATAAGTGCCATGTTTGGTCAAGATATCTTGGTAAACAAAATATTTGTCTTAAAAAAACGTAATTTTCGACCGATCCTTCCTATGGCAGCTATATGATATAGTGGTCCGATCTTAATAGGATTTTGCATATATATGAGGAGCTTAGTAAAACTAATAAATGTCGAGTTTGGTTAAGATATACTGTTAACCAACTGTTTTTTTCATACAAGAAAGATATGATCAAGATATCTTGATAAGCTAAATGTTTTTCAATACAAAAACTTAATTTTCGACCGATCGTTGCTATGGCAGATATATGATATAGTGGTCCGATCTTAATAGGATATTGCATATATATGAGGAGCTTAGTAAAACTAATAAATGCCGAGATTGGTCAATAACCTTCAAGCGAACAAAACGTGTTTTTCTTTCAAACCTGAGTTAAATTTGTGCAGAGCAGAAACACTCCCCCAACGACAATTCATTTTGTAAAAGTTCACCTGGAAGCCCTGCGGACGCCCTACTACAACATTTGGTCCTTCGAGCCGGATACTTCTACAACATTTGGTATATCCAGTTCGCCCCAGCAAGCATTGGTGGATCTGCAAGAAAAGGTTCCAGGAACAGCTATAAATTCAAACAAGATAAGTAGCAGTGCACCTACCTCAACTTGTCCATTGCCAAATTTCCGGCAACTCCAGTTAATTATTTCTTTTGTGTGTCTGAACATATTTTTTCGCTTCACATTGTCCGTGGTTAAAGCGAGGGGCAATTGTATTTAAAAAATTCAACAAAAAACCCGCAGATAAAATATTGTTCGTGGCCATTAAGGCGTCTAAAAAGTGATAAATATTGAAAGAAATAAAACAGAAAGTGACTCCGATAAGGTCGCCATATTGGTGTCTGTACATATATATATACATATATGTACAAGTGCATACCCAAAAATTTAACCGATCGCCATATTGATGTACGCAAGTACATCCAGACATATCTGCACACATAGGCTTTCGCTCCGTTGAACAACAAGTGTATGCGCTTCTCCATTCCAACCTTCACCAAATAATCACACACTAAATACATATATAAAAACACACAATTCTAATTGGTATTTAATTAACTAAAACCACACTGTGCAAATTCACCTGCATGTATACACACACACACATCCTATTATATGTGTATCGTTTGTTATTTTTCCTCCACAGCAGCTTCAATATTAATTTATATATTTATTTTTACCAATTAATTGGCAAGTGCAAAAGGTAAACAAACATCAGGGTTCTCAAGTATCAAGATCGTTTTTCGATAAACTGTTTCTGAAAAACTTTTATATTTTGTATGTTTCCACTTTGCCATTGAGTTTCGTTCTTAACTTAATAAAATACAATCATATGCACTACTTTTTCTTATTCTTATCAAAATTTATAAATCATAATTACGTTTCCAAGTTGCGTATTAAATCGAATATCCGTGCGATTTTTTATTAAAATAACAATTTATATAAATAATTCTATGACAAAAAACCTTTTCATTGAGCTGCGTTTAGAATAAACGTGCTTCTTCTTGAGCTCAACCATCAATAAGCAATAAGCGATAAGCATCATTTTTTGCGCGATCCGTTTCCCCTACACTGCCGCTTTGTCAAAAGAGAATAAATCCTTTTCTCTGGTGTTTCAATAAAGAAATAATTAGATTTTTTCTCAATTAAAGGAAACTAAATAAGAATCAATTTGGTAAATTATTAGTAAAATAATTAATTTAACAAAATTTTCCGATTTCGTTGGACTCAATAGTGCACACCATTTCGGTCATTCCATTTTATTCTGATATCTCGATTCCATCGTTCCTGTGCCATTTCTTATTCCGTTTTCTCTCTGCTGATTCAAATTATTTGTATTTGATCACATTTCACCTGGTTAGTACAATTTTTGGCTCTGTGAAGAGCCTAGTATCGGTGGTGATCAAAACAGCCAAAAACGACTCACAGCACCGTCCGTCAAGGAGTCAAAGCGACCTTTAACCTCACCTAGAGCAGTTTTCGGGAAACTCAAGGTCGAGAGTACCAGCACAACCGTCCGCAAGACTGTGAGTCCGATTCCAACAAGAGATATTACCCCAAAAATTACCCGTTCGACTACGCAAAAAATGCAGAAGTCAAGCGAAATGGCACTGAACGACTTCGTTTCTATAACTGACCGACTAGGCCAGTTTGAAGTGAAGATCAATGACGCAGCGGACAGTGACGTGTCACTGTTCACTCTCCAAGTCCGACAAGATCAGATTAAGACTTTATGGGAAAAGGTAGAACGCGAGTACGACTTATGTTCCAAAGCTCTCAACCAAGGCGCTTGCAGCAGCAGTGACCTGGTGGCTATGCAAGCTAAATATGATTACTCGTACTCCGTTTACGAGCGATGTGCGGCTCAACTAAGCGAAAAAATAGAAAGAGCCACGGCGTTAAATAGACAAGCTGAGCAACCCCCCTCCAACTTCTCCATGTCCAGGGGTTGCAGTCTCCCGCCATGCGACACTGAAGTTTTCAGTGGGGAATTACCTAAGCTGGCCTACTTTCCGAGACTTGTTTACAGCTGTTTATATTAACAATCCAAGATTGACGCCGGTGGAAAAATTTTTCCATCTTAATTCCAAAACCAGCGGCGAAGCTAGAGCAATTGTCTCCAAGTCCCCGCTCACGAATGACGGCTTTCAGTCAGCGTGGGCGAGCCTGACGGAGAGATTTGAGAATAAGCGACTATTAGTCATTAGTCAATTGAAAATTCTTTTCAATCTCCCCTCAGCAACACAAGAGTCTGGAGCCGCCCTTAAAGAGCTTCAGGGCACAATCCAGGGATGTTTAACGGCTCTCGACTTGTCCAGGGTGAGCACCGAAAATTGGGATTGTCTGCTAATTTTCTTGTGCTCCTCTAAATTGCCTAAGCTCACGCTGTCGTTATGGGAACAATCGCTCCACGATAAGGCAGAGATCCCTCAATGGTCCGAGATGAATTTATTTCTGATCGACCGATATCGCACCTTGGAGGCGATAGAGGATGTACGACCTACCGCACATACGCCACTCCAGTCCAAACCCACAAGAAAAGAGTCCAACCACCTGAGAACCTTCGAAGCAACAGTGACTGCAAAGCCACAGCACTGCAAATTGTGTCAGAAGGAAAACCATCCCGTGCGTCTATGCCCGCGTTTTTCTACAAATGTGCGTACCCGAGAGAGTTTCCGTCATTAAGCAACAAAAGCTGTGCTTAAACTGCTTCGCTAGACAACACCAGTTGAAAGACTGCACCAGCGCACATAGTTGTTTCACGTGCAAGGGACGTCACAACACGCCACTCCACCGTGACAGACCCCAGGTGCCCTCAGCTTCCACAACACCAATAGTTTTGAACCCTCCTTCACCAATACAGTCCACTTCTACTTCAACCCAAGCTACCGTTCAAAACTATTTTTCCGCAAACTCACATGGTGTTCTCCTCGGCACGGCTGTCATCCAAGTGTGTCATTTGGGCACAAAGTATACAGCCCGGGCATTAATCGACTCTGGGTCTGAAGCGACCTTTATTTCAGAGCGATTGTTCAAAAGGGTTAAACTTCCTTATCAACCCGTCGACGCACAGGTCTCCGGTTTGAATCAAGCCATTTCGGCTCAACCTCAAAAACTTTTCCATTTTAATATTGGCTCTCCTATAAAGCCCAGGGTTCATATTGAAACCTCGGCTTATGTTCTTCCAAAGCTGGCAGGCAATTTGCCCTCCTACACCATCCCCCAAACTGCTTTGGAAGAACTTCCAAAATTACACTTGGCCGATCCCTCTTTCTATAGGAGCTCACAGATAGACGTGCTTCTCGGCGCCGATATCCTCCCATCCATATTGTTAGGTGGCTCCTATCCCAACATATGTGGCACTCTCCTTGGTCAAGAAACGATTTTCGGCTGGATCCTTACAGGCCCCGTTTCTAAGACCAGTGTCAAATTTGTCGCATCCTTTTCGACTCAAGTCTTGCTGAATCCAAATGCGAGCTTGGATAAACTGCTCACAAAATTTTGGGAGGTGGAGGATATTCCAGTTAAGCTGGAAAAGGAATCCGACCTTTTTTGTGAGCGCAATTTTCGAAAAAAAAACCCTAAAAGGGATAAAAACGGCAGATACTTGGTCACACTGCCATTCAAGAATTCCGATCACATCCAGTTAGGCCATTCAAGGTCCATCGCACTAGCTCAATTTCTACGAAATGAGAATCGTCTGGCAAAAAATGCCCCTCTTAAGGAGCAGTACGATGCGGTGATCCAGGAATATCTGGACTTAGGTCACATGCGACAAGTCCCTCCAAGCAATGGTTCAGATAACTTTTATCTACCACACCATGCTGTTCACAAGCCTGACAGCACCACGACCAAGCTCCGCGTAGTATTTAACGCCTCCCACCCGTCATCGAATGGTAAAAGTCTGAACGATGTGCTACATGCAGGGCCCGTTCTGCAATCCGACTTAACCATTCAAATTCTAAGATGGCGCTTCTTCCGATATGTGTTCAATGCCGATATCACAAAAATGTATCGGCAAATACTTGTGCATCCCAACCACACGCCCTATCAGAGAATTCTGTTCCGAACAAAGGACAACGAGCTTCGTGACTTCGAACTCAGCACAGTCACGTTTGGAGTTAACTGTGCCCCCTTTTTGGCAATCTGGGTACTACATCAGCTATCTGATGACGTTCGTTCGCTCTATCCCTTAGCAAGTCATATTATCGCAAACAATATGTATGTCGACGATGTACTAGCGGGAGCCCATTCCAAATCAACAGCAGATCAAGCAATTGCAGAACTCCGCAAGGCCCTTGAATCTGCCGGGTTCCCCTTGCGAAAATGGACATCCAATGAAAAGGACTTGCTAAGAGCGATTCCCAAGGACCACTTGCTTCACGCCGACTTTTTAGAGATCGAGGAAGCCTGTTCGGCAAAGACTCTCGGGATCAGATGGAAAGCTGACACCGATAAGTTCTTTTTCGCTCCATCCGAGCTAACAGCCAAACAGTCCGTCTCCAAACGTGAAGTCCTTTCACAGATTGCCAAACTGTTCGACCCAGCAGGTTGGCTGGGTCCAGTCATTATCCAGGCAAAAATATTCATGCAGGAGATCTGGCTCCAAGAACTGGGCTGGGACGATCCGCTACCTGAGAGTCTTTTCATTAAGTGGAATTTATTTCTGCAAGAGTTTCCGGGCCTCAGTGCGATTCGCATCCCTAGATGGGTCGAATTCCGCCCACAGAGGACTATCCAATACCATGGGTTTTGTGACGCTTCGCAGCGTGCATATGGGGCCGCCATTTACGTGCGCACTGAGATACAAGATCGCATCTCAGTACATCTCCTAACAGCGAAAACGAGGGTCGCTCCGGTCAAGACGATATCCTTGCCACGACTAGAGCTGTGCGGAGCAGCACTTCTGTCCGAGTTATCCGCTGCACTCAGTCCCCAGCTACCTTCCGTGATAATATATAGGAGCTTAGTAAAACCAATAAGTGCCATGTTTGGTCAAGATATCTTGGTAAACAAAATATTTGTCTTAAAAAAACGTAATTTTCGACCGATCCTTCCTATGGCAGCTATATGATATAGTGGTCCGATCTTAATAGGATTTTGCATATATATGAGGAGCTTAGTAAAACTAATAAATGTCGAGTTTGGTTAAGATATACTGTTAACCAACTGTTTTTTTCATACAAGAAAGATATGATCAAGATATCTTGATAAGCTAAATGTTTTTCAATACAAAAACTTAATTTTCGACCGATCGTTGCTATGGCAGATATATGATATAGTGGTCCGATCTTAATAGGATATTGCATATATATGAGGAGCTTAGTAAAACTAATAAATGCCGAGATTGGTCAAGATATCTTGACAAACAAAATGATTTTTCATACAAAAACTTAATTTTAGACCGATCGTTCCTATGGCAGCTATATGATATAGTGGCCCGATCTTAACAGGATATTGCATATATATGATAAGCTTAGTAAAACTAATAAATGCCGGGTTTGGTCAAGATATCCTGATAAACAAAATGTTTTTTCAGACAAAAACTTAATTTACGTCCGATCGGTCATATGGCAGCTATATGATAAATTTTTTTTCATACAACTTAATTTTCGACCTATCTTTATAATATTTTGACCAGCTATATGATATAGTGGTTCGATCTTAAAATGATTTTGCATATAAATGAGGAGCTTAGTGAAACTAATAAATGCCGAGTTTGGTCAAGATATCTTGACAAGCAAAATGTTTATTTATACGAAAACTTAATTTTCGACCAATCGTTCCTATGGCAGCTATATGATATAGTGGTCCGATCTTAATAGGATTTTGCATATATATGAGGAGCTTAGTAAAACTAATAAATGTCGAGTTTGGTTAAGATATACTGTTAACCAAATGTTTTTTTCATACAAGAAAGATATAATCAAGATATCTTGATAAGCTAAATGTTTTTCAATACAAAAACTTAATTTTCGACCAATCGTTCCTATCGCAGCTATATGATATAGTGGTCGGATCTTAATAGGATTTTGCATATATTTAAGAAGCTTAGTAAAACTATTAAATGCCGAGTTTGGTCAAGATATCTTGGTAAACAAAATATTTGTCTTAAAAAAACGTAATTTTCGACCGATCCTTCCTATGGCAGCTATATGATATAGTGGTCCGATCTTAATAGGATTTTGATAATATATAGGAGCTTAGTAAAACCAATAAGTGCCATGTTTGGTCAAGATATCTTGGTAAACAAAATATTTGTCTTAAAAAAACGTAATTTTCGACCGATCCTTCCTATGGCAGCTATATGATATAGTGGTCCGATCTTAATAGGATTTTGCATATATATGAGGAGCTTAGTAAAACTAATAAATGTCGAGTTTGGTTAAGATATACTGTTAACCAACTGTTTTTTTTCATACAAGAAAGATATGATCAAGATATCTTGATAAGCTAAATGTTTTTCAATACAAAAACTTAATTTTCGACCGATCGTTGCTATGGCAGATATATGATATAGTGGTCCGATCTTAATAGGATTTTGCATATATATGAGGAGCTTAGTAAAACTAATAAATGCCGAGATTGGTCAAGATATCTTGACAAACAAAATGATTTTTCATACAAAAACTTAATTTTAGACCGATCGTTCCTATGGCAGCTATATGATATAGTGGCCCGATCTTAACAGGATATTGCATATATATGATAAGCTTAGTAAAACTAATAAATGCCGGGTTTGGTCAAGATATCCTGATAAACAAAATGTTTTTTCAGACAAAAACTTAATTTACGTCCGATCGGTCATATGGCAGCTATATGATAAATTTTTTTTCATACAACTTAATTTTCGACCTATCTTTATAATATTTTGACCAGCTATATGATATAGTGGTTCGATCTTAAAATGATTTTGCATATAAATGAGGAGCTTAGTGAAACTAATAAATGCCGAGTTTGGTCAAGATATCTTGACAAGCAAAATGTTTATTTATACGAAAACTTAATTTTCGACCAATCGTTCCTATGGCAGCTATATGATATAGTGGTCCGATCTTAATAGGATTTTGCATATATATGAGGAGCTTAGTAAAACTAATAAATGCCGAGATTGGTCAAGATATCTTGACAAACAAAATGTTTTTTCATACAAAAACTTAATTTTCGACCGATCGTTCCTATGGCAGCTATATGATATAGTGGCCCGATCTTAACAGGATATTGCATATATATGATGAGCTTAGTAAAACTAATAAATGCCGAGTTTGGTCAAGATATCTTGATAAACAAATTTTTTTAAAAAAAAAAAACGTAGTTTTCGACCGATCCTTACTATGGCAGCTATATGACAGAGTGGTCCGATCTTAATATGATTTTGATAATATATAGGAGCTTAGTAAAACCAATAAGTGCCATGTTTAGTCAAGATATCTTGGTAAACAAAATATTTGTCTTAAAAAAACGTAATTTTCGACCGATCCTTCCTATGGCAGCTATATGATATAGTGGTCCGATCTTAGTGAGGATCTTAGTAAAACCAATAAGTGCCCAGTTTGGTCAAGATATCTTGATAAACAAAATGATTTTTCATACAAAAACTTAATTTTCGACCAATCGTTCCTATGGCAGCTATTTGATATAGTGGTACGATCTTAATACGGTTTTGAACATATATAGGAGCTTAGTAAAACAAATATTGCCGAGTTTGGTCAAGATACTTTGATAAACAAAATGTTTTTTCATACAAAAACCTAATTTTCGACCGATCGTTCCTATGGCAGCTATATGATATAGTGGCCCGATCTTAACAGGATATTGCATATATACGAGGAGCTTAGTACAACTAATAAATGCCGAGTTTGGTAAAGATATCTTGATAAACAATTTTTTTTTCTTACAAAAACTTAATTTTCGATTAATCGTTCCTATGGCAGCTATATGATATATGATATAGTGGTCTGATCTTAATAGGATTTTGGCTATATATGAGGGGTATAGTTAAATTAATAAATGCCGTGGTTGGTCAAGATATCTTGATAAACCAAAAGTTTTTTCATACAAAAACTTAATTTTCGACCGATCGTTGCTATGCCAGCTATATGATATAGTGGTTCGATCTTAATACGGTTTTGAACATATATAGCAGCTTAGTAAAACTAATAGGCTTTTGCGTTTATATGAAGAGCATATAATTTTCGACCGATCGTTTCTATGGCAGCTATATAATATAGTGGTCCGATCTTAGTACGATTTTGCATATATATGAGGAGCTAGTGAAACTAATAAATGCCGAGTTTGATCAAGATACCTTGATAAGCAAAATGGTTTTTTAGACAAAAACTTAATTTTCGACCGAACATTCCTATGGCAGCTATATGATATAGTGGTCCGATCTTAATGGGATTTTGCATATATTTGAGGAGCTAAGTAAAACTATTAAATGCCGAGTTTGGTCAAGATATCTTGATAAACAAAATTTTTTTTCATACAACTTAATTTTCGACCTATCTTTATAATATTTTGACCAGCTATATGATATAGTGGTTCGATCTTAAAAGGATTTTGCATATAAATGAGGAGCTTAGTGAAACTAATAAATGCCGAGTTTGGTCAAGATATCTTGATAAATAAAATGTTTTTTTCATACAAGAACTTAATTTTCGACTAATCGTTCCTATGGCAGCTATATGATATAGTGGTCCGATCCTTATCGGATTTCACATATATATGAGGAGCTTAGTAAAACGAATAAATGCCGAGTTTGGTCAAGATATCTTGATAAATAAAATGTTTTTTTCATACAAGAACTTAATTTTCGACTAATCGTTCCTATGGCAGCTATATGATGTAGTGGTCCGATCTTAATAGGATTTTGGCTATATATGAGGGGTATAGTTAAACTAATAAATGCCGTGGTTGGTCAAGATATCTTGATAAACCAAAAGTTTTTTCATACAAAAACTTAATTTTCGACCGATCGTTGCTATGCCAGCTATATGATATAGTGGTTCGATCTTAATACGGTTTTGAACATATATAGGAGCTTAGTAAACTAATAGGCTTTTGCGTTTATATGAAGAGCATATAATTTTCGACCGATCGTTTCTATGGCAGCTATATATATAGTTGTCCGATCTTAGTACGATTTTGCATATATATGAGGAGCTAGTGAAACTAATAAATGCCGAGTTTGGTCAAGATACCTTGATAAACAAAAATTTTATTCATACAAAATTAATAGGATTTTGCATTTATATGAGGAGCTTAGTAAAACCAATAAATGCCGAGTTGGTCAAGATATCCTGATAAACAAATTTTTTTTTCATACAAAAACTTAATTTTCGACCTATCGTTCCTATTGCAGCTATATGATATAGTGGTCCGATCTTAATACGATTTTGCATATATATGAGGAGCTAGTGAAACTAATAAATGCCGAGCTTGGTCAAGATATCTTGATAAACAAATTTTTTTTTTATACAAAAACTTAATTTTAGACCAATCGTTCCTATGGCAACTATATTATATAGTTGTCCGATCTTAATAGGGCTGGGCATATATATGAGGAGCTTAGTAAAACTAATAAATGCGGAGTTTGGTCAAGATATCTTGATAAACAAAATGTTTTTTCCAACAAAAACTTAATTTTCGACCCATCGTTCCTATGCCAGCTATTTGATATAGTGGTTCGATCTTAATACGGTTTTGAACATATATAGGAGCTTAGTAAAACAAATATTGCCGAGTTTGGTCAAGATACTTTGATAAACAAAATGTTTTTTCATACAAAACTTAATTTTCGACCGATCGTTCCTATGGCAGCTATATGATATAGTGGCCCGATCTTAACAGGATATTGCATATATATATATATCATATATCATATCTTGATAAATAAATGTTTTTTTGATACAAGAACTTAATTTTCGACTAAGCGTTCCTATGGCAGATATATGATATAGTGGTCCGATCTTAATAGGATTTTGGCTATATATGAGGGGTATAGTAAAAATAATAAATGCCGTGTTTGGTCAAGATATCTTAATAAACAAAATGTTTTTTCATACAAAAACTTAATTTTCGACCGATCGTTGCAGCTATATGATTAAGTGTACCGATCTTAATAGGCTTTTGCGTTTATATGAAGAGCATAGTAAAA
Organism: Drosophila americana; assembly: GCA_030788265.1. Lineage (NCBI taxonomy): Eukaryota > Metazoa > Arthropoda > Insecta > Diptera > Drosophilidae > Drosophila > Drosophila americana. Next base: position 98,330 of record JAURSC010000040.1, on the reverse strand, counting down.
CCAATAAATGCCGAGCTTGGTCAAGATATCTTGATAAACTAAATGTTTTTTCATATAACTAAATTTTCCACCGATTGTTCCTATGGCAGCTATATGATATAGTTGCCCGAACTTAACAGGATATTGCATATATATGAGGAGCTTAGTACAACTAATAAATGCCGAGGTTGGTCAAGATATCTTGAAAAACAAACAAAATATTTTTTCATACAACTTAATTTATGACCTATCGTTCCTATGGCAGCTATATGATATAGTGTCCAGATCTTAACAGGATATTGCATATATATGAGGAGCTAAGTAAAACTAATAAATGCCGAGTTTGGTCAAGATATCATAATAAACAAATTTTTTTTCATACAAAAACTTAATTTTCGATTAATCGTTCCTATGGCAGCTATATGATATATGATATAGTGGTCTGATCTTAATAGGATTTTGCATATAACTGAGGAGCTTAGTAAAACCAATAAATGCAGAGTTTGGTCAAGAAATCTTGATATCTTGTTATTTCAAACAAAAACATAATTTACACCGATCGTTCCTATGGCAGCTATATGATATAGTAGTCCGATCTTAACAGAATTTTGAATATATATGAGGAGCTTAGTAAAACCAATAAGTGCCAAGTTTGGTCAAGATATCTTGATAAACAAAGTGATTTTTCATACAAAAACTTAATTTTCGAGCGTTCCTTTCTATTGCAACTCTTTTATATAGTGGTCCGATCTTAATAGGCTTTTGCGTTTATATGAAGAGCATAGTAAAATTAATAATTGACGAGTTTGGTCAAGATATCTTAATAAACAAAATATTTTTTTAAAAATAAACGTAATTTTCGACCGATTCTTCCTAGCTATATGATATAGTGGTCCGATCTTAATCGGATTTTGCATGTATGTGAGGAGCTTAGTAAAACTAATGTTGCCGAGTTTGGTCAGATATCAAGACCAATCGTTCGTATGTCAGCTATATGATATATGATATAGTGGTCTGATCTTAATAGGATTTTGCATATAACTGAGGAGCTTAGTAAAACCAATAAATGCAGAGTTTGGTCAAGATATCTTGACAAACAAAATGTTATTTCATACAAAAACTTAATTTTCGTCCGATCGTTCCCATGGCAGCTATATGATATAGTGGTCCGATCTTAATAGGATTTGGCATATATTTGAGGAGCTTAGTAAAACTAATAAATGCCGACTTTGGTCAAGATATCTTGATAAACAAAATGTTTTTTTATACAAGAACTTAATTTTCGACCGATCCTTTCTTTGGCAGCTATTTGATAAGCAAAATGTTTTTGCATACAAAAACAAAATTTTCGACCGATCCTTCCTATGGCAGCTATATGATATAGTGGTCCGATCTTAATAGGATTTTGCATATATATGAGGAGCTTAGTAAAACCATTATTGCCGAGTTTGGTCAAGATATTTTGATAAACAAAACTTAATTTTTCATACAAAAACTTAATTTTTGAGCGATCGTTCCTATGGCAGCTATATGACATAGCGGTGCGATCTTAATAGGATTTTGCATTACTATAAGGAGCTTAGTAAAACTAATAAATGCCGAGTTTGGTCAAGTTATATTGATAAACAAATTTTTTTCATACAAGAACTTAATTTTCGACCGATCGTTCCTATGACAGCTAAATGATATAGTGGTCCGATCTTAACAGGATTTTGCATATATATGAGGAGCTAGTGAAACTAATAAATGCCGAGTTTGGTCAAGATATCTTGACAAACAAAATGTTTTTTCATACAAAAACTTAATTTTCGTCCGATCGTTCCCATGGCAGCTATATGATATAGTGGTCCGATCTTAATAGGATTTGGCATATATTTGAGGAGCTTAGTAAAACTAATAAATGCCGAGTTTGGTCAAGATATCTTGATAAACAAAATGTTTTTTCATAAAAAAACTTAATTTTCGACCTATCGTTCCTATGGCAGCTATATGATATAGTCGTCCGATCCTTATTGGATTTTGGCTATATATGAGGAGCTTAGTAAAACTAATAAGTGCCGAGTTTGGTCAAGATATCTTGATAAACAAATTTTATTTTCATACAAAAACTTAATTTTAGACCTATCGTTCCTATGGCAGCTATATGATATAGTGGCCCGATCTTAACAGGATATTGCATGTATATGAGGAGCTTAGTAAAACTAATAAATGCCGAGCTTGGTCTAGATATCTTGAAAAACAAATTTTTTTTTCATACAACTACTTAATTTTCGACCAATCGTTCCTATGGCAGCAATATGATATATGGTATAGTGGTCCGATCTTAATAGGATTTTGCATATAACTGAGGAGCTTAGTAAAACTAATAAATGCCGAGTTTGGTCAAGATATCTTGATTAACAAAACGTTTTTTCATACATAAACTTAATTTTCGACCGATCGTTCCTTTGGCAGCTTTATGATATAGTGGTCCGATCTTAATAGGATTTTGCATATATATGAGGAGCTTAGTAAAACCAATAAGTCTCAAGTTTGGTCAAGATATCATAATAAACAAAATGTTTTTTCATACAAAAACTTAATTTTCGAGCGATCGTTGCCATGGCTACTATGTGATATAGTGGTCCGATCTTAATAGGATTTTGAATATATATGAGGAGCATAGTAAAACTAACAGTGCCGAGTTTGGTCAAGATATTCTGATAAACAAAATGTTTTTTCATACAAAAACTTAATTTTCGAGCGATCGTTCTTTATGGCAACTATATGGCAACTATATGATATAGTGGTCCGATCTAAACAGGATTTTGCATATATTGAGGAGCTTAGTAAAATTAATAAATACCGAGTTTGGTCAAGATATCTTGATAAGCAAATTTTTTTTTCATACAAAACTTAATTTTTGACCTATCGTTCCTATGGCAGCTATATGATATAGTGGTCCGATCTTAATACGATTTTGCATATATATGAGGAGCTAGTGAAACTAATAAATGCCGAGTTTGGTAAAGATATCTTGATAAGCAAGGTGTTTTTTCATACGAAAAACTATGGCAGCTATATGATATATGATATATGATATAGTGGTCCGATCTTAATAGGATTTTGCGTATAACTGAGGAGCTTAGTAAAACTAATTAATGCAGAGTTTCGTCAAGATATCTTGATATCTTGATAAACAAAATGTTTTTTCAAACAGAAACATAATTTTCGACCGATCGTTCCTATGGCAGCTATATGATATAGTAGTCCGATCTTAATAGGATTTTGAATATATATGAAGAGCATAGTAAAACTAATAAGTGCCGAGTTTGGTCAAGATATCTTGATAAATAAAATTGCCTTTTTCATACAAGAACCTAATTTTCGACCGATCGTTGCTATGGCAGATATATTATTAAGTGTACCGATCTTAATAGGCTTTTGCATATATATGAGGAGCAGCTATGATATAGTGGTTTAAAAATAGCGCAAAATTGCATTCTCTGGACTAGAACCTTCTCAAGCGTTCCTTTATATGGATAATCTAATACTTATAGGTTGCTCCGAAAAACATATGCTTAAAAACTTAACTGATGTTTTTGGTTACATCCTGAAAAATGTTCATTTTTATGCATGAAGTCAGATTTCTGGGACACAAATACACCGATAAAGGAATCTTGCCAGACGACAAAAAATTTGACGTCATTAAAAACTATTCAGTCCCACACGATGCGGACAGCGCTAGAAGATTCGTTGCATTTTACAATTATTACAGACTTTATATAAAAATGTTGCCGACTATTCTCGCCACATAACAAGATTATGTAAAAAGGATGTAAAGGTCGACTGAATAGCCGACTGCCATCATGCATTCGAGCATCTTAAATCGGCACTAATAAACCCAATATTATTACAATACCTAGATTTCAGCAAAGAATTTTGCATAATCATGCAAGTAAGCAAGCTTCTGGAGCGAGTTTAACTCTAAACCACAATGGACTCCAACTCCCAATTGCTTATGCATCACGTTCAATTACTAAGGGAAAAGTAATAAAAGTACAACAGAACAAGAATTAGCAGCAATTCATTGGGCAATAGCACATTTCAGACCATATATTTATGGTAGTCATTTTACTGTCAAAACAGATCATAGACCACTTACATATTTATTTTCAATGGTCAATCCAAGTTATAAATTAACACGTATGCGGCTCGAATTAGAAGAATACGATTTCACAGTAGAGTATCTAAAGGGTAAAGATAACTATGTAGCTGATGCGTTATCAAGAATAACCATCAAAGAACTAAAAGATTTAAAAGTTAAAGTCCTGAAAGTCACTACAAGACAAGCAAGTAGACAAGAATCCTGCGCAGGAGGGAAAGAAATAGAATTGCCTAGGCAATCTATAGAAAAAGCTTCAAAGCCCAAAGTGTACCAATTCATTAACGAGGTGCGAAAAGTAGTAGCATGACATGGCAGAAAAATTACAGCAAGGTACGAGTTAGCGATTTATATACTAATGAAACGATTGAATTATATCAATTCTTTCAAAGGCTTGAAACGCAAGCCGGTATATATAAAATCAGTCAACTCAAAGTGGCAACGTGGGAAAATGTCTTTAAACACGTTTCAATAGATAATTTCAAGAAAATGGACAATCAAATATTAAATCTCTAAGAGTGGCGCTACTCCACCCGGTGACCCAAATAAATTCTGAAAAAGAAAAAAAGCTATCTTGTCTAAACTACATGATGATTCCATACTAGGAGGAGAAACAGGCATTATAAAACCTTGGCCAAGGTCAAACGACGTTATTTTTGGAAAGGTATGTCTAAACAAATAAAAGATTACATCCGAAAATGTCCAAAATGCCAGAAAGCAAAAACTACAAAGAATACAAAAACAATAACAGAAACACCAATATCCGCTTTCGACAGAGTAATCGTTGACACAATAGGTCCATTACCTAGATCAGAGATTGGGAACGAGTATGCAGTTACACTCATTTGTGATTTAACGAAATACCTCGTCGCCATTCCGATCCCAAATAAAAGTGCAATCACTGTCGCTAAAGCTATATTAGAATCTTATATAGGGTCCAATGAAGACGTTCATTACGGACATGGGTACGGAATATAAGAATTCAATTATGAACAATTTGTGCAAGTATATGAAAATAAACAACATAACATCAACTGCAGATTATGCTAGATTATGCTATGCTAAAAGGTCTAGGCTAATGCTTGAAAAACATAAAGCAAAAAGTAAGGAATTTTTTTATACAAAAATTATAGATTTTCAAGTAAAGTAGGTATATACAGTATATATAGGCCCAAATACAATAGTTAACATAGAAAATAGGGATAACATTCTAATTAAAGATAACAAAAATAAGACCCAAAAAGTTCAAAAGAATAGACTAAAAATTGTAACGAATATAATTTATATTTTATATTATATTATATATTTTACTTTATGAATTCACAACTTGAGAAAAACATATTACTATAATGAATTTTATATTTTTATATTTTTTTATATTTATATTTTGAAATGTTCAAATAAATTTTTTAAATTCATATTATTTATATCCTTTTATTATATTTTATTATTTTATAAAAAAAAAAAATATATACACAAAAAGAACTTTTTATTCAAAATAATTAATTTTATTAAGTAACTACACATCCATAATGTTACGTTATTTCTTTAAAAAGGGAGGTGTAGTGTGTATATGCCTTGAGAGAACACCCTGTATGCAAATTTGGAGTATGCGTCACTTTGTCGCATACAATAACAATTTATATATTGGCTTTGGCTCATATTACGCAGCTCAGTTCACTAGCCTCTCTAGCTGACCGTTTATGCATTACGCATTCCATGAGCAACATATATGCTCAATAGCACCGGCATATCCAAGCTACTCACTCTCCCTCTCTTTGTAGCTGTTAACCAATAAGAGCATATGTATAGTATATAAGTATATATAGGCTAAGCGAAATACTTTACTTTGACTAAAGACATTCGAAAAACTAAAGTTCAAGTGACCGTGACAATGGTCTCACCAGCCTGCAGCGAATAAAAAGCATCCCAAAATCTAGTGGATAGGCAGCCAAGAAGACTGACAACAAACTTCAACAAAACAACAGCAACAGCAGATGAAGGGATAGCTGTGGACAATAAATAAATATCTGAGTGAGTAGAGTGAGGATGGATAAGAAACCAACGAAGCAGAAAAAGCGCAGCGGTGTCAAACAAAGACTGAATTCAAACAAAGACTGAATCTCAGCAAAGACTTGAACGATCAAGATAGCCCGCCAGCATGGAACGATTCTGTTTCCATGCATGAAAAGCGCTTGTTTCCTGAAGCACAACTAGTGAAATTAATAAACAAAAAAAACAAAAAAAACAAACAATCCATCCGTCACCTACCGCCTGATGCAAACTATAAACAAGGAAGTAACTCCTCCTATTCAAACAGCTATCCCAGCATACAAGAGACAATGTCCGGCCGACTGTGAGGGTCCATTCTACAACATTGGCTGCGCACAGACTTGCGAAATTGCCAAACCGACAGTGCTACAAAAAGCGCAATAGAAGGCAACATTACATCCAAAAAATAAACACCTGTGCGAAGACCAGCACCGGTACCGCCAGCGCAACAAGCTGTGCCATCGGAATAAGTGCGAGAGGCACACCGCCACTTGCGCATACGAGGGAGCATCAGCGTGCCACATCCGGCGACGCCCAGCTGATGCAACGATGAACAACAGTTGAAGTTATATCCTTAATTACTTTTAATTAAATATAAAAAAAATTTGTTGTAAAATTGAGCGGAAACACCTCCGCCCGATTTGCAGCATAGCCCGTAAAGCTATGCGAAATGATAGGTATTATTTTGTGTTATTAGAAATATTGAAACCTTGAATCTAAAAACTACATATTAATAAAAATTGGCTTTTAAAACTAAAAACACTATATGTCACATAAAAACATGATATGAATTTAAAAACATTATATCAATTTTTGTAAGAAATTTTAAATAAAATGGGTTCGAACGAATCCAAGGTTAAAAAATCAGCCGCAAATGTTATAAATAACGTAAAAGTAATTGACCATATAGAACATTTAGAAAATCTTACTATTTTTTATTATAATTACTAGAGTATCTCTTGTATCACTAGCATTGAAAGTGTATGCAGTGCATACAAAGAAAATTAAGAAACGATCAGACGGACTAGATAAGGAATGAATATATTTGAATATGTCAGGTTTACGTATAGAGATGAGCCAGACTTTCCTATTCGCGCACTGAACGTACTGACATTACCTAGAGATTTTATAAAAGTGTGTGATTTCGAATACGAATACACGGACATCTTCAATACTCATATGGGTCCATTGATACATTATTCAAAAATCTAAAAGGGAATCATACTCAGTAAAACTAGTAACTGAAGAACACCAAATTTTAGGACCAACGATACTAATGGTGCGACTGCATCGATAGATATCTATTATAATAATATGGAATGGAATGGATATTATTAGTGAATAATATCAATGACTTTAAAGACCATTTTCACAAGTCATATAAATGCAACAATAAAGGCACACCTATAAAGGTAGAAACACTAATATACCATGTACAAATATTGATAAAACAATATAACAATGTAGTACATGCAGTAAATTCCATTAAAGATATACTAACACAAGAACATGGCAACAATGCCTTAAAGTCATACAATCTTTAAATACAAGATTGAAAAGCATTGGCATTAGACAGAATATCATAATAAACGATCAAGAAGATCTATTTTTACCAGCAAAGTTTGAACCAAACCAGCTACAAGATCTGAAAGAGTCGAAGCCAATTACCGATAAAAATATCGATATCGACATTGACAACACAATGGTCCAAACAGCTATAAGTTTTCTCAAACTAGCCTCATTGCTCTTGCCAGAGTTTGATGGAAAGGCAGAAAACTTACAAAGCTTCAAAGATGCTTTGAGTCTTACAGACTCACTAAAAGAAGATCATGAAGCAACAACTGTCAGCCTTATAAAAACAAAACTAAAAGGCCATGCAAGAAATCTAATAAGTAATGAGCAGACAATTGCTGCAATCATTACGCAACTGTTGTAGCATGTACTGTGGTGAAGCTCTCTAGCAATACATATCAGGTAGCAACGGTGACGGCGGTTGGCAGCCAATCTTCACAAAATAATTCGGAAAGTATTCACCGAGGCCCCTCGTGGTTGAGCTAGCATGGCAGGGCGGGATCCTCTTGCTCCCTAGCTCTTTCGGGTGGGGGGATTCTTTTTGCCATGTCTCGACCTGCATACACAATTTTATTTTAGGATCCCTACAGAATCTAAATTGGAGACCGATACTCCGAAGAAAACAAAATCTCAAACAGGCATAACTTAACGAGCACTTAAAGTGCCAATACAATGGTGATAGCTTTCATTAGGGCATATATATTCCGAAGAGGCGAAGTCTTGGATGTAAGCTGACTCTCGCGTTCGATACCCTCCCAACCATGATCTTCAGCGCTTAAGGTTTTGAAGATCCCAAAAAAAACATTCTTCTACTACATTATATCACCATGTCACCAGGAAAGAAAACTTAGCAATTCATAATCAAAATCCGTAATTAATATTTATTATAAACAAAAGCATTATTCAATGAAACTGAATCCTTCCGTTAGATAATCTGCATCTTATTACAAGTGGCATTAATGATTCAACAATAATTCAGTAACTAAAACTAGTCATGTGGGATTGTTAATAGTCTTAGATCACTTTAGCAAGTATCATTGGTTGCAGCCCCTGAAGAAATTCACGTCAACTGTGATACAAAATTTCTTCTTGAACAAATTTTCCATTGTTTTGGTGTGCCACAAACTATAATAAGTGACAACGGCACCCAGTTCAAAGCTCATGAGTTCAATGCCTTCTTAGCCGAACTTGGCATTGAACATCTGTATACAGCTCTATATTCACCGCAGAGCAATGCTGCAGAACGAGTTAACCGCTCAATACTCGCCGCCATTCGCTCGTATTTAAAACAGGATCAGACCCATTGGGATGAACATATTACAGGGATTTCATGCTCCTTAAGGTCTGCTCTGCACCAATCGATTTGGTGGTCTCCATACCGTGCCCTATTCGGGGTGGATATGATCACTCATGGTACCGATTACAAATTATTGAAGGAGTTGTCCTTATCGGAAGAACCGCTGGTCCCCCTGTTGCGGTCTGACCATTTGGCATATACACGTCTAACGGTAGGATACTATCGGGTGGTGTCATGGTCGCAATTTTCCTATTTAAATTAAGCCGCGTAAGCGATCCTAACAGCTTGCGTTTGTATAACAACGCTATAGCGATCAGCTTTTGTCTGTCACGGTCAGCTGCGAATGATTCTGCCGCTGCTATAAACCGCCTGCGTGCACGTTGGCAGCGCCTATCTTCAATCTAATCCGCGAAAGAAAACAAAGCTCTGAGACCCTATATAAGCCTGTAGGTCCCGGATACAACCCTTTTTTTTCCAAAAATTTCTTGACCATCGAAGGTCTGGCTACGGCGGTTCGGGCATAGCCCCACCAAAAAAATTAAACTAATAGCATCAGTCGTTTAATTCGTTGAATTTAAATTCCAACTAAATTGAACCAAAAACAAAAAAATAAAAAAAAATAAAAGGAAAACCCTAAAAGTGGCCGATGGGCGAAATATCAATTTTTTTGTTCGTTGACAAACCTTTCGCTACGCCAGCCGGCCACCAGCACCTCACCGCATATATTTCTTTGTGCCAAGATCTGGTCACTGTTTTAACCAGTTCTTGTCTGCCTGCCGAAAGTAATTTTTGGAGGAATCAATCTTGCCGCCGCCGTCTCTGACATAAAACCCACTTATTTTGAGGCAACCGCCACGTGTGCCTATTGGACGGCACTGTACTTTCTTGGGACGGCAATGTCATTTCTGCCCCCATTAAATAGACGTCAGCCTCAACTGCGGATCAGCTGCCATTCCCTTGCTCATGCCAGCAAGAACGGGCAGGCGCCGTTTCCACAGTCTGGAATCCGGAAGAGGGAGTAGCCTTTTGGGCCCCATTGACGCGCCGCTGATCAGAAGCCCAGATGACATCGCCCATTAAGTTGGCCGGAGCGTGCAGATGCATGAAAATTGCTGTTAAATGTTTTTAGTAAAAAAATTGTTAACTAAATATTGTGAGAGACTTCCAAAAGTTTGTGCAAAGTGCATTTATTAGGCCCTCAAAAAACCGCGTGCAAGTGCAGTGAAAAAAAGAAAAATTGACATCTATATACATAGCTTTATATATATAGAAAGGAATAATAGTATAAATCTATCCCCCTTCTTGTAGAGTCCAAAGTCATTTCTGAATTTTTTTATATTTTTTTTAATTTTCCCACTTAGTTTCGGAGAGTATCTCCTTAGTACTCACAATTTAAAAACCCCCCTGTGCCATAATAATATAATCAAAACAATTTAAAGCCCCACAGAAGACAAATGAAAACAAATGAAAGAAAAAAAAAATAAAATTTGCTACAAATTTCCGCTGGAAGGCCTTTCATCGAGGAATACATGTAAGTCTGTACCTTTTGTTTTGAGTATATTTTCTTATTTTGGCACAGATAAGCACAGCCAAGCTGACATGCGCACCTGCTGAGTTTTTTTTTTCGACTTTCTGTTTCACATTACGCTTTAGCTTATCATCTTTGATTCTACCTACACCCCGCTCAATTATTAGCTGAAACAGAAGCAACCTAAAAGAAAAGATTTTTAACAGAATCAAATATACACAAAGATGTATCATCGTTTTCACTGATCAGCTGGTTGCGCTGCGCTCCGATTTGCCCATGCGCTTGGAGCTTAACCTTATGTTGCCCATAGTTTTTTTCGACCATACAATTAACCATCAATTACAATTGTATTGACTCTATTATAATAACTTTTTTGCTTTTGCCGAATACACTTTAGTTCAATTTACTAATGTAATTTTTTTCTTACCTAGCCGTATTCTATAATTATTAAAATGCACTTTAGCGAAATTTTGGGATTTTTTTTATTTTGGTCAATAAGAAAAAAAATATTAAGTGAATAGTTTATAAAATGAATTATTTTTGAAAAATTTTTGAGCCATTGTAAAAATATTAACTGACTAGTTTTAGTTACTGAATTATTGTTAAATCATTAATGCCACTTGTTTTTTTTGGGATCTTCAAAACCTTAAGCGCTGAAGATCATGGTTGGGAGGGTATCGAACGCGAGTCAGCTTACATCCAAGACTTCGCCTCTTCGGAATATATACGCCCTAATGAAAGCTATCACCATTGTATTGGCACTTTAAGTGCCAGTTAAGTTATGCCTGTTTGAGATTTTGTTTTCTTCGGAGTATCGGTCTCCAATTTAGATTCTGTAGGGATCCTAAAATAAAATTGTGTATGCAGGTCGAGACATGGCAAAAAGAACCCACCCACCCGAAAGATCTAGGGAGCAAGAGGATCCCGCCCTGCCATGCTAACTCAACCACGAGGGGCCTCGGTGAATACTTCCCGAATTATTTTGTGAAGATTGGCTGCCAACCGCCGTCACCGTTGCTACCCGATATGTATTGCTAGAGCAGCTTCACCACAGTACATGCTACATGCCCAACGTGGGGCCCGAGGTTGTCTATATAAAATAAAAAAATGAGTCTTTATATTATTGTCCACGCACGCTGACGTCGATGTGACTGGTTTAGTCTATCTTCCGCATGCGCAGATACTGGTAGTATACAAGATAGTAATTAGCACTACGATGCTTACAATTCAGAGCTTGAATTATGCCGAGAATCTGACCTTACTATATTGTTGAGTGCCTATATATAAACTCGACTATAGTTATTAACACCAGCTATACAATCGGTCCCATACATTTGCTCGTTTTCTTTCTTATAATTTTGGAGAAACAACAGATTAGGTTTGCTTAGGTAGAAATACTTTCATATGCAATTTTAGAATACTGCATATTTTGATAAGATATCAGTACTGATTGCTACTTGATAGCTTGTGGATGGTTAAGTAAATCTCAGTCTTCGTGGAGCCAAAAGTTATAAAGTCAGATTGAGTGGATTTGTATTAACGATACTATCAAAGATAGTTAAAATGTTGCCCGGAACTTGGCCATATGCTGCTTTGCACGCAGCCCACAAAATGTACAGCCGTCGTCAGAGAGAGCTGATAACCACTGTGTTCTATGCCAGTTAGTAATGGACAATACACTGTCTTGCTATTGCACCCCTTGTAGGCATGTTTTTCACAAACTTTGCTTGGAAGGTTGGTTGATAAACCATGCTAAATGTCCCAGTTGTAGTGCTGTGATTGACCCAGCCTCAATTAAATTAGTTGTTGGAGATTGCTCGCCGAGAGGAAAACAATCTGCTCCACCTCCACATACGAACATAGGGAGAACGGTAACGCGCAGTCTAGCAAAATCTCTTAATCCTGGTCCGACCCAGAGTGGCGAGAATCCAACAGCAAGGTTATTAGATGTTAGTGATGTACCACAATCAGGACTCGACGCTAGCAATAGCACGAATCCACCTGAAATCGCTCTTGCACGACCAGCTCCTGGTGTAAGAAGAAGAGGAAGACCCACTCAGCCCATTAATACCCGCCAAAATCTGGGAGTGGACTATAGGATAATTCGGGATATGATCGAACAATCAATCACTCGCGTTATGTCATCACTGCAAATACAAGCAACCCCCTTTCCAAGAGTGTTGCCAACCCCGATCCCGGTGTCGCCTAGTAGTTCGTCATTCCGAAATGGAAAAATTGCTGACACCATGCAAAAATGGAATCTTAATTTCGATGGGTCTACCGAAAGATAAGGGAAGAAGAATTTCTATATAGAGTCAAATCATTGACTGATGAAACTTTGGACAGCGACTTTATGGGTCTCTGTAAGCACTTACATGTGCTATTTGTAGGCAAAGTCCGTGACTGGTACTGGCGGTACCACAAGCAGGTAGACCACATAGTCTGGACTGAATTTTGTACTGCACTTCGCCATCAGTACAAAGATTGTCGCTCCGATTTTATGAGCAAGGAACTCGTAAGAGCTAGAAAGCAAAACCCTGGGGAAGCATTTGTGTCGTTCCATGACGCTGTAGCGTCACTGATCGATAAATTTGCAATTAAAATTGACGAGGAGGAGTTAATCGAAATTTTAAAAAATAATTTATTACCCGAAACCCGACATAAACTGCTATACCAGCCAATAAGTTCAGTTGGCCAACTACGTAGATTGGTCCAAATGAACGAGAATTTAGTTCATGAGCTCAGTTGTCGCACTGATGGTATGAATAAATCCAGGACTATTGGCCGTCGCCAAGTATATGGACTAGAAGAGTCTTTTATGGAACCGGAGGTACAAAATTCAGAAGATACAAACTTTGACATCGCAGCAATTCGTAGATGTCATGCCAACTTTAAATGTTGGAACTGCGAAGAGCAAGGGCATCTGTGGGAAAATTGCCTTGCTGACCGCCCTATATTCTGTTACGGATGCGGGGCACCCAACATTTATAAGCCCCAGTGCCAAAACTGTATCCGTAAAACTTCGGAAAACCAACAGATGGGGGCATCCAGCAGCAGTCGGATGCCCCCAAAAATCTAATTAATTCCCATACGAACTGTGTACCTGTGGACCGAAGCAAAAGCTTGGTGCCTACACCGACTTTAAAGTCACATTCCAACAATTTAGAAATAGCTAAAACTATTAAATTACGATTTTTACCGTATCATGAACGGTTAGCTAATTATTTGCATGTCCGAAATAAGATTTTTTATGAAGAAAAACCCCATATTTCTCAGCGCACGCAGCGCTTGAAAAATTATTATTCAAAAATCAAGCAACATAGCAAGCTTTTAGTTTCGACAGTTTTTTTGCAATCCCACCGATATGCGCAGCTATGCCGAAGTGTCATTTTTAACCTTTACCGAGATTGGTCTATTGGATACAGACGCGAATATTAGCTGCATAGGTTCTACGCTTGCGCAACAAGATTTTACCGCAATGCCGGAATTTAAGCCTATTAAATCGCATGTCAGAACAGCAGACGGCCATAGTCAGAAAGTCATCGGAGTGCTTGAAGTTAAAATGCAGTATAAATCGGCTACCAAGTCCTTGAAACTGTATGTGATTCCTTCTATAAACCAAAATCTAATTTTGGGTCATGATTTTTGGAGAGCCTTTGAGCTCGCGCCAAGCATTATAAATTCTGTAGAACTAAAATCAATGGAAAAAGAGCAGGAAACAGAGTCGATTACATATCCCTTAGATAGCCAGCAAACGCAACAGCTGCACGTAGTAAAGCAGTTGTTCCCCAACGCTGCTGATAGATTAGGCCGCACAACATTGATCCAACACCGTATAGATATAGGAGACGCACGACCACTGAAACAAAGATTCTATCCTGTAAGTCTGGCCGTAGAAAAGTTGTTATATGCAGAAATTGATGGCATGTTGCAGCTTGGAGTTATTGAGCCGTCTGTAAGCGCTTGGAGCTCGCCTATGCGACTCGTCCTTAAGCCCAACAAGGTGCGCCTTTGTCTGGATGCTCGAAGACTGAATGACGCCACAAAAAAGATGCTTATTCTTTGCCGAGCATCGATGGCATTTTTTCGCGGCTACCTAAGGCGAATATAATTTTCAAACTAGATTTGAAAGACGCCTATTGGCAAAGAGAACTTTCCGAGGATTCAAAGCCTCTCACTGCTTTTACGGTCCCCGGAAGACCGCTATATCAGTTTAGGGTCATGCCCTTTGGCCTTTAATGGACGAGATAATTCCTTCTGACCTGCGCTATTGCGTGTTTGGTTATTTAGATGATCTGTGTATTGTGTCAGAAGATTTTAGTTCACATCTGGCGGTATTGGTTCGCATCGCTGAGCAGTTTAGAAAAGCTAACTTGACTTTAAATATTTCGAAAAGTCAATTCTGTGTAACAAGTATCAATTATCTTGGTTTCGTGATTGGTAGCGGAGGTATTTGCACAGATCCGGAAAAAGTAGCTTGTATTGTAAATTGGCTGCCGCCAAAAAACTTGAAGCAAGTTTGAGGATTTCTAGGAGTTTGCGGTTGGTATCGTCGGTTTATATGCAACTTTTCCGATCTCACTTGCCCCATAACGGACATATTATCGACAAAGAAAAAGTTTGAGTGGACCCCTGAAGCACAGACCGCAATGGACAACTTAAAAACAGTGCTAACATCCTCCTTTTTCTTACATTGTGACGCTAGTGATTTTGGCATTGGCGCCGTTTTAGTTCAGATGTCTGAAGATAATGAAGAACAACCGATAGCTTTCTATCAAAAAATTAAGCCGAGCGCAGCGAAACTATAGTGTTACCGAGCGTGAATGCCTAGCAGTCATATTAGCCATCGAGAAGTTCCGATGTTATTTGGAACTCCAGGAATTTGAAGTGGTTATCGACCATTCTAGTTTGCTATGGCTTATGCGCCAGCAAAATATATCCGGTAGACTGGCACGATGGGTTTTTAGACTGCAACAATTTAAATTTACCGTCTCCCATCGGAAAGGCAAAGAACACATTGTTCCCGACGCTTTGTCTCGGTTGCCTGAGAATGAAATCGCTCAATTAGACATGGGTCCTGTAATAGATCTTGAGTTCGATACAATTATGGACGCTAGCTATGTACAAATTAAAGACAAATTTTCCCAAAATTTTACTCAGTTTCCGGATATAAAATCGTTTATAAGTTTTTGTATGTACGCACCGAACATTCGAGGGGAGACTCGACACAAGAGAGTCCTTCATGGAAACTATGGGTGCCTGATCGACTTAAAGTCGATGTGCTCAAACAAGCCATGACAGCATAACGTCGTCTCACGCCGGCATGCAAAAACCATTGAGAAAATCCGCAGACATTTGTTCTGGCCAGGATTAGTTAAAGATGTACGTGAATACATACGAAATTGCGATAAAGAAACTAAGGCTCCAAATTATACCCTTCGGCCACCTATGGGTGCTCACATCCCAGCTTGCAGACCATTTCAAAGGCTTTATATTGACCTGCTTGGGCCATACCCTAGAAGCAAAAGCGGTCATGTGCGATTGTTAATAGTCTTAGATCACTTTAGCAAGTATCATTGGTTGCAGCCCCTGAAGAAATTCACGTCAACTGTGATACAAAAATTTTTTCTTGAACAAATTTTCCATTGTTTTGGTGTGCCACAAACTATAATAAGTGATAACGGCACCCAGTTCAAAGCTCGTGAGTTCAATGCCTTCTTAGCCGAACTTGGCATTGAACATCTGTATACAGCTCTATATTCACCGCAGAGCAATGCTGCAGAACGAGTTAACCGCTCGTATTCAAAACAGGATCAGACCCATTGGGATGAACATATTACAGGGATTTCATGCTCCTTAAGGTCTGCTCTGCACCAATCGATTTGGTGTTCTCCATACCGTGTCCTATTCGGGGTGGATATGATCACTCATGGTACCGATTACAAATTATTGAAGGAGTTGTCCTTATCGGAAGAACCGCTTTTCCCCCTGTTGCGGTCTGACCATTTGGCATTGCTAAGGACAGATATTCAGAAAACATCAGGAAAGCCTATGAGCGCAATGCGCCTCAATATAATTTACGCAGCAAGCCTGTTTCTTTTCGTGAAGGACAGGAGGTGTTCTGTCGAAATTTTGCGCTTAGTAAATTATCACACAATTTTAATGCTAAACTGGCTCCCCAGTTTATTAAATGCCGTGTCAAAAAGAAACTCGGCAATTGTTTTTATTCCCTTGAAAATCAGCAAGGAAAAGAAATTGGCACTTTTCATGCCAAGGACATTAGAGTCTAATTCCCGCTATTATACCCGTCTAACGGTAGGATACTATCGGGTGGTGTAATGGTCGCAATTTTCCTATTTGAATTAAACCGCGTAAGCGATCCTAACAGCTTGCGTTTGTATAACAACGCTATAGCGATCAGCTTTTGTCTGTCACGGTCAGCTGCGAATGATTCTGCCGCTGCTATAAACCGCCTGCGTGCACGTTGGCAGCGCAGCTATCTTCAATCTAATCCGCGAAAGAAAAAAAAAAGCTCTGAGACCCTATATAAGCCTGTAGGTCCCGGATATAACCCTTTTTTTCCAAAAATTTCTTGACCATCGAAGGTCTGGCTACGGCGGTTCGGGCATAGCCCCACCGGAAAAATTAAACTAATAGCATCAGTCGTTTAATTCGTTGAATTTAAATTCCAACTAAATTGAACCAAAAACAAAAAAATAAAAAAAATAAAAAGGAAAACCCTAAAAGTGGCCGATGGGCGAAATATCAATTTTTTTGTTCGTTGACAAACCTTTCGCTACGCCAGCCGGCCACCAGCACCTCACCGGCATATATTTCTTTGTGCCAAGATCTGGTCACTGTTTTAACCAGTTCTTGTCTGCCTGCCGAAAGTAATTTTTGGAGGAATCAATCTTGCCGCCGCCGTCTCTGACATAAAACCCACTTATTTTGAGGCAACCGCCACGTGTGCCCATTGGACGGCACTGTAATTTCTTGGGACGGCAATGTCATTTCTGCCCTCATTAAATAGACGTCAGCCTCAACTGCGGATCAGCTGCCATTCCCTTGCTCATGCCAGCAAGAACGGGCAGGCGCCGTTTCCACAGTCTGGAATCCGGAAGAGGGAGTAGCCTTTTGGGCCCCATTGACGCGCCGCTGATCAGAAGCCCAGATGACATCGCCCATTAAGTTGGCCGGAGCGTGCAGATGCATGAAAATTGCTGTTAAATGTTTTTAGTAAAAAAATTGTTAACTAAATATTGTGAGAGACTTACAAAAGTTTGTGCAAAGTGCATTTATTAGGGCCCTCAAAAAAACCGCGTGCAAGTGCAGTGAAAAAGAAAAAATTTACATCTATATACATATCTTTATATATATAGAAAGGAATAATAGTATAAATCTATCCCCCTTCTTGTTGGGGTAGAGTCCAAAGTCATTTCTGAATTTTTTTATATTTTTTTTTAATTTTCCCACTTAGTTTCGGAGAGTATCTCCTTAGTACTCACAATGTAAAAACCCCCCTGTGCCATAATAATATAATCAAAACAATTTAAAGCCCCACAGAAGACAAAAGAAAACAAATGAAAGAAAAAAAAAATAAAATTTGCTACAAACTCAATATGTTTTTGACCGTGTCAGTCTGGTGAATGCTTATCATCTTTGATTCTACCTACACCCCGCTCAATTATTAGCTGAAACAGAAGCAACCTAAAAGAAAAGATTTTTAACAGAATCAAATATATGTACACAAAGATGTATCATCGTATTCACTGATCAGCTGGTTGCGCTGCGCTCCGATTTGCCCATGCGCGAGCTTAACCTTATGTTGCCCATAGTTTTTTTCGACCATACAATCACAATTACCCATCAATTACAATTGTATTGACTCTATTATAATAACTTTTTTGCTTTTGCCGAATACACTTTAGTTCAATTTACTAATGTAATTTTTTTTCTTACCTAGCCTTATTCTATAATTATTAAAATGCACTTTAGCGAAATTTTGGGATTTTTTTTTATTTTGTTCAATAAGAAAAAAAATATTAAGTGAATAGTTTATAAAATGAATTATTTTTGAAAAATTTTTGAGCCATTGTAAAAATATTAACTGACTAGTTTTAGTTACTGAATTATTGTTGAATCATTAATGCCACTTGTAATAATATGCAGATTATCTAACGGAAGGATTCAGTTTCATTGAATAATGCTTTTGTTTATAATAAATATTAATTACGGATTTTGATTATGAATTGCTAAGTTTTCTTTCCTGGTGACATGGTGATATAATGTAGTAGAAGAATGTTTTTTTTTGGGATCTTCAAAACCTTAAGCGCTGAAGATCATGGTTGGGAGGGTATCGAACGCGAGAGTCAGCTTACATCCAAGACTTCGCCTCTTCGGAATATATATGCCCTAATGAAAGCTATCACCATTGTATTGGCACTTTAAGTGCCAGTTAAGTTATGCCTGTTTGAGATTTTGTTTTCTTCGGAGTATCGGTCTCCAATTTAGATTCTGTAGGGATCCTAAAATAAAATTGTGTATGCAGGTCGAGACATGGCAAAAGAACCCACCCACCCGAAAGATCTAGGGAGCAAGAGGATCCCGCCCTGCCATGCTAACTCAACCACGAGGGGCCTCGGTGAATACTTCCCGAATTATTTTGTGAAGATTGGCTGCCAACCGCCGTCACCGTTGCTACCCGATATGTATTGCTAGAGCAGCTTCACCACAGTACATGCTACATAAATTTTTGGCGCCCAACGTGGGGTCCGAGGTTGTCTATAAAAAAAAAAATGAGTCTTTATATTATTGTGTAGTTGCAAGC
This sequence comes from Drosophila americana, assembly GCA_030788265.1. Classification (NCBI taxonomy): domain Eukaryota; kingdom Metazoa; phylum Arthropoda; class Insecta; order Diptera; family Drosophilidae; genus Drosophila; species Drosophila americana. The sequence goes on along the minus strand of JAURSC010000040.1, from coordinate 78,931 downwards.
TTTTTTGCAACCAATTAATTCTAACTGCTTGTGCAGCGAAATTCAAACACTTAGATTAGTTTTCAAATGGATTTATTTGCCGCGCAGGGCACTTATTAGAATTTATAAGTTTTATATTGTTGCTTGGCAGCCAACTCGAATTAGTTGTGCCTAGGTTGCGATCAAACGAAAGACTGACTAACTATGACAATATGTAAAGCGAATCGAAACGAAACTCCAATATGACGCTCGCCGGTTAGAGCGAAGGGCAGCAATGCAAGCAAAGCAATTCAGAAGGAGAGTGGGCAGCAGCTTACAAAGAGCGCGCAAAAAATCTATTTGCTCTTAGGCTGTAATTATGATTGTTATTTTCTGCTGTTGGATGATGTCCGCAGCCGTCGGTGTTATCTCTGCTGTTACTTGACCAAACATTCTCCCCCCGTTGGAAGGCAAGGGCTTTCAACATCATCCTGTTTGGGCAGCAAACACAGCTTTCGTACAGCTCTACGTATGACTCCAGTCGCAGTTTGAAGCACAGCAGCTCTGGATACCCCATCAGATCCAGAGATCAGCTCTTGCATTCTGGCGAGTGGCCACTTCAGCGGCGGTAGATTCTCATCCTTTACAAGGACAACATCGTTAATGGAGAGTCCAGGCTGAGGAGTGCGCCATTTGGAGCGCTGTTGAAGAAGCGTCAAATACTCTTCGCGCCAACGGGCCCAGAATACTTGTTGGAGATATGTGACGCGCTGAAAATAATTAAGCCGATTGAAGTTAAGCTGCCTTAGATCGGGCTCAATGTATGATGAAGATGGCGCTGTACCCAGGAAGTGTGCGGGTGTCGAGACGTCAAGATCACCTGGATGCTCTGAAAGTGGAAGTAATGGTCGAGAATTAATAATTGCCGTGATGTGGCAGACGAGCGTACGCAGCGAATCGAAATCCAAAATGGAAGAGCAAACAGATCGATAAAAGTGGTGCTTAGCAGTCTTCACAGCGGCTTCCCATAGTCCACCAAAGTGCGGAGAGCGAGGAGGGATGAACAACCATTCAATTGATTCGGTTAGGCAACACTCGTTAACGGCCTTGACATGCTCGTCACTCAGGAACAGGCGGTTCAGATCTGCTAGTTCGTTCTTGGCACCTACGAAGTTTGTCGCATTGTCAGACCAGATCCTTGAAGGTCGAGAGCGAGTCAGGATGAAACGTTTTAGGGCGTTTAGAAACGATGTTGTGGACAAGTCCTTTACAAGCTCTAAGTGCACCGCCTTTGTAGCGAAGCATATGAACAGACTGATATAGCATTTCACTGGTGGCCTGTTGCGCACTTCGTTCTTGTAGTAAAATGGTCCACAGTAATCAACGCCAGTGACCATAAAGGGATACGATGTATTAAGACGATCAGCTGGTAGGTCTGCCATTATATGCTCGGCCAATCGTGGCTTGGCACGAAAACAGATTATGCATTTGGCAACAATACTGGAGACTGTTTTTCGACCGCCAATGGGCCAGTACTGGAGCCGAATCGAAGACAATAAAGCGCGAGGTCCAGCGTGTAAGTTTCGTTTATGAAAGTAAACTATGATTGCTCGCGTCACAGGATGCTGACGGGGCAATATAATCGGATGTCGCGCTGAGAAGTCCAACGACGAGTTTTTCAGCCGTCCGCCGATGCGGAGTAGGCCGAAGTCGTCAAGGAATGGTGCAAGAGAGGCCATTGAGCTAGACGGTTTGACATGCCTTCCTTCCTTCAATGCCTTGTAGTCATCGCTGAGAGTAGCCATTTGCACTGACCGCAGCAACCAATGTGTGCCATGATGCAAGTGGTCAACGGTTAGTTCAGCTCCTCGGATTCGATTTACAAATTTGTAAACATAAGCAAAGACCCGCTGCAGCTTGGAAAACGAATTGATGAACTTGCAACCAATCGAGAGATCCGGTTGCGCTGCAGTTCCGAGGAGTACCTTGTGTCGAAGTTCTGGTAAGGATTCGACAGGTACACAGGAGGCAGGCCACTCTTCCTTTCCCTTACTGAGAAAACTCGGACCATGGGCCCATAATGGAGACCGGAAGAGCTCACTAGGCAGCGCTCCTCGTGAAATTATATCCGCCGGGTTTAATTCGGTGGGAATATGATGCCATTCCATTCCAGTGGTGAGCTCTTGGATGGCTGCGACTCGGTTGGCAACGAAAACATTGAATTTCGAAGCATCATTGCGAATCGAAGCCAAAGTCACGGCAGAGTCTGACCAACAGTAATACCGACAGTCGAACACTTTCATTTGGCATATTTCGCTGAGAAGTTGAGCCAGTAATGCAGCTCCGCAGAGTTCCAGCTTTGGTACCGTGATGGTTTTCACAGGCGCGACACGCGATTTGGAGCATAAGAGACGCACGCTGGTGTTGCCATTGCACTTTGAGACTGTATAGACGCATGCTCCATAAGCGCTTAGGCTGGCATCACAAAATCCGTGAATCTCCACTGTACTGTCTGATGAGAGTGCTCGACGGGGATACTGGAATTGCTGAGTATACTCAAAATCAGCGCAGAAGTTGACCCAGGCTGTGCTTAAGTGTACGGGCAGGCTCTCATCCCAGTCCAGCTTTTCTCTCCAGAGATCCTGCATAAAAATTTTCGATTTTGTTATTACGGGACCAACAAGACCAAGGGGGTCGTAAAAGCGAGCAATTGCGGAGAGTATTGACCGTTTTGTCAGTCTGGAGGGCAACCTCAGTGGAGAGAAGGAGAAAAGGAAACAGTCTGAAGCGGGATCCCAAACGAGGCCTAACGTTTTCGTGATGTCACTGCCATCGTCAAACTTAAGCAGCGTTTCTCTATCCTCTTCCGGTATGTTTTGGAGTACAGCTGTGTCGCTAGAACACCATTTGCGCAGCCTAAAGTTCCCCTTGGCGAGTAGTCCAGATGTTTGTTTCAATATCTCAATTGCTTCTTGAACACAGCTACCACCAGAAATGAGATCATCCACGTAGAAATCTCTTTTAACAATGTCAGAGCCAATAGGGAAAGTTTTCTGCTCATCCATGGCCAGTTGGTGCATAGCTCGCACTGAGAGAAACGATGCTGGTTTTGTGCCGTAGGTGACGGTGTCTAATTTGTAAATCTGTATCTTCTGATGCTGAGACTCACGCCACAAGATACATTGAAAATAACTGTCTGCGGGTTCGACTCGTACGCATCGATACATTTTGCATATATCGCCTGTCAGGGCGACTGCAAATGTACGAAACCGCATCAGTATCGAAAACAGCTTCGGTTGGATGGTAGGACCTGCCATCAGTGCATCATTCAGCGAGTGTCCAGAGGTAGTAACTGCTGAGCCATCAAACACGACCCTTAGCTTGGTTGTAGTGCTATCCTCCTTCAGCACGCAGTGATGTGGCAGGTAGTACTTGCATTGGCCCAGTGCAGCTGAGGTAACAAGTGACATGTGACCCAAGTCAAGATACTCCTTGATAAATGCTGCATACTGGGGTTTCAATAGTGGATTACGGTCTAGTTTTCTTTCTAAGTTCAGGAATCGACGAACCGCCTGTTGATAGGAGTCACCCAGCGGATACATGCCTAGACGTAGCGGTAAACGAACTGAATAGTCGCCAGTCGACAGACGTTTAAAATTGGCCTGAAAGTGTGCCTCACAGTCGCGTTCCTCCTTGTTTGGTAAGGACTCAGGGTCGGTGCAGCATTCCAATTCCCAAAAACGACGGATTAATTCATCAATCTGTGTATTAGGCTGCAGATGCGAGTCAACCAGCAGATCTGGATTCTCTATTGATCTCATGGCCATGAATGATGATTTTCCAGCATGTGAGGCACCTCCCGTAGCCACCCAACCAAGGCGAGTCTTTTGCAATATCGGCAGTCCAGCAGCTAGTTTAATCTGGCCGACGCATAGCAGATCGAAGAACAGACTGGCTCCAATCAACATGTCGATTTGCTGAGATTTAAAGAATTCAGGATCAGCTAGTTGTATATTTGATGGAGTGTTCCATGATGCAGGGTCAAGAGTGAAGCCAGGCTGATTATCGGTGATGGATGGTGCAATCAAGGCCGGGATGCATGTGGAGTACTCCGACACTCGAGATTTGACATTGATGTTGACCGAAAACCCATCGGACGGTAATGCTGCATCACCAATGCCAGAGACGATTGCTGTTGACTTGAATTTGCGCAGCTGGAGCTGATGAGCTAGACGAGAGGTGATGATATGCAACTGCGACCCAGAGTCGAGCAACGCACGGCAGGGCACCAAGGAGCCAGCGCGATTTTTCACGTTGATGACGGCAGTGGCAAGCAGGACCACATCGTGCTTGAGATGCTGGGCGGTAGTGAGAGGCGAAGATAAAAGTGCCGCCAAGGTGTTTTGGGATGACGAATAAGTTTCGGTATCTTGAGCATTGTTTGGGCTAGAAGCAGCGATGTGACTGCTTGTGTTGCCAAGATGCAACAAGCTATGATGTTTGCTTCCACAAACTCTGCAAGCGCTGGAGCCGCAGACTCTCAGCTGATGTCCCCTTTGCAGGCAGTTTAGGCACAGCGCAAGCCGCTTGGCTTCGTGAAGGCGCAGCAAGGGCGATAAATTTGCGAATTGCAAACATTTATAAATAGAGTGGCCTGCGACTTCACAAAACACACAAGCACTCGTTCCATTCCTAGTCACTACAAACGTTCTTCTACTACTGTTGTTCTGGCCCACCTGGGAGCTAGGCGTGTACATTGCCGTAGCGTGATCCGCATTTTCCAGCCTTTGGCAACGCCTCTCTATGAAGGTTGTAAACCGCTCGCATGATGGTATGACGTCCAACGGCGCATCATCCTCCCAGCTAGCCTGCGTAACGCTATCTAGTTTTTGCAGCAACGTATGTACTATGACGCAACCGGCGATCTGTTCCACACTGCCCATCGATTTTAAAGCACGTAGATGAGAGTTGAGCTTATCTGAAAATTCGCGCAGCTGTGCAGTCGCGCCCTTGTCCACCTTTCTCAAACCCAAAATTTCAGCGATGTGTGCCTGAAAAATAAGACGCTTGTTATTAAAACGCTTATCAAGCAGTTCTAAAGCGGCAGCATAATTAGCGTTTGAAATTTCCAATGAGCGAATTGTATCCAGCGCTGTTCCTTTAAGGCATGACCGTAGATGCTGGAGTTTTTCAATGTTGGTCAAATACGGATCCTTGTCAATGACCGTGGTGAACAGGTTCGAGAAATCGGCCCATTCTGTGTAGCCTCCACTAAACTCCGGCAATTTAAGTTGAGGCAATCGAGAGTGGTTTGGAACAACAAAGGTAGAACGCGAGTCATCGGCTGCGGCTGAATTGAAGGTGGAACAATGCGGAATCTGCTGAACCTTGCTTCAATTTCCGCGCTCGCGTTGAAGGGACAGCCGTAGCTGCCTAATAGTTGACTCAAAACTTGTCTGAAGATCCTCATCAACGCTGGCATGATCCACCTCCAACAAACCATCACAGACTATCTCAAATTTCGCCTGCAAGTCAGATGCCATGCTTATGTAATCTTGCAGCTCGTAGTCATCAACATCGCGAAGTCGAGCGGGATCAAGTTCCGAGGACAATCTATTGAGTTGATCACTTAAATTCTTGATCTTTATTTTAAAAACAGCAGCCTGGGTTCCAACCGCCACTTGACTAGCTGATGTCGCCTCATCATTTCCATTTGCACTTGCACCTTCATCAAACATTATGAATGTAGCGCACAACAAGGTTCACACAGCCGAACTACAATACAAGTCTGATCGCGCAAGTGTTCGTTCGAGCGGGATAGCGTATAGCGGGTTATAGCGCGCAACGATTAGCGGGGATTTGCTACGGCGTTTATGTATAACAACCAACTGTATGCAGATGCGCAAGCAAACGGCTCACCACACCGCTTTGCCCGAACTGATAACTGTCCGTTGACACGACAAGAACGAAGTACAAGAAAAAATAGAAAAAATGAAAGAAAGAAAGATCACGTCGGGGTCACCGTAGTTGTGTAGTTGCAAGCTTTTTTGCAACCAATTAATTCTAACTGCTTGTGCAGCGAAATTCAAACACTTAGATTAGTTTTCAAATGGATTTATTTGCCGCGCAGGGCACTTATTAGAATTTATAAGTTTTATATTGTTGCTTGGCAGCCAACTCGAATTAGTTGTGCCTAGGTTGCGATCAAACGAAAGACTGACTAACTATGACAATATGTAAAGCGAATCGAAACGAAACTCCAATAAGACGCTCGCCGGTTAGAGCGAAGGGTAGCAATGCAAGCAAAGCAATTCAGAAGGAGAGTGGGCAGCAGCTTACAAAGAGCGCGCAAAAAAACTATTTGCTCTTAGGCTGTAATTATGATTGTTATTTTCTGCTGTTGGATGATGTCCGCAGCCGTCGGTGTTATCTCTGCTGTTACTTGACCAAACAATTATTGTCCACGCACGCTGACGTCGATGTGACTGGTTTAGTCTATCTTCCGCATGCGCAGATACTGGTAGTATACAAGATAGTAATTAGCACTACGATGCTTACAATTCAGAGCTTGAATTATGCCGAGAATCTGACCTTACTATATTGTTGAGTGCCTATATATAAACACGACTATAGTTATTAACACCAGCTATACAATCGGTCCCATACATTTGCTCGTTTTCTTTCTTATAATTTTGGAGAAACAACAGATTAGGTTTGCTTAGGTAGAAATACTTTCATATGCAATTTTAGAGTACTGCATATTTTGATAAGATATCAGTACTGATTGCTACTTGATAGCTTGTGGATGGTTAAGTAAATCTCAGTCTTCGTGGAGCCAAAAGTTATAAAGTCAGATTGAGTGGATTTGTATTAACGATGCTATCAAATGCTTTGCACGCAGCCCACAAAATGTACAGCCGTCGTCAGAGAGAGCTGATAACCACTGTGTTCTATGCCAGTTAGTAATGGACAATACACAGTCTTGCTATTGTACCCCTTGTAGGCATGTTTTTCACAAACTTTGCTTGGAAGGTTGGTTGATAAACCATGCTAAATGTCCCAGTTGTAGTGCTGTGATTGACCCAGGCTCAATTAAATTAGGTGTTGGAGATTGCTCGCCGAGAGGAAAACAATCTGCTCCACCTCCACATACGAACATAGGGAGAACGGTAACGCGCAGTCTAGCAAAATCTCTTAATCCTGGTCCGACCCAGAGTGGCGAGAATCCAACAGCAAGGTTATTAGATGTTAGTGATGTACCACAATCAGGACTCGACGCTAGCAATAGCACGAATCCACCTGAAATCGCTCCTGCACGACCAGCTCCTGGTGTAAGAAGAAGAGGAAGACCCACTCAGCCCATTAATACCCGCCAAAATCTGGGAGTGGACTATAGGATAATTCGGGAGATGATCGAACAATCAATCACTCGCGTTATGTCATCACTGCAAATACAAGCAACCCCCTTTCCAAGAGTGTTGCCAACCCCGATCCCGGTGTCGCCTAGTAGTTCGTCATTCCGAAATGGAAAAATTGCTGACACCATGCAAATATGGAATCTTAATTTCGATGGGTCTACCGAAGGATTAGGGGAAGAAGAATTTCTATATAGAGTCAAATCATTGACTGATGAAACTTTGGACAGCGACTTTATGGGTCTCTGTAAGCACTTACATGTGCTATTTGTAGGCAAAGTCCGTGACTGGTACTGGCGGTACCACAAGCAGGTAGACCACATAGTCTGGACTGAATTTTGTACTGCACTTCGCCATCAGTACAAAGATTGTCGCTCCGATTTTATGAGCAAGGAACTCGTAAGAGCTAGAAAGCAAAACCCTGGGGAAGCATTTGTGTCGTTCCATGACGCTGTAGCGTCACTATTCGATAAATTTGCAATTAAAATTGACGAGGAGGAGCTAATCAAAATTTTAAAAAATAATTTATTACCCGAAACCCGACATAAACTGCTATACCAGCCAATAAGTTCAGTTGGCCAACTACGTAGATTGGTCCAAATGAACGAGAATTTAGTTCATGAGCTCAGTTGTCGCACTGATGGTATGAATAAATCCAGGACTATTGGCCGTCGCCAAGTATATGGACTAGAAGAGTTTTTTATGGAACCGGAGGTACAAAATTCAGAAGATACAAACTTTGACATCGCAGCAATTCGTAGATGTCATGCCAACTTTAAATGTTGGAACTGCGAAGAGCAAGGGCATCTGTGGGAAAATTGCCTTGCTGACCGCCCTATATTCTGTTACGGATGCGGGGCACCCAACATTTATAAGCCCCAGTGCCAAAACTGTATCCGTAAAACTTCGGAAAACCAACAGATGTGTGCATCCAGCAGCAGTCGGATGCCCCCAAAAATCTAATTAATTCCCATACGAACTGTGTACCTGTGAACCGAAGCAAAAGCTTGGTGCCTACACCGACTTTAAAGTCACATTCCAACAATTTAGAAATAGCTAAAACTATTAAATTACGATTTTTACCGTATCATGAACGGTTAGCTAATTATTTGCATGTCCGAAATAAGATTTTTTATGAAGAAAAACCCCATATTTCTCAGCGCACGCAGCGCTTGAAAAATTATTATTCAAAAATCAAGCAACATAGCAAGCTTTTAGTTTCGACAGTTTTTTGCAATCCCACCGATATGCGCAGCTATGCCGAAGTGTCATTTTTAACCTTTACCGAGATTGGTCTATTGGATACAGACGCGAATATTAGCTGCATAGGTTCTACGCTTGCGCAACAAGATTTTACCGCAATGCCGGAATTTAAGCCTATTAAATCGCATGTCAGAACAGCAGACGGCCATAGTCAGAAAGTCATCGGAGTGCTTGAAGTTAAAATGCAGAATAAATCGGCTACCAAGTCCTTGAAACTGTATGTGATTCCTTCTATAAACCAAAATCTAATTTTGGGTCATGATTTTTGGAGAGCCTTTGAGCTCGCGCCAAGCATTATAAATTCTGTAGAACTAAAATCAATGGAAAAAGAGCAGGAAACAGAGTCGATTACATATCCCTTAGATAGCCAGCAAACGCAACAGCTGCACGTAGTAAAGCAGTTGTTCCCCAACGCTGCTGATAGATTAGGCCGCACAGCATTGATCCAACACCGTATAGATATAGGAGACGCACGACCACTGAAACAAAGATTCTATCCTGTAAGTCTGGCCGTAGAAAAGTTGTTATATGCAGAAATTGATGGCATGTTGCAGCTTGGAGTTATTGAGCCGTCTGTAAGCGCTTGGAGCTCGCCTATGCGACTCGTCCTTAAGCCCAACAAGGTGCGCCTTTGTCTGGATGCTCGAAGACTGAATGACGCCACAAAAAAAGATGCTTATTCTTTGCCGAGCATCGATGGCATTTTTTCGCGGCTACCTAAGGCGAATATAATTTTCAAACTAGATTTGAAAGACGCCTATTGGCAAAGAGAACTTTCCGAGGATTCAAAGCCTCTCACTGCTTTTACGGTCCCCGGAAGACCGCTATATCAGTTTAGGGTCATGCCCTTTGGCCTTTGTAACGCGCCTTCTACCATGTGTCGGTTAATGGACGAGATAATTCCTTCTGACCTGCGCTATTGCGTGTTTGGTTATTTAGATGATATGTGTATTGTGTCAGAAGATTTTAGTTCACATCTGGCGGTATTGGTTCGCATCGCTGAGCAGTTTAGAAAAGCTAACTTGACTTTAAATATTTCGAAAAGTCAATTCTGTGTAACAAGTATCAATTATCTTGGTTAAGTGATTGGTAGCGGAGGTATTTGCACAGATCCGGAAAAAGTAGCTTGTATTGTAAATTGGCTGCCGCCAAAAAACTTGAAGCAAGTTTGAGGATTTCTAGGAGTTTGCGGTTGGTATCGTCGGTTTATATGCAACTTTTCCGATCTCACTTGCCCCATAACGGACATATTATCGACAAAGAAAAAGTTTGAGTGGACCCCTGAAGCACAGACCGCAATGGACAACTTAAAAACAGTGCTAACATCCTCGCCGGTTTTAAAAAATGCTGACTTTAAGAAGAAATTTTTCATACATTGTGACGCTAGTGATTTTGGCATTGGCGCCGTTTTAGTACAGATGTCTGAAGATAATGAAGAACAACCGATAGCCTTCTATCAAAAAAATTAAGCCGAGCGCAGCGAACTATAGTGTTACCGAGCGTGAATGCCTAGCAGTCATATTAGCCATCGAGAAGTTCCGATGTTATTTGGAACTCCAGGAATTTGAAGTGGTTATCGACCATTCTAGTTTGCTATGGCTTATGCGCCAGCAAAATATATCCGGTAGACTGGCACGATGGGTTTTTAGACTGCAACAATTTAAATTTACCGTCTCCCATCGGAAAGGCAAAGAACACATTGTTCCCGACGCTTTGTCTCGGTTGCCTGAGAATGAAATCGCTCAATTAGACATGGGTCCTGTAATAGATCTTGAGTTCGATACATTTATGGACGCTAGCTATGTACAAATTAAAGACAAATTTTCCCAAAATTTTACTCAGTTTCCGGATATAAAAATCGTTGATAAGTTTTTGTATGTACGCACCGAACATTCGAGGGGAGACTCGACACAAGAGAGTCCTTCATGGAAACTATGGTGCCTGATCGACTTAAAGTCGATGTGCTCAAACAAGCCATGACAGCATAACGTCGTCTCACGCCGGCATGCAAAAAACCATTGAGAAAATCCGCAGACATTTGTTCTGGCCAGGATTAGTTAAAGATGTACGTGAATACATACGAAATTGCGAGATATGTAAAGAAACTAAGGCTCCAAATTATACCCTTCGGCCACGTATGGGTGCTCACATCCCAGCTTGCAGACCATTTCAAAGGCTTTATATTGACCTGCTTGGGCCATACCCTAGAAGCAAAAGCGGTCATGTGGGATTGTTAATAGTCTTAAATCACTTTAGCAAGTGTTCACACAAGAAGTGTATCCGACAGTCGCCATCCAACCGCCATGTAACTCCGGAACCAGTACATGGAACATGTACTGAAATTTCACCACACGTATACTAATACACTTGTAGGTACTCTTGTAATGTACTCTGAAAAAATGAAATAGATGAAAAATAACCTTCAAGCGAACAAAACGTGTTTTTCTTTCAAACCTAAAATAAATTTGTGCAGAGCAGAAACGCTCCCCCAACGACAATTCATTCTATAAAAGTTCACCTGGAAGCCCTGCGGACGCCCTACTACAACATTTGGTCCTTCGAGCCGGATACTTCTACAACATTTGGTATATCCAGTTCGCCCCAGCAAGCATTGGTGGATCTGCAAGAAAAGGTTCCAGGAACAGCTATAAATTCGAACAAGATAAGTAGCAGTGCACCTACCTCAACTTGTCCATTGCCAAATTTCCGGCAACTCCAGTTAATTAATTCTTTTGTGTGTCTGAACATATTTTTTCGCTTCACATTGTCCGTGGTTAACGCGAGGGGCAATTGTATTTAAAAAAATTCAACAAAAAAACCCGCAGATAAAATATTGTTCGTGGCCATTAAGGCGTCTAAAAAGTGATAAATATTGAAAGAAATAAAACAGAAAGTGACTCCGATAAGGTCGCCATATTGGTGTCTGTACATATATATATACATATATGTACAAGTGCATACCCAAAAATTTAACCGATCGCCATATTGATGTACGCAAGTACATCCAGACATATCTGCACACATAGGCTTTCGCTCCGTTGAACAACAAGTGTATGCGCTTCTCCATTCCAACCTTCACCAAAGAATCACACACTAAACACATATATAAAAACACACAATTCTAATTGGTATTTAATTAAATAAAACCACACTGTGCAAATTCACCTGCATGTATACACACACACATCCTATTATATGTGTATCGTTTGTTATATTTCCTCCACAGCAGCTTCAATATTAATTTATATATTTATTTTTACCAATTAATTGGCAAGTGTGAAACGTAAACAAACAACAGGGTTGTAAAGTGTCAAGATCGGTTTTCGATAAACTGATTCTGTGAAACTTTTATATTTTGTATGTTTCCACCTTGCCATTGAGCTGCGTTTACTTAATAAAATACAAACATATACATTACTTTTTCTTATTCTTATAAAAAATTTATAAAACATAATTATAAGTTAAGACGTTTCCAAGTTGCGTATTAAATCGAATATCCGTGCGATTTTTTATTAAAATAACAATTTATCACAAGTAATTCTATGACAAAAAACCTTTTCGTTGAGCTGCGTTTAGAATAAACGTGCTTCTTCTTGAGCTCAACCATCAATAAGCAATAAGCGATAAGCATCATTTTTTTGCGCGATCCGTTTCCCCTACACGGCCGCTTTGTCAAAAGAGAATAAATCCTTTTCTCTGGTGTTTCAATAAAGAAATAATTAGATTTTTTTCTCAATTAAAGGAAACTAAATAAGAATCAATTTGGTAAATTATTAGTAAAATAATTAATTTAACAAAATTTTCCGATTTCGTTGGACTCAATAGTGCACACCATTTCGGTCATTCCATTTTATTCTGATATCTCGATTCCATCGTTCCTGTGCCATTTCTTATTCCGTTTTCTCTCTGCTGATTCAAATTATTTGTATTTGATCACATTTCACCTGGTTAGTACAATTTTTGGCTCTGTGAAGAGCCTAGTATGCCAATCGGTGGTGATCAAAACAGCCAAAAACGACTCACAGCACCGTCCGTCAAGGAGTCAAAGCGACCTTTAACCTCACCTAGAGCAGTTTTCGGGAAACTCAAGGTCGAGAGTACCAGCACAACCGTCCGCAAGACTGTGAGTCCGATTCCAACAAGAGATATTACCCCAAAAATTACCCGTTCGACTACGCAAAAAATGCAGAAGTCAAGCGAAATGGCACTGAACGACTTCGTTTCTATAACTGACCGACTAGGCCAGTTTGAAGTGAAGATCAATGACGCAGCGGACAGTGACGTGTCACTGTTCACTCTCCAAGTCCGACGAGATCAGATTAAGACTTTATGGGAAAAGGTAGAACGCGAGTACGAGTTATGTTCCAAAGCTCTCAACCAAGGCGCTTGCAGCAGCAGTGACCTGGTGGCTATGCAAGCTAAATATGATTACTCGTACTCCGTTTACGAGCGATGTGCGGCTCAACTAAGCGAAAAAATAGAAAGATCCACGGCGTTAAATAGACAAGCTGAGCAACCCCCCTCCAACTTCTCCATGTCCAGGGGTTGCAGTCTCCCGCCATGCGACACTGAAGTTTTCAGTGGGGATTACCTACGCTGGCCTACTTTCAGAGACTTGTTTACAGCTGTTTATATTAACAATCCAAGATTGACGCCGGTGGAAAAATTGTTCCATCTTAATTCCAAAACCAGCGGCGAAGCTAGAGCAATTGTCTCCAAGTCCCCGCTCACGAACGACGGCTTTCAGTTAGCGTGGGCGAGCCTGACGGAGAGATTTGAGAATAAGCGACTATTAATCAATAGTCAATTGAAAATTCTTTTCAATCTCCCCTCAGCAACACAAGAGTCTGGAGCCGCCCTTAAAGAGCTTCAGGGCACAATCCAGGGATGTTTAACGGCTCTCGACTTGTCCAGGGTGAGCACCGAAAATTGGGATTGTCTGCTAATTTTCTTGTGCTCCTCTAAATTGCCTAAGCTCACGCTGTCGTTATGGGAACAATCGCTCCACGATAAGGCAGAGATCCCTCAATGGTCCGAGATGAATTTATTTCTGATCGACCGATATCGCACCTTGGAGGCGATAGAGGATGTACGACCTACCGCACATACGCCACTCCAGTCCAAACCCACAAGAAAAGAGTCCAACCACCTGAGAACCTTCGAAGCAACAGTGACTGCAAAGCCACAGCACTGCAAATTGTGTCAGAAGGAAAACCATCCCGTGCGTCTATGCCCGCGTTTTCTACAAATGTCCGTACCCGAGAGAGTTTCCGTCATTAAGCAACAAAAGCTGTGCTTAAACTGCTTCGCCAGACAGCACCAGTTGAAAGACTGCACCAGCGCACATAGTTGTTTCACGTGCAAGGGACGTCACAACACGCTACTCCACCGTGACAGACCCCAGGTGCCCTCAGCTTCCACAACACCAATAGTTTTGAACCCTCCTTCACCAATACAGTCCACTTCTACTTCAACCCAAGCTACCGTTCAAAACTATTTTTCCGCAAACTCACATGGTGTTCTCCTCGGCACGGCTGTCATCCAAGTGTGTCATTTGGGCACAAAGTATACAGCCCGGGCATTAATCGACTCTGGGTCTGAAGCGACCTTTATTTCAGAGCGATTGTTCAAAAGGGTTAAACTTCCTTATCAACCCGTCGACGCACAGGTCTCCGGTTTGAATCAAGCCATTTCGGCTCAACCTCAAAAACTTTGCCATTTTAATATTGGCTCTCCTATAAAGCCCAGGGTTCATATTGAAACCTCGGCTTATGTTCTTCCAAAGCTGGCAGGCAATTTGCCCTCCTTCACCATCCCCCAAACTGCTTTGGAAGAACTTCCAAAATTACACTTGGCCGATCCCTCTTTCTATAGGAGCTCACAGATAGACGTGCTTCTCGGCGCCGATATCCTCCCATCCATATTGTTAGGTGGCTCCTATCCCAACATATGTGGCACTCTCCTTGGTCAAGAAACGATTTTCGGCTGGATCCTTACAGGCCCCGTTTCTAAGACCAGTGCCAAATTTGTCGCATCCTTTTCGACTCAAGTCTCGCTGAATCCAAATGCGAGCTTGGATAAACTGCTCACAAAATTTTGGGAGGTGGAGGATATTCCAGTTAAGCTGGAAAAGGAATCCGACCTTTTTTGTGAGCGCAATTTTCAAAAAACCACTAAAAGGGATAAAAACGGCAGATACTTGGTCACACTGCCATTCAAGAATTCCGATCACATCCAGTTAGGCCATTCAAGGTCCATCGCACTAGCTCAATTTCTACGAAATGATTTCGTTGGACTCAATAGTGCACACCATTTCGGTCATTCCATTTTATTCTGATATCTCGATTCCATCGTTCCTGTGCCATTTCTTATTCCGTTTTCTCTCTGCTGATTCAAATTATTTGTATTTGATCACATTTCACCTGGTTAGTACAATTTTTGGCTCTGTGAAGAGCCTAGTATGCCAATCGGTGGTGATCAAAACAGCCAAAAACGACTCACAGCACCGTCCGTCAAGGAGTCAAAGCGACCTTTAACCTCACCTAGAGCAGTTTTCGGGAAACTCAAGGTCGAGAGTACCAGCACAACCGTCCGCAAGACTGTGAGTCCGATTCCAACAAGAGATATTACCCCAAAAATTACCCGTTCGACTACGCAAAAAATGCAGAAGTCAAGCGAAATGGCACTGAACGACTTCGTTTCTATAACTGACCGACTAGGCCAGTTTGAAGTGAAGATCAATGACGCAGCGGACAGTGACGTGTCACTGTTCACTCTCCAAGTCCGACGAGATCAGATTAAGACTTTATGGGAAAAGGTAGAACGCGAGTACGAGTTATGTTCCAAAGCTCTCAACCAAGGCGCTTGCAGCAGCAGTGACCTGGTGGCTATGCAAGCTAAATATGATTACTCGTACTCCGTTTACGAGCGATGTGCGGCTCAACTAAGCGAAAAAATAGAAAGATCCACGGCGTTAAATAGACAAGCTGAGCAACCCCCCTCCAACTTCTCCATGTCCAGGGGTTGCAGTCTCCCGCCATGCGACACTGAAGTTTTCAGTGGGGATTACCTACGCTGGCCTACTTTCAGAGACTTGTTTACAGCTGTTTATATTAACAATCCAAGATTGACGCCGGTGGAAAAATTGTTCCATCTTAATTCCAAAACCAGCGGCGAAGCTAGAGCAATTGTCTCCAAGTCCCCGCTCACGAACGACGGCTTTCAGTCAGCGTGGGCGAGCCTGACGGAGAGATTTGAGAATAAGCGACTATTAATCAATAGTCAATTGAAAACTCTTTTCAATCTCCCCTCAGCAACACAAGAGTCTGGAGCCGCCCTTAAAGAGCTTCAGGGCACAATCCAGGGATGTTTAACGGCTCTCGACTTGTCCAGGGTGAGTACCGAAAATTGGGATTGTCTGCTAATTTTCTTGTGCTCCTCTAAATTGCCTAAGCTCACGCTGTCGTTATGGGAACAATCGCTCCACGATAAGGCAGAGATCCCTCAATGGTCCGAGATGAATTTATTTCTGATCGACCGATATCGCACCTTGGAGGCGATAGAGGATGTACGACCTACCGCACATACGCCACTCCAGTCCAAACCCACAAGAAAAGAGTCCAACCACCTGAGAACCTTCAAAGCAACAGTGACTGCAAAGCCACAGCACTGCAAATTGTGTCAGAAGGAAAACCATCCCGTGCGTCTATGCCCGCGTTTTCTACAAATGTCCGTACCCGAGAGAGTTTCCGTCATTAAGCAACAAAAGCTGTGCTTAAACTGCTTCGCCAGACAGCACCAGTTGAAAGACTGCACCAGCGCACATAGTTGTTTCACGTGCAAGGGACGTCACAACACGCTACTCCACCGTGACAGATCCCAGGTGCCCTCAGCTTCCACAACACCAATAGTTTTGAACCCTCCTTCACCAATACAGTCCACTTCTACTTCAACCCAAGCTACCGTTCAAAACTATTTTTCCGCAAACTCACATGGTGTTCTCCTCGGCACGGCTGTCATCCAAGTGTGTCATTTGGGCACAAAGTATACAGCCCGGGCATTAATCGACTCTGGGTCTGAAGCGACCTTTATTTCAGAGCGATTGTTCAAAAGGGTTAAACTTCCTTATCAACCCGTCGACGCACAGGTCTCCGGTTTGAATCAAGCCATTTCGGCTCAACCTCAAAAACTGTCATTTTAATATTGGCTCTCCTATAAAGCCCAGGGTTCATATTGAAACCTCGGCTTATGTTCTTCCAAAGCTGGCAGGCAATTTGCCCTCCTACACCATCCCCCAAACTGCTTTGGAAGAACTTCCAAAATTACACTTGGCCGATCCCTCTTTCTATAGGAGCTCACAGATAGACGTGCTTCTCGGCGCCGATATCCTCCCATCCATATTGTTAGGTGGCTCCTATCCCAACATATGTGGCACTCTCCTTGGTCAAGAAACGATTTTCGGCTGGATCCTTACAGGCCCCGTTTCTAAGACCAGTGCCAAATTTGTCGCATCCTTTTCGACTCAAGTCTCGCTGAATCCAAATGCGAGCTTGGATAAACTGCTCACAAAATTTTGGGAGGTGGAGGATATTCCAGTTAAGCTGGAAAAGGAATCCGACCTTTTTTGTGAGCGCAATTTTCAAAAAACCACTAAAAGGGATAAAAACGGCAGATACTTGGTCACACTGCCATTCAAGAATTCCGATCACATCCAGTTAGGCCATTCAAGGTCCATCGCACTAGCTCAATTTCTACGAAATGAGAATCGTCTGGCAAAAAATGCCCCCCTTAAGGAGCAGTACGATGCGGTGATCCAGGAATATCTGGACTTAGGTCACATGCGACAAGTCCCTCCAAGCAATGGTTCAGATAACTTTTATCTACCACACCATGCTGTTCACAAGCCTGACAGCACCACGACCAAGCTCCGCGTAGTATTTAACGCCTCCCACCCGTCATCGAATGGTAAAAGTCTGAACGATGTGCTACATGCAGGGCCCGTTCTGCAATCCGACTTAACCATTCAAATTCTAAGATGGCGTTTCTTCCGATATGTGTTCAATGCCGATATCACAAAAATGTATCGGCAAATACTTGTGCATCCCAACCACACGCCCTATCAGAGAATTCTGTTCCGAACAAAGGACAACGAGCTTCGTGACTTCGAACTCAGCACAGTCACGTTTGGAGTTAACTGTGCCCCCTTTTTGGCAATCCGGGTACTACATCAGCTATCTGATGACGTTCGTTCGCTCTATCCCTTAGCAAGTCATATTATCGCAAACAATATGTATGTCGACGATGTACTAGCGGGAGCCCATTCCAAATCAACAGCAGATCAAGCAATTGCAGAACTCCGCAAGGCCCTTGAATCTGCCGGGTTCCCCTTGCGAAAATGGACATCCAATGAAAAGGACTTGCTAAGAGCGATTCCCAAGGACCACTTGCTTCACGCCGACTTTTTAGAGATCGAGGAAGCCTGTTCGGCAAAGACTCTCGGGATCAGATGGAAAGCTGACACCGATCAGTTCTTTTTCGCTCCATCCGAGCTAACAGCCAAACAGTCAGTCTCCAAACGTGAAGTCCTTTCACAGATTGCCAAACTGTTCGACCCAGCAGGTTGGCTGGGTCCAGTCATTATCCAGGCAAAAATATTCATGCAGGAGATCTGGCTCCAAGAACTGGGCTGGGACGATCCGCTACCTGAGAGTCTTTTCATTAAGTGGAATTTATTTCTGCAAGAGTTTCCGGGCCTCAGTGCGATTCGCATCCCTAGATGGGTCGAATTCCGCCCACAGAGGACTATCCAATACCATGGGTTTTGTGACGCTTCGCAGCGTGCATATGGGGCCGCCATTTACGTGCGCACTGAGATACAAGATCGCATCTCAGTACATCTCCCAACAGCGAAAACGAGGGTCGCTCCGGTCAAGACGATATCCTTGCCACGACTAGAGCTGTGCGGAGCAGCACTTCTGTCCGAGTTATCCGCTGCACTCAGTCCCCAGCTACCTTCCGCTGGCGGCGACTGGTTCTATTGGACAGATTCCACAATTGTGCTAGCTTGGCTTCATAAGCCACCATGCACCTGGACTACCTTTGTAGCAAACAGAGTCGCAAAAATTACTCAGGCCACCGACTCCAATAAATGGTCCCATGTACGATCCGAGTACAATCCAGCGGACCTAGCGAGCAGAGGTGCCCCACCACACGCGTTAGTCAACAATGAGCTGTGGTGGCACGGGCCAGAATGGTTACGCCTACCTCAGAACCAATGGCCCATTCCTTCAGATCCCCTCCCAGATACGACAATAGAGCAACGTACGATTAAGGTAAACCTCGTAAACACGGCTCCCTCATTTTCTTTCCTCGAGCGCTTCTCCAAGTTCGATCTAGCCCTGCGAGTGTTAGCCTACATCTATCGCTTCTTCAAGCGTTGCAAACGATTGTCGCTCCCGTCAACTATTGAAACTGACAGCAACGAGATTTCTTATGCACAAGAAAAACTCGTTCTCCTGACCCAGAGACAAGCATACTCGTCAGAGTACACTTGCTTGAGCACGAAAAAACAGCTCACTTCCAGCAAAATCCTTAATTTGAACCCCTTTTTAGATGGTAAGGGAATTATTCGAGCATGTGGTCGTGTAAGAGCGGCCGAAGCACTCGGCTACGATGAGCGGCATCCAATCATACTGCCATACACATGTGCATATTCGCGTCTCTTGACCGCTTTCACCCATCTTATATCCTTGCATGGAGGCAACCAGCTCATGATGCGTTTAATACGATCACAGTACTGGATTCCAAAGCTGAAGGTGTTGGTCAAATCCACAATTCATTCCTGCAAAATCTGCGTCATCCGAAAAAAGAAATTGCAAACGCAGCTCATGGGCGACTTGCCTGTGGAGAGAGTCACATTCTCTCGACCGTTCACTCACACAGGAGTCGATTTTGCAGGCCCCTTCGATGTAAAAAATTACACAGGTCGAGCCTGTCTTATTACGAAAGGCTACGTGTGCGTCTTTGTGTGCTTCAGCACCAAAGCCATCCACCTAGAAGCTACATCTGACCTGACCACAGAAAAATTCCTAGCGGCATTTGCGAGATTTGTGGCACGACGAGGGTGCCCAAGTCAAATGCATTCCGACAACGGCAAAACCTTCGTCGGAGCGGCCAAAGTCCTCTCGCGCGATTTTGTAGAAGCGCTTAAGACTCAACTCCAGGCCACTTACAGTCTCCAGAAACTGTCCTGGCACTTCAACCCTCCTAGTGCACCGCATATGGGTGGCCTGTGGGAGGCAGGTGTAAAGAGTTTCAAAAATCTATTTTATAAATCTACATCGACCTCCAAATACACCTTCGAAGAGCTTTCCACGCTCCTATCCAAAGTTGAAGCATGCCTGAATTCAAGACCGATATCTCCAATGTCGGAAGATCCTACTGATCTCCTAGCTCTGACTCCCGGTCATTTTCTAGTCGGGGGTCCTCTACTTTCCGCCACAGAGCCAGAGATCAAGGAAAACGCCGCGTCCATCATCAACCGCTGGCAGCGCTTGAAGGCTTTGCAACAACAGTTCTGTCTCCGTTGGAAACATGAGTATCTTTTAGAGTTACACAAAAGAAACAAATGGCAAACTCCAACGCGAGACTTACAACGGGGCGATCTAGTCATTATTAAAGAAGATAATCTTCCAGTTAATGACTGGCGTCTAGGTCGAATCCAAACGACCTATCCTGGCAACGACCAAAGAGTCCGAGTGGTCGACGTCTTAACAGCCCGAGGTGTCTCCAAGAGACCTATCTCTAAGCTGATCCTGCTCCCGATAGAATCTAGTCTCCATTTTCCATCCAGTAAAATTTCCAGTAAAGACTAGAATCCTAGATCCATAGGTCTGCGGACCATCCGTATAAGTAATGTCAGTAATGTCTACTATGTTTTTTTTTCACATTCTTCACGTAACAGCACGATGTCTCCACGCCAACAACAAGGCCGATCCAAGAGCCGACCGGCAACGGAATCGTGCCGATGCCGAGTATGCCGAGGAGTCCACGCGCTGCGCAAGTGCCAGCGGTTCATGCGGCTGTCTCCAGAGAAGAGACTCCGAGCAGTTCTAGTTAATAAATACTGCCCAAACTGCCTGGCTCACCAACATTCCGGGGAGTCATGTCGCCGCAAGGACAAGTGCCGCAAGTGCCAGGGCGACCATCACACCTTGCTTCATTTGCAAGAAGCGCGTCGCATGCCATCTCCAGAGCGATCCCAGACAAGGCGCAGCACCAAGGCCCAAGCGCGACGCTCCGCGCCGCCTTCATCCGCTGGTTCCATCTCCTTATCATCATTAATGGAACACAAAAGGACAACCGTGCTCCCGAGAGCACTCATCCGACTCGGAAACGGCAAGGCGACCCGCGACACTCGGGCACTTTTAGACCCGTGCTGTCCGGTAAGTCTTATCGACGCATCCTTGGCAAAGGCCTCCGGGCTATCCGTCACCCGCGTCGGTAAAGACAACGCTTGCTCGGCTTCAATAAGCTCTAGGACCTCTAGCTTCCAGCGAGAGGTCATCCTGCAAGTGATGCCAAATCTCCGGTATCGAACTCCAACGAAGCCCATCAGCGAGGAACTGAACGAGCCCTTCACCAACGTTCGATTGGCAGACGATCGCTGATTCCAGCCGGAAATCTCCAATCTGGTTTTGGGCTCGGATATATATCCGGATTTAATTCTCCAAGGCTTCCTGCCGAGTCTTGGCGGCGCACCACTGGCCCAAAACACGGTCTTTGGGTGGATATTGTCCGGCTCCTGTGCTCAATAGTAGGAACAGAGCCACGTCCCTCTCCCTTTTTCTTTTGCAATACTGCAAGGTGGGCGGCATGTTCACACAAGAAGTGTATCCGACAGTCGCCATCCAACCGCCATGTAACTCCGGAACCAGTACATGGAACATGTACTGAAATTTCACCACACGTATAATAATACATTTGTAGGTACTCTTGTAATGTACTCTGAAAAAATGAAATAGATGAAAAATAACCTTCAAGCGAACAAAACGTGTTTTTCTTTCAAACCTAAAATAAATTTGTGCAGAGCAGAAACGCTCCCCCAACGACAATTCATTCTATAAAAGTTCACCTGGAAGCCCTGCGGACGCCCTACTACAACAGCAAGTATCATTGGTTGCAGCCCCTGAAGAAATTCACGTCAGCTGTGATACAAAAATTTCTTCTTGAACAAATTTTCCATTGTTTTGGTGTGCCACAAACTATAATAAGTGACAACGGCACCCAGTTCAAAGCTCGTGAGTTCAATGCCTTCTTAGCCGAACTTGGCATTGAACATCTGTATACAGCTCTATATTCACCGCAGAGCAATGCTGCAGAACGAGTTAACCGCTCAATACTCGCCCCATTCGCTCGTATTTAAAACAGGATCAGACCCATTGGGATGAACATATTACAGGGACTTCATGCTCCTTAAGGTTTGCTCTGCACCAATCGATTTGGTGTTCTCCATACCGTGCCCTATTCGGGTTGGATATGATCACTCATGGTACCGATTACAAATTATTGAAGGAGTTGTCCTTATCGGAAGAACCGCTTTTCCCCCTGTTGCGGTCTGACCATTTGGCATTGCTAAGGACAGATATTCAGAAAAACATCAGGAAAGCCTATGAGCGCAATGCGGCTCAATATAATTTACGCAGCAAGCCTGTTTCTTTTCGTGAAGGACAGGAGGTGTTCTGTCGAAATTTTGCGCTTAGTAAATTATCACACAATTTTAATGCTAAACTGGCTCCCTAGTTTATTAAATGCCGTGTCAAAAAGAAACTCGGCAATTGTTTTTATTCCCTTGAAAATCAGCAAGGAAAAGAAATTGGCACTTTTCATGCCAAGGACATTAGAGTCTAATTCCCGCTATTATACCCGTCTAACGGTAGGATACTATCGGGTGGTGTAATGGTCGCAATTTTCCTATTTGAATTAACAGCTTGCGTTTGTATAACAACGCTATAGCGATCAGCTTTTGTCTGTCACAGTCAGCTGCGAATGATTCTGCCGCTGCTATAAACCGCCTGCGTGCACGTTGGCAGCGCAGCTATCTTCAATCTAATCCGCGAAAGAAAAAAAAAGCTCTGAGACCCTATATAAGCCTGTAGGTCCCGGATATAACCCTTTTTTTCCAAAAATTTCTTGACCATCGAAGGTCTGGCTACGGCGGTTCGGGCATAGCCCCACCAAAAAAATTAAACTAATAGCATCAGTCGTTTAATTCGTTGAATTTAAATTCCAACTAAATTGAACCAAAAACAAAAAAATAAAAAAAAAATAAAAAGGAAAACCCTAAAAGTGGCCGATGGGCGAAATATCAATTTTTTTGTTCGTTGATAAACCTTTCGCTACGCCAGCCGGCCACCAGCACCTCACCGGCATATATTTCTTTGTGCCAAGATCTGGTCACTGTTTTAACCAGTTCTTGTCTGCCTGCCGAAAGTAATTTTTGGAGGTATCAATCTTGCCGCCGCCGTCTCTGACATAAAACCCACATATTTTGAGGCAACCGCCACGTGTGCCCATTGGACGGCACTGTAATTTCTTGGGACGGCAATGTCATTTCTGCCCTCATTAAATAGACGTCAGCCTCAACTGCGGATCAGCTGCCATTCCCTTGCTCATGCCAGCAAGAACGGGCAGGCGCCGTTTTCACAGTCTGGAATCCGGAAGAGGGAGTAGCCTTTTGGGCCCCATTGACGCGCCGCTGATCAGAAGCCCAGATGACATCGCCCATTAAGTTGGCCGGAGCGTGCAGATGCATGAAAATTGCTGTTAAATGTTTTTAGTAAAAAAAATTGTTAACTAAATATTGTGAGAGACTTCCAAAAGTTTGTGCAAAGTGCATTTATTAGGGCCCTCAAAAAAACCGCGTGCAAGTGCAGTGAAAAAGAAAAAATTTACATCTATATACATATCTTTATATATATAGAAAGGAATAATAGTATAAATCTATCCCCCTTCTTGTTGGGGTAGAGTCCAAAGTCATTTCTGAATTTTTTTATATTTTTTTTTAATTTTCCCACTTAGTTTCGGAGAGTATCTCCTTAGTACTCACAATTTAAAAACCCCCCTGTGCCATAATAATATAATCAAAACAATTTAAAGCCCCACAGAAGACAAAAGAAAACAAATGAAAGAAAAAAAAATAAAATTTGCTACAAACTCTCCGCTGGAAGGCCTTTCATCGAGGAATACATGTAAGTCTGTACCTTTTGTTTTGAGTATATTTTCTTATTTTGGCACAGATAAGCACAGCCAAGCTGACATGCGCACCTGCTGAGTTTTTTTTTCGACTTTCTGTTTCACATTACGCTTTAGCTCCGATCAATATGTTTATGACCGTGTCAGTCTGGTGAATGCTTATCATCTTTGATTCTACCTACACCCCGCTCAATTATTAGCTGAAACAGAAGCAACCTAAAAGAAAAGATTTTTAACAGAATCAAATATATGTACACAAAGATGTATCATCGTATTCACTGATCAGCTGGTTGCGCTGCGCTCCGGTTTGCCCATGCGCTTCGAGCTTAACCTTCTGTTGCCCATAGTTTTTTTCGACCATACAATTAACCATCAACTACAATTGTATTGACTCTATTATAATAACTTTTTTGCTTTTGCCGAATACACTTTAGTTATTGCACAAGATGCGCCTTATGTACAAATTATTTAATTCTTAAATTTTCCTGTAAAATTAATCGTTAATGTCTAGGGTAATATATCATTTAAATAAAGCATGCATTTCATGGATAAAGCACAAGCACTTTGCGTCGCTCGTAACTTCTAAACTTTTTCGTTTAACATACTTCGAAAACGAAGCGACGCAAATCAGCATCGACCAGCTTTGCTGAAGGCAGGCTGGCGACTAACTTCGTTGCTCGTGTCAGCATCAGCAAGCCGCGACATCAGCATTCGTTCGTCTGATCTTTGGAGAACGAACAACCAGTCGGCAGGCATGCCGTACGAAGCCTCAAAGGCCAGATGAAATGCCAGGCTAGAAATTTTGCGTCGCATTTAAATGTATGGGCGTTACTCATCTTAGTGTTTATATTGTCTTTGGTATGAATATATTTGAATATGCCAGATATAGAGGCAATCATTAGATTTACGTATAGAGATGAGTCAAACTTTCGTACTCGCGCACTAAACGTACTGCGATTACATAGAGCTTTTATAAAAGTGTGTGATTTTGAATACGAAAACACGGACATGTTCAATACTCATATGGGTCCATTGATACATTGCTCAAAAATCGAAAAGGGAATCATACTAAGTAGGCTGCCATATGTCTCAGTAAAACTAGTAACTGAAGAACACCCAATTTTGGGACCAGCAACGATACTAATGGTGCGACTGCATCGATAGATATCTATTATAATAATATGGAATGGAGTATATTAGTGAAAAATATCAAGGACTTCAAAGACCAATTTGACAAGTCATATAAATGCATCAATAAATTCATACCTATAAAGGTAGAAACACTAATATTACATGTACAAATATTGATAAAACAATATAACAATATAGTACATGCAGTAGATTATATTAAAGATAAACTAACACAAGAACATGGCAAACAATGCCTTAAAGATTGAAAAGCATTGGCATTAGACAGAATACCATAATAAACGTTCCAGAAGATCTATTTTTACCAGCAAAGTTTGAACCAAACCAGCTGCAAAAACTGAATGAGTCGAAGCCAATTACCGATGTAAATATCGATATCGACATTGACAATACAATGGCCCAAACAGCTATAAGTTTTCTCAAACTAGCCTCATCGCTCTTGCCAGAGTTTGATGGAAAGGCAAAAAACTTACAAAGCTTCAAAGATGCTTTCAGTCTTATAGACTCACTGAAAGAAGATCATGAAGCAACAGCTGTCAAACAAAACTAAAAGGCCATGCAAGAAATCTAATAAGTAATGAGCAGACAATTGCTGCAATCATTACGCAACTGTCAAATGCAGTAAAAGGAGAATCGGTAGAAGTTGTATCTGCCAAGCTACTTAATCTGTAACAGAAAAACAAAACGGCTAACGAATACACCCAAGAGGTGAAAAAACTGGCAAAAGCTCTGGCAGGTGCCTTTATTAATGATGGTTTAAATTCATATTTAGCCACCAAATATAGCACAGGCCCAAGCCGTAAAAGCTATTACAAAGAACTGCGCTATAGATAAGGTAAAACTTATCATGCAGGCAGGCACATTCCATAACATGAATGATGCCATATCAAAATTTGTTGATATTTGCACAGAAGCAACCGGACAAACTAATACTGTCATTTATTACACAGAACTGATAAAAGTTCATTCAATAAACTTCAATCTCAATATATTTGTCCCTTTTTATAATGTAGAATCAGGAAAAAAACTGGTATTTTTAATAGATACAGGTGCAGATATCTCAATTTTAAAAGAAGATTCTGATGTATTCAACGATATCCAGTTGAATAACACTATAGACATTCAAGGTATAGGTCAAAGAATTATAAAATCTAAAGGCCTCTCCCCAATTGAGCTACAAGGTGACAACTATATAGTCCCTCACATTTTTCATATAGTCGATGCAAATTTCGCTATACCGTGTGACGGAATAATAGGCATAGATTTCATAAAGTCTTAATTGCAAAATAGACCTAGAACCGTCCGAAGATTGGTTTATAATAAGCCCAAACAATATAAATGTCCAAATTTATGTGTCAATAACGTAAAGTTCTGGAAACAATTCAATACTAGCAAGATTAGAATTTGTCCGAAAAATTGAAATAAACACAAGTGAAGATAGTATATTCATTCCAAATCAGGAAATTCAACCTGGTATTTACGTTGCAAACACAATTTCAACAAAAAAACAAATACATTTGTCTGATTTCTTAATACGACCAAACTACGACGCAGTTTAAACCACACCAGAAAGTAGAAAGAACACAGTACTAGCTCAATTAAGTTAAAACTTTCCAAACCAATTTAAACCATAATTAAAAGAATTATGCACCAAGTACAGTGATGTATTCGGACTTGAAACCGAATCAATAACAACAAATAATTTTTATAAACAAAAATTGAGATTGAAGGATTGTGATATGAATAATGATTTTATTCAGTTTTTACCATGAGAGCTTAGCCTATGGATATACATATATTCTTATGCTGTTATTCGTTAACAGCTACAAAGAGAGGGAGAGTGAGTAGCTCGCATATGCGTGTATTAGTGAGCATTAAAATCACACACCACAAGTTCGCTAATCTTTTCAATAGAAACGATATAAAAATAAAATTCTTTCTCTTACCCACCTTAAAATCATTCGACGCCATATTAGGTAACGATAGTCTAAAGGAACTAGATGCTGTGATACAAAGCAGCAAGAATCTACTAATAATCAAAAATAATATTTGCATACCAATTAAACAGAAAAAAATAGAGGCGGTCAACACGGTAATACCACGGACAGAACATATGACAAACGAACAAAAAATAGCCTTAATCAACTAGTTAAAATGCACCCAAACTTATTCGCCAATCCGGACGAAAAACTGACATACACAACCAACGTCAGAGCAGAGATTCGAACAAAAACCGATTCCCCCATATATTCAAAATTTTACCAATTTCCAATGTCTTTAAAAGACGAAGTACACAACCAAATTAAAGAACTTTTAGATGACGGAATCATCCTACCCTCCCGATCCCCATACAAATCACCTGTGTGGATTGTTCCGAAAAAATTAGATGCCTCAGGGCAAAAGAAATATCGCATGGTTATAGATTACAGAAAACTAAATAAAGAAACTAACGCTGACAAATACCCTATACCCGAAATCAACGAAGTACTAGCACAGCTAGGCAATAACAAAGTTTTCTCTGTCTTAGATTTGAAAAGTGGCTTTCATCAAATACCCCTTAAGGAGTCAGACATAGAAAAAAACTGCCTTCTCCGTTAACAACGGAAAATACGAGTTTACACGACTCCCATTCGGTCTCAAGAATGCGCCCTCAATTTTCCAGAGAGCTCTTGACGGCATCCTTCGTGAGCATATTGGAAAAATATGCTTCATTTATATTGACGATATCATTATCTTTAGCAAAGATGATGAATCGCATGCGCAGCACCTTGCCGCCATATTCAGAACTCTACAAGAAGCCAACATGAAATGTCAGTTGGACAAATGCGAGTTCTTTAAAAGCAGAGTAGAATTCCTGGGATTTATCATCTCAGACAAGGGTATAGAAACTAATCCAAGCAAAATTGAGACAATAAGGAAGTACCCACTTTCAAAAACACTCAAACATTTAAGATCGTTTATTGGCCTCGCCAGCTGTTATAGGAGGTTTATAAAAGACTTCGCTAAGTTGGCAAAGCCCCTTACCTCTCTTTTAAGAGGGGAAGATGGACGTGTGTCCAAAAACCAATCAGCTAAAAAGCTCATTAATCTCAACTCAGAAGCGATCGAAGCATTCAATAAAGTAAAAAATTCCCTAGTTTCAAATGAGGTAATACTTCATTACCCGGACTTCAGCAAAGAATTTCATCTGATAACAGATGCATCCAACTTTGCTATTGGGGCTGTCCTATCCCAGAACAAGCGACCCATTTGTTTCCTCTCTAGAACTCTATCTAAAACAGAGGAGAACTACGCCACCAATGAAAGGGAAATGTTGGCAATAATCTGGGCCTTAAAAGCCCTCAAGAATTACCTCTACGGTAAAGCGAGTGTAAAAATATACACCGACCATCAACCCTTAACCCACTTTCTTAGCAGTTGGAACGGCAACGCTAGGATAAAGAGGTGGAAAGCTTACCTAGAAGAGTTCGATTATGAACTCCTCTATAAGCCAGGTAGGTATAACATTGTAGCCGATGCGCTATCACGTATCCCTGTGATCAATAATATTGGATCTGTAGCCTCCACCCAGCACAGTGCAGACAGTTCAAGCCACAACTTAATTCCGAGCATAGAAGCTCCAATTAACGCATTCAAAAACCAGATATTTCTCAGTAGAGCCAACGAAACAAATTACGAATTCCAAATCCCATTCCCAACATCCCACAGGCATACGATTACTCGACCACATTTCTCAGAACACGACCTTACGCAAATATTGAAAGCTTATCTAAACCCATCCGTAATCAACGGAATAATAACCTCAGAAGAAATAATGAACCAAATTCAGCAGATATATCCCCAACATTTTAGTAACTTCAAGATTAGATTCACACAGTCTCAAGTAAAAGATTTAACAAATGAAACAAAACAAGATGAGAAGATATTGGTTACACACAACAGAGCCCACCCCAACGCACTAGAAAACAAAATGCAATTGTCCGAAAGATTCTATTTCCCAAAAATGAAGCAACGAATAACAGAATTAGTTAAACAGTGTCAGGTTTGTAAAGAAGAAAAATACGATAGGCATCCCACTAACCCAAAACTCAAAGAAACACCAATCCCCGAATACCCAGGACATACAATCCACATCGACATATACACGACAGAAAAAAACTTAGTACTAACGGCAGTAGACAAATTTTCGAAATTAGCTCATTAGCGAATAATCAAATCTAGGGCAATAGAAGACATTAAAAAACCACTTCATGAAATCCTTTTTTATTTTGGCGTACCTAAAGTCGTTGTAATAGATAACGAAAAATCCCTTAATTCAGCCTCAATCACTTTTATGATGCAGGACCAATTAAATATAGAAGTTTATAAAACACCACCCTACAAAAGCGCAGTGAATGGTCAGGTAGAGAGATTTCATTCAACACTATCAGATATTATGAGATGCAACAAAAGAAAACAGGAACACAGAACATTCGAAGAATTACTTAACAAATCAATATACGACTACAACTACACCATACACTCGACAACTAACAAGAGACCATTAGACATATTCTTCGGCAGAAACGTGACTACAGACCCAGACCAATACGAAAAAGCTAGGCAGGAGAACATTGACAGACTCAAACAGAAACAATCGACCGACATGCAGAATCATAACAAAAAACGTAACGACATACGAACTTATATACCAGGTCAAGAAATATTCGTCAAAGTCAATACCAGATTAGGTACCAAACTGTCACCCAGATACAAAAAGGAAATAATTAAAGAAAATAGAAACACAACCGTACTAACAACAACTGACAAAATAATACATAAAAGCAACATAAAAAATACATAAAAATTACAGATTCCTATTAATGATGACAATAAAGGCAATTAGAAGATCGAATTAATAAACTCACGAAAATCTCAAATGATTTAACCAATAGCATAAGAAAGGAATCTCTCATAAGTGATGAGATAGCTATTAGCTTACAAAATCAAATTAGGCTCATAAAAGAAGAAATAATTAATATTAAGTACGCCATACAATGGGCGAAATTGAATTTAATAAATACATTCCTACTTGGCGAAAAAGAAATAGAGATAGTAAATGATAATTTTAATAAAAGTAACATGCCACCTTTAAATATTGAAGAAATGCTAGAATTCGCAGATGTATCCATTTTGCATAATGGAACCACTCTGTTTTATGTTGTAAAAATTCCAAATTTTGAAGAAATAGAATGCAAAAATACTTTAATAAAGCCAGTAGTGAAAAACAACAATATAATAAATTTAGAATTTAACGAACTGTTTCATTGTAATAAAACAATCTATGGCATAAACAACAATTTTAAAAGATACAATAATATTAAAATTTGTAACAAATCAAAAATTGTAAACTTGAACACTAATAATTGTATACCTAAGCTAGTTAGTGGAGAGCAAGCGCTCTGTGGCTTTAGCAATGCAGATCATATCCCGGAGATCGAGGAAATCGACGATGGACTTATACTAGTGAACGACTTCAACGGCACTATTAGATGGCAAGAAGAGAAGAAACGCGTGAGAGGCACCTACATGATTAACTTCTGGAACGAAACCTTATTAACCAACAACCAAGACTTCAGCAACCTAGAGGTCACCTTTATGACCCCAGGAAATCCCACAATACAAATAACCCCAATAGAAAACGAAAGAATTAAGATTTTTTCTCTGGAAGCACTAGAAGAATTGCACATCAATAACATAAAAAACATGCAAAAACTTCAGACGCACACTATAGCAAATAGAGTCGGTTTCATAACTCTGTTCACAGTTGCCATCCTTCTTACCTGTGTATTACACGTAATGAAGAAAAATAAGAAAAATATAATACTGCAACTGAACAAAGAACAAGAGACACCCAGAAAAGAACCAGCACATATCCAAATACAAAATACAGATGCCAATAACCTCAGGTTCAACAACATACCTTTCTTCTGATGATCGCTTGAGGACAAGCTTAAATCAAAGGGGGAAGAGTTAACAACAAATAAATTCACACAGTCCCAATAAGAAGCATTGCAACACCTCATAAGAAGTGCAGCAAAATTCTGACTTGGTGTCTGTGCCATTTCCTCCACGCGCCGACTGGCAACCGCCGAAAATTCCAAGAAGAATTGCCCAACGGGCCAACAACATCAGCAGCGACGCCGCTGCCAACGCCGCTGCCGCTAAGCCACAGGTTACTAGGGCTAGAATTGATTTAAGTTTATTTAGTTGCAAATTACCATCAAATAAAGGAAGTCTTGCTTCCCTAAAAATAATATTTTTTTTCATCGTTTAATAAACTTTGGAATTAACTTATATATTGCTCACGGAATGCGCTCAGACGGAGCGTGGGATCTGCAGCGTAAGCATAAACGGTCAGCTTGTGAGGCTAGTGAACCGCGCTGCGTAACCTGAGACCGAGCCAATACATAAGCTGGCTCTGGGCTTGTTTACGTTATTATTGTTATTATAAGCAACAAAGTGCTGCATACTTTATATTTGAATACAGGGTATTCTGTACGGGCATATACGCACTACACCTCCCCTTTTAGAGAAATAACGTAACATTATGAATGTGTAGTTATTAAATAAACTTAATTATTAAGGTTTTTATTTTTTTTTTTTTTTATAAAAATTAAAATTTTTTTTTTTTGTTTTGAATGTGACAAGAAATTTAAAAAATGTTGGAATATAAAAATACAAAAACTTAATTTTCGACCGATCGTTCCTATGACAGCTATATGATATAGTTGTCCGATCCTTATTTGACTTTGCCTATATATGAGGAGTAAAACTAATAAATGCCGAATGTAAAACTAATAACTGCCGAGTTTGGTCAAGATATCTTGATAAATCTTGATCTTGCATATATAAGTTAATTCCAAAGTTTATTAAACGATGAAAAAAATTATTATTTTCAGGGAAGCAAGACTTCCTTTATTTGATGGTAATTTGCAACTGAATAAACTTAAATCAATTCTAGCCCTAGTAACCTGTGGCTTAGCGGCAGCGGCGTTGGCAGCGGCGTCGCTGCTGATGTTGTTGGCCCGTTGGGCAATTCTTCTTGGAATTTTCGGCGGTTGCCAGTCGGCGCGTGGAGGAAATGGCACAGACACCAAGTCAGCATTTTGCTGCACTTCTTATGAGGTGTTGCAATGCTTCTTATTGGGACTGTGTGAATTTATTTGTTGTTAACTCTTCCCCCTTTAATTTAAGCTTGTCCTCAAGCGATCATCAGAAGAAAGGTATGTTGTTGAACCTGAGGTTATTGGCATCTGTATTTTGTATTTGGATATGTGCTGGTTCTTTTCTGGGTCTCTCTTGTTCTTTGTTTAGTTGCAGTATTATATTTTTCTTATTTTTCTTCATTACGTGTAATACACAGGTAAGAAGGATGGCAACTGTGAACAGAGTTATGAAACCGACTCTATTTGCTATAGAGTGCGTCTGAAGTTTTTGCATGTTTTTTATGTTATTGATGTGCAATTCTTCAAGTGCTTCCAGAGAAAGAATCTTAATTCTTTCATTTTCTATTGGGGTTATTTGTATTGTGGGATTTCCTGGGGTCATAAAGGTGACCTCTAGGTTGCTGAACTCTTGGTTGTTGATGAATAAGGTTTCGTTCCAGAAGTTAATCATGTAGGTGCCTCTCACGCGTTTCTTCTCTTCTTGCCATCTAATAGTGCCGTTGAAGTCGTTCACTAGTATAAGTCCATCGTCGATTTCCTCGATCTCCGGGATATGATCTGGATTGCTAAAGCCACAGAGCGCTTGCTCTCCACTAACTAGCTTAGGTATACAATTATTAGTTTTCCAGTTTACAATTTTTGATTTGTTACAAATTTTAATATTATTGTATCTTTTACAATTGTTGTTTATGCCATAGATTGTTTTATTACAATGAAACAGTTCGTTAAATTCTAAATTTATTATATTGTTTTTCACTACTGGCTTTATTAAAGTATTTTGCATTCTATTTCTTCAAAATTTGGAATTTTTACAACATAAAACAGAGTGGTTCCATTATGCAAAATGGATACATCTGCGAATTCTAGCATTTCTTCAATATTTAAAGGTGGCATGTTACTTTTATTAAAATTATCATTTACTATCTCTATTTCTTTTTCGCCAAGTAGGAATGTATTTATTAAATTCAATTTCGCCCATTGTATGGCGTACTTAATATTAATTATTTCTTCTTTTAATTTCTTCTTTAATTATTTCTTCTCTAATTTGTCATCATTAATAGGAATCTGTAATTTTTATGTATTTTTTATGTTGCTTTTATGTATTATTTTGTCAGTTGTTGTTACTACGGTTGTGTTTCTATTTTCTTTAACTATTTCCTTTTTGTATCTTGGTGACAGTTTGGTACCTAATCTGGTATTGACTTTGACGAATATTTCTTGACCTGGTATATAAGTTCGTATGTCGTTACGTTTTTTGTTATGATTCTGCATGTCGGTCGATTGTTTCTGTTTGAGTCTGTCAATGTTCTCCTGCCTAGCTTTTTCGTATTGGTCTGGGTCTGTAGTCACGTTTCTGCCGAAGAATATGTCTAATGGTCTCTTGTTAGTTGTCGAGTGTATGGTGTAGTTGTAGTCGTATATTGATTTGTTAAGTAATTCTTCGAATGTTCTGTGTTCCTGTTTTCTTTTGTTGCATCTCATAATATCTGATAGTGTTGAATGAAATCTCTCTACCTGACCGTTTACTGCGCTTTTGTAGGGTGGTGTTTTATAAACTTCTATATTTAATTGGTCCTGCATCATAAAAGTGATTGAGGCTGAATTAAGGGATTTTTCGTTATCTATTACAACGACTTTAGGTACGCCAAAATAAAAAAGGATTTCATGAAGTGGTTTTTTAATGTCTTCTATTGCCCTAGATTTGATTATTCGTCCCTGAGCTAATTTCGAAAATTTGTCTACTGCCGTTAGTACTAAGTTTTTTTCTGTCGTGTATATGTCGATGTGGATTGTATGTCCTGGGTATTCGGGGATTGGTGTTTCTTTGAGTTTTGGGTTAGTGGGATGCCTATCGTATTTTTCTTCTTTACAAACCTGACACTGTTTAACTAATTCTGTTATTCGTTGCTTCATTTTTGGGAAATAGAATCTTTCGGACAATTGCATTTTGTTTTCTAGTGCGTTGCGGTGGGCTCTGTTGTGTGTAACCAATATCTTCTCATCTTGTTCTGTTTCATTTGTTAACTCTTTTACTTGAGACTGTGTGAATCTAATCTTGAAGTTACTAAAATGTTGGGGATATATCTGCTGAATTTGGTTCATTATTTCTTCTGAGGTTATTATTCCGTTGATTACGGATGGGTTTAGATGAGCTTTCAGTATTTGCGTAAGGTCGTGTTCCGAGAAATGTGGTCGAGTAATCGTATGCCTGTGGAATGTTGGGAATGGGATATGGAATTCGTAATTTGTTTCGCTGGCTTTACTGAGAAATATCTGGTTTTTGAATACGTTAATTGGAGCTTCTATGCTCGGAATTAAGTTGTGGCTTGAACTGTCTGCACTGTGCTGGGTGGAGGCTACAGATCCAATATTATTGATCTCAGGGATACGTGATAGCGCATCGGCTACAATGTTATCCCTACCTGGCTTATAGAGGAGTTCATAATCGAACTCTTCTAGGTAAGCTTTCCACCTCTTTATCCTAGCGTTGCCGTTCCAACTGCTAAGAGAGTGGGTTAAGGGTTGATGGTCGGTGTATATTTTTACACTCGCTTTACCGTAGAGGTAATTCTTGAGGGCTTTTAAGGCCCAAATTATTGCCAACATTTCCCTTTCATTGGTGGCGTAGTTCTCCTCTGTTTTAGATAGAGTTCTAGAGAGGAAACAAATGGGTCGCTTGTTCTGGGATAGGACAGCCCCAATAGCAAAGTTGGATGCATCTGTTGTCAGATGAAATTCTTTGCTGAAGTCCGGGTAATGGAGTATTACCTCATTTGAAACTAGGGAATTTTTTACTTTATTGAATGCTTCGATCGCTTCTGAGTTGAGATTAATGAGCTTTTTAGCTGATTGGTTTTTGGACACACGTCCATCTTCCCCTCTTAAAAGAGAGGTAAGGGGCTTTGCCAACTTAGCGAAGTCTTTTATAAACCTCCTATAATAGCTGGCGAGGCCAATAAACGATCTTAAATGTTTGAGTGTTTTTGGAAGTGGGTACTTCCTTATTGTCTCAATTTTGCTTGGATTAGTTTCTATACCCTTGTCTGAGATGATAAATCCCAGGAATTCTACTCTGCTTTTAAAGAACTCGCATTTGTCCAACTGACATTTCATGTTGGCTTCTTGTAGAGTTCTGAATATGGCGGCAAGGTGCTGCGCATGCGATTCATCATCTTTGCTAAAGATAATGATATCGTCAATATAAATGAAGCATATTTTTCCAATATGCTCACGAAGGATGTCGTCAAGAGCTCTCTGGAAAATTGAGGGCGCATTCTTGAGACCGAATGGGAGTCGTGTAAACTCGTATTTTCCGTTGTTAACGGAGAAGGCAGTTTTTTCTATGTCTGACTCCTTAAGGGGTATTTGATGAAAGCCACTTTTCAAATCTAAGACAGAGAAAACTTTGTTATTGCCTAGCTGTGCTAGTACTTCGTTGATTTCGGGTATAGGGTATTTGTCAGCGGTAGTTTCTTTATTTAGTTTTCTGTAATCTATAACCATGCGATATTTCTTTTGCCCTGAGGCATCTAATTTTTTCGGAACAATCCACACAGGTGAATTGTATGGGGATCGGGAGGGTCGGATGATTCCGTCCTCTAAAAGTTCTTTAATTTGGCTGTGTACTTCGTCTTTTAAAGACATTGGAAATTGGTAAAATTTTGAATATATGGGGGAATCGGTTTTTGTTCGAATCTCTGCTCTGACGTTGGTTGTGTATGTCAGTTTTTCGTCCGGATTGGCGAATAGGTGTGGGTGCATTTTAACTAGTTGATTAAGGCTATTTTTTTGTTCGTTTGTCATATGTTCTGTCCGTGGTATTACCGTGTTGACCGCCTCT
Organism: Drosophila americana; assembly: GCA_030788265.1. NCBI lineage: Eukaryota > Metazoa > Arthropoda > Insecta > Diptera > Drosophilidae > Drosophila > Drosophila americana. The sequence goes on along the minus strand of JAURSC010000040.1, from coordinate 42,845 downwards.
ATTTTTTTCTGTTTAATTGGTATGCAAATATTGTTTTTGATTATTAGTAGATTCTTGCTGCTTTGTATCACAGCATCTAGTTCCTTTAGACTGTCGTTACCTAATATGGCGTCGAATGATTTTAAGGTGGGTAAGAGAAAGAATTTTATTTTTATGTCGTTTCTATTGAAAAGATTAGCGAACTTGTGGTGTGTGATTTTAATGCTTCCGCCGACTGTGACGGCCTCAAAGGGTTTTTCGTTTGCGATAGGTTCGGACACAAATTTCGGTTGGACGTAATTTCGGTTTGATCCTGTATCTATTAGTATTTTGAGTAATTTTCCGCTCCCCATCTTACATTCTATGTAAGGAAGAGAGGAGCTCTTTATCCTAAAAAATTAATGTCTGAGAGTTCGTATTGGGTATTTTGTCCGTCATCTGATTCTTCAATTTGTTGGGCGTATTCGTTTAATGGCTGCTCGTATTCAGTCTGCTGTTCGTGGTTTATCATTGATTGTACGTATTCTTCCATGGTCACATAGTTGTCAGTGTTTTCTGTCTCGGTCTGTTCTTCTCCTGTTTGTATGTTAAAATTTCTTTGTTTTTTGTCCGTGGCGTTTGTTGGTGGTGGAGGTCTTTTCCCTACTTCAAAATTGGGTCTGTTCATGTAGTTTATCATCCTCGTGCGGATGCTTTGGTCCACGTCCATTGGCTCTGGACGTGGTTGGGGTTTTGGTGCAGAAGGTCTATTGGGTACGTATACTTGTTGTGGTTGTGTGTGGTAGGTTCGTTGGTTGGGGTATTGTGGAATCTGTCCGTTATTGTTGTAAGTCGGTGGTCCATGGTTTGTATTGGTTGGCCAAGGTGTATGGATCGGGAGTTGGGGCCTGAAGCTAATAGGTGGTGGCCTAAAAGTTTGGACGAAAGGAAGCTGAGCTGTTCGGGGTGGCAGTGTAGGTGGTGGTATATTTCTATTTGGGTTTCTGGCATGTGTCTGTTGATTTCTATTCAAAGCCATGTTAGTGCGATAGCTTTGATTCTCTAGTTTTAAACAATAGTGGAGGGCTGAAGGTAGATCTGCTGGCTCCTTTATTCCAAGGATCCGGGGTAAATCTCCCTTCAAACCTCTAATGAAGGTATCTAATGCTTTATCTCTGTAAATTTTTGTCATAAGGGTTTCAGATTCCCTATTTAATTCCATGCAGCCGACTTTATTTAATATCAGCGACAAGTGGTTATAAACAACCTGGTAGAATTCTTCTACTGTTTGGTTGTTACCCTGCACTAACATTGTCATTTGATATTCTAATGTTCCCAGATCTCTTTTGTCTGCGTAGTGCAGCGTGAGACATTTGGAGATAGCGCTCCAATTAAGGGGAACATTATACGACTCGAGGGCCGTGTCTGCATTGCCAGTGATTTTGTTTCTCACTGTATGCAATATGCCAAAGTATTTTGGCGAACCTGCCTCGGCTGCATAGGCGGAGAGTATACGATCTACACTCTTCTTCCATGAGCTAAATTCCGCTGGATTACCGGAGAATTCTCTGAGGCTTTTTACTATGTCCGGAACTCTGTCTAAGTCATTCAAATTGTGGTTGGCAGTTATTGTTTGGTCGTCTACGTCACTAAACTCTCTAGAGGGGTTGATTAACTGCTTTACTAATGTCGGCAGTTGTTGTGTCAAAATCTGGCTAACCGTGGCTGCTATTATCTGCTCTGCGTTATTCGCCATGACTCTATTTTGTAAATGTTCGTTTTGTCTGTCGATATGTCGTTGTTGCTGTCTGTTCAAGTTATGTCCGCCTACCTGTGGTTGCTCTGATACTATTGGGGGCCTAACTAAATTGCTTTCATTAGCCATAAACGAGATATATTACTTATTTTGTATGTTTTAAGATGTTTTCTAAGTATATTTAAATCTAGTGTTAATTTCTTACTCTATATTTTAATTGAATTTTTGATAGTTTTTATGTTCTTTTTAAAACCAGTGGCTGGTTTCTTCCTTTTACTTTGGAGGGTCCCTTGGGAGTCGCAAAGTTGGAAATAGTTTATACTACGTTCGTAGTCTTTATATTTGTTTATCGTTTTACACTTTTTTATCTTGCTTATTGTTGTTGTTGTTTGGTATTTTTTGTTCTTATAATTATATTTTGCCTTTGTGTTAGTTTTTTGTTTGTTTTCTTTTTCGTATTTCACTTAATTTCTAACTTACAGTACTATTCCTGATGTGGCAACCTCCCCTGCCGGTCCGGATTTCATCCTTTTTGAAGCCTTTGGGTATCTACTGGGGATCCTGCGACCAGTCTTCGTCGAGAGTATCCTGCGGGCGGGCCTTACAGAATGCGTTGTCCACCGATGGGCCAAATTGAACAATTAAGTTCCAATTGCCTTTCGCGAATTTCACCAACCGTTGAATTTAATCACCGCGAGTTGCACTTGGTTTTTTTTTCGCGTATAACCGACTAACGCGTACGTAGAAGCGTTTTGTTCTTTTGTAACGCGAGCCGGTCCCTGCTCGGGCGCCAGTTAATTCCAAAGTTTATTAAACGATGAAAAAAATTATTATTTTCAGGGAAGCAAGACTTCCTTTATTTGATGGTAATTTGCAACTGAATAAACTTAAATCAATTCTAGCCCTAGTAACCTGTGGCTTAGCGGCAGCGGCGTTGGCAGCGGCGTCGCTGCTGATGTTGTTGGCCCGTTGGGCAATTCTTCTTGGAATTTTCGGCGGTTGCCAGTCGGCGCGTGGAGGAAATGGCACAGACACCAAGTCAGCATTTTGCTGCACTTCTTATGAGGTGTTGCAATGCTTCTTATTGGGACTGTGTGAATTTATTTGTTGTTAACTTATATAAGGATCTAAGTAAAACTAATAAATGAAGAGTTTGGTCAAGATATCTAGATAAAAAAAAATGTTTTTTCATACAATAACTTAATTTTTGACCGATCGTTGCTATGTCAGCTATATGATATAGTCGTCCAATCCTTATAATACTTTGCCCTGTGATATGAATATCTTTATCAGTTGGGAAATAATTACAGCAGCACGTCAGTGCTGCTTAGAGCAGCACGTCAGTGCTGGTTAGCTTGGATATTAATAATGATTTTATTCAGTTTTTTACCATGAGAGCTTAGCCTATGGATATACATATATTCTATTGCTGTTATTCGTTAACAGCTACAAAGAGAGGGAGAGTGAGTAGCTCGCATATGCGTGTATTAGTGAGCATATATATTGCTCACGGAATGCGCTCAGACGGAGCGTGGAGCGTGGGATCTGCAGCGTAAGCATAAACGGTCAGCTAGTGAGGCTAGTGAACCGCGCTGCGTAATCTGAGACCGAGCCAATACATAAGCTGACTCAGGGCTTGTTTACGTTATTATTGTTATTGTATGCAACAAAGTGCTGCATACTTTATATTTGAATACAGGGTATTCTGTACGGGCATATACGCACTACACCTCCCCTTTTAGAGAAATAACGTAACATTAGGAATGTGTAGTTATTAAATAAACTTAATTATTAAGGTTTTTAATTTTTTTTTTTTTTATAAAAATTAAAAATTTTTTTTTTGTTTTGAATATGACAAGAAATTTAAAAAATGTTGGAATATAAAAATACAAAAGTATTAAAGTTATAAAAGTATTAAATACAAAGTATTAAAGTATTAAAGTTCAAGGTACGTTTATTGTAATATTTCGTTTATTTGCAAAAAAATTTTTTTTTTTTTGAATATAACAAGAAATTTAAAAATGTTGAAGTATAAAATACAAAATTATTAAAGGTATAAAAATTTATAATTCGTTTATTTGTAAAGTTTTTTTTTTCATTCGGTTGATCAGGCCGTTATATATTTTTTTTTTTGGAATTCGAATTCATAAAGAAAGTTTGGATTATTAAGAATTAAAAATTTTAATCTATTCTTATGAACTTTTTGTTTTTTATCTTTACTATCTTTAATAAAAATGTTGTCCTTTTCTTCTATTTTCTCTACTATATATGGTCCTAAATATACTGGGTCTAATTTGTGCCCTGTTTCGTTTCTTATAAGTACTTTATTCCTACTTTTAATTCAAAATTTTTTGTTCTTTCATCATATGATGATTTCCTATTAGCCTTGGCTTTTTCTAACATAATTCTAGCTCTTTTGTATGCTATTTGTAATCTAAACTTTATTTCCTTAGAATAGTCATCTAAATTATAAATAGGATCTATGTAATTAGAATTGTTTAAATCTATGAACTGTTTTGGTAGTCTGCCAAATACTAGTTCGTATGGACAATACTCATGCGTTGCTGATGGTGTCGTGTTGAAGCAATAAGTGAAATATTGAATCCAGACATCCCAATCAGATTTGTCTGCAGAGATGTATGAACGCATGTATTCATTGAAAGTTCGATGACTTCGTTCTATTGTCCCAACTTTCTGGTGGTGGTGTGCTGTTGAAGTTATGTTTTTGATACCAAGGTACTTACATAAATCTTCTATAACTGAATTTTTATATTCTGTACCCATGTCCGTAATGAACGTCTTCATTGGACCGTATTTCAGCATAAAATCTTCAAATATAGCTTTAGCTAAGACTCTTGCATTTTTGTTTGGAATAGGTATGGCAACTAGATATTTTGTTAAGTCACATATCAGTGTAACTGCATATTCGTTGCCTTGCTCTGATTTTGGTAGTGGACCGATGGTGTCTACTATTACTCTATCAAATGCATTGATTGGGGTTTCTGTAATTGTTAAAGGAGTTTTTGTATGTGTTGTCACTTTTGATCTTTGGCATTTCGCACAAGTTTTCACATACTTTGTAATAGTCTTGGTCATTTGGGGCCAGTAATAGTATTTCTTAATTTTTAACAAGGTACGCGTAATCCCTGTATGGCCTCCCTCTATAGGATCATCATGATATTTCGACAGTATTGCTTTTATTTGACTTTCGTCATTTTTGTCTATTTGTGTCACTTTTGTAAGTAGCGCTACTTTTAATGTATTTAAATATTTATTGCCCATATTTTTAAATTCATTTAATGATACAATTTCGAAAATTTGTTCATTTGGTGACAACTGTAAGTTAGTAATTTATGTATTCCGGCTTCTGAATTAAGCCTTTGAAAAAATTGATTTAAATCGAATTTTTCATTGGAATGCAAATCATTAACTAAAAATTGTGAAATGATTCGTTTTCCTCTTTTAAGTAAACAATTTATTTTACCGAATTTTAGTTTCACAAATTTCTTTACGTCGTTATTTCTAACGACTTCATAGACATTGGGCTCTTTTAGATCTTTTTGATCTTTTTGCAATTTTATTTTTTATCTGCGCAGATGTTTTCCTGTCTTTTTGATGATCTTGTTTGAACCATTAATATTTTCCTATTCATGTCAATTAGTGTCTCTATGCTTATGAGGGATAATGCATCCGCTACATGGTTATCTTTCCCCTTGAGGTATTCTACTGTGAATTGGTATTCTTCTAAGTCTAGTCTCATTCTGGTTAATTTTGATGTGGGATTTTTCATCGAAAACAAATATGTTAAGGGTCTATGGTCTGTTTTAACTAGGAAATGCCTTCCATAAACATATGGTCTGAAGTGTTTTATTGCCCAATGTATAGCAGCTAATTCCTGCTCTGTAGTTGATTTATTGCTTTCTCCCTGTGTGAAAGCTCGGGATGCGTATGCAATTGGTAATTGTACACTGTTGTACTCTTGGGATAGTTCAGCACCACATGCATGTTTACTTGCATCTGTGGTTATGCAAAATTCTTTGCTGAAGTCAGGGTATTGCAATAATGTTGGCTTCATTAAGGCTTTTTTAAGAGATTGGAATGATTCTTCACATTCTTGAGTCCATTTGAATTGGACATTTTTCTTGCACAGTCTTGTCAAGTGACGTGAGTATTGTGCGAAGTTATTAATGAATCTTCTATAGTAATTACAAAAAGCGACGAAACGTCGTGCACTATCCGGATCTGTTGGAGTTGGATAATTTTTAATTACATCATATTTTTATCATCCGGAAGGATGCCATGGTCCGTACATTTATGGCCAAGGTATGTTACCTCGTGCATAAAGAATGAACATTTCTCTGGATTTACTTTAAGGTTGTGTTTTATACAAAGCTCGAATATGCTTGTTAGATTACAACTAAATCATCCATATAAAGGAATGCTTGCGATGGTTCTAGACCAGAAAATGCAAGTTGCATCATTCTCATAAATGAATTTGGGGCTACTTTAAGGCCGTATGGTAATCGCGTGAAGCGATATGAGCCAGTGCTCGTGGAAAAAGATGTTATATTTCTAGATTTTTCTTCTAGTTCAATTTGATGGAAGCCAGACATTAGGTCTAGACACGAAAAATATTTCGCTCTTCCCAATTGATCTAGGATTTCTTCTATTCTAGGTAATGGATATTTATCTGCTAGAAGTTTTTTATTTACTTGCCTATAATCCACTACTAGACGCCATTTTTTTCTTTTGAATTTGGGGGTGATATCTTAGGAACCAAGAGAAGTGGGCTATTATATTCTGATATAGATGGTTCGACTATACCATCTTTAATCAATTTTTCTACTTGTCTATTTATTTCTGGTTTTTCTGTGTCCGCATTTCGATAGTTTTAATGTATACTGGATTTTTGTCTGCTAATCTTAATTTTTGTTTGTAAAAGTTGTTACTCGAAATTGCTTCTGATTCTAAATCAAATATGTCACTGTATTTGGTGCACATTTCAGTAAGTTTTGTTTTCACATGGTGTGGGAATTTTAATTTGTTTAAGACTTCATTAGTTCTACTGGTTTGGTTTTATTGAACGATTTAATTTCGTAATTTTCTATTGATTCGAATTCAATGCTAGGATTTTCGATATTTATATTATTATTTGTTGTATTTAAAATATGAACTATTGCACTATTGGTTTTTACGATGCTGATTTGGTACTAAAACAGCATCTTCATTTGTCTGAAGTGTGATTTTTCTCACTACTTCCGACCTTGCTGGCAATAATATTGAATTGTCGATAACATTGTGTAAGAGTGGCACATGTATTTGGAATTTAAGTGATTGTGGTTTTAGTATTAATTCATCGTTTTGATAATCTAATATGCAATCGAATTTTCGAATGAAGTCAAGTCCCAAGATTCCGTCACACGGCACGGGGAATTCATTATTAACTATTTGGAAGTCATGACTGATTATGAAATAATCGAAGAGTAAATCAATTGTTGCTAGTCCAATTGATTGAATTGTTCCCTGACCAATTCCTGTTATATTTGTTTTGAAGGTTTGATTAATTTCAGAACATATGCTATTATCTTTTCGAATTGATATGCTAGCTCCTGTATCTATTAGTAATGTTAATGGTTTATTATTTTTTTGATTCTCTATTTTAATTATGCTGCTGAAATTTAGATTTATATTAAAAACTTTTATGTATTGTTGCTCAAGGGGGCAATCAGCAAGATTTTCCGAACTACTTTGTGTTACTCGTACTTGATTATTACTTCTATTATTACCTCTATTTGAGCCGCCTCTGTTCGAGCCACCTCTAGAGTTGTTGTTGTTGTGATTATTGTTATTATTATACCCTTGGCCGCCTCTTTTATAGTTACGGCCTCTATAATTACCTCTTCCGCGGTTTCCACCACGAGGATAGTAATTGTGGTAATATAGGATAGTATTTGTTTGTCCGGTTGCTTCTGTGCAACTATTGACAAATTTGGAAATGGCATCATTCAAGTTATTGAATGTGCCTGCCTGCATGATAAGTTTTACCTTATCAATTGAACAATTTTGGGTCATGGCTTTTACAGCTGTTGTAGTGCTGTATTTGTTTGCTAGGGATTGGCTTAGACCTTCACTGATATAGGCAAGGGCCTTTACCAGTTTTTCCAACTCTTGGGTGTATTGGTTAGCCGTTTTATTTTTCTATTGCAGATTAAGAAGCTTAGCAGATAAAACTTCTACCGATTCTCCTTTTACTGCATTTGATAGTTGCGTAATGATTGCAGCAATTGTCTGCTCATTACTTATTAAATTTCGAGCATAGCCTTTTAGCTTAGTTTTATAAGGCTTATGGCTGTTGGCTCATGTGTGCCTTTTAATGTTTCTTATAGATTCAAAGAATCTAGAAAACTTTGTAGATTTTCCGGCTTACCGTCAAACTCTGGTATCAGAGCTGTGGCTAGCTTGATAAATTCTACAACTGTTTGTGCCATGTTTACTAATTTTGTGTCTTCTACTGGGTCGTTTTTCAGTAGTGACTTATCAAATGTTACCGGTGTATTTAACACCGATGGTAGATAAAGCTGGAGATCATACTTTTTATTTAAGTTTACCAGATTATCCCTTAGACGCTGTAAAACGTCTGAAGTTTGGACTCTGTGTAAACTTGTCAGTTTATTTTGACACTCGGTAACTAGTTACCGGGAGTCTAGACTCCTGATTTCATTGTACTCATATACAAGGATCTCAGTATGTTTAATTATGGTGGGTCTTAAAACTGGTGCGCTTTTATTAAGGCACTTGTATGATTTATCGAAATTTTCCCTATGATGCTTTATCTTTTCTACTATTTGAGACCAGTCCATGTAAACTTCCGCTACTTAAATATTTTATTTAAGCAGTGGCTTAGACCTTGTCTAAGTCGTTGGCTCGACTCATGTAACGCTTCCTCAGTGATTTTTTATGAAGAAGATAAATCTTCAGAAGGATGTTCACTGAGGCTATTACAATGAGTATTATTAGCAGTATGTTTGTTAACTGCAAATGGGGAGTGGTGTCTACGACTTCTACTACGTTAACTACATTGGCAGTGTTATCAGCTGCCTTTGATAGTTTTCCTCCCATAATGTATATATAAATACTTTGCTTTTTTGATTTGAAAACTACCTATGCAGACGTACTAAGACAATTGTTGTCTGCCCTAGAATCGGATGCTCGTCAATAACTGTCTTTATTTTGACGTAAGGTAGTGTAGACAAGATTATTCCGCTCTCTATTTTAGAACATGAATAAAGTGGACTTGTCACTGTGCCGAATGTTTCTATATATTCGGATTCGAACTCATATACTGATATGAATTCTCTATGCCTTTGCAAAATTTGTATGGCTCGCATACGAAAGTCAGTATAATCGTTATATACTTTGTTAATAGTCTCCTGAATCATGCTAATTCTTGATCAACAAAATTTAGAATTACCTAAAAATGAACGAATTATTACTTCTCAATTTCCTTTTTTTTTCAATTTTAAATTCTTGTATATTCTCAAAGTTAATTTAGTCTTGTACTTATGTACAATTAGACATATATATATATATATATATATATATATATATATTTTTTTTTTTTGTCGGAAATATGTGATATAAATCTATTTTAATTTTTTAGTTTCTGTCATAATTCATTATAGACTGATTTACGAAAGAGAAAAATTTGAGTTAGTTAGGGCATACGGTTGGCTGACAATTTTTATTTATACAATTAATAGTCCAACCGTATGTGTTAGTAAAAGCCTAACAGATTTTAGTATTTTTCATGTAGCGCTTTCGCGCATCGGCTTGAATTAGAATTTATATTTAAAGGCAATTTAGGCATTGGCAGTTTTGCAGCCCTTATTGCGTTGCTTCGCACCAGTACGAAGTTGTTTCTCGATGATTTCGAGATTCTTTAATTGTTCCTTTTCTCCTGGGGCGTTGTCGCTGTCTTGATGAGATCCTGTAGGAGTCTTCTCTGTTGAAGCAGTTTGATCCTTCTTCCGCTTCGTTTAGTTTTCTTCTTTTGTTTCTTCTGTTGTCCTGCCCGGTACTCAGCTATTGTGAGTGGGCGTGGTCCATCGTTGGGGTACACCTCTAAAGCCTCTTGCAGGCTGGGTGCATCCCTTTGCTCAACAGGAGCAGCTTCTTCCAGTCCAACGTTGCTCATTTACTTCCTGCGTTGGTGCAAAGGGCGGACTGCCTTTCACACTTTTGGTATCTGCTGCTGCTGTCCGGGGCCTATGGGCTCAGGCGGTGCCGGTGCTGGTCATCGCACAGGCTGTCTTTGGTTTGCACGTTTGTCTCCTCTGTTAATTTTCTTTTGTTGTTGTTAAATTTTTGTGTTTTTTTTTTTTTTTTTTTAAATATTTTGTGGGCGTGGCTTTGCGTTTTTGCACTGCTTTCAATTTGCCCTCGAATTGAATTTTACATCAAGTATTTGTTGTTCTTTCATTTTATATACTTTTTTGTTTAAATATGTTTTTTTGTTTAAGCTTTTTTGTTACTTTTCATAGTTGAATTGATTTTCTTTTTACGATCTTAGCTGACATTTTGTTGCTTCGTTTTCTGTTTAACACACATTTTTTTTTTGACACGAACGGCAAACCACTGTCACGGTCGCCATGTGATATGAATAATGATTTTATTCAGTTTTTACCATGAGAGCTTAGCCTATGTATATACATATATTCTTATGCTGTTATTCGTTAACAGCTACAAAGAGAGGGAGAGTGAGTAGCTCGCATATGCGTGTATTAGTGAGCATATATATTGCTCACGGAATGCGCTCAGACGGAGCGTGGGATCTGCAGCGTAAGCATAAACGGTCAGCTAGTGAGGCTAGTAAACCGCGCTGCGTAATCTGAGACCGAGCCAATTCATAAGCTGGCTCTGGGCTTGTTTACGTTATTATTGTCATTGTAAGCAACAAAGTGCTGCATACTTTACATATATACATATACGCATATACGCACTACAGGATACTGAACCAATTTATATTAAAAACTATCGAAGCCCGCATAGTCAAGTAGAAGAAATTCAAATACAAGTAGGCAAATTAATCTCAGATAAAATTGTCGAACCATCAGTGTCAGAATACAATAGCCCACTTCTACTAGTCCCGAAGAAAGCACTTCCAGGCTCATAAGATAAGAAATGGCGATTAGTAATTGACTATCGTCAGATAAATAAAAAACTGCTGTCCGATAAGTTTCCACTATCTAGAATTGATGATATTTTAGATCAACTAGGTAGAGCAAAATACTCTTCATGCCTTGACTTAATGTCAGGTTTTCACCAAATTGAACTTAAAAAGAGAGTTCAAGAGTTCATATCGTTTTACGCGATTACCTTTTGGTTTAAAAATAGCGCAAAATTGCATTCTCTGGACTAGAACCTTCTCAAGCGTTCCTATTATATGGATAATCTAATATTTATAGGTTGCTCCGAAAAACATATGCTTAAAAACTTAACTGATGTTTTTGGTTACATCCTGAAAAATGTTCATTTTTATGCATGAAGTCAGATTTCTGGGACACAAATGCACCGATAAAGGAATCTTGCCAGACGACAAAAACTATTCACCACACCAATATCCGCTTTCGACAGAGTAATCGTTGACACAATATGTCCATTACCTAGATCAGAGATTGGGAACGAGTATGCAGTTCCACTCATTTGTGATTTAACGAAATACCTCGTCGCCATTCCGATCCCAAATAAAAGTGCAATCACTGTCGCTAAAGCTATATTAGAATCTTATATAGGGTCCAATGAAGACGTTCATTACGGACATGGGTACGGAATATAAGAATTCAATTATGAACAATTTGTGCAAGTATATGAAAATAAATAACATAACATCAACTGCACATCATCACCAGACAGTTGGAACAGTAGAAAGAAGTCACAGGACTTTTAACGAATACATACGATCATATGATCAGTTGATAAAATTGATTGGGACGTATGGATCAAATACTATACTGTTTATATATACTGTTTTAACACGACCCCCTCTATGGCACACAATTAATGTCCATATGAGCAAAGTTTTGGTAAAACACCCAATTTACCAAAAGATTTTAATAATATAAATAGAATAGACCCCAGATTATGCTAAAGAAGTTAAGTTTAGATAGGAAATGGCATATAAAAGGTCTAGGATAATGCTTGAAAAACATAAAGCAAAAAGTAAGGAAATTTTTGATAAAAAGTTATAGATTTTCAAGTAAAAATAGGAGATAAGTCTTATTAAGAAACGAAACTGGCAATAAATTGGATCCAGTATATAAAGGCCCATATACAATAGTTAACATAGAAAATAGGGATAACATTCTAATAACATAAAGATAACAAAAATAACACCCAAAAAGTTCATAAGAATAGACTAAAAAGTTTTAACGAATATAACATATAAATGTTCTTTATTAAGTCTTTATGTTACTTTATGAATTCACAACTTGAGAAAAACAAATTACTATAAAGAATTTTATATTTTTATATTTTTATATATTTATATTTTGAAATGTTTTCAAATAATTTTTTTTAATTCATATTATTTTTATCCTTTTATTACATTTTATTTATTACATTTTATTGTTAACGGTTTCTCGAATATATATCCGCACAAGAACCTTCGGGTCTCTAGTAGTCTAATAACATTGACCCTTTGGGTAATAAAGCTACTACAGTTAATAACGACTGGCTTTGCACACAAAAATTAAAGCAAGTAGCTCAAAGAGAGGGATTATATGAAAACAGTGTAACTGATAAACCTAAAACTAATAATGTTCAGGGAAATCAAAATAACAATCGTAGGAACATGGGAGCAAAATGCTAACCCAACCACCAGTTCAAGTGGCTATTCCAACACGAATTAGAGTTACCACGTACATAATAAACAGCACATTAATTCCGAAGACAATCAGAAAGCTCAACACGAGTGCCAGCAGAAATTAAGTCAAGGTAGATCCCAAAATCCCTTAAATTATCAAAATCAGTCCCATTCACGCTTGAATGCGCCAAACCCTCCGACTAAATGTCAAAGAGATAGCAACAGTAGGCAAATGAAAATGGATACATCCGAAAATTTTCATCAGCAAGCCTCGGACCAAACAGAAGAAATCCATTCATAAAATTGATTATGAATGACGAAGTTTTAAAATGTGTTATTGACACAGGTTCAACCATAAATCTAATGAAACAAACCGCTTAAATTTTCCAATTTACAAGGATACATTAAAGGTTCACACCATAAAATGGTGTTATTGAATTAAAACAAAGCATACGATTAGGAGTAAGCAAAATTTGTCCGAGTGAACAAAAATGTTATATTCACGACTTCTCAGAGCATTATGATGTTCTGATTGGAAGAGAATCCGTAACCTTAGGAGAATTTAACTTTTGTTACCAAATCCAAATGGATCCTGGGTCAATACCCAAGACCGCATTTTCGACTAAACATGGCCATCGCATGCCATTTGGTCTTATAAATGCACCTGCAACGTTCCAACGTTGTGTGAACAATCTCTTAGAAGATTTAATTTTTAAGGACTGTCTGGTCTAATTAGACGACATAATCATTTTTTCCACTTCATAGGAGGAATACATTTTGTCGCTACAAAAAGTATTTGAGAAGCTTAGAGAAACTAACTTAAAACTTCAGTTGAATAAATGTGAGTTTATGAGAAAAGAAACTGAATTTCTCGGTCACATCATCACAACTGAGGGTATAAAACCAAATCCCAACAAAATACAAGCAATTGTCAAATTCCCAATTCCAAAAACCACAACAGAAATTAAATCATTTTTAGGATTATGTGGTTTCTATAGGAAATTTATACCAAATTTCACTAATATAGTAAAAGCATTAACACTTAAATTAGAAAAAGGAGCAAAAATAAAAATAAATGACAAAGACTAAAAATTAGCGTTTGAAAAGCTAAAAGTACTCATAATATCCGACCCAATTTTAATGTACCTTAATTTCGAAAAACCATTTTGGTTAACTACTGACGCGAGTAATATGTCAATAGGAGCCGTCCTTTCGCAAGAGCATAAGCCTATAAGCTATGCAAGTAGAACTCTCAACGAGCATGAGATACATTATTCAACGATTGAAAAAGAATTATTAGCAATCGTTTGGGCCACTTAATACTTTAGGTCTTACCTTTTTGGTCGACAATTTCAAATCCTTAGTGATCATAGACCACTCGTCTGGTTAAATAACATGAAAGAACCTATCATGAAATTACAACGATGGAAAATCAAGCTAAATGAGTTTGATTTCCAAATTAAATACGCCCCAGGAAAAGAAAATTACGTGGCAGATGCTCTGTCCAGAATTCAATTAAACGAAAACTTCTTAGGCGAAGATACTATTAGCACAAGAGCAACCATACATAGTGCTCAAGAAGACAACAGTAACCATTTACAAATCACAGAAAGACCCCTTAATTACTATAATCGACAAATAGAATTTGAAAATGGAACCGCGAACGAAACAAAAGTTACGAATTACTTTCATAAAACCAACATAAAAATTACATACAAAGACATGACTAACGCGCATGCCAAAGAATTAATAAAAGAATTCTTATGCACAAAGAACTAATATTAAAAAAACACAAAGAATTATTTCGAAATAACTCCGGAAATCGCTAATATCCGAGAAAAATATGTAATGGATTTTTACATAGTAGGAGATAAACAATTTTTATCTTGCATTGATATCTATTCAAAACTTGTATCATTAATAGAAATAAAAAGTAGTGACTGGCTAGAAACCAAACGGGCTATAATACAAGTATTCAACCAAAAGGGTAGACCCATCGAAATAAAAGCAGACAAAGACTCAGCTTTTATGTGCACTGTTTTACAATTATGGCTAAAATCAGAAGCAGTAAATATTAATATAACCACTAGTAAAAATGGCATATCCGACGTAGAACGATTTCAAAAGACAGTTAACGAAAAATTAGGAATCATTAACAGCGACTCACACGTCGAAAATAAACGTACAATCATAAGACATAGCACAAAACGACTAACAGAACACCAGCGTACATATTCATATACGCAGGGACACCAGAGTATGACACTCAAGCTAATAAAGAAAAACTAATAAATAACCTCAACAAAAAACGAACAAATTACGAAATTGACACTAGATACAAACATTCACCATTAGTTAAAGCAAAGACGACAACCCCGTTCAAGAAAACAGGAGAACTAAGACAAATCGACGACAAACATTTTGAGGAAACAAACAGAGGCAGGAAGATAACACATTACAAAAACAAATTCAACAAGTAAGAGGTTCTAGTCGGGAGCTCCCGACTAGGGGATACCCTGAACCGTCTTATTCCAACACGAAATAAATTAATAAAAAAAGTTCACTAGGCACGGCTCGAATTTGCAACTGACCGCATTACTTACTGTCGACTCTAATCAACAGCCACAACAGCAAAAAAAAAAAAATAAAATAACAGTACTTTCCCCGGTAGGGCTCGAACTAGCGACAGACCGCACCACTTGCTATGCCTCTACTCAGCAGCCACACCAACAATTAAGTACTTATGAAGAAAAAACACAAACTTAAATAGCATTAGAGAAAAATATCGCAATTACCATTCTGTTAGAATGCGAAGCAAACGCGCATGAATGTGTGTGTGTATATGTATACAGAAATTCTTAAAGCTGCTGCCCCATTCAATTGCGCAGTTGCATATAACTTTGGTTTTTCTCAACCGATCTTTATGAAATTTTCTACAGTATATCTTATTGTACCATAGAATATTTGTGTGTTCTGAAAAAATCAAATGCATTTAAATTGTGGTTTAAATTGGTTGGCAATAAAAGTTGGGTTATTAACTTGATTTATAGCTCTGGGGTGGTACCTGGGACGTGGCGATAGGTACGAAATGAAAGATACTTGAAATATCTATAATATTCTAGAAGCAACATATCATGTTGATGGCTCTAGATCTTATTGTTTACCCAATTTACTAAAAAAAACAGGATGTTGATATCGATTTTTATTGGTTGTTGGAAACGGAGTAAGTTATCGATTATCGGAAACAAACTCGATCTGCGCGGGAACTAGGAGCATCTACATCTAAAATTTCAAGTCTCTAGCTCTTATAGGTTCTGAGATCCTTTGACTCATACATACGGACGGACGGACGGACAGACAGACGGACATGGCTAGATCGACTCGGCTGATCAAGAATAGATATACTTTATGGGGTCGGAGATGCTTCCTTCTGCCTGTTACATACATTTGGATTTTGCACAAATACAATATACCCTTATACCTATTTTAATGGGTTCAGGGTATAAAAAGAAAAAGAAGTCTAATCAAAGCAAATATAACAATTACAGGTCGACAACAGACAGCGATCAAGACATACAAGCACCAGCTTAAACTAATTCTTATAATATTAATATCAATAACTGTAAACCACTTAAATGCAGTAAGCCTATCTCATATTTAAAACAGGAACCATAGACATTCCGACAGATTACGAACTCCACTGTTTAACGGTTAACATAACAAAAGCCGAAGAAACCTTTAACAACTTAATTGAACAAAGTAAAGGATTTAATAACCTAATACAAATCGAATACCTAGTAGAAAAACTAAACAGAGAACGGCTTAAAAATAGCCAAACGCAGCAAAAGAGGTTTAGTTAACATGGTAGGAACAGTATATAAATACTTATTTGGAACATTAGACCAAGAAGACAATACAGAAATTTATCAAAAAATAAACAGAAAACAGCGTTCAGGTTAACTAATTAAATCACATAATAGAAGCTATAAACAAAGGAATAGAAATCATGAACGAGCTAAATCAAGAGAAACAAAAAGGAAAGAAATTAGATATCCTTATATTTAACTTACAACACTTTACAGAATATAAAGAAGACATTGAGATTGAAATGCAGTTCACAAGATTAGGCATTTTAACTCGAAATTACTAAAACATGGCTATTTGTTCCATGTTAATTCTGAGAAATTGTTGAATACAAAAACTTCCCCTTAGTTTAAGTCAGATACAAACGGAATACTGATAATATCCCATATTCCCTCGAGAAATAATAAAAAGTCCAGTATTCGAAATAATTCCATACCCGGATGATAATAATAACATTTTGACAGAAATAGCTCATGAAAAATATTTTACCCAAGACAAAAAAGCTTATAGCAAAGAATCAAAAAAATTAATTAATAATGAATGTTTGACAGGAATTTTAAACCAAATAACATCAGAATGTAGTTATACTAAAACTTTAAAAAATTTTAAAATCAACTATGTTGAACAAAATATAACTTTAACTTGGAATTTACCAAAAACTATATTAAATCATAACTGTATAAATAACGAAATAACAATAGAAGGAAATAATATAATACAAATCTTTACTTGCTCACTGCAAATTAATGAAATTTCAATTTCAAACACTATGCTAGATTATACTCAAAGCATTTACGTAAGCAATGATGATATAAAATTATAACCACTTTCGTTTGTACAAACGAAACAAACTATAAATGAACACACAAAAATTAACAATGTATTCCAGATAATTACAATAACCATATTTGTAATCATATTAATAAGTTTAACACTGTATTTAACATATAAGTTTAAAAGCATACCTAAGAAATTAATTATAAAATATAACAAACCAAAATCAGAAGAAACAATAGTAGAAGATACACAAATTGTAAAAGAAGAGAATGTTGTACTATACCCAAACTTAAACACCTGAGGACAGGTTCTTTTCTAATGGTTGGGGGAGTGACATATCCATAGTCGCACCCACCCTTTAATATAACTTAGCTCATAAGCACAAGTATAAACAGTTCCAATTCTTGTAAACAAAGAGCCTGGTGATAGCATTGACATTGGGCAAGATCAAACTGCCCCCTTTGGTAGACATAAACAATTCACCCTAAAAATCAATGCCACTGTCAATGTTCTCACCATAGCATTAACCCACGCATAATTGCTGACGCAGCTCAAACTTCACTCAATTATGAGTCGAGTGAAGTTTGCTAAGCGACGGCAATGGTTAGATAAATTAGTTCAGATTCGGTAACCAAAGCGGATTGTACTCAACATAAGTAACCTTCTGTGAAAATAATAAATTGATATATATTTTTTACATTAACTGAACGCGTAAAACTTAATTATATACATGTATCCATAGGCTAAGCGAAATACTTTACTTTGAATAAAGACACATGAAAAACTAAAGTTCAAGAGCACTGACGTGCCTCATTATTATTCTTAAACATATAAATGAATATCGGACATTACAGTCCGATCTTAATAGGCTTTTGCATATATATGAGGAGCTTAGTAAAACTGATAAATGCCGAGTTTGGTCAAGATATCTTGATAAACAAAATGTTTTTTCATACAAAAACTTAATTTTCGACCGATCGTTCCTATGGCAGCTATATGATAAAGTGTACCGATCTTAATAGGATTTTGCATTTATATGAAAAGCATAGTAAAACTAATAAATGCCGAGTTTGGTCAAGATATCTTGATAAAAAAATGTTTTTTTATTCAAAAATTTTCGACCGATCGTTCCTATAGCAGCTATATGATATAGTGGTCCGATCCAGCTGGTTTTGACATATGTGCTGCGTGCAAAAGAAAGAGGGAGTTCTGCAAGATAGCTAGTTCGCATAGAAACAGACAGACGGACAGACGGTTAGACGGACAGACGACAGACTCGGCTGTTGATGCTGATCAAGAATATATTGACTTTATACACATTTCACGACAAAATTATAATACCATCTGCAAGGTTATTAAAACGGTATACGGAACCACTGTATAACATAGAAAACTACGCTATGGAATCAATACTTAAGATAACACAGCATAAGACTAGAAATTGCGATCTTTCTACGCTCTAAACCTAACTTACACTAGACTTCATGTTGCACTTCCATTTTGTAATGCAATGCGCGGATCTGCGCCAACACCGGCCACCATGATGTGCTTGGGGGCTTCATTTCATGGGTAGCCGAGCCAACATGTGGATTGGCCTTTTAAAATTTCCGTTTCTAGCCGTCCTAATGTCTACCACTCTCATGACGCCGTCCTCTCCTACGTGTACTGCCGTCACTCTGCCGATCAGCCTCTGCTGGGGCGACCACCAGCTCTCCCACTTGCTCCTCACTTGGAGTCCGAGCACGTACGCCGCCAAAACTGTTGCTTGAGCAACGAGACAGCTCGCCATCGATTCAAGCAGGTGAGACCCTGCTGGTCCGGGGTCCCCTCTGCTGGCAGAGCCCTCTATGGGCCTCCCACCAGTAGGTGGCCTGGCGTTAGAGCCTCGCCATCGCTTGGGTCCTCGCTTATTGCTCCCAGGGGCCTGGAATCGAAGACGGCGTTCACTGCGACAAGAGTCGTCTCCAGTTCTTCGGCCGTTAGCAGCAGGCTGCCTACCATCCGTAGGAGTGGGTGATTTGCAGACTTTACACCTGCCTCCCACAGATCCCCAAAGTGCGGAGCTCTTGGTGGTATGAACGCAAATTCGCATCCGCTTTTTGATGTGAATTCGCGAATTGCGTCCGCCTCTTCCTCGATTCGATCTCGCAACTCCAGGAACAGGCGACTTGATCCTACGAAGTTCGTCGCGTTGTCGCAATGGACGCTCTGTGGAACTCCTCGACGGGCGACGAACCTTTGAAAAGGCATTAACAATGTATTAGTGGATAAGTCAGATACTAGTTCTTGTGAGGCGGCCACTAAGGTAGCCACCTTACAGTTCATAATTATAATTATAGGATATTGTAAACATTCTATTAGTAATACGAACAGTTAAAGCAATGTGCCGAGGTTTTGAAGCTAATTAGGGACAAGTAGCCCAGTCTGAATTTAACCGCCGGCCGCCGCTGCAACCGTGCGTTGCTGATCGGTTGCTCAACACTGACTTCGAGAACGCAGCTTCAATTTGGCGGCGAAGAGCGAAAGCTCCGAAGCGAGGCTGCGAAAGCTCGTGGCGAAGTTGAGCGGCCGAGGCAAGCACACGGCACGGACAACGATCAGAGTGAGCAGACGTGTCGAGAAAAGGAGCGCGAGTAATAACAGTGAGGTGCGCTAGGGCTCCAAAGCAGTGCGGCAGGGCCTTAGTTTAGGAGATCCAAGAGGGAAAAAGTTAATAACACTAGTAAATAAAGTGGATATAATCGAAGTAATGAAAAGAAATGCTGATCTTTGTATTCTCGTGGGGTCATATTTGTGCTAAACATCAGTAATAACCTAGGTTCACCCTAACCTAAGGGGCTAGTATAGTTAATGCGAGGTCAAGGCTCGATGGTGTAGATGGTCCGAGGCCAAAGCCCGCTAGTGTAGATGGTGCGATGCCAAGGCCCGCTAGTGTAGATGGTGCGAGGCGAGGTACAGCCCGCTAGAACAGGTAGTGTGGGGCTGCGACCCGGTAAAGTAGGGCGGTACGTTCAAAGTTGAATTCTTCTGTACAGCCAACGCAAGCAATGAGAACCGGAGTGTCTAAAACTGAACAAAAACGGAGTGAACTATAAAATAACAAAGTGGAAGACAAATTAAAGGAGCGAGAAGTTAAAGTTAAGGAAACCGAAAGTGACTGATTTTGGTTTATTTTTTCTTGGTGGCGTGACCGCAGAAAAAAAACGAGAAAGAAAGGCTATCTTCGGAACGCTGAAGATCTAATACGCTTGCAGACCCAACCTTTTCATAATGCTTTCATATGCTAGATCGACTCGGATATTGATGCTGATCAAGAATATATATTCTTTATGGGGTCGGAGAAGCTTTCTTCTGCCTGTAACATACATTTGGATTTTGCACAAATACAATATACATTTATGCCCACTTTTAATGGGTTCAGGGTATAAAAAGGGTTTTAATCGAGAACCTAGTTTTCGACTGATCGTTCCTATGGCAGCTATATGATATAGTGGTCCGATCTTAATAGGATTCTGCATATATATGAGGAGCTTAGTAAAACTAATAAATGCCGAGTTTGGTCAATATATCTTGATTAACAAAATGTTTTTTCAAACAAAAACTTAATTTTCGACCGATCGTTCCTATTGCAGCTTTATGATATAGTGGTCCGATCTTAATAGGATTTTGAATATATATGAAGAGCTTAGTAAAACCAATAAATGCCGAGTTTGGTCCAGATATCTTGATAAACAAAATGTTTTTTCATACAACAACTCAATTTTCGACCGACCGTTCCTATGGAAGCTATATGATATAGTGGTCCGATATTAATAGGATTTTGCATATATATGAGGAGTATAGTAAAAGTAATAAATGCCGAACTTGGTCAAGATATCATGGTAAAAAATGTTTTTTCTTACAAAAACTTAATTTTCGACCAATCGTTCCTATGGCAGCTATATGATATAGTGGTCCTATCCAGCTGGTTTTGACTATTTTCCTGCGTGCAACAGAAAGAGGGAGTTGTGCAAAGTATCATTAATATAGCTTTAAAACTGAGGGACTGTTCGCATAGAAACAGACAGACTGACAGACGGTCAGACGGACAGACGGGCATGGCTATATCGACTCGGCTGTTGATGCTGATCAAGAATATATATACTTTATGGGGTCGGAGATGTATCCTTCTATGTATCCTTCCTCTGCAAGGGTATAACGAGAAAGAAGGGCTATCTTCGGAACGCCGAAGATATAAAACCCTTGCAGACCCAACATTTTTATAATGCTCTAGTGCTCTACCCGTATTTAAGAAGTACCGGGAAAATAGTAAATGCCGAGTTTGGTCAAAATATCTTGATAACCAAAAAATGGTTTTAATCAAAAACCTTGTTTGCGACCGATCGCTCTTATGTCAGCTATATGATATAGTCGTCAGATGTTGATAGGATTTTGTATATATATATATTACAATAGTTCCCTGATTAGAAGACGTCAGACTTTCTTGATGGTTCTTTATTCAATGATTCTTGGAGTTAGAGCTGTCCACCGTGATGCAGTGAGCAGCCGTTTTACATACATGGTTTTTAGGCTTATTATATAAAACAAGAGAGTCAGAGAGAGTCATGCGCGCACATATGTATACACAGCGACGGTCAAGCGTGAGAACGCTGACTTAGCCATTTGGGCGGTCGTTGTTATCAAGTGCGGAACATATTTCGTCTGCACTTGAATATGCGCAGAGGGCACTTAGCGTTAGGCGCGCTGCGACAAAGTCGCTGCTTATGTTTGCATTATGTTGGCATAACAACAAAGTGTTGCAGCCTTATTCATATGTATGTATATACATATGTACGCATGCTACATCTCCCTCCTTTTAAAAAATAACGTAATTTATGTTGTTATTTTAAGTATTAATGTTAATTATTTTTGTTTTTGTGTTTTTTTTTGTTTTTGTTTATATTATTTTAATATAAAAATGTTTGTTAATATTTACGTGTAAATGTATATGTTTAAAACTATGTGTATTTAAAAAAATATGTATGTTTTAGTATTTATTTTAAATGTTGTCTCATTTCTTTTTTTTTTTTTTTTTGTTTTCTTCTCTTAAATTCCATTTTTCTTTTTATTGTTTTGTATTATTTTGTTCGAACAATTTTCTTTGTTTATATTAATGTTTTCAATTCAATTATTATAAAATTTTAATCTATCCTTATGTACTTTTTGTTTTTTCTTTTTAATATATTATCGTTACCTTCCAACTTTTCTACTGTATAGGGTCCTAAATAAGCTGGATCTAACTTATGTCCTGTTTCATTCTTAAGTACGACTTTATCTCCTACCGATATATCTATGTTTATTACTTTTTTATCATATAATTCCTTATTATTTCTGTTATTTTCTTCTAACATAATTCTAGCTCTTTTATATGCTATTTCTAATCTATATTTACTTTCCTTAGCATAATCATCTATACTATATAAAGGTTCTATGGTGTCTGCTATTAAAATGTTTTAATAAATTGTTTGTTTTACCGAAAACAAGTTAATATAAACAATAGTCATGTGCCATAGATGGGGTTATGTTGAAACAGTAAACGAAATATTGGATCCATACTTCCCAATCAGTTTTATCAACCGATATGTATGAACGTATGTATTCATTAAAAGTTCTGTGACTTCTTTCGACTGTTCCAACTCTCTGGTGGTGGTGTGCAGTTGATGTTATGTTATTTATTTGTAAATACTTGCACAAATCATTTATTATAGAATTTTTGTATTCTGTTCTCATGTCCGTAATGAACGTCTTCATTGGACCGTACTTTAGAATAAAATTCTCAAAAATCGCTTTTGCTACTGTGTTAGCACTTTTGTTTGGAATTTGAATCGCGACTAGATATTTAGTCAGATCACAAATTAAAGTGACTGCATATTCATTTCCATTTTCAGACTTGGGTAGTGGACCAATGGTGTCTACTATAACCCTGTCGAAAGCGTGTATTGGTGTATCAGTTATTGTTAAAGGAGTTTTTATTTTTCTTGTCACTTTTGATTTTTGGCATTTTGGACATTTTCGTATGTACTCAGTAATATCTCGAGTCATACCTTTCCAATAATAATGTCTTTTGACCTTGGCCAATGTTTTTGAGATGCCTGTGTGACCTCCTTGTATTGGATCATCATGGAATGTAGACAATAGAGCTTCTTTTTCTTTTATTGTTTCTATTTGGGTCACCGGGTTGAGTAGCGCTACTCTCAATTAAATTAATATTTTATTGCCCATATTTTTGAAATTATCGATTGAAACGTGTTCAAAGATATTTTCCCACGGTGCCACTTTGAGTTGGCTGATTTTATTTATACCGGCTTGCGTTTCAAGCCTTTGAAAAATTGACCTAAGTCAAGAGTTCCATTGGTATATAAATCGCTAACATCATATCTTGCAGTAATTTTCTTACCATGTTTAAAAAAACATAGCATATTTTTACATACAAGGTCACTACTTTACGTACTTCGTCATTGTTAATGACTTTATATACGTTGGGCTTTGAAGCTTTTTCTATAGATTGCCATGGCAATTCTATTTTTCTTTTCCTGCGCATCAATTTTGTCTACTTTGATATCTCGTAGTGACTTTCTTTATTGATCCATTTATTTGTTGTAGCTGTTGAATGGTTATTCTTGATAACGCAACCGCTACAAAATTGTCTTTACCCTTCAGATATTCGACTGTAAAATTATACTCCTCTAGTTCAAGTCTCATACGAGTTAGCTTAGAGCTTGGATTTACCATTGAGAACAAGTATGTTAATGGTCTGTGATCTGTTTTGACATTGAAGTGTCTACCATAAATATATGGTCTGAAATAAGTTATTGCCCAATGAATTGCTGCCAGTTCCTGTTCTGTTGTACTTTTATTACTTTCACCCTTAGTAAACGATCTTGATGCATAAGCAACTGGAAGTTGGAGTCCATTTTTGTTTTGAGTTAAAACTGCTCCACATGCTTGTTTACTTGCATCTGTTATTATGCAAAATTCTTTGCTGAAATCTGGGTATTGTAATAAATTCGGATTTATTAGTGCCGATTTGAGATGTTCGAAAGCATGCTGACATGCTGTCCATTCGAATTCTACATCTTTTTTACATAATCTTATTATGTGACGAGCAAAGTCGGCAAAATTTTTGATAAAACGTTTATAGTAGTTGCAGAATGCAACGAATCGTCTGGCGCTGTCCGCATCATGTGGAACTGGGTAATTTTTAATTACGTCGTATTTTTTGTCGTCAGGCAAGATTCCTTTATCCGTGCATTTGTGTCCCAAAAATGTGACTTCATGCATGAAAAATGAACATTTTTCAGGATGTAATTTAAGATTGTATTCCCTACATTTCTCGAAAACATCAGTAAAGTTTTTGAGCATATGTGTTTCGGAACAACCAATGACTATTAAATCATCCATATAAAGGAAAGCTTGAGAAGGTTCTAATCCGGAAAATGCTATAAACATCATTCTCTGGAAAGAATTTGGCGCTATTTTAAACCGAATGGCAATCGCGTGAAGCGATACGAGCCATTCCTTGTTGAGAAAGACGTTATATCTCTTGAACTTTTTTCGAGTTCAATTTGATGAAATCCTGACATTAAATCAAGGCATGAAAAGTATTTTGCTCTTCCTAGTTGATCCAAAATGTCATCAATTCTAGGCAGCGGGAATTTATCCGACAACAGTTTTTATTAATTTGACGATAGTCAATTACTAATCGCCATTTTTTCTTGTCAGAACCTGGAAGAGATTTCTTCGGAACAAACAAAAGTGGGCTGTTATAAGGGGATACAGACGGTTCGACTATTTTATTGTCGATTAATTTTTGTACTTGTACCTGTATCTCATTTATTTGACTTTGAGGGTTTCTATAATTTTTATGTAGACTGGTTCATCATCCTTCAATCTTAGCTTTTGTTTGTAGAAGTTATTGGTAGTGATCGATTCGGTTTCGAGTCCGAATACGTCACTAAACTGGGTGCATAATTTAGTCAATTCGTTTTTGAATTGTGGTGGAAAATTTTTAGCTAATTGAGACAACAGTTTTTTATTAATTTGACGATAGTCAATTATTAATCGCCATTTTTTCTTGTCAGAACCTGGAAGAGATTTCTTCGGAACTAACAAAAGTGGGCTGTTATAAGGGGATACAGACGGTTCGACTATTTTATTGTAGATTAATTTTTGTACTTGTACTTGTATCTCATCTATTTGACTTTGAGGGTTTCTATAATTTTTTATGTAGACCGGTTCATCATCCTTCAATCTTAGCTTTTGTTTGTAGAAGTTACGTACGTTAGAATACGTCACTAAACTGGGTGCATAAGTTAGTCAATTCGTTTTTGAATTGTGGTGGAAAATTTTTAGCTAATTGAGATAAGACAGCTTTTTCTCTATTTTCGGGATTGTTTTGATCTATATCGTAGTTCGAAAGTGGTTCATATGACAAATTTCTAATATCTACTACTTGATCGGTACTGGTCGTATTCAGTAATCGGACAAATGCATTTTGGTTGTTGCAACTGTGTTTGCAACATAAATGCCTTCTTTAATTTCCTGGTTTGGAATTAGTACACTATCTTCATCTGATGATAGGCGAATTTTTCTGACAATTTGGGATCTTGCAGGTAGAACAATGGAATTATTACCAGAACTGTATGTTATTGGAACATAAATTGGGAAATTTAGATTATTTGGTCTCATTTTGAGCCAATCTTCATTTGGTTTGAAATCTAACTGGCAATTGAATTTCTTAATGAAGTCAATGCCTATTATTCCATTACAAGGTATTGCGAAATGCAAATCTACTAAGTGAAAATCGTGTGGAATTATGTATTTACTTGTCTGTATCTCTATTGAAATCAGTCCTTTGGACTGTATTATGTCTTGGACTATGCCTTGAATATTGATCTTCTTATTTATTTGGATATCATGAAAGATTTCAGAATTTTCCTTTAACAGAGATATGTCTGCACCAGTATCTATTAAAAATACAAGTTTTTTATTTGTCTTCACATTTAAAAAGTTTACAAATATATTCAAACTAAGATTGATGGTATGAACCGCGTAATTTTCTACTGCTGAATATCTGAGGGTTGTTGAGAGTTTCCCTGATTGTTCTGGGTTACTCTAACATTGTTTGTATTATTATTATTTTGATTGTTTCGGCCTCGGTTTGAATTGTTGTTTCCATTTCCTCGGCCTTTATGGTAATTGTTGTTTTGATTACCGTAGTTATTATTTCCTCTGCTTTGGTAGTTACCATTGCCTCTACCACGATAGTTACCACGATGGTTACTACCGCGGTAGTTGTTATTCCCTCTTTTAGAGTACATCACTGTATTCACACTACCAGTAAGTCTTGTGCTAGTACGGATGTCTGCACTAACGGCAGCATCCATGGTAGTGAAAATACCAGACTCCATAACGGTTTTAACACTTTCGTGACTAGTTTTACTAATCATTGTGTTAATGGTTTCTGTAGTGCTGAGCGTGTCAGCATTTTCAGATGGTATGCATTGGTCAATATAAGCAGCTTCAAGAAGCTGTCGTAGATTTTCTAGTTCGGTTGTGAACTGAGTGGCTGTTTTGCCTTTCTGCGTTAAAGTGTCCATTTTCGCCTTTATGTTGGCGGATGTTTCACCGACAACTACGGCTTTTAATTTTGCAATAATTCCATCTATTGTGGTTTCATTTTTTATTTTGTTGAGGGTTGTGCCCGTTATTTTTGATTTAATCACTTTGTTAAGTTGACATGTCTTAATGCCGTTAAGAATTTTTCAAGACGGGTTTTCTTTCCGTCAAATTCTGGGACTGCTTGTGCAATTTCCCTAATATATGCCCTCTGGGCAGCTGCTGTGTCAACCATTATACGGCTATTATCATCACTTTCTTCACTTTCGGATAAAATATCTTTGGAATCCAGTGTGATAACAGCAGGGATTGTTAGATTTGTTAAATCTTCTTCTTCTAATTGAATATCCTCAGTCCGAAGCTCAAGGTTTTCACCGAGTTCCAACTTTGCAGGTGTATTCAAAATAGAAGGTAGTATTAAATTTAAATTATGCTTGTCTTTAACTGTTTGTATATTATTTCTCAGTCTTATTAGCAACCTTGACGTTTCTGGCCAATGTTCATTGGTTAATACATCTTTATGTTGATATATCAATAATCGAGCTTCGTTAAAGCTGTCGATCAATGTTATGGAGTGCCTATTAACTGTATCTATATGCGTTTGTCTATTTTGTGTTAGACATTTAGATGTCGTTTTAATATTTTGGATCCGCTCAAGAAGTTCTGGCCATTCCATAATATCGACAAGCTACTTTGTTTTTTTTTAAGATTATTCTGGGATATTCTTACTATTCATCATACTGTGTGCTCATTATTATTTATTTTTTCCCTTTTTGTTTTTATTTAGCTTAATTTAATTTAGCTATCTTATAGTTATTATGATATTGTCAATTATGATTAATCATTGTTGTTTGTGCTGTGCAAATTTAAATTTTGTCCAAGTCATTTGCTCGGCTCATGAATCTTTTCTTTAGGCATTTGTTATGCAGTTTATATATTTCATAAAAACAATTTGCACACATTATAACAACTATGATTACCAGTAATATATTTGTTAATTTTAAATCGGTGTTGTTTGATTCAACTTTATTTATAACGTTAGCAGTGGAATACACTGACTTAACGTCTAATAGTCCCATTTTGGACTTCTGTTCAAAATTATGATTCGATTGAATTAGAAAATCTTTGGAAAACTTACTTATTGCATTACTATTCATAAATAGAACATTATTCCTGCCTATGGCTTTAATTTGATTCAATTTGTTTTTTTTTTCTTGATTTCTGATTAAACTGACTGAACTGAAAACTTATTTTTTTTTTTCATTTCTAAAATTTCAAATTTATTTGGAATTTAAGATTTGGATTAATTTGTTTGCTACTGGGTAATTTACCCAGTGCCTGAGACGTGTAAAAAAAATTTTCTTTTTTGACATAGCAACCTGCCTAATTTTTTAGTTTGGCTTTATGGGCCTCACTTCTGATTGGGCAAAAGATTTTCTGCTCAATTTTCCATAAATTGTTTCGATAATAATATATATATTTTAAAATTATTGCTGGTGTCCGCTGTTCCTGTTCTTCCGCGTCAGCTGGTCATCACCACTATGGTTGCGCTGACGCTCCCTTCGAAGGCGCAAGGGGCGGGAGTGCCTCGCGCTTGGTGATTTCTCAGATGCTGTTGTCCTGGGCCTATGGGCTCAGGCAGAACCGGTGCCGGTCTTCGCAAAGGTTATTGCCTTACCAGGCATGTCGATCTGCAGTGTGGGCTGTGCAGAGGTCCAGGGCAATCTGCTGGGCATTGCTTGACGTACTTAGGCACTTTGCTTTTGGGATGTGGTGTGGTTATAGTTTTGTTATTAACAACTTTAATATTTTGATATTCACTGATTGAGTATGTGGTGTAGGGTTTTCTTTTATCTGTTTCAGCTGTTGCTAATAAAAGTCAAGCATGTCCTGTAGCCTTGCTGTTGCTTTCCACGGTGTGTTGGCCTTGGGTGAATATAATTGCCACTTAATGTGAGCAATTTCTTTATTCAATTTTTTAACCCGGCCACAGCGACCCATAACACTCACTACACTCTACTCACTCAGCCTTTTTTTGTGTTAATTTTATTCCGCTTTTGCTTGTTGTTGATACCTCCCTCTGTTGGAATCCGTCCTGTCACGGTCGCCATATAATAGTTCCCTGATTAGAAGACGTCAGACTTTCTTGATGGTTCCTTATTCAATGATTCTTGGAGTTCGAGCTGTCCACCGTGAAGCAGTGAGCAGCCGTTTTACATACATGGTTTTTAGGCTTATTATATACAACAAGATAGTCAGAGAGAGTCATGCGCACACATATGTATACACAGCGACGGTCAAGCGTGAGAACGCTGACTTAGCCATTTGGGCGGTCGTTGTTATCAAGTGCGGATCATATTTCGTCTGCACTTGAATATGCGCAGAGGGCACTTAGCGTTAGGCGCGCTGCGACAAAGTCGCTGCTTATGTTTGCATTATGTTGGCATAACAACAAAGTGTTGCAGCCTTATTCATATGTATGTATATACATATGTACGCATGCTACAATATAAGGAGCATAGTTAACCTAATAAATGTCGAGTTTGGTCAATATATTGTGAAAAACAAAATATTTGTCCATACTACTTAATTTTCGACCCATCGTTTCTATGGCAGCTATATGATATAAGTCTTCCGATCTTAATAGTATTTTGCATATATATGAGGAGTATAGTAAAACTAATAAATGCCGAGTTTTGTCAGATATCTTGATAAACAAACAAGAGGTTCAAGTCGGGAGCTCCCGACTAGGGGATACCCTAAACCCTCTTCTTCCAACATAAAATGCATATATATATTCTATTTTAGCTATATGATATAAGTCTTCCGATCTTAATAGTATTTTGCATATATATGAGGAGTAGAGTAAAACTAATAAATGCCGAGTTTGGTCAAGATATCTTAAATCACAAATTTTTTTCATACAACTTAATTTTCATCCGATCGTTCCTATGGCAGCTATATGATATAGTGGTCCGATCTTAAGAGGATGTTGCCTATATATAAGAAGTATAGTAAAAACTAATAAATGCCGAGTTTGGTCAAGATATCTTAAGAAACAAAAGTTTTTTTCACATAACTTAATTTTCGATCGATCCTTCCTATTGCAGATATATGATATAGTAGTCCGATCTTAATAGGATGTTGACTATATATAAAAAGTATAGTTAAACTAATAAATGTCGCGTTTGATCAACATATCGTGAAGAACAAAAAATTTGTCTATACAACAACTTACTTTTCGACCGATCGTTTCTATGGCAGCTATATGATATAGTGGTCCGATCTTAATTAGATTTTGCATATTTATGAGGAGTATAGTAAAACTAATAAATGCCGAGTTTTGTCAAGATATCTTAAATCACAAAATTTTTTTCCAAACAACTTACTTTTCGACCGATCGTTCCTATGGCAGCTATATGATATAGTGGTCCGACCTTAATAGGATGTTGCCTATATATAAGAAGTATAGTAAAACTAATAAATGCCGATTTTGTTCAAAATATCTTAAGAAACAATTTTTTTTCATACATCTTAATTTTCAACCGATCGTTCCTATGACAGCTATATGATATAGTGGTCCGATCTTAATAGGATATCGCCTATATATGAGGAGTAGAGTAAAACTAATAAATGCCGAGTTTGGTCAAGATAACTTAAATCACAAAATTTTTTCATACAACTTTATTTTCATCCGATCGTTCCTATGGCAGCTATATGATATAGTGGTCCGATCTTAAGAGGATATCGCCTATATATAAGAAGTATAGTAAAACTAATAAATGCCGATTTTGGTCAAAATATCTAAGAAACAATTTTTTTTCATACAACTTAATTTTCAACCGATCGTTCCTATGGCAGCTATATGATATAGTTATCCGATTTTAATAGGATTTTGCCTTTATACGAGGAGTATAGTAAAACTAATAAATGCCGAGTTTTGTCAAGATATCTTAAATCACAAAATTTTATTTCATACAACTTACTTTTCGACCGATCGTTTCTATGGCAGCTATATGATATAGTGGTCCGATCTTAATTAGATTTTGCATATTTATGAGGAGTATAGTAAAACTAATAAATGCCGTGTTTTGTCAAGATATCTTAAAACACAAAATTTTTTTGAATACAACTTAATTTTCAACCGTTCGTTCCTATGGCAGCTATATGATATAGTAGTCCGATCTTAATAGGATTTTGCCTTTATGTGAGGAGTATAGTAAAACTAATAAATGCCGAGTTTTGTCAAGATATCTTAAATCACAAAATTTTTTTTCATACAACTTAATTTTCAACCGATCGTTCCTATGGCAGCTATATGATATAATGGTCCGATCTTAATAGGATGTCGCCTATATATGAGGAGTATAGTAAACTAATAAATGCCGAGTTTGGTCAAGATATCTTAAAAAACAAAAGTTTTTTTCATATAACTTAATTTTTGACCGATCCTTCCTATTGCAGAAATATGATATAGTAGTCCGATCTTAATAGCATGTTGCCTATATATAAGAAGTATAGTTAAACTTATAAATGCCGAGTTTGGTCAAGATATCTTAAGAAACAAATTTTTTAATACAACTTTATTTTCAACCGATCATTCCTATGGCAGCTATATGATATAGTGGTCCGATCTTAATTATATTTTGCATATATATGAGGAGTATAGTAAAACTAATAAATGCCGAGTTTGTCTTAAGTCTTAAGAAACAAATTTTTTATCATACAACTTAATTTTCAACCGATCGTTCCTATGGCAGCTATATGATATAGTGGTCCGATCTTAATTATATTTTGCATATATATGAGGAGTATAGTAAAACTAATAAATGCCGAGTTTTGTCAAGATATCTTAAATCACAAAATTTTTTTCCAAACAACTTACTTTCGACAGATTGTTCCTATGGCAGCTATATGATATAGTGGTCCGACCTTAATAGGATGTTGCCTATATATAAGAAGTATAGTAAAACTAATAAATGCCGACTTTGGTCAAAATATTTAAGAAACAATTTTTTTTTCATACAACTTAATTTCAACCGATCGTTCCTATGACAGCTATATGATATAGTGGTCCGATCTTAATAGGATATCGCCTATATATGAGGAGTAGAGTAAAACTAATAAATGCCGAGTTTGGTCAAGATATCTTAAGAAACAAATTTTTTTTCCTACAAGTTAATTTTCAACCAATCGTTCCTATAGCGCTGTATGATAAAGTGGTCCGATCTTAATTGGATTTGCATATTATGAGGAGTATATGTAGTAAAACTAATAAATGCCGAGTTTTGTCAAGATATCTTAAATCACAAAATTTTCTTCATACAACTTAATTTTCGACCGATCGTTGCTATGGCAGCTATATGATAAGTGGTCCGATCTTAAAGGATGTTGCATATATATAAGAAGTATTGTAAAACTAATAAATGCCGATTTTGGTCAAAATATCTTAAGAAACAATTTTTTTTTCATACAACTTAATTTTCAACCGATCGTTCCTATGACAGCTATATGATATAGTGGTCCGATCTTAATAGGATATCGCCTATATATGAGGAGTAGAGTAAAACTAATAAATGCCGAGTTTGGTCAAGATATCTTAAGAAACAAATTTTTTTTCATACAAGTTAATTTTCAACCAATCGTTCCTATAGCAGCTATATGATAAAGTGGTCCGATCTAATTGGATTTTGCATATTTATGAGGAGTATAGTAAAACTAATAAATGCCGAGTTTTGTCAAGATATCTTAAATCACAAAATTTTCTTCATACAACTTAATTTTCGACCGATCGTTGCTATGGCAGCTATATGATATAGTGGTCCGATCTTTATAGGATTTATGATATATGAGGATATATGAGGAGTATAGTAAAACTAATAAATGCCGTGTGTTTGTCAAGATATCTTTAAACACAAATTTTCCTTCATACAACTTAATTTGCGACCGATCGTTCATATGGCAACTATATGATATAGTGGTCCGATCTTAATAGGATGTTGCATATATATAAAAGTATAGTAAAACTAATAAATGCTGAGATTGGTCACTATATCGTGAAAAACAAAATGTTTTTCATACAAGAATCTACTTTTCGACCGCTCGTTCTATGGCAGTTATATGATATAGTGGTCCGATCTTAATAGGATTTTGCCTAAATATAAGGAGTATAGTAAAACTAATAAATGCCGAGTTTTTTCAAGATATCTTAAATCACAAAATTTTTTTCATACAACTTAATTTTCAACGGATCGTTCCTATGGCTGCTATATGATATAGTGGTCCGATCTTAATAGGATGTTGCCTATATATAAGAAGTATAGTAAAACTAATAAATGCCGATTTTGGTCAAGATATCTTAAGAAACAAATTTTTTTTTCATACAACTTAATTTTCAACCGATCGTTCCTATGGTAGCTATATGATATAGTGGTCCGATGTTAATTGGATTTTGCATATATATGAGGAGTATAGTAAAACTAATAAATGCCGACTTTTGCAAAGATATCTTAAATCACAACATTTTTCTTCATACAACTTAATTTTCGACCGATCGTTCCTATGGCAGCTATATGATATAGTGGTCCGATCTTAATAGGATGTTGCATATATTAAGAAGTATAGTAAAACTAATAAACGCCCAGTTTGGTCAAGATATCTTAAGAAACAACAACAACAAAACACAAAATTTTCTTCATGCAACTTTTCGACCGCTCGTTCCTATGGCAGCTATATAATATAGTGGTCCGATCTTAATAGGATGTTGCCTATATATAAGAAGTATAGTAAAACTAATAAATGCCGTGTTTTGTCAAGATATCTTAAAACACAACATTTTTCTTCATAACTTAATTTTCGACCGATCGTTCCTATGGCAGCTATATGATATAGTGGTCTGATTAATAGGATGTTGCATATATATAGAAGTAGAGTAAAACTAATAAATGCTGAGCATGGTCACTATATCGTTAAACAAAATGTTTTCATACAAGAATCTACTTTTCGACCGATCGTTCCTATGGCAGCTATATGAGATAGTGGTCCGATCTAAATAGGATTTTGCATATATATGAGAGTATAGTAAAACTAACAAATGCCGAGTTTGGTCAAGATATCTTAAATCACAAAATTTTTTTCATACAACTTAATTTTCAAAGGATCGTTCCTATGGCTGCTATATGATATAGTGGTCCGATCTTAATAGATGTTGCCTATATATAAGAAGTATAGTAAAACTAATAAATGCCGATTTTGGTCAAGATATCTTAAGAAACAAATTTTTTTTTCATACAACTTAATTTTCAACCGATCGTTCCTATGGTAGCTATATGATATAGTGGTCCAATCTTAATTGGATTTTGCATATATGAGGAGTATAGTAAAACTAATAAATGCCAAGTTTTGTCAAGATATCTTAAATCACAAAATTTTTTCATACAACTTAATTTTCAACCGATCGTTCCTATGGCAGCTATATGATATAGTGGTCCGATCTTAATAGGATGTTGCCTATATATAAGAAGTATAGTAAAACTAATAAATGCCGATTTTGGTCAAGATATCTTAAGAAACAAATTTTTTTTCATACAACTTAATTTTCAACCGATCGTTCCTACGGCAGCTATATGATATAGTGGTCGGATCTTAATAGGATTTTGCCTAAATATAAGGAGTATAGTAAAACTAATATATGCCGAGTTTGGTCAAGATATCTTGAAAAACAAAATGTTTTTCGTACAACAACTTAATTTTCGACCGATATGCTATAGTGGTCAGATCTTTATATGATTTCGCTTTATAGATATCTTAAGAAACAAACGTTTTTTTCATATAACTTTACCGATCCTTCCTATTGCAGATATATGATATAGCAGTCCGATCTTAATAGGATGTTGTCTATATATAAGATGTATAGTTAAACTAATAAAAGCCGTGTTTGATCAATATATCGTGAAGACCAAAAAATTTGTCCATACAACAATTTACTTTTCGACCGATCGTTCCTATGGCAGCTATATGATATAGTGGTCCGATCTTAATAGGATGTTGCCTATATATAAGAAGTATAGTAAGACTAATAAATGCCGATTTTGGTCAAGATATCTTAAGAAACAAATTTTTTTTTCATACAACTTAATTTTCAACCGATCGTTCCTATGGTAGCTATATGATATAGTGGTCCGATGTTAATTGGATTTTGCATATATATGAGGAGTATAGTAAAACTAATAAATGCCGACTTTTGCAAAGATATCTTAAATCACAACATTTTTCTTCATACAACTTAATTTTCGACCGATCGTTCCTATTGCAGCCATATGATTTAGTGGTCCGATCTTTATAGGATTTATGATATATGAGGATAAATGAGGAGTAAAGTAAAACTAATAAATGCCGTGTTTTGTCAAGCTATCTTAAATCACAAAATTTTTTTCCAAACAACTTAATTTTCGACCGATCGTCCTATGACAGCTATATGCTATAGTGGTCAGATCTTTATATGATTTCGCCTTTATAGATATCTTAAGAAACAAACGTTTTTTTCATATAACTTTTACTGATCCTTCCTATTGCAGATATATGATATAGAAGTCCGATCTTAATAGGATGTTGTCTATATATAAGATGTATAGTTAAACCTATAAAAGCCGTGTTTGATCAATATATCGTGAAGACCAAACAATTTGTCCATACACAATTTACTTTTCGACCGATCGTTCCTATGGCAGCATATGATATAGTGGTCCGATCTTAATAGGATGTTGCCTATATATAAGTACTATAGTAAAACTAATAAATGCCGATTTTGGTCAAGATATCTTAAGAAACAAATTTTTTTTCATACAACTTAATTTTCAACCGATCGTTCCTATGGTAGCTATATGATATAGTGGTCCGATGTTAATTGGATTTTGCATATATATGAGGAGTATAGTAAAACTAATAAATGCCGACTTTTGCAAAGATATCTTAAATCACAACATTTTCTTCATACAACTTAATTTTCGGCCGATCGTTCCTATGGCAGCTATATGATATAGTGGAACGATTTAATAGGATGTTGCATATATATAAGAAGTATAGTAAAACTAATAAACGCCGAGTTTGGTCAAGATATCTTAAGAAAACAACAAAAACACAAAATTTTTCTTCATGGAACTTAATTTTCGACCGAACGTTCCTATGGCAGCTATAGATATAGTGGTCCGATCTAATAGGATGTTGCATATATACAAGAAGTATAGTAAAACTAATAAATGCCGTGTTTTGTCAAGATATCTTAAAACACAAAATTTTTCTTCATAAAACTTAATTTTCGACCGAACGTTCCTATGGCAGCTATATGATATAGTGGTCCGATCTTATAGGATGTTGCATATATATAAGAAGTATAGTAAAACTAATAAATGCCGAGTTTTGTCAAGATATCTTAAATCACAAAATTTTTTCCAAACAACTTAATTTTCAACCGATCGTTCCTATGGCAGCTATATGATATAGTGGTCCGATCTTAATAGGATGTTGCCTATATATAAGAAGTATAGTAAAACTAATAAATGCCGATTTTGGTCAAGATATCTTAAGAAACAAATTTTTATTTCATACAACTTAATTTTCAACCGATCGTTCCTATGGTAGCTATATGATATAGTGGTCCGATGTTAATTGGATTTTGCATATATATGAGGAGTATAGTAAAACTAATAAATGCCGACTTTTGCAAAGATATCTTAAATCACACATTTTTCTTCATACAACTTAATTTTCGACCGATCGTTCCTATTGCAGCCATATGATTTAGTGGTCCGATCTTTATAGGATTTATGTTATATGAGGATAAATGAGGAGTAAAGTAAAACTAATAAATGCCGTGTTTTGTCAAGATATCTTAAATCACAAAATTTTTTTCCAAACAACTTAATTTTCAACCGATCGTTCCTATGGCAGCTATATGATATAGTGGTCCGATCTAATAGGATGTTGCCTATATATAAGAA
This sequence comes from Drosophila americana, assembly GCA_030788265.1. NCBI lineage: Eukaryota > Metazoa > Arthropoda > Insecta > Diptera > Drosophilidae > Drosophila > Drosophila americana. Next base: position 5,974 of record JAURSC010000040.1, on the reverse strand, counting down.
GTATAGTAAAACTAATAAATGCCGATTTTGGTCAAGATATCTTAAGAAACAAATTTTTATTTCATACAACTTAATTTTCAACCGATCGTTCCTATGGTAGCTATATGATATAGTGGTCCGATGTTAATTGGATTTTGCATATGTAGAGGAGTATAGTAAAACTAATAAATGCCGACTTTTGCAAAGATATCTTAAATCACAACATTTTTCTTCATGCAACTTAATTTTCAACCGATCGTTCCTATGGCAGCTATATGATATAGTGGTCCGATGTTAATTGGATTTTGCATATATATGAGGAGTATAGTAAAACTAATAAATGCCGACTTTTGCAAAGATATCTTAAATCACAACATTTTTCTTCATACAACTTAATTTTCGACCGATCGTTCCTATGGCAGCTGTATGATATAGTGGTCCGATTTTAATAGGATGTTGCATATATATAAGAAGTATAGTAAAACTAATAAATGCCGTGTTTTGTCAAGATATCTTAAAACACAAAATTTTTCTTCATAAAACTTAATTTTCGACCGAACGTTCCTATGGCAGCTATATGATATAGTGGTCCGATCTTAATAGGATGTTGCATATATATAAGAAGTATAGTAAAACTAATAAATGCCGAGTTTGGTCAAGATATCGTTTTTTTTCGTACAACTTAATTTTCAACCGATCGTTTCTATGGCAGCTATATGATATAGTGGACCGATCTTAATAGGATGTTGCCTATATATAAGAAGTATAGTAAACTAATAAATGGCGAGTTTGGTCAAAATATCTTGATAATCAAAATGTTTTTTAATACAACAACTTAATTTTCGACCGATCGTTCCTATTGCAGCCATATGATTTTGTGGTCCGATCTTTATAGGATTTATGATATATGAGGATAAATGAGGAGTAAAGTAAAATAATAAATGCCGTGTTTTGTCAAGATATCTTAAATCACAAAATTTTTTTCCAAACAACTTAATTTTCGACCGATCGTTCCTATGACAGCTATATGCTATAGTGGTCAGATCTTTATATGATTTCGCCTTTATAGATATCTTAAGAAACAAACGTTTTTTTCATATAACTTTTACTGATCCTTCCTATTGCAGATATATGATATAGAAGTCCGATCTTAATAGGATGTTGTCTATATATAAGATGTATAGTTAAACCTATAAAAGCCGTGTTTGCTCATATATCGTGAAGACCAAACAATTTGTCCATACAACAATTTACTTTTCGACCGATCGTTCCTATGGCAGCTATATGATATAGTGGTCCGATCTTAATAGGATGTTGCCTATATATAAGAAGTATAGTAAAACTAATAAATGCCGAGTTTTGTCGAGATATCTTAAATCACAAAATTTTTTTCATACAACTTAATTTTCAACGGATCGTTCCTATGGCTGCTATATGATATAGTGGTCCGATCTTAATAGGATGTTGCCTATATATAAGAAGTATAGTAAAACTAATAAATGCCGATTTGGTCAAGATATCTTAAGAAACAAATTTTTTTTCATACAACTTAATTTTCAACCGATCGTTCCTATGGTAGCTATATGATATAGTGGTCCGATGTTAATTGGATTTTGCATATATATGAGGAGTATAGTAAAACTAATAAATGCCGACTTTTGCAAAGATATCTTAAATCACAACATTTTTCTTCATACAACTTAATTTTCGACCGATCGTTCCTATGGCAGCTATATGATATGTGGTCCGATCTTAATAGGATGTTGCATATATATAAGAAAGTATAGTAAAACTAATAAACGCCGAGTTGGTCAAGATATTTAAGAAACAACAACAACAAAAACACAAAATTTTTCTTCATGCAACTTTTCGACCGATCGTTCCTATGGCAGCTATATGATATAGTGGTCCGATCTTAATAGGATGTTGCCTATATATAAGAAGTATAGTAAAACTAATAAATGCCGTGTTTTGTCAAGATATCTTAAAACACAACATTTTTCTTCATACAACTTAATTTTCGACCGATCGTTCCTATGGCAGCTATATGATATAGTGGTCTGATCTTAATAGGATGTTGCATATATATAAGAAGTAGAGTAAAACTAATAAATGCTGAGCATGGTCACTATATCGTTAAACAAAATGTTTTCATACAAGAATCTACTTTCGACCGATCGTTCCTATGGCCGCTATATGAGATAGTGGTCCGATCTAAATAGGATTTTGCATATATATGAGGAGTATAGTAAAACTAACAAATGCCGAGTTTGGTCAAGATATCTTAAATCACAAAATTTTTCATACAACTTAATTTTCAACGGATCGTTCCTATGGCTGCTATATGATATAGTGGTCCGATCTTAATAGGATGTTGCCTATATATAGGAAGTATAGTAAAACTAATAAATGCCGATTTTGGTCAAGATATCTTAAGAAACAAATTTTTTTTTCATACAACTTAATTTTCAACCGATCGTTCCTATGGTAGCTATATGATATAGTGGTCCGATGTTAATTGGATTTTGCATATATATGAGGAGTATAGTAAAACTAATAAATGCCGATTTTGGTCAAGATATCTTAAGAAAACAAATTTTTTTTTCGTACAACTTAATTTTCAACCGATCGTGCCTATGGTAGCTATATGATATAGTGGTCCGATGTTAATTGGATTTTGCATATATATGAGGAGTATAGTAAAACTAATAAATGCCGACTTTTGCAAAGAATCTTAAATCACAACATTTTTCTTTCATACAACTTAATTTTCGACCGATCGTTCCTATGGCAGCTATATGATATAGTGGTCCGATCTTAATAGGATGTTGCATATATATAAGTATAGTAAAACTAATAAACGCCGAGTTTGGTCAAGATATCTTAAGAAAACAACAACAACAAAAACACAAAATATTTCTTCATGCAACTTAATTTTCGACCGATCGTTCCTATGGCAGCTATATGATATAGTGGTCCGATCGTAATAGGATGTTGCATATATATAAGAAGTATAGTAAAACTAATAAACGCCGAGTTTGGTCAAGATATCTTAAGAAACAACAACAAAAAAACACAAAATTTTTCTTCATGCAACTTTTCGACCGATCGTTCCTATGGCAGCTATATGATATAGTGGTCCGATCTTAATAGGATGTTGCCTATATATAAGAAGTATAGTAAAACTAATAAATGCCGTGTTTTGTCAAGATATCTTAAAACACAACATTTTTCTTCATACAACTTAATTTTCGACCGATCGTTCCTATGGCAGCTATATGATATAGTGGTCTGATCTAATAGGATGTTGCATATATATAAGAAGTATAGTAAAACTAATAAATGCTGAGCATGGTCACTATATCATAAACAAAATGTTTTCATACAAGAATCTACTTTTCGACCGATCGTTCCTATGGCAGCTATATGAGATAGTGGTCCGATCTAAATAGGATTTTGCATATATATGAGGAGTATAGTAAAACTAACAAATGCCGAGTTTGGTCAAGATATCTTGATAATCAAAATGTTTTTTAATACAAACAACTTAATTTTCGACCGATCGTTCCTATGGCAGCTATATGATATAGTGGTCCGATCTTAATTGGATTTTGCATATATATGAGGAGTATAGTAAAACTAATAAATGCCGAGTTTTGTCAAGATATCTTAAATCACAAAATTTTTTTCAAACAACTTAATTTTCAACCGATCGTTCCTATGGCTATATGATATAGTGGTCCGATCTTAATAGGATGTTGCCTATATAAGAAGTATAGTAAAACTAATAAATGCCGATTTGGTCAAGATATCTTAAGAAAACACATTTTTTTTTCATACAACTTAATTTTCAACCGATCGTTCCTATGGCAGCTATATGATATAGTGGTCGGATCTTAATAGGATTTTGCCTAAATAAGGAGTATAGTAAAACTAATATATGCCGAGTTTGGTCAAGATATCTTGAAAAACAAAACAAACTTAATTTTCGACCGATATGCTATAGTGGTCAGATCTTTATATGAATTCGCCTTATAGATATCTTAAGAAACAAACGTTTTTTTCATATAACTTTACCGATCCTTCCTATTGCAGATATATGATATAGCAGTCCGATCTTAATAGGATGTTGTCTATATATAAGATGATAGTTAAACTAATAAAAGCCGTGTTTGATCAATATATCGTGAAGACCAAAAATTTGTCATACAACAATTTACTTTTCGACCGATCGTTCCTATGGCAGCTATATGATATAGTGGTCCGATATTAATAGGATGTTGCCTATATATAAGAAGTATAGTAAAACTAATAAATGCCGAGTTTTGTCAAGATATCTTAAATCACAAAATTTTTTTCATACAACTTAATTTTCAACCGATCGTTCCTATGGCAGCTATATGATATAGTGGTCCGATCTTAATAGGATGTTGCCTATATATAAGAAGTATAGTAAAACTAATAAATGCCGATTTTGGTCAAGATATCTTAAGAAACAAATTTTTTTTTCATACAACTTAATTTTCAACCGATCGTTCCTATGGTAGCTATATGATATAGTGTCCGATCTTAATAGGATGTTGCCTATATATAAGAAGTATAGTAAAACTAATAAATGCCGTGTTTGTCAAGATATCTTAAAACACAACATTTTTCTTCATACAACTTAAATTTCGACCTATCGTTCCTATGGCAGCTATATGATATAGTGGTCTGATCTTAATAGGATGTTGCATATATATAAGAAGTATAGTAAAACTAATAAATGCTGAGCATGGACACTATATCGTCAAACAAAATGTTTTCATACAAGAATCTACTTTTCGACCGATCGTTCCTATGGCAACTATATGATATAGTGGTCCGATCTAAATAGGATTTTGCATATATGAGGAGTATAGTAAACTAACAAATGCCGAGTTTGGTCAAGATATCTTGATAATCAAAATGTTTTTTAATACAACAACTTAATTTTCGACCGATCGTTCCTATGGTATAGTGGTCCGATCGTAATAGGATGTTGCATCTTTATAAGACGTATAGTAAACTAATAAATGCCAAGTTTGGTTAAGATATCTTAAGAAACAAATTTTTTTCGTACAACTTAATTTTCAATCGTTCGTTTCTATGGCAGCTATATGAGAAAATGGTCCGATCTTAAGGATGTTGCCTATATAAAAAAGGTATAGTAAAACCAATAATACCGAGTTTGGTCAATATATCTTAAGAAACAAATTTTTTTCATACAACTTTATTTTCAACCGATCGTTCCTATGGCAGCTATATGATATAGTGGTCCGATCTTAAGGATTTTGCATATATATGAGGAGTATAGTAAAACTAATAAATGCCGACTTTTGTCAAGATATCTTAAATCCCAAAATTTTTTCATCCAACTTAATTTTCAACCGATCGTTCCTATGGCAGCTATATGATATAGTGGTCCGATCTTAATAGGATGTTGCCTATATAAGAAGTATAGTAAAACTAATAAATGCCGAGTTTGGTCAAGATATCTAAGAAACAAATTTTTTTTCATACAACTTAATTTTCAACCGATCGTTCCTATGGCAGCTATATGATATATTGGTCCGATGTTAATTGGATTTTGCATTTATATGAGGAGTATAGTAAAACTAATAAATGCCGACTTTGCAAAGATATCTTAAATCACAAAATTTTTCTTCATACAACTTAATTTTCGACCGATCGTTCCTATGGCAGCTATATGATATAGTGGTCCGATCTTAATACGATGTTACATATATATAGAAGTATAATAAAACTAATAAATGCCGAGTTTGGTCAAGATATCTTAAGAAACAACACAACAGAAACACAAAATTTTTCTCATACAACTTAATTTTCGACCGATCGTTCTATGGCAGCTATATGATATAGTGGTCCGATCTTATAGGATGTTGCACAATATAAGAAGTATAGTAAAACTAATAAATTTAAGTTTGGTCACTTTATCGTGAAAAACAAAATGTTT